>CM021100.1:531475913-532191198 GCA_007115665.2 Sequoiadendron giganteum | reverse complement strand
GCTTGCACTGCAACTAAGAGACCCAACTTGTCTCTTCTAGGAACCTAGTCTCCTCTAGGTCCTGATTGGCTTAGATGATTAACTAAGTCCAATTCTAACTCTTCTCTAAGAGTTCTATCCTTTGTGCTTCACCTTGGAGGACTAACACCATTTGACAAGTTCAATTTCTCTTCCTCACTTAGAAAGTTCTAAGTGCTAACTTCTCACAAATGTCATTCTTCATTGCAGGGGTGCCCATCCTATTGAAAACATTCATAACCTTGCATATTTGAACCATTTTAGAAGGTTCTTCAACCCTATCCTTACCGGGTTCAAGGTTTCACCATTTGAGACCTTAAACAAGCCTATTCCTTGTAGCCTTTACCAGTCCTGTTTTGTCAATTCTTGCTAAATTTTTCCAAAGACCCTACAAAACTAAAGGTAGATTTGGATACTCATTTGGAAGTTTTAAAAGGTTCAATGGGGCTTAAGGCCTGATAACCTCTGTACACTAGTTTCCTACAACTTAGGACAATAGGGCTTAAAGGCCTAATTTCTAAGATTAACTGTAATCTTGCTTGGAACCTGCTCAAACCATAAAATAAATTATTGAAATGACCTCAGTCCACCTAGTATGATGAGCTATGATGAAACCCTACTTGAACCTGTACCTGTTCCATACAATACCTCTTTACCGTGCAAGAAATCTTCAAAGATATTCCTAGACCTCTAATCGGGCTCTGTCTGCTCGCCTAGAGACTAGTGATAAAAAGAGCTCTCCACTCTTTCATGCTTCCTAATCCTAAATATATATACACTAATGACTCCCCTAACATTTCCACCTGTAGGTGTTTCCCAAGGCTAGATTTCATGGGGGAGCCATGAAAGCACCGACTGGTCAAGACTGGACCAGTAAGAACTTAAAACCAAAACAATTTGCCTAACACAAAATATCCTACTCTAAACAACTTGCTTATCAAATGAAAAAGACTAAGATAATCCTATAGAACACTAAACAAATACTAAACTCAGTCTCTCAATCCATTAAGCATCTCTGTCATCACAAAAGTTTGGGTTGTTCTTGAAAACACTGTTGCAGAGCTCTCTATTTTACTTTCAAAAACTAATTACCAATTACATCATGTCATGAGATTCGAGTCTTGGGTCATAATAGATGCCATCCCCATGATTCTAGGGCCTATTGGATGATCTCCCACTTCCTATTCTCAAGGGAATTCAAAGGTAACCGAGTTGAATGCCCATGCTAACTTCTTTACAACATTTGGCATCTTTCTCTATGCCTTGATCCTATTTCTTAGGACCACTATTCCCTCTAGATTCTGAGGAACCAACTCATTTAATGGCCTTAAGGCATCTTTACAACAACCACTAAGTGTTTAGAACATCTTTAAGACTCTAATCTCCCATAAACAACTAACATTAAGAAAACTTAAATTACTAACACTAGCTATTTGTGTGACCTTAGTCCTAATGACTAACTCACCTAGCCCACAAAAGCAATGACCTTCTAAGGTCTGAAAACAAACTAACATCCTAACTTGGCTAGAGTCAAGTACAAGCCAAAATAACAAACATGGAGGTTAGCCTAGGTGTGCTCCTGTACCATTTGGTGTCATTCTGTTGTAGGTTTTAGTTTCATGGGTACTTAATTTTCAAGACAGTACTAGCATCTGAATGAAAATTACTCATTTCAAGGTCATGTATCTCCATTGTATGAATATATTATTATCTTGAATAAAATGATCAAGGGTTATTCTGTTCATCTCACTATTATGGTGTGTGATTTTCATTTTGGCTTTAATTCAAGGAATTAATTAAAATGCTTGAGTGAGGTTATAGGTGACTATGTTCATATAAGGATTTGATAAGTACTAATGGGTTAGAATATAGATTGATGGTATTGTAAGGTAGTATTATCTGAGATTTTATATGCTATGTGTCTAGAAGATAAACTTGGTTACAGTAAAAAAAAAACCAACACCTTTGATATTATCTAGCTATGGCTCCCAAATCTATTGCAAATTGATCATTAGGGTTAAAATCGAAACCTTGCAAATATAATCTTTGTCCAAATCCATCAAGAATTTTTCATCAGTTATAAACAATTCCCTTATAAAGAATTTGTGAAGCCAGGTCTAAAATCTGGAAATGAAATTCTAAAAATGCACAAGACTATAAATGAAATCTAATGAGATGTTGCTTTCAAATATGATTTTCAAACCTAGAAGTACAAATCTGACTTCACAAATGAATTCTAGAAAAAAACAGTGACTTCCCTCAACTTGGCGATATCTTCTTGAGTTTCTTTTGATTTTCCTGAAGAAAACCATCGAGCAAAACACTGTCGCAATAAATAGTCGAGCTCATTTCAATTTATGACTGCCACAATTTAACTTTGCAGGACCGCCCCAATTTTTGCGAAAGATCTTCGTCGAAATGTACACAAAACAACGGCTTGTCGAAATTCCGACGAACGTCGAGGTAAAAATTAAAAAAAAAATGGAAATTTGCACAAGTGCCCGACGATACATCTGATTATATAGGTTTCGTCGGAAGGTTTCATCAGAAATTGGGGTCAAATGAGTTAGTTGCTTGGTATGGTGGATAATCAAGCCCTACCTAAGAAGGAGTCTCAGTATCAGTGATCCTCTATTAATGCATTTCTTTATTGAGAGAGATTTGAGGTGCAAGCCCTTGATAATGCATTTCTCTTTGAGATTTGAGGTGAAAGCCCTTGTTTCCACCCTTTGGGAGAGCCATGGCAGATGTCATGTGTGTGACTCCATGAAAACATCACGTGAGGGAGTCCGTGATGATTTCCTTGTACTTGTGTTTCACTCTCTAGGAGAGCCCTGGTGAACGTCACAGTGAGGTGACAACATCATGTTGAGTGATGAGCACTTGTACATACCATCTATGGAGGTAGCCATGATGGTTGATATCATGATGAGGTGATAATCTCTTTTCTCACATGGATGTAGCCATGTTGATTAACATCACTATGAGGTGATATGTCTTACACAGGTGGAAGTATTCCTCCCTAGCTGAGAGAGAGTGTTGATGTTTTAATGCAACCATGTGATGAATACTTCTAGATCGAATTGAGAAATAAATTTAAATAATAGCTAAAGCTATTTAAATTTATATATATGATAATGAAGAGGTGTTTCATTAAATAACAATCAAAAGATAAATATTAAAATCCTTAAAATAAATTATGTTTATTTAATTAAGGGATTCGACCTATCTAGAAAGTCACGCATTCTAGAAAAGACATCTTTCTTCTTAAGGCCAACTTCCTTTGTGAAGGGTTGCATCCTTCCCATTTGCATGTGTATATATACTTGTGAAATCTCATTCATTTGTCAAAAAGTTCGTTCATAGCATTCAAGGAGAAGTGTGATATGAGCAACAGATCGAATTTTGTAGCAGCAGATCAAATTAAGGAGAAACATATTATTTGTATAATCACATCTAGGAGAGGTGTTGATCTTTGTGATAAGAGACCTTGTGTTAGGTTTGAATTGTAAGCAAATTTCCGCTCTCACTATTATTAATATATAAGAGATATATTGGTTGGGTTTTTCTCCCTCAAGTTGGAGGGTTTTCCTAGGGTATTGGTTGTGTTCTTGTGTTGATTTTGAATTAGTTTTTGCATTCTAATTTGGTCATATAAAAACTAAAAAATTGGCTCTAATCTCACTTAAAACTTCCTCAATCTAATTTTCTTTAATTCCAAGATGCATCAAACATGAAAAGTTGAGTGATGTGGAGGGATGGAAAATTTTAAGAGGAGAGTATTAGTATGTGTGAAGCAAATTTTGCCTATCTCTTTTGATTTTTGGCTTTATACCTTTTTGGCTTTAGGATGATCCATGCACAAAAGAAAAATTGGTTCTTAAAGGCACGTAATGCACCATGTGGTGGTTGCGAGGGTTTTATCTATCGCTTTCCTTTTGGGAGAAAGTCGGGCCATGTGTCAGCTCGATGTAGATTTTCTCAAGGGAGAATTTCACAAATATGAGAATCCTCGCCTACTTGACATGTCATCTCTTTGCTGCAAGTAAGTTGTGCTTTTAAGGAGCCTTCTCTTTGGAGTTTTTCAGAGCATGTTGTTTTCTTTATTTTTTCAGGATGAAACTTTGAGTTGGCATCACCAAGCCACGTTATTGGTCAACAATACTTTTTCCAAGTTATTTTCTAGGATCTGAGCATTTATGGAGGGCAATCTTTGCTAAATATCTAAGGGATATTAATGCATCAATTGAGAATTGATGAGCAAAGATTGTTGTGACCTAATTAAAGATCTATGATCAGATCATGAGCTATCAAGTGTAAACATTTGATAGTAATTAATTTTGGGTGGTGGCGACATTTCACTCTCTCTCTCTCTTTAGCTATAAATTGGAGGCGACAACAAAAGGAAAGGGTTCCTGAAGTTTTCCCTTTTGGAAATAAATTCTTTAGTTTTCCTTAGTTATAGGAAGTATTTTCATTAGAATTTAATAGAACACTACTTCTCTCTGGCATGTTATATTGTTTTAACTCAAACTATTATCGGATTGGCATCTAACCTTTGTTTTAAAGTTCATTTGATATCTAAGTATGAACTATTTGGGATAAATATTTGAAACTATGCATGATATTGCCTTTGTCAATGTTTCCTTCTTTATATTTCCATTCAGAATAGAACACTACATGTAGCTTAATTTGAATAGTTTGATTAGTTGATTTTCATGTCGTAAGCTTATATGATAAAATAATAGCCTGTAGAAATTGGATCATGTCTTTGAACTTCTCTATTTTCTTTAAGGGTTATTGTTTCTTTGTGTTATGTTGTATTAAGAGGAAGGGTTTATGTAGCTTTTTGAATGTTTTCTATTAACTCTTGTAACTTTTATTCTTGATTAGACCTTAATGAACACTTCCTGTGGGGAGATTTGAAAGACTGCACTATGCTTGTATCTAGCCTTTGATGTTCACTATCTTCCCAAAAATGAAGATTTGTGGCATTTTGTGTCCAATATATCATTCATAGAAAATAATTTGGGTTTTGAAATGTTGTTAAAGCATTGGCACATTGCCAAGTTATTCATGTTTTATGTTTACATTTCCTTCTACCCTTTTCCCAAACTCAAAGAAGAGCCAATTTTCTATAAAAATCTTAGAGGTATTGTTGATGGTGAAAATGACACAAACAACGTTAAACAAAATATCTCTACTCTATTCTCCTGAAAAAGAAAGACAACATATAGTAGCCCAACTCCCAAGGTCCTGGTAGTTGGTTCTCAACTGTCTGGTGTCACTCAATTGGTCCATGCAACTATAATATTCAAGGGGCCTTTGCTGGTAATGAGGAATGCAAGGAATGACTTATTCATCGAACTATTCTTAATGAAAAGGGGGTTTTCAAATAAAAGAAGAAGATAGATCAGGGTGTACATCAATAAAACATGAATAAAACATATCTAGTATCTGGACATATATCTTCAACAACAAATGTTCTTTCAAAAAATCAAGAAAACCATAGTATGATACAATTTAAATAATAGTTCATACTATTGCATGCATCTAAGGTGCTTAATTTAACATCACAATCACACATTATAAATATTTAAAAGATTCCAAAAGAACACACTCTCATTCGTTGCCAAGATCGTAGATCGATAGACTTCAATAAATTCAATTCATAGATAATCTAATGAAATAATCCTTAAATTTGGTTTCTTCTAAGGATTTTCATCACAAAAGAAACACTTATGCTTCAACACAATCACTGGCATATAGATAGATTGTAATTCATTAGCCTTATCAAATAAACTCAATTTCAACACCATATTGTGTAAAAACCTATAATTGTATTCAATTGTAAATAAAAATAACAAAGTATCTCTGTAAAAACTATGAATTTTTTTATCTCCTACTATCAAGGGGCTAATCTTATTCTCATCAGCCAACCCTTATAATATGATACCTCAAAGGTATTTATAGATATACAAAAATCTGAAGTCCTTTCTATCTTAGGTCGATCCACATTTTTAGGATTTTAAGTCTTCTTGGAAGCTCAAATCAATTTGATTTCTAGTTCCCAATTGATCATTTAGTTAAACTGAAGAAAATAATATAGAGGAGAAAATAAATCCATGCACCTACAAACTGCCAGTTATGCATGTAGAGGAAAAAAAGAAAACCATGCATGCATGAGGTTATCAATCATGCATGTGAAGCCTGCTCTGTAATGTACTCATCGTAACTGGAGAAGACTTGTTGAAGCATGTCCAAATCCTACCCATCAACCCAACTATCTTCAAACTTGATCCTTTCTAACTCCGCAACAACAAATCCTCTCATGTCTTTTAGCTTTGTTAACTCCCTCTTAGCAACCCTCACTTCTTCTTTAATATACATTAACCGATCTAACAACAAGTCTTCTCCATCATCTCCTTTTTGCATGACATCTTTAAAATTATCATCCCATTTCTCTTTTTTTCTGGCTCAAAGATAGGCCCTCCTTCACTTGTATATCAACATTTATAATAATAGCAATAACTACTTCTAATTCTTCAAACTGTTCATTTAGATCCTTGACAAAATCTTGAACTTCATTTTTATGCTTGTATAAAAAGTCAGATCTAAATCGGACTATACTGGAGGTCTTTTCCAAGAAATCTTTATTTTCCTCTTCAAGTATTGACTGTTCTAGAAGAGTGGACTTTGGCAATTTATTAACCTCCTTCAGCCTTTGGCTATATCCTTTGTACTCCTCCTCCTATTCTCCCAATACTTTGATATACTGGTTCATCTCCTCTATTAACTCCTCCATTATCTTGTGAACCTCAAAACTGTTGTCCAACACTTCACCTATTTCCTAATTTAGTTTACCAGTCCATCTATCCAACATTTCCGCCTTACTCCTTACCTACACCAAATCATCCACTTCTTTCCTACTAAGTAAAATTGGTGTCTCAATGGTGGCAACTAGTTGTGACCTCGGAGGAGAAACACTTTTCAAGAAAGTGTGCAATTGATCTAATTGAGCCTTAAACTCATCTTTTTCTACTTATCCTTCATCATTTTGGATTTAGTGGATGAAGCTACCACATCTATTAAGTTCATCTATTGATCTCTTGTGGGTCTCCCCAAGTTAACCATGCCCGCCTTCTTCTTGGGACTTTCCTTTTCAATTTAATTCATCATATCATCCCAATTGAGAGGTTGTGAAGGTGTCACTGATTTCTTTTGCAGATCCAATTTCAACCAAGTAGGAGCACTTGGAGTAGTGGTCATTATAATTGAAGAAGAAGCAAGAGTATTAGTAGAGGGTGGTTGCACAATTACTTTAGGTTGAGAATCAACCTCTTGTATCTCTTGTTGCTCCTGCTCTACATTTAGCTATGCAAGCTTCTCAGCTTCCTCCCTATCCTTTTGTTCCTGTATCCTCTTGTCTTCTTCTTCCTTTTTCAACTTTTCTTCCTCTACTCTCTTCTTCTCAAGTTCCCAGTTTCTCTCTTCCTCCAATGCCTTAAGTTTATTTGCATCTTCCTTTTCTTTCTGTAGCTGCTTGGCTAGCTCCTTGACATCTTTCTCTCTTTGCACAGGTTTTGCTTCCTCTTTCTTTTTATAGGCCTCTTCAACCAATTTTAATTTGGCCACAAGAACTTCTCTTTCCCTTTGCTGCTTTTCCTTTTCTTCCTCTAGATCATGAATTTTTTGTACTAACTCTAGCTTATCATTTTCTTCTTTGATCTTGAGCTCCTGCTCCTTTTTCTTTTGTTGTTTTTTCTATTTCATCAGCTCTTCATTTGGCTTCTACCTGCTGTTGTTGGAGTAAGGCATCAACTCGTGCCTTAGCATCAATTGCCTTTTGCTTCTCCATCGCCTTTGCATGTGCTTGAGCATCTAAGGCCTTCTATGCTTCCTCAAACAGGGCCCATTGATCTTCCTCAGTCAAAACATGTTCAATTTCCTCTTCTAGAGGCATCTTTTCTTGTGCATCTTTCTCTGATAAAGTCTCATTAGAATCTATTTCAACCTCATGAACCTTTAGTTCCACTCCTTTTCCCTTCAATGCCTCAACTATACCATGAAGATTTACTTTAGGCATTTCTCTGCTTGGTTTCTCTATAAGAGGGACTTGAGAAGATGACTCACCTATGGCTGGTGTTGAAACCACCGATCATATTTGGGCATCCTCCTCTTGCACTCTAGGTAACTCTTGGGTAGAGGCTTCAAGCTCTATCTCTTCAATGTCAGGAGGGAATAATTCCAAGGGTTCCTTGGAAGGCAATTTCCTCTTGATTCTATTATATCCCTTCCCCTTCTTAGGAGTTGGTCCCTGAGGATTTTTGGTTCTTAGGACAACCCAGTGGATACTTCTATCCAAGATTGGCCTCCCTATCTGTTTGATATCGATGGTCTCCTCACCATCCCAGTCCACTGGATCCAAAATTTTGGTGCCAATATTTAATGATTCATATGATGGGTCTAACACAACTCCATCATCTACTAATGTATCAGGGATGTCATCTTTGATCCCAAATTCTACCATGAGAGAGACGGGTAACCTGTCATAATTCCTTTTCATGAGGTCATACTCATCTTGAAGATCACTCCAAAAATCCTCTAACAAGTTGAAATGTTTATCAAAAACCGTAGGCAACAAGGCATTCATTTTCTTCCTTGGGTCAAAGTGCTTTCAAGCACTGTACAAACCTAGCTTCAAATGTATTAATTCACTGCAAACTACCTTAGCTCCCACAAGATGTGGGCAGCTATATTCAACCAATTACATGGGAAACTTATGACACGTTGTTTTGTGCTTCAACCCAAATCGGGCATTGACCCCCAGAGTTTGATATACAAATTCCATTAGAACCATCCCGTTGCTACAACATCTTGGAAGTAAGTGGGGATGAACTTCAAATCCAGCCAGTTTGAAATAAGTGAACTTGGGGTATTGGATATACCAACATCCCCATTCCGTGATAAAGGCCATAGCTTCCTGGCTCAATCTATATCCCACATCTCCATTAAGCTGGTTAATGATTACATATAAGAATGCATCATTAACCCTTCTAAATTGTGTTTCAGACACTTGTAGAGATAGTTGATCTTAATGATCCCATATTTTCCTTTGTCCATCAAATTCTCCCAATATTCCCACTCTATTCAAACCTGGAAAGATGCCTCCTCTAGTTGTTGCATATACAACATAAGAAGTCAAGAAAAAGCTTTTGGTTTCCCTTATTCTAGTTAACTGGTCATGATTAGTATTAGAGACAATCATTGGCCAATCAAACTATTGTTTGCCATTAAAGATGGTCTGAATGAAGGGAAACATCCATTCCTGAAAATGAAATGCATCCCTCTTCCCAAAGGCTCTAGACAACATCATTATTAGGTCTGATACTTCTTTGTAGAATTCCATCCTCTTTGGTTGATCATGAAGCTTGGTCAGAGACTTCCTCTTTGTTCTCAACCACTTCTTGTTCAAGTGAGCCTTGTTAGCCTCCTTGTATTTTCTATATATACCCAAAGCATCTGCCTCCTTTAACTATACTAGGCTCATTGGATTCAGGACACTAAACATGTGCTGAAACATTTGAGGAGTTAGATCAATGATCACATTGTCCTATGAATCCATACATTGCCTAGTGGTTGGATTGTAAGCTCCTGTTGCTGTCATAATCAACTCTGGGCATTGGATGGATAGAGGAAATAAGGTGATGTGAGCCAAGTCAGACTCAACTATTCTTAAAGTTCTCCCTGTTACATCCTCAATGAACGTTTTCGAATATAGCTCCTCAAAATTGTATTGACCTAGATTGGTGTCAGTTATATCAGACCAATCCGATTCCACTTTGCTTGCAGTGACAACAGGACCCCTATGGTTATACCTCAAGGTATAAGGTAGCTACTCCGACTTAATCTTCTTAGGCTTAGTCACTACCTTTGAAGTTTCTGCAGGCCGATTCCTTTGGGAAGCTTCTCCTGATACTCTTGACATTCTTTAGCTTCCTGCAACAAAACCTCTAATTAGATCCTTGAATAAATATCCCAAAATATGCTTTAAAATCTTACCCTTCATATATCTACAAGAGGCGGAACCAAGCAGAAAAAACATTTTAAATAGTCTCTTTTGAAACACTGTCAGGCTTAGAGCCAAAACCGTTATTGAGATTACAATAATAACACATGGGACCAGAGTTGAAACTGGAATGGTAACTAGAATGGAAACTGATTTGGTTTCATTCAGATTTTCTAATTTCACATTCAATTCCGGTTCCATTTCTACTTAGGTTATCGTTATTTTGAAAGAATACTTCTAAATATAAGTGGAGTCGGAAACAAGATGGAAATGGAATTGATAATTATTGGAAAACATGGCTCAATGTCTAGATTGATTCTGATCCTACTTCCGCCTAAAATGACGATGAGGTCATAAGTGATTTTAACAATTCGATAAATAACTTCACAATTTTAAGGACTAAGTCATACAAAAACAAAAGGGGCTTAAAAATAACCTAATAAAACCATCCCCATATGACCGAGAGGCGATTGTATTATTTAGGGAATCATATTTAAATTAAAAACATGAACATATCAAAACCCTCAACCAAAAAACCGTCCATTCCAAATAACTAGGGCACAAATTTAACCCCATTCAAACTAAACAGATTGATGCACAACAAGATTTCTAAGTAAAAACAACAATTTACCAAACCCTAATCACTGTAAAGCAATAACTATCCTACGCATTTAAAAACTAGGGCACCACGATGTGGTCACAAATAAAATGTGAAAACGACTGTGAAGAAAACAAAAAAATGAGAAATAAAACCACAAAAGCAACATAAGAAAACAAGAAAAATTTAAACAAAAGAGAAACAAACAAAACACACAAACTCATAAAGAATCACAATTTCGCACGAAGCCAAACAATCCAAGATGAACAGAAACGGAAAACGCGAAAATAAAAATGAAATACGAGAATAGAAAAACCTACCTCGAATGCAAATAAAAAGGTTAACTCCTTGAAGCAATCTATGCGCAATTGTCTCTCTTTGAATCGGTTCACTCACACAAAATCTCCACTACAACTCTGGTTCACTCTTCGATCTTTTAACAATAATGATGATAACTATGCTTAATCCCTAATTAAGGTAAAAATTCAGAGTTTCACACATGCATGGCACCTATAATTAATGCAATAAATGCAGTAGAGTGGAGTCAAAACTGCAAAAGGAACTGGCACATTACTATTGTGTGACTTCAGTAAAGTCAACGACCAAGAAACGACGGGAGCAGAATCAAAATGGAAAATGTTTCAAAAATTTGTCTAACTTTCCAACTTGGTTCCGGTTCCGGTTTCGCGAACAAAGAAGAAAGCGAAACAAAATATCAAAATAAAACAAAAAGACTGAAATGCAAAAACTTAACATAACAAACCCATTTTAAAATAAAAGGCAAAAAAGCGGAGGCAAAAGCGGAATGGGATTAGATTTTGATACTTTGAATAAATTCAGATTTAACTTCCAATCCGGCTCTGGCTCCGATAAAGACAAACAAAAAAAGACTGTCGGGATGGGAATTGGAACAAGTTTTGAAAGAAGTTTTTAAAACCCGATTCGGTTCCGGCTCCGGTTCCGACAAAGGAAACCAAAGAAAAAAAAAGTGTTGGAAAATCAAGAGTCCAAAATTTGTTTGAAAAAAAACAAGGATAAAAACATAAAGGAGGACCCATTTTGACCAAGGAAAAAGATGGGGTGGTTATGCAAGGCATAACAGGTGTTTAGTGAGGCACAAATTTGTCCCCCACTCATCGAATTTCCCATAAGGCTGTCGGAGAGGCACAAACTTTGATGATCACCAATTCTTTTTTTGGCACACCCGGTGGGAACAAATTTTTTGAACTTCTAATTAGAAGTCCAAAACATTTCTTAAATCAGGCCAAGGGAAGAAACTTAAAGTTTCATGCCCATAATCCAAACAAGAGCATCCTCAAAGGGACATTTCCAGTACTCCCAATTACCCTCTTCGATACTTGGGAGAAAAAGACTTATAGGTTATGTATCACCTGTAAGGAGTAATAGAGCGAGGAGTAAAAGCCTAAAATCTAGAGCCTTATCTACTTTGCTTGGAGGTCGAATTTTCCAAATAAGAATACCAATTTACCTGATTCATAGGAATTTGTTCTCCATGGCTTATATACTTTCTCTTGCTTCTAGAAATTTCATAACCTGGGATAGTGGTAGTCTGCTACAACCACCTACTCCCCCAGATGTGTGGCCTGCCATACCTGCTAATGCTCTCAAGGTTGTTCCAAAATTCTCTAGGGAGGACTTCAAAACTCCTTTCAAACACCTCCAAGATATAGCAGAGGTATGTAGGGTACATAACACAGTGGAGGAAAATATTGCTCTAAGACTATTGGTAGCTTCCTTCAAAGGAAAGGCTCAAGATTGGTATATATCTTTGACTTACAATTCTATCTACTCATGGGATCAAATCAGAGAAAGGTTGTTCAAATTATTTTTGGAGAAGGGAGATCATTATTCATTGCTACATCAATTGATCACCATCAGTAGAGCCCCACAAGAAGCCATGAGCGACTTCAACACCAGGTTTCACAAAACCTGGCAAAGGATCCTTGTGACTTTCCGACCCTAAGTTATGATGGCATTTATGTTCTACCTGAAGGCCTTCAATTCGAATATCATGGTGATGATAACCTCTATGGGAGGAGATATCTTACATGATGCATGTGAATTGGTTGTGTGTGTGAAGAATAGTTTAATTGATGTGGGGAAGCTTCCACCATGACCTTCAATGCGTGTTTACAAAAATCTCTGGTGGTCCTTAGGAGGAAGTTTCTTTGAGCTCTTCCACTACATAAGTGATGACTTTGGTTTCACCTCAATCAATGTACATGTACCCCACCGCACAACCAAGCACATCGAGTTCTTGCTCTATAATAGTGGACATCAATGATATGAAGATCCTTATGCAGTCTTTTTCTAATGAGTTTGTTCTCATCAAGTGGTAGGAAGCAACACCTCTAAAGAAAGTCACTCAGACCTATCAGGGAGGAAGACCATCCTATCAATAGAGTACACACCAAGGACCCTCAAATTGGGGAGGTCAACAAGCGGTGTTTGTTAACTAGATAGTTTTGATCACCATGCCATTGTAAACGGTCAAAGACAACCAGAGTAAAGAGTTAATCCCAGGCCAAAACAGCCTAGCAGAAGATGAGAATGCATGGTGCTTCCCATGCAATGATAGTTATATGCCCCAAAATTTCCCAAGGGGAAATATGCAACAAAAGATAACAAAACAAAGAAACAAAGACACACTCTCGAATTCAAAAGGATATGAGTCCCGCAAAATGGAAAATGCCCCCTTTAGAGCACAAATACAAGGAATGTCCTTCAAGCAAGAGCTAGATATTGCACTTGACCAAGCACTATTTTCATGGATGGAGGAAGAAGATTTGGTATTTGTAAATGAAGCTCTGATGACTAGTGCTCCACAAGTACAGTCGAACCACAAAACGAGATCCAAAAGAAGGTTCATGGGAGAATACATGCAACAAAATTCACCTCTTCCTTAGCCATACCAACCACTGCTCCAAGAAAAGCAGGCCCCGCAAGCGACTGGTCGACCTACTTAGTAGTAGCGGATTCCACTGTTGCTAGCAAAGGATTTGGATAAGATGTTGATCCCATTCATGATGGAATGCTTTCCTCCAAATCCAAGGGAAATACCACCACTCAAGCCTAAGGTGCAGCCAATCGGGATGCTCAATGTGGTGGAACAATTGAAGAAGGCACCTTCCAACAACCAAAGATGCAATAGAAGGAAGGAGGGTGGGTGTAAAACTTACTTGAGGAGTCTAGGTTGAAAATACTTATGGAGAAGAGTCCACCTCTTCTTCTCCTCTATTTGATAATCCCAGTCTGCCTAAATCTTGAAATCGCCTCCTCTTTATAGGGGCTACATTGGTCAATTCAGACTTGCTAGCAATCTATCCTATTGAACATTGGGTCTTTGTAATTATGGTAGATCTTTTCAAAGACCGTCAAGTCCTCTTACCCTTTGTTAGGGTGTTGGAAGAGGATGTGATCTGTGATCCTTTATGTTTCAATTCCTTTCCTTTTCCTACATTTGGTGATTAAAGAGAAGGAGCAAAAACTAGTGTGTGCTCCTGTTCAATCTCCCAATCCGATTTAGGATTACTATTATTAGATCCAGCCTCAACGTCATAGATCTTGTCAAACCTCTCATCGCTTGACTTAACTTATCCATATAAAGCACTCAGACATCTGATTTCCTACTGGTATTTCTAGAAATAAGCCTTCTTCCTTTTCGAACATCCTAAATGCTTTAGTTGTGTCTTTAGGGACTAGCTCATCTAGATGCTTTGTCAGAACTCCGCCTCTCGAGGATAGAAGTTGAGCCATGGGGGTTGTTCAAATGGTATAAAGGCTAGGTCAATGTAGACCTCTACCCTATCCTTAGTAAGATTCTTCCTTGACTCAAAATACTCCCACACTTCGTGTTTGACAGTTGAAATACATCCAACATGATTGTATTTATATGTATCACAAACAAGGACTAGGCTTAGGCAAGCCAACTTATTGGTCAACACCTCCTATTCCTCTTGCTTTACAAGCGTTATCTAAATTTTGGTGATGGCAAGAGGAAGTGTATCGAGTGCCTTTTTATGTCTCCCACCATCATAATTTTGTCAGCAATGGATGCCTAATGACATACCTCTAAGGAAAGGGTCTTGTCTGTTACAAATTTAGGAAGACTAAAAGGGGACTCATTAAAATATGATGAAAGAAAACTCTACTATAAAAAAAGAATCCACCGGGGTCTGGTATTTTTTCATCTAGTCTAAAAATTCAAGGGAAAACCTTCTTGGAGGGTGCAGAGATAGATCCAAGAGTACCACTTGTAAGAAATAATCAACAAACGAATAGTAATCCCATGTTTTTGAAAAGCACATGGGTCTAGGCCAAAACTGGCTTGTATGATCCCATCGTATCAAACTTACTAAGTGAAAAATAACCACTAAATATTTCAAGATTTTGTTGTAAAATCAACTGTACCAAAAAAGAGGAATAATTGAACTTAAAAGTGGTGCTATATTCTATTAATTGCTCCAACATTCCCTTGGAAATTACTTTGGCAAAATCAAAATGCTTCCGAATCGTTTCTTTCTTGAGCATGAAGGCTAAGCCCATCTGTAACTCATATACCTCATCATCACTTCCATGAAAACAAACAAAATACAACATCAAGAAGACGTCTTGTACATCCAACTTGAATTATCTATGCACCAAAGGAAAGACAAGTTGATTATTACTCGACCCTTTAGTTGTTTCATCCATATAAAATCTTAAACTTTTTGTCTTTGGTTCTCCAAAAATCTTCTATTCTACTACTTTGGAATCTCCAAGCTTCCCAATTTTTAGGGATGCATAGCATATCCCAGATGGTTGTTGCACTAATGGTAACCCTTAACCAATTTCCACTAATAACCCTTATCTTTTTATTTAATTTTTCTATGCATGCATTAACTAGCTATGGGAATGGATGCATGTAGGACAATATGAATTATGGAAAGCCAAAATGTCGAAGACGAGTTGCAAAACCTTTAGTTGACCCATGGATGAGCATTCTCTGCAACACCCCCTATTTGAGGATTTTAGGGTTTACATGCAACTTTGGGTCGAAGATGTTGTTCATGAAATCCTTGGCTGCCTCCTCCTTGATGGGGTTGCCTTGCTGTATAGTTTTGGTATGCACAAAGCTTCGATCCACTGACACTGGGGCATTAGAATATGAGATTTCCCCAAAGATGTTGGTGTAGCCCAACCTTTGGAACAAAATTCCATCGTCTCAACCAAAAGATGATGCTTTCACCATTGTTGCGTTCTTGGAAGGTTTTGTAAAAAACTCTCTCAAAGTAGTAGTAGCTTGAGAATACCAACACTAAGGAATTTTTTTTCCTTTTGGGGCACATTCAATTCTCACACATACATGCAGTAAATGTGTTGACGTTGTCAGTAGCCCGCTAAGTGCTACTAGTGAGGTGATATGTGTAGAGTGGGGTATGTACTCAAGAATGCCAACTTCGTTGTGAGAATATAATTAGTACATTCCTAATGTCCCCTTTTTTCTAAATAAGCTTTAAGTGATGGGAAGCATTTTTTGAGCGATGGAAGCATACTTTGAAAAGACATTTTCATTTAATTTAGTAGGGATTTAGCTCTTTAAGAAACTGTCTTTTCACACTGTAAGTAGGATGGCATTAGTGATAACGACACACACATGGTGGTAGATTTTATACTCGAGCATTTATTCCCAACACTCAAATTAATTTATCAAGGCTTCGTTGGTGATCCTCTATATGATTTACCCCTCGCTTCTCAATTTCTTAATGCATTTTCCCTTGTTGTCGATCAAGAGATAGGTTTTCTATTCATTGGCTTGCTCGATGCACATTTTTCTATAAATAGAAACATTCGCTTTGAAAACTATTCACTAATTTTAGCATTGAGTTGGTAAGCTCTTCCCACTGTGTTTTTTCTTTCACTATTTTGTAATCTTCCCTACTGCTATTATGACTGGTCTAGGAACCCCAATTCGTCTCTTGAGCCAAAAGTTGCAGAACTCTTTTGTAGAAAAAGTTAGTAGTGAGAAGATAAAGCACTTGATAGGAATGAATGACCACCTCTGTTGAGAAATTATGTCTCAACTTCCAGCTTGAAGTCCTCGTTTTCATGCCTTGGTGATTTTGTATTGTTTGCAAAGTTTTGGCGGAGGCAGAACCAAGATGGAACTTGGCATTGTTCTGTTTGCCTAAGTTTCGGGTCTCTGGCGGAGGTGGAACCGGGATGGAACTTGGCATTGTTTTGTTTGCCTAAGTTTCGGGTTTCTATTCTCATTCTAACTCTGACTCCGACTCCGCTTCCTACTGTCTATTTCTTCTCGCTTCACTTCGCAGGTTTTGGCAGAGGCGGAACCAGTTTTGGAAGTTGGCAATGTCTGTTTGCCAGGTTCCTATTTCAGTTTCAGTTTCGATTCCGAGTCCAACTCCTGCTTTTGCGTTCTAGTTCTTCTAGATGTTTGGATTCTACTCGGGGTGTTTTCCTCCACCTTGTCTTGGTTCTAGATTGTTGTTTCTTGTAGTTGGCGGAGGCGGAACCGGAACCAAATTGGTTCTTGATCTTGGACTTTTGGTGAAGTCTTGTTTTCTGTTCCTGTTCCAACTCTGACTCCTACTCTGGTCTTTTGTGTTCCCGTCTTGGTTTGACCCCGGGTTGACTTACCTCGGTCAGAACTGTTTCCGATGAGTTCCTCTTTGCCATGGGTGGACGCGGAACCAAAATGGTTCCTGAACCTGTAATTTCAGTGGAGTCATGTTTTGACTCCAGTTTTGACTCCGACTCCAACTCTGATAGTATGTATTTTCGATGGAGTCCTATTTCGACTCCTGTTCCAACTCTGGCTCCGACAATGTTAGAAATGACTTGAAGTCTTGGTCGTGCCTGATGTCTATTTGACCATTTTAGTTGCTCTGTCAGCTGTGATTGCTGATGGGTCTTGGACGCATGGCACCTAGTTGAATAGTGATTGGACGGATACCAAGATAGTTATTGTGGCAGTTGCATTTTTCAACGAAGGGTGGAGAGCTCAACCATTTTGAGTAATGGCTTTGAATGCATAGTCAGCTCGTTGCAGGAAATCTGTCAGATCTAACCAGTTGCGTGATTTGAGGATGGACTTCATTGCTCTTCTAAGTCGGTTACATATGAATGAGAGATATGTTATTTCTAAAATAGACAAAGTTGAAAAGTTAAGTTTGAGTTGTGAGTTGCAGAGCAAGTTGAAGTTGCGAGTTGAAGAACAAGAAGGATGTGAGTTCTTGAAGAGGATTTTGAATTGTATGTTGTGAAAACATTGTAACAATGGATCTGAAACTCTCTGAGTGAGTGTGAGCAGAACAAAAAAGTCTAGATATTGTATGTAATCGATTCATTACTGTAATATAATAGATTTGAATTTGTGTGGTGGGTTTTTTACTTGAAAGGGTTTTCCCACATAAATACTGTGTCATCTTTCTTTGCTTATCTTTCTGGTTTCTCATTTCCATGATTGTATGCATCTCTATAAGTTTTAGAAACTGTTTAGTTTTTCATTTTTGCTTCTCTCTCCTATTGTAAAGCTGTTAAGGGAATGTATTCCGCACTATTGGGTCAGTAGATCCGCATTCTTTTCCTTTCAAAGTGGTATTAGAGCTTGGCCAGTTTGTGTTATCCTTGCCAGGGCAAATTAGTTTTTTGCACTAATACTGTTTCAATGGGAGACTTGCATTGTTAAACTTGTTTCTATTGTGAGATGGCGAGTACATCTGGTAGGACAGATATTGAGAAGTTTAATGGTAGCAACTTTGAGCTATGGAAACTCAAGATAGAAGACTTGCTTGTGGATAGAGACCTCTGGATTGTAGTGTCTGGAACTAAGGCACAAACTATGACCCAAGAAGCTTGGGATCTTGCTGATAGAAAAACAAGAGGATTGATAAGACCGAGTCTAGCCAATTCTATGCTCCTGAATGTTCATGAGGAAATGTCTGCAACTTCTTTGTGGAAGAAACTTGGTGACATTTATCAGGGAAAGTCCCTAGTAAATAAGTTGTTCCTAAGGAAGAAGTTGTACTCCTTGAAGATGGACGAAGGTGCATCTGTTGCAGATCATCTGAAATCATTTAATATGAGTGTTACTCAGTTGGCATCTGTAGGTGTAAAAATTGAGGAGGAGGATCGTTGCATGCTCCTGTTGTGTTCATTACCTGACAATTGGGATCATCTTATGATGGCTATTGAAAGCACAACCACTGCTTTCAAGACTGATGATGTGGTTGCTTCGCTTCTGTTTGAAGAAATGCAAAGAAAATCTTCTGAGATGGCCAAAGATGCTCTTTTTGTTCAAGGTAGAACAAAGGAGAAAGGCAAGAAGAAAGACAACAAGTCAAAATCCATGTCTAAATGGAGATCAAAGTCCCCTGGTAAAAAGTTCAAGGTAAAGTGCTGGAACTGTGGGCAACCTAGTCATATCAGGAAGGACTGCAAGGAGAAGAAGAAGAAGAATGCTTCTGACAAAAAATCTTCTCAAAGTGATGCAAATGCCTTCATTGCAGCAACCTTGACAACTCGAGAATCTGATGATGTCTGGTTAGTTGATTTAGGTGCCTCTTTTCACATGACATCCAATAGAGATTGGTTCTCAAAGTATGAGAAGTATGATGGTGGAAAGGTATACTTGGCAAGTGATTCAACGCTAGAGATTGTTGGAAAAGGAAGGGTCAAAATTCAGTTTCCTGACTGGAGAGTCAAAGGAATTGGTGGTGTTCTCCACATCCCAGGTTTGGCTCGAAATCTTCTCTTTGTCAGTAAGTTAAATGATGCTGGTGTAGAAGTTTCTTTTTCTAGTAAGGGTTGTAAAATGGCTAGAGGTGCAATGGTGTTAGCTAAGGGTGTTCGTACTGGCACTCTGTACAAGCTAGATGCATGACCTGTTCTTTGCAACAGTATCTCTGTAAAGACATGTAGTTCTGCACCTATAGAGAAAGATAAAGACTCTTCTCTGTCTGCAAATGCTTTGGATGTAAAACTCCTAGCAGAGAAGACTATGTTATGGCATCATAGACTTGGTCACATTGGTGAGAAAGGTTTTAAAACCTTGAAGAACAAAAACCTTGTAGAAGGGCTTGATGATTGCAACCTTGAGTTCGATTTCTGTGAACATTGTATTTATGGAAAACAACATCGTGTTTATTTCTCCTCTAGTCCTCACAAATCTTCTGGTATACTGGATTATGTTCATTCTGATGTGTTTGGTCCAGTTAATGTTCCTCCATCATCGAAGTCTAGATATTATGTTTCCTTTATTGATGACTATTCGAGAAGGGCATTTGTATACTTTCTTAAAAGTAAATTAGAAGTGTTCAGTCGGTTTAAAGAGTTCAAATCTTTGGTAGAAAATTAGACTGGAAGGAAAATAAAGTGTTTAAGGACAGATAATGGAGGTGAGTTTTGTTTTGCAGATTTTGAAAGGTATTGCACTGATCATGGAATTAAAAGGCATAAGACAACCCCCTACACTCCACAGCAAAATGGAGTTACTGAGTGGTTGGACAGGACGTTAATGGAAAAAGCAAGGAGTATGCTGAGTGGTGCTAGTCTGGAGCAGAAGTTCTAGGCTGAGGCTATGGCTACAACATGTTATTTGATAAATAGATCTCCTTGTTCAACTCTTGTTGACAAGACACCTTTGGAAGCATGGTTAGGCAAGAAACCCTCACTAAGGCATGTTCGGGTCTTTGGCTGTGAGGCCTATGTTCATGTGCCAAATGAAAAAAGATCTAAATTGGATAACAAGGCTATGAAATGTATTCTCATCAGCTATGGAGTTGGTGTAAAAGGATACAAGCTTTGGAACCCTGTTATTGAGAAGGTTTTGTATAGCAGAAGTGTGATATTTCGTGAGCTGAAACCTCTAGTAAGTGATCAACAACTTGAGACAAATTAGATTGACAAGAAGAAGGATGCAGTTGAGATTCTCCAAACTCCAGAAAGGGAAGAGCTGCATGGTGTACCTGAGACTGAGGAGAGCTCAAGCAGCTCTGGAAGTTCTGATGATGAAGAACAACCTCAACCTCTAAGGAGATCTACACGAGAAAGAAGGCAACCAGAAAGGTATGGTTTCTCTATGTTAGAATCAAATTGTGCTTATGCTTTAATAACCAACATTGATGAGCCTAGGACTGTGAAAGAAGCAATCAGCATGGCTGATTCAAAGTCATGGCTGGAAGCCATGAATGAGGAGATGGATTCCTTGAAAAAGAATGATAGCTGGAAGTTGGTACCACTACCTAAAGGGCGAAAGCCTGTTGGCTGCAAGTGGATATTCAAAAGGAAGACAGGCCTTGATGGCAGTGTAGAGAAGTATAAGGCACGACTGGTTGCAAAGGGATTTTACCAAGTTGAGGGAATTGATTATGGAGAGATCTTTTCCCCTGTAGCAAAGCTGACATCCATCAGATTTTTGTTGTCATTGGCAGTTGTGTATGAATTTGAAATTGAGCAGATGGATGTGAAGACAACATTTCTCCATGGTGAGCTAGAAGAAGAAATCTTCGTGTCCCAGGCTGAGCATTTTGTTGAAAGAGGTAAACAAAATTTAGTTTGCAAGTTAAATAAATCTCTTTATGGTCTAAAGCAATCTCCTAGAATGTGGTACCAGAAATTTGACACATTTGTGTTGTCAATTGGGTTTGTTAGATCAAAATCTGATCATTGCATTTATTATAAATGTGAGAATGATCGTGTGCTTATTATTACTCTGTATGTGGATGACATGTTATTCATTGGTAATAGCAAGGCTATGATTTCTGACCTTAAAACTCAGTTGTCTACTAAGTTCGAAATGAAAGATCTTGGAGCAACAAGGTACATTTTTGGGATGGAGATAACCAGGGATAGAACAAGCAGAAAGCTTTGGCTCAGTCAGAGTAAGTATGTGAAAACCGTTCTAGAGAGGTTTAGCATGACTGATTGCAAGCAGCTAGTTGTTCCAATCATGCAAGGATTGAAACTATTTGCTGAAGACTGTCCAAAGTTAGCTACTGAGATGGAGGACATGACCAGTGTGCCTTATGTAAGTGCAGTAGGCAGTTTAATGTATGCTATGGTCTGCACAAGACCAGACATTGCCCAAATAGTGGGAGTTTAAAGTCGGTTCATGGTAAATCCAGGGAGGTCACATTGGGATGCTATAAAGAGAGTGTTTAGGTATTTGAAGGGTACTTCAGATTATGCTTTGTGTTACTATGGCAGTATGGTTGCATCACAAAGGGCTCTTTGCATTCAGGGATATGTTGACTCTGATTGGGCAGGGGACATTAACAGCAGAAGATCCACCAGTGGATACACTTTCATGCTTAATGGTGGAGCAATCAGTTGGATGAGCAAGCAACAAGCTGTAGTTGTTTTATCCATGAGAGAGGCTAAGTATATGGAAACAACTCATGCTTGTAAGGAAGTAGTATGGCTGAGGTGTTTGTGTTCAGACATTGGATTTAATGCTAGGCAGATTTTAATCTACCGTAATAGTCAAAGTGCCATTTGTTTGGCAAAAAATCCGACCTTCCATGCCAGGACCAAACACATAGATGTGCAATATCACTTCGTAAGGGATATGGTTGAAGATGGCAAGGTTAGTATGGATAAGGTTGACACCTTGAAGAATGTTGCAGATGCTTTGACAAAGCCGGTTAGCACAGACAAGTTCAAATGGTGCACAGAATCAATGGGCCTTGGGGCCTATGATAGACAGTAAGGTTTGATGTTTTGAGGAAGCTGGAAGTGTTCACCAAGTGGGATATTGTTGAGAAATTATGTCTCAACTTTCAGTTTGAAGTCCTCGTTTTCATGCCTTGGTGATTTTGTGTTGTTTGCAAAGTTTTGGCAGAGGCGAAACCAGGATGGAACTTGGAATTGTTCTGTTTGCTTAAGTTCCAGGTCTTTGGCGGAGGCGAAACCGAGATGGAACTTGGCATTGTTCTATTTGCCTAAGTTTCAGGTTTCTATTCTCATTCCGACTCTGACTTCGACTCTGCTTCCTACCGTTTGTTTCTTCTCGCTTCACTTTGCAGGTTCTGGCGGAGGCGGAACTAGTTTTGGAAGTTAGCAATGTCCGTTTGCTAGGTTCCTATTTCAGTTTCTGTTCTGACTCATGCTTTTGCGATCTGGTTCTTCTAGATGTTTGGATTCTACCTAGGGTGTTTTCCTTTGCCTTGTCCTGGTTCTGGATTATTGTTTCTTGCAGTTGGCGGAGGCGGAACCAGAACCAGATTGGTTCTTGATCTTGGACTTTTGGTGAAGTCTTGTTTTCTATTCTTGTTCTGACTCTGACTTCGACTCCAGTCTTTTGTGTTCCCGTCTTGGTTTGACCCCAGATTGACTTACCCCGGTCAGAACTATTTTTGACGAGTTCCTCTTTGCCGTGGGCGGATGCAGAACCAAAATGGTTCCTGAACCTGTAATTTGGTGGAGTTATGTTTCAACTCCAGTTCTGACTCCGACTCCGACAATATGTATTTTTGGTGGAGTCCTGTTTCGACTCCTATTCTGACTCCGGCTCTGGTAGTGTTAGAAATGACTTGAAGTCTTGGTCACGCCCGATCTTTGTTTGACCGTTTTGGTTGCTTTGTTAGCTGCGATTGCTGATGGGTCTTGGACGCATGGCACCTAGTTGAATAGTGATTGGATGGATACCAAGATACTTATTGTGGCAGTTGCATTTGTCAACAAAGGGTGGCGAGCTCAACCGTTTTGAGTAATGGCTTTGAATGCATAGTCGGCTCATTGCAGGAAATCTGTCAGATCCGACCAGTTGCGTGATTTGAGGATGGAATTCATTGCTCTTCTAAGTCGGTTACATATGGATGAGAGATATGTTATTTCTAAAAGAGACAAAGTTGAAAAGTTAAGTTTGAGTCGTGAGTTGCAGAGCAAGTTGAAGTTGCGAGCTGAAGAACAAGAAGGACGTGAGTTCTTGAAGAGGGTTTTGAACTGTATGTTGTGAAAACATTGTAACAGTAGAATTGAAACTCTCTGGGTGATTGTGAGCAGAACAAAGAAGTATGGATATTGTATGTAATCAATTCATTACTGTAATACAATAGATTTGACTTTGTGTGGTGGGTTTTTTACCTGAAAGGGTTTTCCCACGTAAATACTGTGTCATCTTTGTTTGCTTATCTTTCTGGTTTCTCATTGCCATGATTGTATGCATCTCTATAAGTTTTAGAAACTGTTAGTTTTTCATTTTTGCTTCTCTCCCCTGTTGTAAAGGTGTTAAGGGAATGTATTCTGCACTGTTGGGTTAGTAGATCCGCATTCTTTTCCTTTCAGCCTCATGATCATGACATTCAAGTGGATGCTTGGGAAGGATTATGTGAAGGATGAGAACCAACCATGTTGTAATTCAAACATTGTTTCTTGCTTCATGGCCTCATTGTTGGACTTAGACATTTCCAAGCCCTAGATCATAGAGCTATGGTGTGCCATATTTGATTTAGTGTACTTAGATGGGCTGGGTGAGGTCATCCAAGTAGCTATCCCTAGTGTTAGTATTTTTTCCACCATGAATATCTGGAGGCACGCTGATTATGCGGAAGCAGTGCCTTGGCTACCCTTTCTTATAGACTTCTAGACCATAGACCTGGAGCACCATCAACTATTGTCTTGACCCATGACCTCCTTTCTCTTGAGGGCATATAACATGGAGCAAATTCTTGGGCTTGATTGGAAGAAACACTTCGAGTTCCTATTTTATAGACCTGATGTTGAGGATTGATGTTCGTGCGATGCCCACATGCCCTGTGTGTTGTCAAATCCTTTGTTTCTTTGCCGATGAAACTCGAAAGAAACAAAATTTTGACTATTGTGACCAATGGAGGTTGAGATTTCTTTTATGCTATTTTCATGCTGCCTCCCCCTTTTAAAAAATTATAATTTTGGGTTTTGAATGAGAAGGATTTTAAGATTCTCCTAGAGCCTTAGGCTCAAAAGTGCATATTGTTTCTAATATTTTTCGTATAATGCCTATTCCCAAATGTTGACATTTATAGTTATTTCAGGTTTAATTAAAAAAATACTCACATAAAATATTAAGGAAATTAAGGGAATATCCAAATTCACATAATCCCTCCACATGATTTTACTTGTCAAATATATTATGATTACTCTATTGCCACTTCCAAAATACAATCTTCTATAAATCTTTGACTGGAAAGATTAAATGACTTCTTTCTAAGAGAAAAACAAAAGAGTAAAGTACTTACTTGTAGTAAACACATTGGAGCAAAATTAGTACATTTATGAAAATAGTTCAATGTCTTTCCAATCATAACCTAATTACTAATAAAATAGTCTATAAATAATAGTCTTCTTTTGGAAGTTATGTTTCCACCTCAGACAAATTTCTTTCAGTTATTGTAACTATGAGAATTTTCCTAGGGTTAGCAATATCACATGCAAAACATAAAAACCTAAAGCAATAATGAAGTGCAAAGGAATAGATGAAACAATCTCACCAAATATCTTCATCCTCCATGACTAGCCTCCATTATACCTTCTCAACTTGCTGAAATATGTAGTTTCCCTTAGATGAGCAAGCCAATGGAAATGACAAGCCCTAAGCAAATGTTGAAGGATTTTGAATGACTATATGCTATACTATGCCCTATTGCAACTAGCAAGCATCTAAAAATGTTTAAACTATGTCAAATAAAATCTAAATATGCCTATGACAAATGAAGAAACATGCAAGAACATGAAAGTGCAATAAAATAAGACTGCAAGATATGAAATTGCAAGATCTACCAAATGAGATCAAAATTGCCTTTTTATAGAAAATGCAATTTTGTGTGAATGACCAAGATTAAAAGTCAACAAGTGCCCTAGAATCAATGGACGAGATTCAATATAACAACCCACAATTAGGGTTAGGGCAACATTAGGTCAAATTTGAAATGAATGGACAAGATTGATTTTTAGAAAATCAAATCAATGGTTGACAATGCATGTGATAAGAGATTTTGGGCACACAAAATGAAGTTGCTCGAGAATCAAATAATAATTTAAAATTATTTGATTTAAGAGGTCATGTTGAATTTTTGAATTAAAAATTATTTTAATTCAAAATTGGTGGGGTCATGTGACAGTAAATACTTTTAATTTAAATTATTTACTCAAAGAGGGAAATTAGAAAGTGAGACTTATTTTAAATAAATACATTTTATTTAAAATGAGCACAGTAAAAGAGAAAAAATTAAATAATAAAATTATTTAATTTAGGTGGTGGGACTTATTTTAAATAAATAAATTTTATTTAAAATGAGTAGAGCAAAAAGTTATTTAATGTAGGTGAAAATTAAATAATAAAGATATTATTTAATTATAGAAGAATGTGACAAAGGGAACCTTTTAAATTAAACATAAATGATTTAATTCAAAATTCAGGAGAGTAGACCAAATTAAATAAATAAAATTTATTTAATTTAGGAGAGGAGATGCTAATGAATAATTAAATAATTAAACATAATTATTTAATTATAGTGGAAAGTGGACATAATTAAATAAATAAAAAATTATTTAATTTTAGAAAGAAGAGGACTTAATTAGTGACATAATTAAATAAATAAAATTATTTATTTAATAATTGGAAGACATAATGGACAAAATAATTAAATAAATTAAAAAAATTTATTTAATTGTAAGAAAACATTAGATAATTAGTGACACATTAAATAAATAACTAAAAGTTATTTATTTAATAATCATGAAGAATAAACAGATATGAATTAATTAAATAATTATGAATTATTTAATTAATAGTCGAAAGTGAGTCAAGGACATAATTAAACTGTCTTAATTATGCTAAAAGGATGAAACTAGAGCTTGCAGGCCTAAGTTATTTTTATGTGTCTACATTTGCCCCTCTTTGTCATAATGCAACTTGTTGCATTGTGGCAAAGAAAATAAGTCAAAAAAAAAAATGCCCTAGTATAAAATAGGACGGGGAAGAATGATGAGGAGGGTTGCGGAATGCCCCCTCGAGAGGATAGACGGGTTCCAAGAACACAGGTGTGCTCTCGAAATTGATGAGAAGACTAGAAGACGACGAGACAAGAAAGAGTTAGTCAAAGATATGGATGATGATATGGATGCAATGCCTATATGAGATGCATGTTAGTTCCTAGACCAAATCCTTCAGCATATTACCATAGGACTTTAATATTTATTTCTCTTAATCATCATTGGATAGATTATTGTAATGGCCAACAAGCACCATGATATGACATAAACCAAGGTGTACAAGGTCGTACCATCACATGAGACAAGCAGTCATAGATAAGGATGATCATGACTCATACTAAAAGCGCAATTTCCCCAGTTTTTTTGTCATAACCAACCGCAAGCAGAAAAAGACAAGAAGGACAAACCATGAAATGTCATTGCTTCTCTAAATCCTCTTTCTAGGAAATCCTCGAGAAACTAGCAACATGATTGCCAAAAGAACAAAATAAAGCCACCATCATGATATGTCGTTGTATTTCTAAATCTCGTAGTCAGGACATCGCTGAGAAACTAGTAGCATGAGTGTCAAAAGACAAGACAAATGTCATGAGACATCATTGTTTCTCTAAATCCTATTATCGGGATCTTGCTAAAAAACTAGTAACATGATGAAAAGGCCAAAGATAAGTGCCAAGTGTTTGCCAAGTGTTTTAATATCAAGGTTGCCAAATGTCGAGTGATATCAAATTCAAGAAGGACACATTCTGAATGACGTTGATATCTAGGAGATCAATTCTCGGAGTTAGGAGAATCCATCAAAATATCAGATGATGAGGACAATGCTTAGGAAGGACACATCCAAAAGCATAAAGAAATGATGAGAATTGCTCTTCAAAAGGACACATCTGAAGAAGAACCCAAATTTTTTGTCGGGTTAAATTATCTTGATATAATTTGATTACATGTCATTGCTGATATGTTGAGTTGACTGAAATTGCTAATGAAATAGATTGTTGATAGATTGCTTGCTTGGGATTGATGGAAGATTTGCTCGATTTGAAAAAATTTTGACGTGTGTGAAAACGTTGTGGCATGAACCCTAATGGACTAACCTAGTGCAACCTCGGGGGCTCATCGATTAATGGCCTTGCCTACGTCGTGCACTCAGAGACCTCATAGTTTGACGTGACTAATGACCTTGTCCAAAGGACAAAAGATTGAATCATGATTTTATTTTGACCAACCTAGAAAGATTGACCTAATGTCTCGGGGATTCAAAGATGAATCTTGCCTACGTAGAAAATGCGTAGAGACAACGTAGTTCAGATCGAGATAAAGATTGATTGATGTGACTGACTAGACTGATAAGACAAACATTGACTCTATTTTTGGATTTACTCATGAAATTTTCCATTTTTAGATCTTTTTTCAGGACTTTATAAGATTTTTAGAACTTTTTTGAAGACTTTTTCATATTTTTATGACTTTTTTTAGGAATTTTTCCAATTTTTAGGACTTTTTGAGGTTTTACAAAAATTGTGACAAATGCATGTAAATGATGCCGATGCACATGAATCCAAGGACAACCACTATTTTGCTGCTAGTCAATTTGAATATCAATTGGCAGGTGACAATGACAGTGACAACGTTGTTTGACGTGGGAAGGACACATCCCGAAACAACATGAGGATGACAATGATATAACAAGAGGATAAAAGTCTGTAGCAGGGCCAGGGACAAAGCCAAGGAATGTTTTGGATGATGGGCCAGGTTTTCCATATTGTTGCATTTGGAATGACTTCGTGAGGATTAGATGGATGACGATGGATCTTTAGACCATTGACAAGGGAAATCAAGATGGGTGATAGGTATAAAAGGACAATGGATGGATTTGGTAAAAGATAAGAGACATGGATGGATTGGAATAGGAGAAATATCATATGGTCTCCAAGGATGAAGTTGCATTGTGAAAAGGAGGCTATGAAGGTAATGACATGATATTCAATGACTAAGGTATGACCAAAAGATAGACATGTCAAAAAGTTTTCGAAAGCATGATTTGTGTTTTTGCCCCAATCTTTGTCAAGATCAAAATAGGTGGGAAAATGGATGGACATGATAAGGTTTAGATGGGTAGATGGAAATTTCATAAGAAATGTCATGTGAAGGGCATGGGAGATGAGATGACTTGCGCCTAAGTGTAATGGTCCACATAGATGATTTATTCTACACATGATGCCTGTTTGCTAGGTTTTCATCATAGTACTTATCCAAAGTTCCATAAGAATGGTTTTCACCATTGGACAAAAGTTTTCTCTTGACTCTTTTTGTATTTTTTTTTGTGTCACCAAGATGCCTTTTTGCTAGGTTTTCATCAAGGTGACAATTTTTTTTTTGTATTTTTGCATTTTTGTTGGATAGCCTTGATTCTTTAGATGACCACTGAATGTGCTTAAGCCTTTGATGGTGCTGATGTAGAGACTGGTGTCATGACATGCCAATTATGACCTTTCTGAAGTAGTTACCTTGTTAGGATGATATCGCTTGCATACAAATTATTGATGTCATCGTGATCCTAGTTGATACTAGAGTTGGACTTATCAAAATACACACATCATGATGGATTGCCATGAGAGTCCTTATGATAAAGAGTTGTTGCCAAGATGCGATGGATTTGTGACATGGGATGTTTGGATTTTAAGGAGGATGTAGGATTATGACGGATGATGGTGGATGTGGATGGGTTGGTTGGATGTTTGGATGTATTGGTTTTTATTTTCCAAACTTTGGGTGTCAGATTAGGATAGTGTTTGGAACCAACAATTTTATATGTCTTTCTTGATGGCCATTTTGACGGAGGTGGACATGTATTGTATGTGGGAGTCCTCTTGTGTTGTGGCTCCACATTTTGATTAGATTTTGGATTTGGCATATTTTATTTGCTTGATTCATTCTTTTCTTGACTCGACCCATTTTATTTTTGGGATCCATTTTAGCTTTATTCTTCCACTTGAATTTTTGTCTGATTCCATGGCCTTTGACATGTGATTTTGAACTTTGGATTTGTAATACTTTTTTTTTTTTTGGTTCCAAATGGGAGGCTTATTCATGTTGGAATGACAGTGTATGGTGTGGATGGAAGGAGTGTTGGCAACAACCTTATGATAAGGACTACTCATGACGACCATTTTGATGTTTGTATTAGATAAAGTTGCCCCCAATATTGAGGAGGGTCCACTAACATCATTATATTTTTTGACTGATGAGTAGCCAAAGCCAAGACCTTCATGTCTATAATTTGTCTGAACTTGTAGTGGTTCAATAATTCCTTGCTCATGTAGGCCTAGTCCTTTTCCTTTATAATGCATGTTCTGACAGATTTTTTTGGTGATGGGATACTTGTTACTTTGGAAGCGAGATGCTAACCCATACTTATTGTGGAAATTAATGCTTGAAATCTTCTCCTCTGTAAGGAAGCCTTCTTGGAAAAAGATAGATGATTCTAATTGATAGGATGTTGTATCTTCACTGACATGTTGGAGATATTTTTGATTGACATATTTGGTTTTACTTTTTGATATATCAGATTCTGATGATTCTGCTGGTGCTTCGAAGTTGATGTTGAAACCGTCTTCATGGTCATGGTCATGGAGCCCACTGAATTCAGTTATAGCTTGATCATTTGCAAATATGTCTATGCTAGGAGACTCTTTTTCTAGTGGTAGATCATCTATGTGTCCCATGGAGGCAAGTTTCTCATTGTTGGTAGTGTTAATACTTGAAGTTTGGAGAGGGTCATCTTCAAGTGTTTCATCATGAAGGGCATATAGGTCAAGGAGTGGATCATTTTGGACTTTTGGATCAATGGTAGGGTCTTGGTCAAAGATGGGGTTGTATTGAATGTCATGATTGGAAATAGGATCTTGACCAAGGCTAGGGTCATCTTGAATGACATGGTTGGGTACGTGCAAGATCATGATGGGCCAAAAAGTGGTGATATGTAAGCCATATGATGACCCATGTGGCTGACGACTTTTTTTTACGCAAAATTGATGAAATGACAAGGGTTTTTAGAGGAGATTCTCAAATTTCCACCAATATAAATTATGCTTTACTTTGAATTTAATAAATAATTATTACTCATTTTCTATTAGAATTACGAATAAAGTCCTGATTGATAGGCTGATTGAAAAACATCTATAACTTTCAAACTATATCACATTTTTTGAATCCAAAACATGTGTCACATTCTATGCTTCACATACTATAAGATTAAAAAAATAAAAAATTGAATTTCATGAATTTTTGACCAAGTTAAGGTGGTTAGACAGACGAACTTTTATATTTTTTAAAATTTGTAATAAAAAAATCATAATTAATTATTTACTTGGAAAAAATAATATAAAAATATGCATCACATCGGGACATGAGTCCTCTACTTATATCTAAAACAATATAAAAAAATATTATCATTTTATTGTGGTTAGGGTGGTCAGACAAACACCTACTTCTTATTTTTACCTTGAAATTTAAATACTACTGCATTGAAATTTCAAATTTTCACCAAATATATTTAAAATAAATAAATAAAGGTCTAGTAGTTTAGAAACTACATTCAATTTTCTACAGAGTCTATTTTTACATTTTTTTGAAATAATATAGATAACTTATTCAAATTTTTACGTCAAGTTGTCTAACTCTGATTTTATGTATTTTTATTGCCACTTAAGGGTTTATTTTTTCCATGATGATCTTGCACATACTCGGTTGTGGATGGACTCTTGACCAAGGATAGGTGTATTTGGTATGCCATGATTGTCTAGGAGGACTTCTTGAATGGATGTAAAGATGGGGTTGAATAGATTGCTTTGATCTAGACAAGACGGTGATGTTATGATGTCATGCTTTGGACTTGCCTCTTGACATGTATCCTCAAGTGTAGGTAAGAAGATGGGACTTTGGAGACCATGACAAGATATGTTTTCATGAAAACATGGAGTGCCTTGGAATGGATTGGGGTATAATGGAATAGGATGTGACATGGAGGTTTGGACTTGGTTGAGGTATGATGGGCTAGGATAGGACTTGAATGCATGCCAAGGATATGATGTGGATGGAGGACTAGGATATGACATGAATGGAGGATTAGGATATGACAGGTATGGAGGACTAGGATATGACGCGAGTGGAGGACTAGGATATGATGCAAATGAAGGAATAGGATATGACATGGATGGAGGATTAGGATATGATGTGAATGAAGGACTAGGATATGATAATGAAGGACTAGGATATGGCGTGGATAGTTGGTTTGGATTGATGGATGGCTGATTTCCCATGTCAAAGTTAGGGTGGGTATGACCAATGGAATTTGGTTGTGACTTAGTGCCATGGATGGTGTTAGGGGACTCCTGATAGTAGATGGATAGAGGACTAGGACTCATGGATTGTTGGTAAGATGGATAGATGGATGGAGGGATAGGGGTTGTAAATTTGGACTTGGATTGGAGGTATAGTGTTTTGAAGTCCCTAGCAGGTTGGGCTTGACCATTACTAAGAAATTGGAAATCAATTTGACTAGCAAGCATATCAAAGTGGCTTGAAGACATAATGGTGGATGGTATGAGGCTATGCTTTAGGCAAGGTGAGAATGCAAAGTGATAAAAGGGGATGCCTTATGTCAAACTATTTTCAGGAAATTTTCACTTAAAAATTCAAAGTTTGGCCAATGTCTCGATTTGGATTGTCAAAGGATTTGCTTGTAGGATTAAGTAACAAGGTGACAAAATGACAAGGTGAGATTTCCACACTAGACTTATGAGTTGGAAGCAACTCACCAAAGGCCAATGACTAAGGATTGATTTGTTTGACTTGGTCCAATGGCAATTTACTTTTTGAGACAATGGTTTGACAAAACAAGGAAATTTTTCCTATCCCAAAGTGTGCAAAATTGAGGACTTTATTTAACAAATGTGGTTCATGATGGAAAATGCATTGTAGGAAGTGATTTGATAAAATTTTAGGCCGATTGCAAAGATTTGCTTCAGTTTGGCAAAGTTGTTTCAGATTTTGGAAAGTTTGATTTTTATTTGTTGGAATTGTTTGAAAACAGTTGGCAAACACATGGTGTTATAAAAAATGAAAATCAACCACATAGAAGTCGTTTTAGAAAAATCATATGGCTGTAAGGACAATATTCTTATGGATCCCACTAACCGCATATCCTTAGTAGATGAATTTAGAAGCTTGGCCCCATGGGCTCCCCCTTACATTGCACTCACTTCTCAAGGCAACCGAGCTTCCAAACTCCATGAAACTCCCATGGAAAATTGATCATCTCTACTAAGAACTGCGTAGGTGTGGGTGTCTTGGCAATGACTGTTGCTGCACAAAAGAATAGAAGGTTCATGGTTTTCTAAAAGAAAGGATTTATTTAGGGCACCCATTTAGAAGGGCAGACGAGAGACATTATCATCCTAGTCTACAGAGGTTATGCTCTACAAGTTTTGACGCACCACAAGGGTACTGGGGAGTCAATTGCTGGTCCGCAGGAAGTTCTGTAATGCTAAGCTTTCCTTAACATTAAAATTTATATACCGGTTGGATGTCGCTTGACTTTAGCATGTTTCTGGTTTGAGTCGCTTTCGGGTGAGTACTTTTTCCCACCAAAGCAGACCCAAAATCTAAGGTTAACAAAAGCGAGCCAAAATATTCATAATTCAATAGATCTTTGTTAAAAAACAAAGAGAGAGCACATGAATATCTCAACTCACACTTGTATGGTGTTCATTTTAAGCCCAAAATGAAATGTGTTGACAAAAATTAAAAACATGGAGTTCATTTTAACCGTTTGTAGTATTTGTCAAAACAAGGGGTTCATTTTAACCGTTTGTAGTGTGAGCTAACTACAAGTTCATTTTAACCTAATGCTATGAAGAGATGCAAATTTATTTTAATCCAATGAGTTATCATGCAAGATTGTGTTCTTTTTAATCCAATGAATATGCATGCATGTTCATTTTAACTCATGAATGTAAAAAAAAATATGCAAATTTGTAGTTGTTTGTTTAAGATTTGGGTGGGTGCATGGAAATGGGTAGCAATTCCGTGGACACCCCCTAATTTTTTTTTTGGAAAACCATAATGTGAGCGCATTATAATGCACTCGCGTTATGGCTCGTTATGCCGAGCTTGAGGCTCGACAACTACAAACCAATAACGCGCTCGCGTTATTTATTGTTAAAAGAAAAAAAAGAAATACAAATCTCTCATTAGGATTTCAACTGGTTTTTTTTGCAGCCGCGGCCAAAATCGCCACAATTTCGTGCTCGTGTTTTGGGAGGGGAATTTCAACAAATTTCTTCACCAAAAATCCCTATTTCTTCGCAACAATGGCACCACGACAATGAGGAACTGTGAGAGGTAAGGATTCTAAGGTTTTTGTTTTGAATTAGTTAGTTTTAGGTTAAATTTTTTAGTTTTAGTTTGAATTTGATATCTATTTGAAGGAATTTTTAGGAGATGCAAATCAACCTGCAAACCCTCAAAATCCTCAACAAGAAAACCAACCAAATCCTCAAGATCAAAATCAACCACAACATCAACCTCCTCCACCAATGACTCAACCCCCTCCTAGCACTCAACAATTTAATGAGTGAAAATGAGAACAAAAAGAGAATTGAGGATTTGATCAGTGGATTGAGTGATCCAAATGGTTCAACCACAAAAAGAATGACCCTAGCAAATTCATTAAAAGATATGTTAAAAAATGTAGATTCAATTAGCAAACAAATAATTTGATGGAAAGATAGGAGGTAGGCGGCTAGGGATTATTATGCCATAAACTATCATACAAGGATGTGAAGGATTTAAAAATTACAAAAGGTGATTTGTGCTCATTATTCATCGACCCACACACAAATCAAAATCTTACCCTTAATGTGAAGATGTTTTCTATCCATTGGTGTCACCACCAACAAATTAGGGATCAATTTTATGATAGGCGGTACAGGGTCTTCAATTAGCCACCATGCAAAAATTGTGAGGTCCCACAATATATCCTTAGGAAACTATATAGTGAGTTTTTATTGAAAAAAATCCCAAATTATTTTGATATGAGGGATTTACAAGGGAGAGGTGGGGGGTCAGCTCAGGATAAACCTGGTGCACAACTGGATCCTACATGCCAAGGTAGATGAGCTCTCGCTAGGCCACCTTATGAGCACATTGTTATGCCTTCCATCACAAAGGAAAGTGCTGACGTAGAGACATTGCACGTAATCAACACTTTGACCCAGAGTGTTATCCATCATACTAGCCCTATTCTACAGCGCCATCCAGGGAAGTCTTCGAGTGGTGGCCTTCGAACACATGTGTGTCAATCTTGTGGGGCTACTTGTTCATATGACCCCACCAACACTTAGGAGACTGGTACATAGGATCTATCTGCAGCTATGGAGATGGAGAGGGCAGTTGCCATTTTGCATAAGACATATGACATTGATAGTCAAGTAAAAGTTAGTGCATGTGTTCATTAAATTAAATTATTTAAATTCTGATTTTGAAATGCAAGATTAACTAAAAATGTTTTATGATTTTAATAAAATTACAGGGTCATAGTGTTGAGACATGATACACTAGCCCCCCACCAACCTATTTCTACAATACACCTATCGCTAGGGTATGTAACTAGTAAACAATTATAAATTTATTGCATGTTAATAGAATTGTTTTACGAATGGTAATTTAATATGCGATTTTGGATGTTGAACAGACTAATATTGGAGGTTTTGATGGAACACTTCCCAGTGGCGGTGGATTTACTCAAACCTTCATGCAGCTAATAGAATAAAGAGCTTAACTAATGAATCAAGTACTTAATAGATTTGTGTAGTTTATATGCACATCGTTGATTACGTTGAGTATTTTATTGTTTTTATTTTCAGTTGTTGCGAGACGATACACCTCCAAATGTGACAAGGGCAATGGATATTAGTGTGACATTTGCTATACAATCCTTGATGGCTCTGACAAAAGAGGTATGAGGCAAATTAGTAAATTTCAATTTACATTTGTTGTTATAGATGTTAGTTAGTGAAAAATCAAACCATTATTGATTCACGTAGTTTAATTTCCATTTGTATGGTTTATACAGGGCTTGAGCATGCCTGAGCATGGGCGTGAGAATATTTCCCTCATGGAGAGAGATTGTGAGATGGCTGCAAGTGATTATTTTTTCAAATATATCATTTTTTATAATGTAATTTCTATATATTCATGTCTTTACTTCTTATTGTAACAGTTAAAAATTCACCATGAACTAAACCCTAGGAAGAGTAGCAAGAGCACTCCACGAGCGTAGAAAAAATGAGTGACAGACCTATCGCCATCTGAGCGAAAAGGAAAGGGAAATATTTTATTTCCAGGGCATGGAGAGCAATGAATTTTGATTATAGAGTCCTTTGTTGTATGCCTACATGGCAGTTTTGTACATATTTTTTATTGGACATATTTGACATTGTATGCCTATATGACATTCTCATAAGCCTATATGGCTATTTTGTACATATATTTCATACTTATATCGATATATATTCATGTATGCCTGCTTGGCTATTTGGTTAATACAAATATATTTTATCGATGTCTATCCATATTTGCATTCTAAATTGATGGTTCAATAGTTATGAGTTACGTGTATTCAAGATAATTTCTATGTTAATAGAAATATATTTTATCGATGCTTATACTTATGTGATTGATGTATGTTTGTGTATGGGATCATAGTAATTTCTGTTTGATGATACTATTGTGTCTTTCAGGGTTATTTATTAAAGGGTGCATGAAACAAGTTTTAAATCCTTAAAAATCTTTGAATTTCTTAGGTTTTTCTATTTGTCGAGTTTGGGCTCTGAGCCTGAGTCCAAGTCAAAAATTGTCTTGTTAAGTCTGAGGCGAGTCCAAGTCTTGTAACACTAGTGTGAACACATCGAGGAATAATGTATATTCCGATGAAGAGAGAACCCATCTATTGATGGTTAAAATGACACAAACAACATTAAAACAAAATATTTCTACTTTAATTCTCTTGAAAAAGAAAGACAACATATAGTAATCTAACTCCCAAGGTCTTGGTAGTTGGTTCTCAACTGTCTGGTGTCACTCAATCGATTCATGCAATTGTAATGTTCAAGGGGCCTATGCTAGTAACAAAAGATTCAAGCAATGACTCTTTTGATCAAAATAGTTCCTGTAAATCAATGGGTTTTAAATAAAAGAAAAAGATAGAACAAAGGGGTAAACCAGTAAGTATGAATCAAATTTTATCTAGTATCTGGACATATACCTTCAACAATGAATGTTTCCTAACAGATCATCAAACCATAAGATGCCACAATCCATAGCATACATTTTAGGTGCTTAATTAACTTCACAAATTACTCTTCACAAATATTTCAAGGGTTTTCAAAACAACACACATTCATTCATCATCAAGATTATAGATCAACAGACTTTTTAATAACTTCAACTCAATGACAATCTAATAAGATAATCCTTAAATCTGATTCCTTCAAATGACTTTCATCATTCAAGAAACTCTTATGTTCAGCACAATCACTACATACAGATAGATTATAACTTATCAGCCTTATCAAACAAACAATTTAATTCTAAATACCATATTTCGAGAAAACCTGTAATTCTATTAACTGTAAAAGATCAAGTACAATGTATCTCTGTAAAAATCACTATAAAATTCTATCTCCTAGCATTAGGTAAGCCAATCTAATTCTTAATTAGCCAACCTTTACAATATGATACCATCTGGTATTTATAGATATACAAAAATTCTGAACTTCACTTCTATTTTAGGCCTTCCACCTTTTTACGAACAACAACTTTCTTGGAAACTCAGATCAATTTGATCTTGAGTTCTTACATTAGACGTTTCAGTTAAACTAAAAATAGAAGCTAGAAGAAAAGAAAACAAGTCATGTGACCCCAAGACTGTTAGTGTTGTATGCATGCAACATGCAAGGAAGATAAAAATCATGCATGTGAAGCTGGATTTGCCATGCATTCATCATAGCTGGTGAAAACTTGCTGTAAAGTATCCATCTCTGGCCCATCAATCCAGTCATCTTCAAATTTTATCTGATTCAACTCGACTGCAACAAACTCCTTCATACTTTTCACCTTTGCCAATTCTCTTCCTGCAACTTTTATTTCCTCTTTAACGTCCATTAACTGATCCAACATTAACTCTTCTCCATCATCCCCTTTTTGCATGAGTCCTTTGAATCTTTCATCCCACTTTTCCTTTATTTGTTTAAAAGGCATGCCCTCTTTTGTAAATGCATTTATATCTACAATAATGGCAATGATTGCTTCTAACTCTTCCAATTGCTCAGTCAAATTATTAACAATCTCTTGAATTTCATCCTTACGCTTACACAAGAAATCAGTCCTAAACTGAAGTATACGAGAAGTTTTCTCCATAAAATCTTTGTTGTCTTCCTCAAGTATAGATTGTTTCAGAAGAGTTGTTAGAGGCAATTCATTTACCTTTTCTAACTTTTGACTATATTCTTTATAGTCTTCTACTTGTTTCTCCACTACATGAATGTATTGATATATTTCTTTTACTAACCCTTCTGTGTCCTTGTAGGCTCCAAAACCCTCTACCAAAACTTCACCCACTTCTCAGTTTAACTTGTCTACCCATCGGTCTACCATCTCCGCCTTGCCTTTTACCCGTACCAAATCATCTACCTCCTTTTTGCTTAACAAAATAGGAGTCTCAATGGTTTTTACCTGTTGTGATCTTGGAGAGGAGACACTCTTCAAGAATGAATGTAGTTGATCTAATTAAGCTTTTAGCTCATCCTTCTTTTGCTTTTCCTTGATCATTCTTGACTTGGTCGTTGAAGCCACCACATCAATCAAATTCATTTGCTGATTTCTAGTGGGTCTTCCCAAATTGAACGTACTCAATTGATAATCTGTCAGCTGCATGTCCCCTACCTCCTTTTCTGTCATTGGCATGGCACATTCAACAACAATTTCTCCTTTGTCCGTGAGTCGGGTAGAATGTAGAACTTTAGCCATCTTCTTAGGATTTTCTTGCTCTATCCCCTTCATCATATCCTCCCAATTGAGAGGTTGTGGAGGTGTTCTTTCCCTTTTCTGCAGGTCCAATTTTAACCATGTAGGAGCACTTGGAGCAGTAGTCATCATAGAGGAAGAGTGAGCAATAATTGTAGAAGATGGCTGCATACTTACTTGATATTGGGATTCAACCCTTGTTTCCTCTTGTTGTTCTTGTAGTATATGCATTTGCACGAGTCTTTCAGCCTCTTCTCTATCCTCCTGTTCTTGTATTTTCTTATCTTCTTCTTCTTTCCTCAACCTCTCTTCCTCCAACTGATTCCTCTCTACTCTTTCCTTTTCCAACCTTTTCTTTTCTAATTCTTCCTTTTCTAGAGCCCCCCTTTCCAATTTCTCTTTTTCTAAGGCTTCTAACTTTTCCTTTTCTAACCTTTTTGCCTCCAAAGCCTTAAGTTTTTCAGTTTCTACTTGTTGTTGTTGTTGTTTCCTAATCAGCTCTTCGACCTCTTTTTCCTTATATTTTCTGCCCCTTCCTCTTTTTGTCTAGCTTCCTCTTCAAGTTTCAACCTAGCAACTAGGATTTCCTTCTCTCTTTGGTTTCTTGCTTTCTCCTCCTGGACAGATACAAGAAATAAAGTGATATGAGCTAACCTAGAGCTGACAATTCTTTTCATAGTCAATGTAATATCCTTGTCAAATGCCTCTGAATACCATTCCTCAAAATTGTATTGACCTAGATTGCTATCAGTGATATCCGACCAATCTAATTCCACCTTGCTCATCTTTACAACCGGACTCCTGTGATTATACCTTAAGGTATAAGGCAGTTGTTCTGGCTTTAAATTCTTTGATTTTGATGCTACCTTTGATGTTTCTACAGTCTGGTTTCTCTGAGCAGCTTCCCCTGATGTTGCTGACATCTTTCCACTTTCCTGCAAACAAAAACCTCTAATTAGATCTTTAGATATTATCATAGAAACATGCTCTAAAACCCATACCTTCTTTATATGCACCAGAGGTAGAACCAAGCAGAAACACAACCTAAAATAGTCCCTTTTTACAACACTACCAGACTCAGAGCCAAAATCAATACAAAAATTTCTCTAAAAATGAATGGGCTCAGAGTCAGAATCGGGGAGGTGAACGGAACTGGGATCGGAATGGAAAATGGATTTGGTTTTCTTCGAATTTTCATTTTTTTTTTATATTCTATTTCCATTCCTCCTCCGCTTCCGATTTGGTCATCATTATTTTGAAAGAAGATTTTCTCATTATGCGCGGAGCCAGACACAGGATGAAACATAGAATCGATACCTTTTGCAAAACCGAATCCTCAAGTTCAAGATCGATTCCAATCCCCTCTCCGCCTAGGTTGGCCATGATGTCATCAAACTTTTTATCAATTTAACCTATAACTCCATGGCTAAAACCAAGGTCGTATTTAGATGAAAAGAAAGGCTTTAAAACACTATACTGATATGAGCAGGAGGAACAACTAAATCCTAAAATATCATATTTCAATTATTTTTTAAAAGTGATTACAGAGACCAACGAAACCCTAATCTAATAAACACAATAAAAACAAGGGCACGGATTTTAAACCTTGTCATTTACCAGAATGCAAAAACGCGATGAAACCCTAAGTAAAAGTGATGAATCAATTTACCCTAACTCACTGTAAATATTTAATCTACCTCACTGTAACTTCTAATCTACCAAAACACTATTTAAAACCTAAACTTAATCTAACTCACTGCAAATCCAAAACAACATGACGCAATCACAACTAAAGCGTGAAAGCGACCATGCTCTAAAACAGAAAGAAATAAAAATAAAAGCAAATAAAAACGAGGAAACAAACAGACCAACAAAATAAAACAACCACTCAAACAAGCATGCCCAGAAACATGAAATCATTTGAAAACAACATGATTCTAGACACGGGCAAGCATAGATACAAAACACGCAACAGTAAATAAAATGAAGAACAATAAAAAGAAAACCTACCTCGACCACAAGAACTTAGCTAACCCTCTGAACTGATCCGTTCGCAACAATCCTCTCTTCCTTCAACCTTTTCGCTCAAATGAACTCTGCCTTTGCTCTTTCGTGCTCTTCAATCACTTAATAATGATAATAATAACTCGTTTAACCCTTATATGAATGTAAAATTGAAGATTTCTACCTACACGAGCAACCGTCATTAATGCATTAATGCATAGTTAAGGCGGAGTCAGAACTGAAAGTGAATAAATACTTCACAATAGTGTGACTTCAATCAAAAAGTCAACGACCGAAAACGGCAGGGGTGGAACTAAAATAGAAACTGATTCAACCTTTTGAGAAATTTCCAAACTCCATTCCAATTTCAGTTTTGGGTCCGCCACCTAAACATAAAACAAAACAAAACACAAAAAGTAAAACCAAAAGACTGACATAACAAAACTAAACAAAAAGACAAGACCAAAACCAAAAGTCAAAATAGCAGAGGCGGGGGCGGAGTGGATTATGATTTTGAATTTTTTTGGTAAAGACTAAGTTAACCCCCACTTCAGCTCTGAGTCTGTGAAAGACAAAACAAAAGACATAAAGAAAAGACTATCAGGATGGAAACCAAAACAAGTTTCAAAGGAACTTCTAGAAACCAATTCAGTTCCGGTTCCGATTTCGACAGAGAAACCAAAGAAAAACAAAGTATTGACCAAAACAGACTCCAAACTTTGTTTCCAAAAATAACTAAGTACATAAATAACAAAGGGGGACCCATTTTGACCAAGGCAAAAGATGGGGTGGTTATGCAAGGCATAACACCATCCTTATTTCCAAACAAACCATGGTATAGATATGGGTGGTCAAGATAAAAGATCACTCTTTTGGATAGTTTGAACCATAATATTTCATGGCTGAAAACACACCTTCATTATGTGTGTTCTTGATCCTATTAAAGAAATGGTGGAACATGTTGTAGATCAAATATTGAAAACCTAAGTCCCCAAGAAGGTTACTTGTCCCGATTTCTGTAAATGTCTTTAAGATGTTCATCCTTCTTGAGTAATGCCAACCACTATCATCGGTTGCCATGCTTCTAATGGAAAGTCAATTTGTTGTAATACCCAAAGGCTAGCAGGTTCATTCATTCTAAAACTATTGTAATGACTCGAGCTTTGGATCAATAGATTTTTGATTTATTTCTTATTGGATTGACAAAGGTTGTCATCCAATATTATTGAGATAGATAATAGAGTCCCAAAATTATAAATGAAATAAATTCTAAATATGAAATCTAATTCAAATATTAATTTGATAATGGAAATTCGATAAATAAATATAATAGTTGTTTCTAATTAATCAATTAAAATCATGTGCTAGCTTTGAATATAAATATGCCTATCATTGATATATAGGCCTTGAGAATTGGGATGCCTTTCCTGATTGATACTTTGTACTCATGCATCTAACTTCAAGTATTGGGATAAAAATTCATGGTTAAATGCTTGAGCTGGAGTAGTACTGGGATGGGTGACCTCTTGGGAAGGCCTAGTGCCTCACCTATGTGAGCATCACCTACATGCAATGAGTGCTAAGTGGGACATTCATTATCATGAGAGATGGGTTCTTGTGAACTCAACCCTCTTTCAATCCATGTCAGCCTTGGGACCATACAGGAAGCTAGAGGTCGTACCAAGTACAAGATCAACAAGTTTGTATAAAAAATTTAAAAAATAGAGAACAGTGTGAATAATTCTTATCTTATCTTCTCCAAAAGTTCATCAACAACCTCCATTCGAGACTATCTAGGATTTACATATTGTTTTACACCTTTCTCTAACTAATCCATGCCCTCAACTAACTAAAAACCAAATTTCAAAACAAGTAACCGTTGCATTTCAAATTTGTTGCTTTAAGCAACTTACAAATTTGCAACTTTAGACTACTCCAACCTAAGGGATCGACTCGTGGAACATAGCTCAAAGAGATTCCATGTGTTTCGATGTGAAAGAGGACCATGCCTAGTGTAAACATACCTATTTGGACATGTTGGAACAGCCCGCTTGGTCACACAAGTTATAGAACGAAAGTTGCACCACTTTGGAACTTTGCACTGCTTGCATTTAATGCTTTTTCCATCAAGTGAAAATCCGTCACCACGGGAAAACCACTCCGAGATAGCAAAAACCAAGAGAGGTTTTTGTAGAGGAGCTCAACATGATCCTATATGATTAGATGAGAAGTTTCTAAGCATCGTGGTATTTGAGTAATAACATGTTGAATTTTGCAGCCATTTTGCACTTTGGACCCTTAGGGGATCGATCCGGTGGAACGTAGCTCAAAGCGATTCCACATGTTTCGGTGCAAAAAAAGACCATGAATAGCATAAAAATACCTATTTGGACGTGTTGGAACATTTGGTTTGGTCATACGAGTTGTAGAGTGAAATTTGCACCACTTTGCAACTTTGCACAACTTGAATTTGACACTTTTTCCGCCAAGTGAAAATATGCCGCCACGAGAAAACCATTCCAAGATAGCTAAAACCGAGAGATGTTTTTCTAGAGGGGCCCAACACCTCTTGTAGTATTAGACGAGAAGTATCTAAGTGTAACGGTATCCAAGTAATAGCATGCTAAATTTTGTAGCCATTTTGCACTTTGGACCCTTCAGGGATCGATCTGGTGGAACATAGCTCAAAGTGATTCCACATGTTTCGGTGAAAAAGAGGACCATGCCTAGTGTAAAAATACCTATTCGGACATGTTGGAATAGTCCACTTGGTCACACAAGTTGCAGAATGAAATTTGCACCACTTTGCAACTTTGCATTGCTTATATTTGATGCTTTTCCATCAAGTGAAAATCTGCCACCACGGGAAAATCACTCCGAGATAGTCAAAACTAAGAAAGATTTTTGTAGAGGGGCTCAATGCGATCTCGTTGGATTAGATAAGAATTTCTTAAGCATCATGTTATCCAAGTAGTAGCATGCTAAAGTTTGCAGCCATTTTGCACTTTGAACCCTTTAGGGATCGATCCAATGGAACGTAGCTCAAAGCGATTCCACGTGTTTTGGTGTGAAACAAGACCATGCATAGCATAAAAATACCTATACAAAAATTTTGGAATAGTTATTTTGGTCATATGAGTTTTAGAGTGAAAGTTGCACCACTTTACAACTTTGCACAACTTGAATTTGACACTTTTTCCATCAAGTGAAAATCTGCCACCACGAGAAAAATACTCTAAGATAGACAAAACCGAGAGAGGTTTTTATAGAGGGGCCCAAAAAATTCCATAGGATTAGATGAGAAGTTTCTAAGTGTAACGGTATCCAAGTAATAGCATGCTAAAGTTTACAGCCATTTTGCACTTTGGACCCTTCAGGGATCGATCTAGTGGTACTTAGAGCGATTCCACGTGTTTCAATGTGAAAGAGGACCATGCCTAGAGTAAAAATACCTATTTAGACATGTTGGAACAGTCCGCTTGGTCACACAAGTTGTAGAACAAAAGTTGCACCACTTTGCAACTTTGCACTGCTTGAATTTGACTCTTTTCCCATCAAGTGAAAATCCACCGCCACAAGAAAACCACTCCAAGATAGCCAAAACCGAGAGAGGTTTTTCTAGAGGGGCCCAACGCCTTCTTGTAGGATGAGATGAGAATTTTATAAGTGTAATGGTATCCAAGTAATAGCATGCAAAAGTTTGTAGCCATTTTGCACTTTGGACCCTTAAGGGATAGATCCAGTGGAACATAGCATAGAGCGATTCCACGTGTTTCGGTGCGAAAGAGGACCATGCCTAGCATAAAAATACCTATTCAGACATGTTGGAAAAATCCGATTGGTCACACAAGTTGCCTAATGAAAGTTGCACCACTTTGCAACTTTGCACTGCTTGCATTTGATGCTTTTTCCATCAAGTGAAAATCCACCACCACAGGAAAATCACTCCGAGATAGACAAAACCGAGAGAGTTTTTTGTAGAGGGGATGAACATGATCCTGTATGATCAGATGAAATTTTTTTAAGTGTCACGTTATCCAAGTAATAGCATGCTAAAGTTTGCAGCCATTTTACACTTTGGACCTTTCAGAGATTGATCCGGTGGAATGTAGCTCAGAGCGATTCCACGTGTTTCAGTGTGAAACAAGACCATGTATAGAATAAACATACCTATTCAAATGCGTTGGAACAGTTAGTTTGGTCATACGAGTTACAGAGCGAAAGTTGCACCACTTTGCAACTTTGCACAACTGAATTTGACACTTTTTCTATCAAGTGAAAATCCACCGCCATGAGAAAACCACTCCAAGGTAGCCAAAACGAAGAGAGGTTTTTCTAGAGGGGTCCAACATGATCCTGTAGGATCAAATGAGAAGTTTCTAAGTGTCACGGTATCCAAGTAATAGCATGATGGAGTTTTCAAACATTTTGCACTTTGGACCCTTAAGGGATCGATCCGGTGGAACATAACTCAGAGCGATTCTATGTGTTTTGATGTGAAAGAGGACCATCCTAGTATAAAAGTACCTATTTGGACATGTTGGAATAGTTCACTTGGTCACGTTGAGTTGCAGAAAAAAAATTGCAAATTGTTTACATGACCTTTATATGACCTTTTTCACATTGTTTACATTTTAAAATTCAAAGTTTGCAAATTTTCCTATTCAAGGCATTTATAGAACAAGGTGCTACTACACCAAACATCAAATCAAACCTTACAATATTTGAGTATATCTCATTATGTGATTAAATCTGATTACAATACCTCAGGCACTTCATTCTCATAGATCTCTTACAATGTCACTCATACATTCACATTTCTCTTTAAATATCTACATCATAGGAGCTTATTATGAGGTTAAATTCAAATGAGTAACTTGATATTAGCTCGCTAAGCTTCACACGCTCCTTTATAATGGCTTGAAATCAGAATTGAGATTTGTCAGGATCATCAAAATAAGGATGTTGCATTTCGTTTTTGGCTGATATTCTCTTTGATGGCTCTTAAATCAACATTTTCTACAACGAAAGATCAATCAATTTTTAGTAGTTTACTTACAAATATGAAAAGTAAAAGAGAAAAAGAAAGAGCATCCAAAATGGAAATGAAATAAGAATAGATGGAAGGAACTTATAGATGTTGCATGCAGGCATCAAAATAAGGATGTTGCATTGCTTTTCTGGCTGAAATTCTCTTGGATGGCTCATATATCTGCATTTTTTGCAAGGGGACACCAATCACTGCAAAAGAAGATGATATCATTGGCATCAAAAAAATTAATGTGCATACAAGTATAAATTAATAAGAACCAATGTGCATATACTTACAAATTAATCCAATGAACCATCTGGGTCTGCTATACTCTTTATTGTGTCAAGTATTGCCTCATGGTCAGACTCACAGACCTTCCATAACGTCTTGTTCAAAGGTCTACCCCCATATTTGGTCAAATGAACATTGGATGCCACGACAAGGTTCAAGTAATGAAGAATCTTATGATGCATGTCAAAGTTCTGAAATAGCCAATGTTTAACACTTGAATGTGGGTACCTTCTAAGCCATGTTCCAGTAATCACAACTGAGCCTATAGGGTATTCGATGTTTTCTCCATCTATAACTGGGGCCTTCAATTTTTTTTTGGTCTCAACACAATGACACAAGTAATAGTCTATTCCCTCTTCATTATCTTTATATGCAATAACTGCATAAATATGCCTTGCATTGATATGTGCAAAAAACCTCTTGAAATTTGTCAACATTACAAATACAGTACAAAGTAAGATAACGATATGGAATTTCAACAACTAAGAAATTAGATATATCACTCAGTTTAACTAGATCTGATACGTGGTCAAAGTTGACCGATGATTCCATCTGTGTCAATTCCAATGCCGTCGGAGGGCGATACGTGTGAAGTGGGCTAAGATAACTTGTGAACCATTTGTCAACCCACTCCCCTGACTCACAATCATTCCAGGCTTGCATTGTACATGAAGAACAAAAACATGCCATCTTTCGTGTATCGATACTCCATGAACCTGCATTTGAGCTAAGGAAAGAGTGTACCTCACTCGATCTTGTTATTGTACAATATTCTTCATATGGTACAATGTTAGTATCATCCATCAACCAAAAAAATCTATGAACTAAAGATGTACCTTCATTACCTGGACCCATCAAAGCATTACACCACTGGACAATTGATTTTGCATCTGTCAACTTTGCACTGTCTTTATACTTTTGTGCTAATGCTCTTTTCATGCATGCTCTTGTACCATCATGCTCCCACTTTCCATGTCTGACCTCTCAAAAGTTCAACATATGTTGAACACCTATAATGACATGCATCCTACACAACCAGTAGAACATGTGCGAGTTCTTGAAATATGTTGCACAATTATCAAACCATATTATATGTTGATCGTATTCTATACCCCTCTGAGCCAAATCACTGTAGAACATCTGGAAGAAACCTTGCACGAACTCTGGAGAATGTGTGCGATCATCACTAATGTAAAAGTGGTACTCCCTCAATACCTTTCTTTTCTCATCTATACTATCAGATGCATGAATGAATGCTATGTGCACAAATATCAAAACTTGTGTGGAGTTATATTACTGTGACTGCACCTCATGTTGTGGTTGTAGAGTGTAGTTCTCTGCAAAGTCAACTACGGATAATATGCTTCCAACTAGAAAGGTGTCCTTGCATAGCTTGAACTGCGTGTCCAACTATTGATCTCTATGGGTATGCATTGTATACTCAGACAGTATACTGTCACGAAATGTGGTCATAAATTGGTACACTGGAATCTTCTCAATAACCAAATCACACCTTTTTTCTTGAGACCCATCTTTTGTAGCATATGCCATTATTTTATACTTCCCGAACTCTACTAGTTTCTATCCCACCTCATCTATGCTTTCCATATGTTGACATACTAGCATATGTTGGAAGCCACAACAACGCTCGCATGAACCATCCAAGCATTTTGTCCTATAGAATATCTAGCCATCCTCTATTTCACATAATTTTTTTGATAAGAACTCTCTTGAAGATTTTGGTGGGGCTTCTATGCCACAATCCTGCAAAACATCATTAGTATGCATTTATCTAAACATATAGAAAGATAAACATCATAATGGTTAGAAAATTCAGTATGTAGTCTATAACAACAAGTACTGCGTGTGTGATTTATCTTGACATAAAAAGGTTTAAGCAGTTCAAAAAATCTTTGAGAGATACTAATTTGAGGATAATCATTTTCAAATTTCTGAAAAAATTGGGTTTGAGTCATATCCAAAAAATGATTTGGATGTGGCTCACAATTCCGACCACTGATTCTCCTTCTTACCACATCCCTTTGATTCAGAGATGGCCTTGTGTTATTCTTCCAATACTCTTCAATTAGTGTTCTCAAGGCTTCAAAATTCTTTATCTTTTTGTGACAGTCTCCCTGAGAATTCCCATAATTCATTTGTATCATTACCCTCAATTCTTTGCCGCCTTTGAATGGCTATTGATAAATTTTTTCTACTAATTCCCGTTTGTTCACTAGTCTTTTTAATTAGACGAGCTATCTTTGTTTGACAACTTACCAAAGTTGATGTAATGACACGTTGGGTGACATTACTATCCTTTGAGCATGAGGTCTTACCCACACTCTCATAAGCATCCATTAGATTCTTCACAATAGTGTCTTCACTCGATGCATTTGATGTTCTCAACCCAAGAGTCTTCATGATGTTCCTATAATTTACACCCCGCATCATTTCAACAAATAGTTGACATCTTGCAGTCTCATTTAGCCTTTCAAAGAATCGTTACCAAATCTTATCAGCATATCTTCTACAAGTGTGTGTTGAAATCTTACCTTCCATGTGCTGCAAAATCTCATCATCAATATTAATAAAATACTTTGGCTTTCTACGCAAAATTCTTGGTGGTGTTCTCCTAGGTACATACATCTCAACATTAGGAATTTCATCAATATTTAATTGAGGTGGGCTAGATTGCATACCTTCAATCGAGGGTGGAGAAGAAGACATACCTTGAGGTTCACATTGGGATGATGGCATACCTTCTTCATCAATTTGAAGTGATGATGTACTCTTAACTTGAGATGTGTTGGATGATGTCCAACAATATTCACTTGCGGTACATGGTTTCCCTCCATATTCACTTGCAGTATCCATATTCACTTGTGCTAGATGGTGTCCCTCCATATTCGTTTGTGGTTAATGGTGTCCCTTCATATTCACTTGTCATAGAGGGTGTGTCTTTAAATACGGTATCTGAATCTGTCTTATGATGATGCTTTCACATTCATGCTTGTTGTGCTACCAATTCCTGTTCTCTTTTTGAAGGTTGAGGTTTCTCTACAATTGGTTTTTTTCATAAATCGTTTCCAATTTCTTCTTTTCATGATATGCCGCCACCCGAACTCTCTCCTTTTCTTTCAAGGTTTCATTCTCTTCGTCTGTTAGTTTTCTCTTTATCTTTTTCTTCGGATTGGTGGAAATTTTATCTATACCATGGTAATGAGACGAATATTAGTTCCTTATAAATGTATCCATTCAAGTTAATTGAAAAATATATGTCATTGAAGGCTTCATTTAAATAATAATTACAATCATCGTGTACAAAAGTTAACCTAGCATGTAGACAAATGTGTACAAACTATGGAAGCACTAGGCTGGCCAGAGCACATTTCTAACTAAAAGTGAATAACCATGATGGTGATTCTAAAAAAATAATGAGTGAATGGCATTGCGAGTGTTTGATAAGTTTTTTGTGTAGGAGAACCTTGACAATCTATGCTTCCATTTTGAAATTTGATTCAATTTTGGGTATCTTCGTGTTGTAAGAGGGTCATTAAAGACATTTTCCATGTACTGGTTATATGAGCTTTCAAAGGTGGTTGTTTGTTAGTTCTAGGAATTGGGGGGAGTTGGTTTTTATTTGAAAAGGTTTAAACAACCTCCATTGGCTTGAAGGGAAGATTTTTGTTCATTTTGAAATCCATTTTTTTGATAAGAAAATGTTGTTTTCCAGAAATTCACTAGTTTTTTTGCACTTTCCTGCACTTGTACGGATATATACATCCTCCCCTTGATAGAAAACTAATATAATATTGTAGGCACATGTCTTAAATCTCTAATGCATTAGTTTTGAGGGCTTAATAGTATGTTTGAAGGGAGCAATTGACAATTTTTTGAAACTGCTCATTTCGAGCCAGTCAAGGGTTTGAGTAGGATTTAATCATGAAATGACCATCCCACCTACTATTATGACTTGTTTCTTAGTGGTATGGCATGTAAATTGTTAGAGTAGGGTATTTTATTGTTGAACATGCCTTGGAATGAAACTAATGACAATAGGATGGGGTTCTTAGGCTAAAACAAGCACTTTTCCTTGAGAATTTGAGGAACCAAGGAGTGATTTTGAAAAAGTGTTGAAGGAGTGGTATATTTAATGAAATTTTGACCTTGTGTAGGGTATTTTGAATATTTTTGATTCTTTGGAATGGTCTGGGAAGGCTCGGGTATAGGAGTTTCTATAAACCCTCCCTCTTTGCATTGAAAAATGGAGGTTTTTGTATTGGAAGCCTAGTTGAGCGGGTAAGGTCCTAAGACCTAGAAAATATATTATTTTGAGACCTAATTAAATACTTTTTTTGGGTTTGGAAGTCTGGTGTGAGGATCTAAGGGTAGTTCCTTTGTAAAATTGGCTTACTTGGAGGCCTAAAATAGTGAAAAGGTTAGTTTTCTTAAAGTTGTCCCAAAGGAGTCATGTGATGGGTTAAGGTATGTATTGAAAATCTGAAATGGGTGCTAGAATAATTATTTTATTTTCCTAGTGTTTTGGAAAGTTTTGGAGTTAAGGGCCGAAAACTGGTTTTGCAAAGTAACTAGATTCCAAGGGTGAAATATGGGAAATAGTGTTTATGATTTTTGTCCAGCTTGGAGGAGTGTTGGGATTGGTCCATTAGGCCTTTTTAATCTTGTTAGATGCCTCTTAAAATAAAGTTGACATCTTCAATGGTTTTGGGTCCTCTAACTCTGCATCAAAAATGAGTATCACAATCTGAAGTGTGTGCATGGTTTGGGAGATACATGTGATAGTTTTCAAATGCTTGGCTACTAGTAATGTGGATAGTGAACAAAGGAACTAAGTTTGTGTGTAAGGGAAGACTTATGAAAGGTTTCATTTTTGTTGTACTAACTCAAACAATGGTGCCATTATGGAAGATTTAAGACAACTTGTGAATGACATAATCATTGGTTGATGTTTTGAGGAACCTAGTTGATTGTAATTAGTTATTTTCAAGATTTTCAGGGTTTTTTGAAGGTCCTCAAAAGGAATTGGGAAATATTAATGCTAATTTGAGTATACAAATCAAATGTTTTGTGAAGGGAAATATAGTTGAATAAGTGTGTCAAGAAAGATGTTGATTTCTTCCTTTGGACTGCATCAGTTTGTGCAAAGGTATTGGAAGGTGTTTGGACCCTTCGGAGGAATGGGAGAGGTTTGGAGTTGTATTAAAGGATGAATTTTGGTGAATGGTTTTGAGTTTCTAATCAAATTTATGCTATGTTACAATCAATTTTATGATGGTTAATCTATTTTTTTGAGTCTGACAAAGAGTTGAAACCAAGTTCTAATGTTTTGATGAAAAGATGATTGAGTTTGTTTGTTGATCTTCTTCAATTTAATTTAGGGTCATAAGTACCCTTGATGATTTGTGGATCCTGGTAGATGTTCTACATCAAGTGTAAAATAGTAATTGGCAAGTGTATATAATTGTGTATATAATGGTAATTTAAAATGTGCATTGACAACCTAAGGTTATAATGAGAAACAAAAATGAAAGAAAGCCATAATAGAATGAAAGAAAATTTGTAAAGACTTCACATGCCTAAAAATCCAGACTTTCAAATGGAGTTCAACCCAATTATGTAGCCTTAGCTTCTTCTTTCTTCAAACTCCACAATAATTTGACTTGTTCAAAAGCTTGTTCCCCTCCAAACTTCAATTGTATATCAATTTTCAATGGAATTCAAAATTCAATTGATATTATATGTCTTTCAATGTGGAAACTCGGCTATTTCATGCAAAGGTTGTAGAAAGATCATGGAAAAGGTGATGGAATGTGAAAAAATGTTTACACACTTCACAACATCATAAAAAATCCTCTTTTTGTCGGAGCACATGTAGAACCAGGGGAATATGCAGATTGTGGGCCTTGAAATCACGAGTATATAGTTATTTACCATTTTAGTGGAGTAAGATGGTTTTCTTAGTATATTTATATTCTCCCTCTTTGTCTTTACCCTCTATCCTAATTCTATAGCTGTCCCCTGCACCCTTATAGTAGAGGAGATAGAGGTGAGTGTGTGTGTGTGTGTGTGAGAGAGAGAGAGGTAGAGGGAGAGTGGGAGAGAGAGAGGGAGAGAGATGGAGGGACAGGGAGAAGGAGAGAGGGAGGGAGAGGTAGAGGGTTAGAAATAGAAAGTGGGAGACATGGAGATAGATAGGGAGGGAGAGAGGGGGAGAGTGGGATAAAGAGAGAGTGGGAGAGAAAAAAGGGAGAGAGGGAGGGAGAGGGAATGGGAGAGAAATATGGAGAGAGGGAGGGAGAGGGAGAGGGGGAGAAAGAGAGAGTGGGAGAGAAAGAGGGAGAGAGGGAGGGAAAGGGAGAGGGGGAGAAAGAGATAGTGGAAGAGATTGAGATAGAGAGGGAGGGAGAGAGAGGGAGAGAGATGGAGAGGGAGAGAGGAAGTGAGAGGCAGAGGGGGAGAAAGAGATAGTGGGAGATATGGAAATAGAGAGTGAGGGAGAGAGAGGGAGAGAGATGGAGGGAGAGGGAGAGGGAGAGAGGGAGGGAGAGGTAGAGGCTTAGAAATCCCTGAACCCCGAACTCTCAACCCTTCAACCCTAATCCCTCAACCCCTATACCCTCTTAATCCCTAAACCTTGAACCCTAAACCCTTCAACCCTAATCCCTCTACCCCTATACCCTCTTAATACTTGAACCCTCAACCCTCAACTCTTAAACCCTAATCTCTGAACCCCTATTTCCCTCAACCCTCAACCCTTAAACCCTAATACCTGAACCCCTATACCCTCTTAATCCCTGAACCCTGAACCCCAAACCCTTCAACCCTAATCCCTCTACCCCTATACCCTCTTAATCCTTGAACCCTCAACCCTCAATCCTTAAACCCTAATCCATCAACCTCTATACCCTCTTAATCCATGAACCCTCAACTCTTAAACCCTAATCCATCAACCCTTATACCCTCTTAATCCTTGAACCCTGAACCCTTAAACCCTAATCCCTGAACCCCTATACCCTCTTAATCCCTAAACCCTAAACCCTCAACCCTTAAACCCTAATCCCTCTACCCCTATACCCTCTTAATCCCTCAACCTTCAACCCTTCAACCCTAATCCCTCTACCCCTATACCCTCTTAATCCTTGAACCCTCAACCCTCAACCCTTAAACCCTAATCCCTCAACCACTATACCCTCTTAATCTGTCAACCCTCAACCCTCAACCCTTAAACCCTAATCCCTAATCCCTGAACCCCTATACCCTCTTAATCCCTCAACCCTCAACCCTCAACCCTCAACCCTTCAACCCTAATCCCTCTAACCCTATACCCTCTTAATCCCTGAACCCTGAACCCTGAACCCTTCAACCCAAATCCCTCTATCCCTATACCCTTTTAATCCTTGAACCCTCAACCCTCAAACCTTAAACCCTAATCCCTCAACCACTATACCCTCTTAATCCCTCAACCCTCAACTCTTAAACCATAATCCCTGAACCCCTATACCCTCTTAATCCCTCAACCCTGAACCCTTCAAACCTTATCCCTCTACCCCTATACACCAAATCAGTCCAAGAGCTATGTTCAACTGAATCGATCCCTTAAGAGTCCAAAGTGCAAAATGGCTGCAATATTTGATGAGCTATTACTCAGAAACCATGATTCTTATAGACTCTTCGTCTAAGGCTACAAGATTGTGTTAGGAACCTCTACAATAGCCTCTCTTTGTTTTTTCTATTTTAGAGGCATTTTCTCATGGTGACAAATATTTAGTTGAGGAAAAAGTTGTCAAATGTAAGTGGTGTAAAGTTGTAAAGTGGTACAAATTTCATTTTGCAACTCGTACGACCAATCTGACTATTTCAACACATTTGGATGGGTATGTTTACACTAGACATGGTCCACTTTCACACCCAAACACACCAAATGACTCTTAGATATGTTCAACCAGCTCGATCCCTTATGATGACATGCAAAACAAAGGAAAAGTGAAAGATTCACATTATATTTGACAAGTCTAAGTTTTCCACACCAAAAGCATATGATTGCATGAAAGAGGTAAAACATATGGGTGCCAAAATAATTGAGGAAATCCTAAACATTATTTTCTCGAAGGGGTTATGATCTAATTACTATGTGGATCTCATACTTTCATTGAATTTATAATTATTAATATTAGTATTTAGGTAACTTTCTTATTCCTATTATGACTCTAATCACAAAAGAGAAGGCTAAATGACTCTTAAAATCTTGTATGATCATCCTCAAGTCTATCAAGGGAAAGACATTTTTTAATTATCCTCCTTGCCCTTACGACAATATGGTTGTTGTAAAGAGGAATTTTTTCAAGATTCTAGAATTTTTTTGAAAGATTTTTAGCTAAAACTAGTCATAGGTTAATTGAAATATGAGCCCACATGGTGGATTATGACCTAGCTAAAGAGAATTAAGAACACTGATGTGAATAAGTTCACACTAGAGCCTCTTGACCATAAGTAGAAGCTAAAAATAACCCAAAGGAGAGGTATAAATATATGTTGATACATGAGATATTGCAACCCCTATTCCTACTCCTTCACAGTCATATCAAACATTCTAGAATAAATTTGTTGCATATCACCTATAATTAAAAAATTCATTCTTTGACTTGAATCTAGGTTAGAGATAATATAGAATAAGTAATTTTTGAAAATATGGGCAAGAAGTTGGACACATGGTGGACAAACCAAGTCACTTTTCCTTGGGTAATAAATGGGATGAAATATATGAGAAGGATCATTTAAATCTTACCTCTTCCTTCACTCCAAAAAATCTTCAAGTGAAAGTAAGTGAAATATCAATAATATCATTTGGTGATTAAAAAGGAGTAAAAATCAAAACCTCCAAGTTTCTAAATCAAGTAGCTAATTACATAGGTAGATTTGGCACTAGAACAATTCACAACCTATGCATCTACTCAACCATATATTTTATTTAAAAGTATCCTAACCCCACTCCAATGAGTATTTCAAAGAAAAAAAAAGAAACAATTAACTCTAGCTCTTATTGAAGAGGAATCTACCTAATATGTCCTACTACAAAGAATGAGAGGTTCCATCTCCACAAAATTAACTATCAAATACATTGTAACCAACCAAGAAATAATAAAATCACCCAAGACAACTAAGGAGAAAACTAATGACTCATTTGAATCTTGGTAGGTTCCCACCACAAACTAGATCTTATTTTAGAATACCAAAAGTGGAGGCGAAGACCTAGAAGAGGAGAAGGAAAAAAATTGAAAGAAGTGATGATCCACCTATGAAAATGGGATATGAAAAGTAGAAAACGGAATAGAAAAGCATACAAGAGCCATTAGAGGTTTGTATAGATAAGGTACAATAGGCTGTACACTATAAATATCCATCTTCCCTCTCCTCCTAGCTTTATCCCTTTTGAATTATTCCTTGGATTCCATATTGAATTAGCACATAAGTAAATGATAAATCATTGGTGAATCATTTTTGGAAATATTGAAGTTGTTTAACATCAACTTATAAATTTGTTTAGCATCGATTAATAAATATTCAAGACAAACCATGAAGGTAAAAAATGAGAAATGTTAGGGTTAACCAATTAATAAGTATACATATGAATAAGTGAAGCATACATGTGAACAAGTGAAGAACAAATACTCAAATAAATCTAAGCCTTGAAGTATACACATGAATACATGGTATATGCTTTAATACAAAGTTTATACAAGAATACAAGGTATACACATGAAAACACATAAGTTGCAAAGTATACATTGGAATACATGTAAGTCACAAAGTATACACATAAGTGGTAAAGTATACACTTGAATACATGTAACTCATATCTATTTAAGTGTGGATTTATAATGCAAATATGGACACTATCAATAAAAAAATTTGTGTTAACCAAATAGCCAAGTAGGCATACATCAATATATGTCAATATAAGTATAAAATATATACAAAATAGCCATATAGGATTACAAGAATTCTATATAGGCATACAATGTAAAATATATGCAATACAAAATATGTCCAAAAATGCCATATAGGTATACAACAAAGGACCCTGGAATCAAAAGTCATTGCCCTCCAGGACCTCAAAACAAACTCTTTCCCTTTGTTGGTCAATTAAATGGTGATAAGTCTATCATTTGTTTACTTCAAGGTTGAGGGGTGCTCTTGGTTCTCCTCTTAGGGTTTAGTTCCTCTTCAAGTCCTATCTATTACAATAACAAGTAAATACATTAATATATAGAAACTACATTATAAAAATTATATATTTTAACAAAATAATTGCTTACCACCACTAGACGATCACTCTCCTCAAGGGAAATATTCACATGCCCATGCGGTGGCATGCTGAAGTCTTATAAAAACCATCCAAAGAGAAATTAAACTACGAATCAATAATCATTTGATTTTTCACTAACTAAAAACTATAATAATGAATGATTTAAAATTTAGTAATCTGCCTCTTACCCCCATGAGAGGAATCAAGGACTCTATAGCAGAAGAAATACCAAGCTCTGTTTCCCTATGAACATCTGGAGGTGTTTCCACTTGCAACATCTAAAAATAGAACAATAAATTATTCAATCATGAAAACTACAATATTGATGTATGTCATGGCTTATAATGTATGAGATAATGAACATAATTTTGAGTACTTATTGAAGTATATATTTATTACTATCATTATTACTAATCTCCCTATCCATAGCTTGTTCGAAAGCACCTATTTTAGGTTTTTATCCATAGCAGCAAGGCGTTGAACCATTTGATAAAATTATTTGGTAGACATGTATGAAAAATGTGGTAGCATAGAGAAGATAATGAATTTCTTAAAAAAATACCTCAAAGAAATTTGGTCTCATGGTGATGGAATGTAATGAAAAAAAAATGTGTCATGGCATTCCATAACCATGAGACCACATTTCTTAGAGGCATTTTTTCAAACAACTCATTAGCTTCTCTATTGTATTATGTTGGGATGGGGTGGATGGTATAATGTGGTCTTGTTTATGAGACGGAGGGGGATCATGACATGAAGAGTGAGGGGTGGGTATATGAACAAGTGGAACAAGAGGTGGAAGTTTCCATGGATTGGTAAATTGAGGATGAGGATGGGGACCTTTCAAAATATTTGCTAGGGACTTTTGGCTAAAGGCTTGGTTTGTATTCTTAAGGCAGTGAGTTGTTTGAAAAATTGCCTCAAAGAAGTGTGGTCTCATGGTGATGGAATGGAATTTCATTACCATGAGACCACATTTCTTTGAGTCATTTTTTCAAAAAACTCACCACCTTGTCTATTCTATTGCTTAATATTATGCTTTGATAATTTTTTTCCAAGCATCCATAGTTTTTTGGAAAGCACCTATTTTAGGCTTTCAACCAAAGCAGCAATGAAGTGAATTGTTTGATAGAATGCTTTGGTAGACATGTATGGAAAATGTGGTAGCATCTAGAAAAGGTCGTGAGTTGTTTGAAAAAATGCCTCAAAGAAATTGGGTCTCATGGTGATGTCCATCACCATGAGACCCAATTTCTTTGAGGCATTTTTTCAAACAACTCACGACCTTTTCTATGCTATTTCTTACTATTATTCTTTCATATATTTTTTCCAAGCATCTATAGCATAGACAAGGCAATGAATTATTTGGAAAAATTCCTCAATAAAATGTGGTCTCATGGAATGCCATGAGAAGGAAGTGCAATTGGTAGCTTCTCCTAGTTATTACTTATGTTATATGTGAAGTAATTGCATCACTGTTTATGTTGACTTTCTAAACACTATATTGTAATTGAAAATTTGTCTATAAACATCTAGTTATTAGTGATGCAATGTGAAGTAATACTTTGAGTTTGAAAGATTTCCAATGCAATGTAATCAATGATATGGATATAAAATACACAAATATATTAAGTACAATTCATTATTTAAACTCTTTATTCTATTACCTAGGTGAAGGTTTGTACTCCACTACGAGGTGTTGTTGCGAAACCATAAAATAGTTGGGGATTTTGTTGAGGATGAACTCACAGTAGAGTTTCCTTAAGAAGTATTGGGGGACCTCATTATTGTTGCATTGTGGATGATAAAAAACCATCCACCACCTATTCCAAAAATTGTTCCTAATCCCTTGGTGGTTGCACCAATGGATAGGAAACCTTTTCTATTAAGGTCAAGAGTTTGATTTGTATGTGGGTTAGTGAATAGTGAAAACAAATCATATTTTGTTATTTTTTCATCTTTTACTTCTTTATATGATAATTTATCTAGATAAAAATTTATACACTCCAACCTCTTATCCACCAAACTACTTATCCACCCAACCACTTAATTGCTTGCTAATTGCATCTACATGTGTTCACATGGCTTGAAGTGAATTTGCAAGTGGGCTTCTTTCCAAGGTTGAACTTACAGGATCATCAACCTTATGATTAACTCAATTTGTTTTTTGTTGTTTTCAATTTCCCCCATTAAATTTTGCTGAGTACCAGGAGTATGTTGAGGAATTATTGGAGGAGTTTGTTGCTATGATTGTTTAGGATTTTGTTCATGTGCTTGTTCACGAGGAGGAGAAGGATTTTGAGGAGGAATTTCAAGTTGATTTTCAACTCCTATAAATTAAAGAAATGAACATAAAAAACAATCTAAATTTACCCATTTAACAACAAATTCACAAAAAAAATGCTTACTTATTTGACCCCCCCCATTGGCGTGGTGATATCTTGGCAAATAAATTGCAAGATTTGATGCTTCTAGAATGTGAGATTGGAATGACATGGTTTGCTGGCCGTGGGAAAGAAAAAATGACATAGGTTTGCAGGGTTAATTTCACCTAACCTAACACCACCTTTTTCTACTTTATATTTGATACTTTTTGAATATAGAAGATTCTACAAGCTCACTATCAATATGTTTGGCTTCCTTATTAATTTTTGTCATGTTAAATGTACATCTATATGAAGTAATCATGGCTCATAAGCTTGCCTATTTAAAATAGGTAAACTCATCATGATTTAATTTCTCTCGTCATTGATATCCATTCCTCCACTTTCTTTGTTTTAATCTCACGAAAATATTTTAATAAGTCATGGATATAAACCTCAAGTTCACATTTTCAATTATTCACTTCTTCAAATCATATATAGTTTCAAAAATAAATTCCCAACTCTTCTTCTCATTGAAAAAATCAACATCACAATGAATTCTACAAGCACCAAGAAACATGTATTTTTTTGAAAGAATGTAAGGAACCTTGAAAAAACCCATTTTGTGCATATGGTGTAGTCTATATAATAAGAAAACTTGGAAATTTTTGAACAAAGAGGTTCACAACCAAGTTTATACTTCCATATTTTTTATATAAGTCAACAACACAAACCAAAATCAATCTCTTCATAGCTGTAACTTCACTCTATTCTAAAAGATGCTATCACACTTAAATTAAAAATCGTTTCATGAATAACTTGTGCTTATTACATTTGATGAGATGACATCTCTTCTTGGAATTATATCAAACAATTTGTGTGCCGACAAATGAGTCATGCCTTCTTCACGAAATATTTCTATGTTGAACTACTCACAAATTTCTTATAATTTCTTCAAACATTTTTTGGGTTTTATACTTCTATTCTTCTAATTTCTAAAACATTTTGAATTTTGAAATTTTGTTGAGAAATGAAAAAAATATTGTAGTTTTATTAAAACTATGTTAAACTATTTAAACACTTTGCATGCATGGCTTTCAGAGCACCTACAACTATAACATGTGATAAAATAGATTTCAAACATGCTTTGATGGATGCCAATGCCTTGTTCCAAAGCTTTCATTTTAATAGAGATAAAGTGGATACTCATAGAGGTTGTGGAATTTGGCATTACACATGCGGAATATATTTTCTTGAAAGTTTTTAAATCCTTTTTTATAATTCAATGGTGAGTGTTTCCTGTGATCATTTTAGTCCATAAGATGACATCTCTTTGAGGTATTCTAACAAAAAGTTTACTTCCCTCTTCAATTCTTCCAATTTGTAAGTATGTCAACTAGACCAGTTACCATTTCAACTTCTACCTTTCATGGATCAATGGACACCCCATTTTATTTTAATAATCTCATTTTATGAAAATGTTGGTCCAAGTAGTTATAAAAAAATTCTTCTATCTTCCCTTCTTAGTGCTCAAAGAAAATGAAGTTCACAAATTGTAATAAATTTAGCATGAGAGTTTTCCTTCACTAATTCTTGAAAATGAGCAAGTTCACAACTTGCTAAAAGTTGAGCATGAGAAATCCTTCATTACTGCTAAAAAATGAGCAAGTTCACAAATTGCTAGAAGTTGAGCATACAAGAATTCCTTCATTAATGCTAAAAATGAGCAAGTTCACAACTTGCTAAAAGTTGAGCATGAGATCATTCCCTCATTAATGCTCTAAAATGAGCAACTTCAAAACTTGCTAAAAGTTGAGCATACGAGCATTCCTTCATTAATGCTAAACACGAGAAAGTTGACAACTTGCTAAAAATTTGAGAAAAAGAGCATTCATTCATTAATGCTAAAAAATGAACAAGTTCACAACTTGCTAAAAGTTGAGCATGCTAGCATAGGTTAGACATTAGGGAAAAAGTGTGTGATTAAAGCCCAAAATCTAAATTGCTTGGTTTTGGAAACTTCAAAATCCCTCCATCCAATCGTTTGTTCCCTTTGATCGATCGATATGTTATAAATTTATTTTGGAACAACAACCTTCTTTCTCCTTAAAATATTATTTTAGTGATAAATTTATTCCTTTTGAAAATAATTAATCTCACGAACACATTAACAAACTTCTTGAAAGACTTTGAAGGTTGTGAGAGAAAAGAGGCATAAATTTTGACTGGTTCATTACTTTTCCATGAAAATTTTCTAGGTTGATTATATTATGAATAAAATCATCATTATGATCAATACCCATGAATCTATTTTTCTCTAAATCGAACAAAACCTTTGATTTAATTGTTTCTACAACTTGACTAGTGAAAAAATAAAAGTTTTAATATATTGCAAAATAGAAATCATATTTATCTAAAAAATGGTCCCATCATCAATAATGATGTCAAGAACCTTCCTACCAAACAATTTTTACGTATCTTCTAAGAGACTCCAAATTTAATTATTTCTGCAAACAACTTGTTGAAGAAAAAAAGTTCTAAAATATCTCAAACCAGAAGGTTTTTTATCTTAAAAATTTCTAAATTAAGTGAAATAAAGTCATAAATACTTCTATACAAGGATTTTGCACCAAATCTTACATATTTTTAAATTTAATTGTTTCTATGATTTACCACACTCCTAGGACTTCGACTAAAATTGAAGATGGTTCTTCTTCAAATTTCCAAACATTTCCACATGAATTCAATCAACTATGATACTCCAAATATGGACAAGGACAATGATTAAAATAGGAAACATGTGCTACTATTAGTTTACAACTAGAATCAACTTGAAAAAGAAGTTTGATGCATGGCAGTTCACTAATCACTTTGATTTTTTTTTTTAAATTTCATGGTTTCAAAATGAGACTAAAAAAATGACAATAATTTAGTTAAAGAGATCTAGAGAATCTTGTAGATACTCAATAATTGAATGGATACTTCAAATTTTTAAAAGAACAAGACTTTCAAAGTATTTTAATGAAACTACCATAATTTTTTGATAGTATATCATAGTTATTGAAGATGATTTGGATGCTATTGTAGAGGTAATTGTTTTTCCTAAAAGAATTAAATATGGTGATTTAAAGAGGTCTTCAAGATTTTCACAAAGATCAAAGTAAGAAAGATTAATCCAATCCAATGTTGAGAGCTTAAAAATGCAATTTAAATTTATCTTTTATATTTTAAAATGATGTCAAATATACAAATGAGAATCAAAGCTTATTTTTAAAAATATATAACTTTTTTTAAAATTATGAGATATAATAATTTAATTTTACTAATTTGAATTAACATGAAAATATGTTAAGGGTTAGATATAAATAAAAATATTTATTTAAAAGATTAGTTAAAAAAATAAAAATAGTTATTTAAAAGATTAGTTAATTAGATATGTATAGAAGGTTAAAATGTGTTTGTGAATATTTTTGTTTAAGAAAATTTAATAATTTTGTCTATAATTTGATAGTCATTATTTTTTCTTAATAAATTATTTTAGTATTAAATATTAATATTTTGACATGTAAATGACTATAAAATTATATACAAAGGAAAATCATTTTTGTTAACATGTTCACACTATTACACTCCTCTTACTACTATTATAAATGGTATCGAGCAAATTTATGACCAGCAATTCATCGAAAGAAAATTCACCACGCTAAATTTTCCTAGAACCTTATAAAATACCTCTTTATTAACAATTTTAAATAAATAATTAATATAAATATAATTAAAATTTCTTTTGAAAAAGAATTCAAAACAAGGAAAATTTCCATAGCTACATAGGAGCAAGGTAGGTTTTGGACATTAGCTTTAGATGAACTTCTATTTACTCTTCAAATACAAGAGCTCCGCGAACCTTATATATTCAAGAGAGAAAGAAAAGATTAATATAGAGGAAAGAGAAGGAATAACTAGAACGAAATCTGCACAAGAGGAGTGACATTGGTGAGTACTGAGTACTGTAGTTACCTTTTGAGAGAAGGGTCCTGCCATTTGAACTTCTTTTCTGCAACCAGCATCCAATAATCACTAAATTCTGAAATTTCTATCATACTCAAAAAAATGATGGGCTTTCATCTTAGACCTTACTAAATTATTCATCTCCTTCCAATGCTTTTGATACCAATTGAGACTGCAGCAGGAGCACCACTGGTATAAGAAGTCTAACCCACATACAGCTACTTGGAAGCTAAAGTTGGACGCCTAATTCATTTATATTGGAAAAAATTAAATCACCATCATATGTCATTGACTGTTTAAAGTCTTAAAGATTTAACCTGGAGAAATAACCATAAAAGAAAAGAATACCGAGGAGGGTGAGTATTGAGGTCGGCAGCACCCCAGGAGAATGTAGAACGTTCATTAATAATTTTCACTTATAAATTTAGAATTAGTCTGTCACCTTTTGCGAAGGATGACTAATTGTTTTGATATATAATAATTATGAGCATCTTACAGTCAACTCTTGAAGAATTTTGCTGCCTTTTATTTTATAGTATTGTAGGGAATATTATTATATTTGAGGACGAGTAGCTGATCAAGACAGAATAATTAGGTATAGGGCTTTTCTTATATGCAGGCACGCCGCCATTTTCTCCTTTCTCTTATTTATGGACTGAGAAGTAGGTAATTACTGGCCTCTACATTATGTGGGTTGAAAAGCGCTGGCGTAGGTTGAAGCAAGCTTATCAACAGGTTGGTCAACCAAAAAAGAAACACATATTCGAACAACCTCTCTGTTTTTAGAAGTATTTCAATTTGGGATTATTAAAAATAATTACAATTTTTATATTATTTTAAGGTATTGTTTATGTATGTGGATGTTGGTTTAGGAAAAGATGTCTTGTAATGATATATCTTTTGTGTAAGAATTAAATATTTTATTCTTAAGAAAAGTAGAGTCTTTAATACAAAGTGATTTTGAGAGATTAGATTTGAGGATTATATAATTAAAGATATTGAATTTGAAAGTTTAGAATCGAAGAGTACATAATAAAAGGGATTGATTTTTTATAGTAGAAAAATAAATATGTGAAATTAAAAATTATTTATAAATATAGACATCTGAATTATTCCACCTAATCTTAATGATGTTTTTGGAAAGGAAAAAACAGGTTTTACAGGGACCTGAAACCACAAAGTTAAAACACCAAAAGATAGAGCAAAACAAGTCCAGACAAACAGACAGCTGTCCCAAAAAGGAAACGACAGCACAAAGAGACAACAGGGTCCAAAAAAAGGACCGCCAAAAAGCCAGAAACAAACACTACCGCACTACTCCAAGGTGTTCATCAACTCCTCGGTCTCCTTTTCAACATCCTTCATATCCTGTAACCCCTACTTGAAAATTTGAACCATATGTGAAGAAATCGGGGTCTTCCTCTTCATATTAGCCCAGGTGCGAGTCGAAATCCCATCAATAGCAGATCTGCTGCAACCTCTGTCCACATCCAAATCCACGACCAGCGAGCCCTTTTGATTTTTTTCGAGCTTTTCCACCATAGCATTGATGATAATGGTGTTATGCCTAGTAATTTTGTGATTATTCTCCACAGTGGCCCTAATATTTTGGCCAATCTTGGACAAATTACCTAATCTTAATGATGTTATGTCATTTTCTAATCATTAATTACATCCATTTGTAATAGTATTAATTATTCATCACACTCATTATTTATTAATCATCATTAAGGATAGCTACCCTATAGTGATCATCCACTTTTATCAAAGAATAATTTCTTCCAGATGAGAAAATAACAACTACAGATGGTTTTAAGCTACACAATAATGGGTTAGAACCTTGCTTCTAAAACAACAAATTTCCCATCCCATCACAAATAAAATCTATTAGAGCATGCATATAAAGGAAGAGGATTAGGCCTACATGAGAAAGGAATTTTAGAACCAATATAATTTTGTACAAATCCTAGATGAAAGGTGGAGAATTGTTTTGGGGTTCCTCTCTTAGGGTTTAGGACCTAGAAAGGACAATTTTCACTAACTTTCACTAAAAAACAAACCCTTTAGATCTTAATGCAAAAGAGAAAGAGATCTTACAAGAGGGTTGTTTTAGGGGTTGAATATGGTCTAATAAGGGGTTCACCACCAAGTTTAGACTTGGAAAAGAATGAAATGAAAGATGCAATGCAAAACACTAATTGAATGCCAAGTAACACTAAATGACCTAGAAAAGTGAATGAAATGAAACAAAAAATTGTAGAAAAGAATATGTGCACCTAGAAATCTAGAAATAACTAGATGGAGGTTTGGAACAGTAGAAAATTTGAATTTATTGCTGACTAAGACTCATTCACCAAGTTGGGCGAATAAGTCAATATTCTGAAAAACTATGCAGGAACAGGAATCTGTCAAATGGGTATCCGAATCTGCAAAAACCTGAAATTTGATTGGAACTGGGACTCATTCACCAGAAGTGGAGAATCAATCTAGATGGGATTTTTGAAGCTTCAAAGGTTGATCTTGCTCTTCTCTATCTGCTTTGTCCTTCCTGATTGATTTCTGGATCCGAATCTTATTTTCAACCTATAGGTGATCTTCAATGTTCTCCAAGGCTTGATGACAACTTTGACAACTTTCAGCTATTGACAACTTTTCTCCAATCTTTCTCCTTAAGAAATCTACAACCCAGACTTGCAAATCACACAGAAAGGAGAGGGAAAAATATTGTTGGTTTAGTGGATAGGGGTTTTCCATGGTCAAACCCCTTGTTGGTAATTAAACCTTGGAATAGAATAAAATTTGAATGGAGAATGATGAATGAATAAGATATGATGTTGTAACTCACCAAACCCTAGCAATAAGAAGCTACAAACATGTATGAAGTTTCTCTAATGGATGTAGATCTTGATCCTTTCTTGAATAATGTTAATCTTGGATGAAACACTTGCTTGAATCATAAACCCTACATCATAATTGTTAGCATGTAATAAAAAACATGATGCATGAAATCCTTGATATGATGATTGATATTTGAATGCTACTCTAAAATGCTTGATAATCTACCCTCGAATGCTCTTATGATAGCTTGTGAACTCAAAATTTCTATAAGAAGGAACACTTGAATGCTTGGGATGAAAATGAGTGAAATTACCTTGTATTTATACTCAATTATGCAAGAATTCCCAAAATTACAACACTACAAGCCGACATAAGATCTAGGACAGTAAAATACCACCAGAAATTTGAATTAAGTTTGAATTTGGGCCATAGAAGACTCATTTTCCCAAGGTGGCGAATGAGTCCCACTAGGCTTAATTTTAGGGTCCATTTTTAAAAATGCCTAGAAATGTGTGAAACCAGGTTTGGGACCAAAAGATCTAGGTGGGACCCATTCGCCCAAAGTGGAAAATGAGTCCCAAATCACTAAATATGGGCCATTGAAACCTGAAACACCTGAATTATAATGATTAGTGTTGGGATTATCCTTGAAAAGATGTAATAAATGAGGTTTGTGGATGCAAAATAGGGCCAATTAAAACATAAGGAAGCCCAATTATTAATGAAAATCCTAGAAAAGTGTGAAAGTGTGTTACAACACTTAGAAATAAGGAAAAAATTAGGTTTACTTTGATTAAAAATAGGTTTATTAGGTTTAGTTAATTAATAAAACCTTATAAAAGTGTGAAAGTGTGTTACAACACTTCACAATATTTTAGTAAGGTACCATTTTAAACCCATTAGTTCACAAGGGGCCAAAACCTAATGTGAATGTGTCAACCACATTATAACACTAAATCAAGGAAACATTAGGCTCAATTTTGAAAGGAGGGCCCAAACAAGTGTGAAAATTTCACAGACGATATTTTTTGACACTACATTTAGCCCCCACTTTAGTGAGAGGATGAACTTGCTTCAAACTCACACTAAAGTAGACAAACATGCATCAAGAGGGGTTCAAGTGCACCAATTCCAATAATATGGGATGGCAACGATCAAGAGGGGTGATCGAGACCCCAAGATCAAGATCCCATGACAAATCAACATAGGCACAAAAGAACACACATGAGAATGATGTAAAGATCAACACAAAAGCACAAGCATGCACTGCCAAAGATGAAAAAGAGAAAATGTAAAAAAAATAGAGTTAAATCAAGCTTCTACCATTTGTCCATCATGATGTGGATCAGATCTAGGTTGTTTGTCCAAAAAATGCATACTCACTTTGAGGCAATGAAACTCCTGACTATTAGCTGGGTGAGAAGTCCTAGAAGGTGAGACACATACACTCATGGTTGGTATGCATTCACACACGCACGTAAGTGGCTATGGGGAAAGTCATGCCTGGGTCAGGATTCCTGCTCAAACCATACCAAAGTTATACCCCTGATAAATTTAATAAGGTGCCACACAAAAAATAATTTTTTAGGTTCATGAGACAAGCAAATTTTTAGCTGATAGGCTATTATACGTGGGGGAACCCCACCGGCATTTCTAGCAGTTTGATGCCGATGGGAACCCCATGAACTTTACGACAGGGGATAGGTAATACAGGAAACTTCTATCTCAAGGCACACGTGTATTTGAGTTGTATGGGGTCAAACTTCTTTATATTACATCTTAAAACCCAAATGATTTTGAATGTAAAGTTTAATACGAAAGCTACAACTTTGATGTTCATTATTGAGTAATCTGCCATAATGACGCAATGGTGATCTATAAATACTTTATTTTATTTAGTAAATTGGGTGGTGCTGATTTATTTAAAAGTTAAATTATTCAATGAAACTTTTTATTATAAGTTATTTTAAACTCTTTGCTTTGTTTTTGACGATTTTAATATTTTTTTATTCATTTTTCAAAAATTAATTTATATAATAAATAAAATAATTTATATAATAATTTGTGTAATAATAATTTATATAATAATTTATTCATATAATAGTTTATATAATAATAATTAATGTAATAAATAAAAAATATAATAATTTATATAATAAATAAAATAAATTATATAATAAATAAAATAAAAAATATTCTTTAAATAAAATAATATAATAAATTTTTAATAAAAATAAAATTTGTTGTGTGTTATAAAATACAAACAATAAACAAAAAGAAAAATGAAATACTAAAGTTGTATAGGAAGTGTTATTTTTGGAATGAATTGGAGAGGAGGGTAAAGAAGTAGAGAGGGAAGGATAGAGAAAGAGAGAGAGGTGGGAAAAGAAGTAGAGAGGGAATGATAGAGAGAGAGAGAGGAGGGAAAAGAAGTAGAGAGGGAAGGATAGAGAAAGAGAGAGAGGAGGGTAAAGGGACAGAGGGAGGTAGACATGGATAAGTGAGATAGAGATAGGGAGGGAGAGAGAGGTGGGATAGAAAGAAGTAGAGAAGGAAAGAGAGAGCCAAAGAGAGTGAGAGAGAGAGAGGGAGGGAGGGAGAGGTAGAGAGGCATATGGGAGATATAGAAAATTAGAGGGGGAAGGAGAGAGAGGTAGAGAGGAATAAGTGAGAGAGGGAGAGAAGTAGAGAGGGAAGGAGAGATTGAGAGAGAAATAGGTGGGATGGAGGGAGGGATAGGTAGAGAGGGATATGTGATATAGACAGAAATAGAGAGGGAAGGAGAGAGAAAGAGGGAGAGAGAAGGGGGAGGGAGGGAGAGGTGAGAGGGATAGGTGAGATAGAGAAAGAGAGAGGAGGGTAAAGAAGTAGAGAGGGAAGGATATAGAAAGAGAGAGAGAGGAGGGTAAAGGGACAGAGGGAGGTAGCGAGGGATAAGTGAGATAGAGATAGAGAGGGAGAGATAGGTGGGATAGAAAGTAGAGAAGGAAAGAAAGCTAGAGAGAGTGAGAGAGAGGGGGGGAGGGAGGGAGAGGTAGAGAGGGATAGGGGAGTTATAGAGAATTAGAGGGGGAAGGAGAGAGAGGTAGAGAGGAATAAGTGAGAGAGGGAGAGAAGTAGAAAGGGAAGAAGAGAGTGAGAGAGAAATAGGTGGGATGGAGGGAGGGATAGGTAGAGAGGGATTTGTGATATAGAGAGAAATAGAGAGGGAAGGAGAGAAGGAGAGGGAGAGAAAAGGGGGGAGGGAGAGAGGGAGAGGTAAAGAGGGATAGGTGAGATAGATCATTGGTTTCTTTGCATCATCCACTACTTTTCACGAATGTAAATAATGTGGGCTCAACCTATCGGCATAAGTATTGCACCTTATTGGGGTGCAAGTGCTAGTTTTATGCTTTGGAGCTCATGAACAAACAAGATAGCCCCACAGGAATGCACCGTGTTATGCAAGGTGGCCATATAACTACAAATGCAAAATAAAAAATGAGGAATGTCTAAAGGAGTCTTGCTTAGTTCATTTAGGTCTTAACTTAGGGAACATTGTGCCTAATACCTCCAAGAGAGGACCAATCAAAGAATAAAAGATTCACAACTTAGGGGATACAATTTGTTGCATTAAACCACCAAGAGGAATGTTAAGAGAGATCACACTCTTGAAAGACATCACACCCAATGTCATCCACAAAGCAAATAATGCATTTTATAAAATAAAAAAAATGCACCATGAACCATGAAGAAGAAAAATGCAAAAGAATAATGCCAATTGTTTGGTGGATAATTGTTTGGGGTTCCTCTCTTAGGGTTGAGGACCTAGAAAGGACAATTTTTAATAACTTTCACTCAAGAACAAACCTTTGAGATGTCAATGCAAAAGAGAAAGAGATCTTGCAAGAGGGTTCTTCTAGGGACTGAATATGGTCTAATTAGGGGTTCACCGCCAACTTTAGACTTGGAAAAGATAATGAAATGCAATATGCAATGCAAAACCCTAATTAAATGCTAAGTAATACTAAATGACCTAGAAAAGTGAATGAAATGAAATAGAAAACAACAGAAAGGAAGGTATGCCCCTGGAAATTTAGAAATGGTTGGATGGAGGTTTGGAACACTGGAAAATATGAATTTATTACTGATTGGGACTCATTCACCAAGTTGGGAAAATCAGTCTAGATTCAAAAAAATTGTGTAGGAACAAGAATTTGCCAAACGGGTATCTGAATCTGCAAAAATTGGAAATTTGACTAGATTTGGGACTCATTCGCTAGAAGTGGTGAATCATTCGAGTTGGGATTTTCTCAAGCTTCAAAGGCTGATCCTACTCTTCTCTATCTGCTTTGTCCTTCTTGATTGATTTTCGGATCTGAATCTTTGATTTGCAACCTGTAGGTGATCTCCAATGTTCTCCAAGGCTTGATGAAAACTTTGACAACTTTGAGCTATTAACAACTTTTCTCCAATCTTTCTCCTTAGAAAATCTGCAACCTAGACATGCAAATCACACACAAAGGAGAGGGAAAATTTTTGTTGGGTTAGTGGATAGGGGTTTGCCTTGGTCAAACCCCTTGTTGGTAATTAAATCTTCAAATAGAATGAAATTTGAATGGAGAATGATGAAAGAACAAGATATGATGTTGCAACTCACCAAACCATAGCAATAGGAGGATGCAAACATGTATGAAGTGGCTCCAATAGATGTAGATCTTAATCCTTGCTTGAATGATGTTTATCTTGGATGAAACACTTGCTTGCATCATAAAACCTTGAATCATAATTGTTAGCACAATAACAAACATGATGCATGAAATCCTTGACATGATGATTGATACTTGAATTTTGCTCTAAAATGTTTGATAATCTACCCTTGAATTCTCTAGAATGCTCTTGTGACTTCTTGTGAACTCAAAAATTCTATAAAAATAAACATTTGAATGCCTAGGATGAGAATGAGTGAAAAAACCTTGTACTAACGTGATCCCACAATAGTGGTTTACAATTTTTGGCCAAACTGGACACTGGAATTATTATTTTTAACTAAATATTCACATTTGGACACCTATAGCGGCTAAACTATGAGGAATTTGAAGATGATGAAAACTAGAGTCTCGTCACATTTTGTCTGTAGATTCTAATTTTTTTTTTCAAAATTCTTGGAATCAAATTGCACTTCTTTTTCCATCTCCCACGAAAATTGGTTTTTTTCAGAAAACAACATTTTTAAAAAGTGATGCACACCGTAGAATGCATAACTTTTTTTTCATGAAGGATAAAAATCTAATTCTTTCAAATTTAGATTTGTAACTCTGATATCTAGTGCTTCCACTTAGTTAGATATTTTTTTATTGAATTTTTGTTCTTTAATCAAGTTTCGAAGTCAAACCAATTACAATTCAGACATAGCGTGACCATATAACGCCTAATGTTTTTTGTATATATCGATATTTAATTTTTTTTTTTTTGTTGGATTAAGGACTTCAATATATGGTGAACTCATATTTTTTTTTTGATAATCTACTATTTTTCCACATGTGCAGAACAAAGACCTTCATTTTTGATGAAAAACCTATGTTTAATAAAACTAAAAAACAAATACATAATAAAACCAAAAATATTAAAATTATATTCATTGGATAGCTTGTTCCAAGGGCTGCCATAATCATTTGAAATAAATTTTAAATGAATTCATTTGATCCCCCAGAAGGTGAGTCAAAAGTGATTTTTTATCAACATTTTGATAGGTGTAAATGAGACTCATTTATAGGTATGGTTAAAACTAGCGAGGTTCTATCCAAGGGGGTTTCATCTAAGGTGGTTTGATCAAATCCTCTTCAATTGGAATCCTTAAAATGGATTTTGTTAAGGCTTAAATCATTATATTTTCTAAAAATATGTGATTTCAGTAAAAATTAGAATCTCTGAGAAATTGTAAACCACTATTGTGGCAGTCAAGTATGCAAGAATTCCTAAAATTACAACACTACAAGCCGACATAAAATCTAGGGGAATAAAATACCACTAGAAATTTGAATTAATTTTTATTTTGGGCCACACATGACTCATTCACCCAAGGTGGCGAATGAGTCCCACCAGGCTTACTTTTTGGGACCATTTTTAAAAATGCCTAGAAATGTGTGAAACTAGGTTTGGGATTAAAATTTTTAGGTGGGACACATTTGCCCAAAGTGACGAATGAGTCCAAGATCACTAAATCTAGGCCATTCAAACCTGAAACACCTGAATTATGACTGGCTAATGATTGGTGTCAGGATTATCCTAAAAAAGATACAATAAATGAGGCTTGTGGATACAAAATAGGGCCAATTAAAACATAAGAAAGGCCAATTATTAATGAAAATACTAGAAAAATGTGAAAGTGTGTTGAAACACTTTACAACACTTAGAAATAAGGAAAAATTAAGGTTTAATTTGAGAAAAAAAGAGGTTTATTAGGTTTAGTTAATTAATAAAACCTTAGAAATGTGTGAAAGTGTGTTACAACACTTCACAACACTTTAGCAAGGTAACATTTTAAATACATTAGTTCACAAGGGCCCAAGACCTAATGTGAATGTGCCAACCATATTATAACACTAAATCAAGGCAAAATTAGGCTCAATTCTACAAGGAGGGCCCAAACAAGTGTGAAAATGTCCCTGACGACATTTTTTGACACTACACTAGATATCAAGGTCTTAGTTATTCGTAGGCAAAAAATTCAAATGGTGTTAGTGATACATCCATGATTATAGGAACAAATTCATCCAATACAACCATCAAAATAGGGCCCATGTGTAGTCCTTACCACAAGGTTACTTCCAATGTGCTCCTTCAATTCACATCATAAATCATCATCCCCAATTTTTCAAACCCACCAATTAGAAAAAATAAATAAATTATAAATCCAAAGTTTAAAATCAAATGTCAAAGACCATTGAATCCAAAAATTTGAGTGTACATATGAATTCAAAGTGGATCCTAAAGAAAAATATATTAAGCAAAGAAAATAATCTAAATCCAAAAGTCAATCAAAATATGGAGCCACAAGAAAAGAGGTATCCTACATATAATTGTTTTCCATAGTTCCTTTAAAATGGTCACCGATCCCACCATACTAGGCATATAAAAGTGTTGGATCCAAAAAAATTCACAATTCAAAGTCTAAAATCAAGTATCCAACATACTATATTTGGTAAATAAAAAATTATACATATAAAATGCCAAATAATCCATCTACATCTAGTACCACTTATCACAGTCCAAAATCTCATCTAAATTGCAAAAATCCTACCTCACAAATTTATCACATATTTCCAACAACTCTTTATCATAAGGACTCTCATGGTACTCTATCATGATGTGAGTATTCAAATAAGGTCAAACCTAGAGTCAACAATAATCACAATGACATCCATGGGTTATATACAAGAGACATAATAATGACAAGAAAACTCCTGCATAAAGGTTAGAAAAAAATGGGGGAGCATAGACTAGAGTACTGAGCCCCAAGTAATCTTTATATGTTGTATTTATACCCTAGACTCAGTAGTGATAGAAAAATTAGAGGTTAATGTAAACTATAAATAGATTAGTTAACAAACTAAGATATAAAAAAAAAAAATGTATTTCACCATTACACACATATGCGATAGCTCCATATTTATACATATATACATATACATATATATATATAAATATACATATATATATATAAATATATATATATATATATATATATATATATATATATATATATTAAGGGAGTAATCCTCTTTCAATAATCAATATCTGATATTCTTTTTTATTCTATTCTATCTCTTTTTTCCTCTCTTTTGTTACATTGTATATCATCTTATACATATATATGTTTGGTGGGACATGTACCTTATCTTATTGTACTTTCCTAGAGGGTTTCTCTTTGGTTAGGAGTTCCATAATTTCTTTGCATAGTTTACAGTGGGAATTATATTATTGTTTTGGCTTTGTATGATCCCCTTCTAAGATCATCCCCGTTCAAAATTTTGTCTTGTCCTCAAGATAATTCTACCCTTAATGTGTGAGAAGAATGGATTTGTATATGTCCTTGAGATTAACAAAAGTTTTATCCCACTATAACTTAGCTTGTTGAAGGCATTGCTTCTATGCATTGATTTATGTAAGGAGGAATTTCACTTTTGTTAGTGTGGTGGGGATCTGAATCTATTGTTCCATTTTTTGTGCATCCTTGAGGAGCCCTATGATGTGTGCTAATTGTAAACTATCAAATTCCCCAATTTGTTGGAACTGATATCTTATGTGGCCTATTTGATTCTATAGTTGTTGGAATTGGGAGTGTAGGGTCTCCATCTATGCCTTGATCTATTCATATGCATATATAAGGGAATCATATGATTATTCTATCTATAGGACGTGTAATTCAATTTAATCCATTTGATTTTTCACCTTTTGGTGACTATAGGCCATTAGAGGAAAAATTACAACAATTAATTGATGTCCCCTTGTGTATTTTTTAGTTTACTAATATTGGACTCTAATGCGAAATGAGAAGTTGTGCATTTCATTATTTCCTCATCCATTTTGGATTTTTAAATCTCCACAATTATGCTCTTCCACATCTTGTGATTTTTATCCAAGTCACATCTTTCAATTTACTCTATCTGCCAATAATTTTATTTATGTTGCAAGTGATTGGAAAGGATCTCCTTGTATCAGAGGATATTTATGCTAGATATCTTTAATAATATCCTCCAAATAATTTGTATTCACTACATGTTTCTTTAAGATATCTCCCCTTGTTTTCTGTTGTAAGATATCCCCTCACTAAAACTTTTGGAGGGGGATATACTATCAATGTAGACTTGATATTTGACTAGTGGTAGTTGAAGTAGTTGTGGTGAGGCTACTATCTAGATTTTTTTTTTTTTTGCTAAGAAGTCCTTGGTGGGATGCATAGGGGAAGTGGTGAAGGAAGATTTCATATGGTATGAGTGGGGAGGAGAGGGTATTTTTTGATCAATTTATTTGCTTGTTTCTCTAGAGGGGGAGGAAACTATGTCTTCATATTTTTCTTCTTTCTCATGTATCCCTTGGTAGGCTTTTGTTTGTAACCTCCATGATATCCTCTTTGGTTAGTGAACTCTATCTGAGCCCCAACATAAGTTTATCCAACCCCTTCTTGTTTCAGATTTATCTATTTTGGATCTGCATCATGTTTTCCTTTTGGGTCTTGGTTGTGGAAGGAACCACTTTTGTAATTGCCTACTCTTTCAAGTTTTCCTTTGTCTATGTAGCTTTCTACAGGTTCATCTTGAGTGCGACAACTAGGGACCCTAGTAATTGGTCCATAAGTCACAATAATGTGGTATTATGAGCCACCATGTATCTAGTGAGCGCCTATTCTATAATTAATTTACTCACAACACCTATTGCCTCATATACCTTAAAGGTATCATGTAATATTTTCTTCTTAAACAAGATATTGAAGATCTAACTTTCATTCATTAATGTTTCTTCTTATTCTTCTTTCGTTTGTTCTCTCCTTTGCTCACTTCTTCTGATGGGGAGACTTCTTTTTTTGATTTTTTCTTCTTTATTTTCTATTTTTTCTCTACACTTATTTGGAGGAGTGTCTTTGAGGCTTCTTCAAATGAGGGGTATAATTGTGTGGGAGTAGTGGGTATTTTCCTTTTAACTCTCATTGTACTCCCTTCTAGTTGAGTTGATTCTTCCAAAGGTGTTCCCACTTGCAATCTCTCAGACCTTCATGAAGTAGTTGTAGTTATCTGCTCCTTTGATTCAATTTTTTCGTATCCCCCATCTTGCATTAAGTTTTTTTTTCTTTCTCCACATGCTACTCTTCCTTGTTTTGGACAAGTTTTTCCATATACTCTCAATAAGTCATGAATTTTTTGGCTTTGGGGTCTATAGGGAGTTGGAGAAATCTTGTTGCATAAGAGTCTATATCCACATAAAATACCTCATATGGTAGTTTTGGGATCCAAGACACCCTAGGTTTGTTTTCCTCCACGAATGTATAGTCCTTGTATACTAGAAATATTATATCATTTATGTATCAATGAACCACATCATAAGAGATACATTTCCACTCCTGGAGCTTCTATTAGAGGAATTTGAACTAACCCCAGTAGGTAGCCATATAAGAGGTGGAATCCTTGAAATTCTCAGTGATATTGTCCTAGATTTATGTGACTATCAATTTATTTCTTTCCTAAATATTTCTCACAAATATTGGGAGCTCATGCATGAAATATAATGCAAGGAAAATTATTAAAGGGTTCCATACTTAAATTGGTAGTGGGATTATTTAGTGCACTCCAAATTATCTATTAGCTCTTGCCACAAAACCTCGTATAGATCTATATCTTTTCCCTCTATTACCATTTGGTATTCCACATGGATAGGTGTGATGGTAGAGTTGTCTCATTTGGTTTAGTATACATTATAGGCAATACCCATAGTGGCGTATCTCATTGATGGGTTGATGATTTTGGTAAGATATACTTTGATAATTGGACATGTAGCTCTTGTGAGCTTGGTCACCTCTAAGATTTTTACTGGGCCTTGTTTAATGAGATCTCCCCTTGTGTATACAACCTAGTTACAAATTGTATGGAGACCTTTGTAATTTTATATGGTTGATCCTAAATACATGTATTCATTATAGATTTGGTTAAGAATGTTATGAATCCACCCCTACTCATGATTAAATTATGGTAAATCCTTCCATATGTATAACCTCTTCTCTTGGATGTGCATATTATGGAAGATAGTTTTGTTTATTGAGTTGGAGGAGGGCTAGCCATAGACCTTAAAATTTTGTGCGATCTATTTTCGCTATGGGTGCATGAACATATTTGTGGACATCCTCTATGTATTTAATATTTGTTGGAACCTTTGATAATTCTTTGTTTGGGTCTTTCTCCATAGCCTTGTATGATAATTTCTTGTTTTGGGGGTGAGGCTTTTGAGAGATGTTGACAAGGCTAGGAGCGACCATGGTGGAAATGTCTAGGGTTTTAGATTTGTAGCCGAAGGAACTTGGAAATGAGGGGGTAGTAGAGAATATTCACAAAATGGATCATGTGATGTATTTGAAAGTTCCTTTATGTATTTATGCTCCTCATTTGGGTGATAGCATTAAATGATGTGGTAGTTAACTTACCTTCCCATGCTTATTTTTTCATTATTTTCTATGGCTCTCTTTTGGTATTTTGTTTTTATTTTATGTTTTTCTTGTTAGTGTTAAGTATGTTATATTGTACAATAGTATTAAACAACTTAATATATAGGTCAAGTTATTCCAAGTTTGTATGATAATGCTTAAGTTTGAATCCATTGACGTAGAATTCCAAATTTTGTGTTGTCCAATCTTCTTAATTTTACTATCATAGAGTCTAAAATATCATCAATTTGGTAGGGGCCAAGCCATTGGAATTTTAATTTGTCCTATTTTTAAAAATTACTATCATATAGTAAAACTATGTCATCTTCCTTAAATTGCTTGGATTTGATATTGCAGTCATCTGATGCTTTCTATCTCCTTTCCATAAATTTGTGGTGTATTGCAAGTTGTCTATATTTATCTAATTTATCCATCTTCTATTATTTTTTTTGTAATGAATCAAGCCCATGAGGCTGTAGCATGCAAGTTTTGAATTTGCAATTTCATTTTTCTAAAAATAATTGAAAGTGGGTTATTTTCTATCTCTCATCTTTTGTGTTGGTATCTATTGTTGTGTTTTATGTGTTTTGGGTAGTGCAACCCTCATCAAGTGGTATTAGAGTGGAAGTTCTTGAGTATGTAGATAGATCACCGAATGTGGGGCAATTTACAGTAGGACTTGTGGTTGTGTTTCTATGAGAAAATATGCCTCCATGAAGAAACTGTGGTGGAAGAAATGTGGGGTAACAAAAGAGGGTTTTAGAGCCCTGCAGATACAAGCTCAAGCGCTGTAGGGGGGGCTGCATAGAGGAGATGATGTCAGAAGAAGAGATGAAAGTGATGATGAGGTTGAAGATGAGGAGCCATTCAAAGATGAAGCATATGATGTAATGGATGTTGGAGAAGTCAAACTGATTAGGGCCATTTCTTAGATTGGAAAGAGGCCGAAGATAGAAGTTTCTATTTTTTTTGGAAACTTGAATCTAGAGGAGTTGATCGATTGGATCAATGACATGGATGAGTATTTTGAGTATGAGGAAATATAAGACCTAGATAGGGTCAAATTTGCAAAGGCCATGCTAGCATATGGTGGAAAAAAGTCCAATTGGAAAGAAATAGAAGAGGAAAAGAGAAAATAACAAGATGGGATCAGAAGGTGGAAAAATTGAAGAGACAGTTCACTCATGGGGACTATGAGTTGGATTTGATGAAGAAGATGAAAGGATTGAAACAAGAAGGAAAATATGTTAAGGAGTTGTAACAAGGATTTTTGTTACCTCTTGCACCTCTAAGGTTTTGCACCTAAAGGGAGAGAGACAAAGATCTATGTTACATTCAAGAACAAACCCTAGAGATCCCAATGCAATAGAGATTGGAATCTAATAAGGGAGATTGTTCCTAAGGATGGAAATTGATCAAGCTTCAATCATTTTTCCAACACATTGTGGGTAAGATCTAGGCTGTTTTTCCAAAAATGCATACTCACTCTGAGGCGATGGAACTCATGGCTGCCTGCCAGGTGAGAAGTCTGAAAAGGGTGAGAAACATACACTCATGGCTGCACACACAAGTGGCTATGGGGAAAATAATGGCATTGGTTGGGATTCCCACTCGAACCATACCAAAGTTAGACCTTGTCATGCCCATAATTTTTCACTAGAAAATGCAACAATTTTTTTTTTTTAATCAACTATTAAGCTAATTAAAGTTCTAAGTGATCATAGTTCAACATTAAAGATATTACCAATATTATTGCTATCTACAATAGCATGCTCGTTTAATATTTCTCTTTGGTCAAAATTATCCTTTTAGGCTTTAATTTGTATTTACGCTTTGATTATAATCTTCCCTCATATTTTTCTTTTATTTAAGTTGGTAATAATTGGTAATGATTGTTAACTATAATTCCTTTTTTTTTATGAATATAAAAATAAAATACATTTAAACTAAATGCATCCTAAGAAATTTACCACATATATTTTTAATTAAATTAAAATCTCATAATACAATTGAGTTTCTTTAGATTTGGTAGAATTTAATTTATTATAGTCACCTATAATATTATTATTCTGGTTGCTTTGAAAATAATAATAATATGGATGACTTTGTTATCATAGTCCTTGATAATATTATTTAAAATTGTACTACTATATTATTATGTTTGTTCCTAAATTAAATATTAAAATCACTATCGTGCCTCTTGCTAGCACTATTGGCATGGTATTACATCCCCTAAAAAATATGGATGGATAATGAGGGCAACACTATTCTTAACTTAACTAATAGTAAAACCATTATTTAATTGCTTAAGTTTAAAAAGTTGGTGGCCCTGATTACCTAAAAATAATAATTTTGAGCATTGAAGTTCCGTAACCATCTCTCGTATTATCGATTCAAGATTATTTATTGGTTTCTTCATAATAATATTGTTAAAAAAAATAAAATTAACAATTAAATATCAACATGATCTTGTTCTAATGTTTGAGTTGTCAATAAATAATAATACTATTAATAAAGGTTCAAGTGTGAACGTATAACTATAACATTATAAATGCCTGATAAGTTCGATAAGGCACCATGAAAGAAAATGTTTTTGAATGTTATGTACAAAGATTTTGTTAAAGGGAATTTTTATTTGTTCATGCAAGGTCTCATCTTAAGGAACATCATGCTTAATGTCTCCAAGAGAGGATAAGTGAAAAAGGTCTCATCTTGTTTCCAAGAGAGGACAAGTCCAATGTCTCATCCTGAGCAACATTGTACCTAATATTTCCAAGAGGGGAAATCACAAAAAAAAATAAAAATTGCACCATGAAATGTGAGTGTCGATGTATGCCCCCACTTTAACTCGGTTGCTAACACCATTACTGTGAGAAATTGTGTTAAAGTAGAAGAATCTATGAGGGATTATTCAAAAAGCCTTATGCTAAGTCATTTGTTTCCAAATGAAGTGATGTCATGAAAAAGATAGTAAGTCCCATGCGAGTCAACTTAAGACATGTCATCCACATCCCAAGCTTGCTCTTATATGTTCATGAAAAGTTAATAGATAGCCAAAAGAGACAATGACAAGCGACATATGAGGACAAGGATAACTAAGCCCTTGCCCCCACTTAGTGCAGAACAAGAGTGAGCCAAAAGGATTGATGAGATGCAAGGTTGAGTGAAAATCAATATTGATTAGAGGAATGAGGTGCCCCCATATAAGGGAGAGTACCAAACTCCTTGAGATGTTGTATTTTACTACTCAAAGCCATACATTCATTAGTAGAGTGACCATGAACTCTATGATAGGCACAAAAGGAATTCTTGTAATAGAATTTCTTTCAAGTTTCTGGCAGAAGGGATATCAAGTGATCTTGGAGGAGTCTCGACAAGATACCCTCTTGATCAAAGGTAGATATTCCTTTATTATGCAACAAAGATCTCTTTTTCTTAGTAGAAGATGTCATACCTACACAAGGCTCTATAGATGGTGAGATTTTTTAAACTCCTTTATAGGAGGGTGTAAAATCTAATGAATTCAAATCCTTAGTGTTTTGCGAGATGACATTGACATTAAGAGAAGATTTCTTTGTTTGTTTCATTTCAAGTAAAGATAATACTCAAGACTAGTAGTGTTAATCAATTTAGCATGCACTAGTGTTAATGTTGGTTTAGAGGAATCATGTGTGATGGTATTAATGTTGAATGAAGGCTTGGTGAGTGCTATCAAAGAATAATAACCGAGACTATGGGTCATGCTTGCATGTTAGGCTCTATAGGGTTGCAGATACCTTGTTCATTAGCACCACATCCTTTTCCATTGTATCCAAGTTGTTTCATAAGTTCATAACCTTTTCCATAAAGTGTTTTTATTACGTTTGGATTTGGTGGTTGCTGGTGATTAAGTTCATCAAAGTTTGTTGTGTAATTTTTCGGTTTTTGTGCTAAGGTGGTTGAGGTGGATGCTGTCAAAGGGTCTTCTGTGTTTTGTGTTGACAAGACTACTTTTCCCTTTTCAGAGTTGGTGTGTATGATCTTGTATTCTCCCATTAATGTAGGTCTAAAATCTAAGGAACCCCAATCATCGTCTAATAGCTTAAAATGAATTATTCAATATGTTGTTCTTTGTTTGTTTTTTGTACATATTCCACTTGTGTGTTTGGTGTTAATGTTGCTAAAGGATTCTCTTTGTTTTTCTAGATGTTCAAGCAACTGTTTGGTTCAGGATCAACATCAAGTGTGTATACTTGGTTTTGGTAGACGTATTTCATTTTATGATGAAGAGTAGAAGGCATCCCATTCATTGCATGAATCCATGATATACCTAAGAGAAAATTATATGAAATTTCATGAGGCATAATTTGGATCAGTGTTTCTAATGTGGCCTTCCCAACTGTAAGAGGTAAAGTAATCACATCGAATGATTCCTTTGTGACGTTGTCGAATCCCTTAATAGATAGAGAATTAGGTTGAATGTTTGATTGATGAATGCCAAGCCTATCTAGAAGGCTCACACTAAACACATTAAGGGCATAGCCAATATCTACAAGAGTTCTCTTTATCCCTTTTCTTTTGTATTGAGATATGATTATGAAAGCTTCATTTATTTTTTGCACTTCCAAAGGGGGGAGTTCACTTTGGTGGAAAAATATGTTAGCATTTATTCCTTGAATCACGAATGCTATGTTGTTTGGTTTCACATTAGAAGGGATAGGAACTTGTTGTAAGGATGTTTGAAGCATAGTGCGATAGCTAGGTGAATTTTGAATTAAATCCAATTTAGGGATATCTTCGTAGGAGTATTCTTAATTTGTTCAAGAAGATCATATTCCCTAATATAAGAATTTAATCAAGGATCATGAGGCGAGATGGGGTTGGGAAAAGGTAAGGGTGTTGAGATTGGTTGTGGTAGGTGCAAATTGTTTCTTGTGTAATGTGTGTGATCAATGGTATAATGACTCAGTTGTTGCGAAAAATTGTTCTTAGGTGGGTAAAGGATAAGTTCAGGTTTATTTTGAGCTGAAGGTGTGTTTGAAGGTGGATAAAGGATGAGTTCGGGTTGGGTTTGAGTTTGTCATTTGTGTGAAGGTGGGTAGAGGATGAGTTGAGGTTGAATATGTTGGATGCTGTGATTGTGTTACTGAGATGTGGTTTTCATTGATGTCAACACTATTAGCATTTATGTTTTGAAGACTGTATATGTCAAGGATATTGAGAAAATTATAATAAATATGTTGAAGGCTGTCTGTGAAGTTGTGAAGTTCAGTGTGGTGGAAAATTTAGTATGTTTCTATTCAGGTGTTGCACTTTAAAGGGTTTGTTGCTGAGCCTATCTAGTTTATACTTTAGAAGTTTCAGAGGTGCACATCAAGATTTGTGCAAGTTGTGTGTTTCTGCGTTTCTACAGTTATTCTGTTACTGTAGCTGATGTTTCTGGAAGAAGAGAACGTGATTCTGGTAATTTTAGTTGTTACGTATGCTTGTACGATGTTTTTTGATGTTTCTAAATCATGCTCTACCCTTGTTACATGTCTGCATTGATTGGCATGATCGTGATCATATATTTTTCCGTTGTGTGTTCAGGTTTTCATGTTCTTGGCCGACATGGTGGTTGTAGTATGTTGCAGATCCTCATGGATTAATCTTTTTAATGTTTGACATGTTCGAGGAAGTTTTTTTAGGTCTTTATTATGTTGTGACCGACTTCGGTTGGTGCACATTGAGATTTTTTCATGAATTGGGCTGACAATTTGTAATTTATTCTTTTATTTTTGGCTGACAAAGTTGTTGATGTAAATCCATATAGTAGATATATAAGAGCGATTGTTTCTTCATTTTGAAGTGTGCTCGATGTATGTATGAGAAGTGTGAATGCAAAATGTATGAATAAATTTCAGATCATTCAATTGCAGAGCAGAGTGTGAAGAAGATAAGTGTGAAGAAGTATTTTTGTGCCTAACCAAAACTATCATCAAGATTTTGCAGAAGCTGATTTCTGAGTTCAACCTCTTCAGATGGATTTAATCTGAAAATTTTAAGTAAGATAGTGAGTCTTTTTTGAGCAGTGAGCTCTAGGAAGTGTGCCTGAATGCATGTGCATTCTTTATTCATTTTACTTATACTTTTAACAGGGTATAAGTTATGGATTAACCTCCACCGTGGTTTTTTCCCTAACATTTCCACACAAATCTTGGTGTTATATGTGCTTTAGATGTGTTGTTGATTCATGCTTTCACTATTATTTATTAGATATGAGATTAAAGGTTAAGGTTAAATAAGTGTTAAATTATGTGACAACTGATTCACCCCCCCTCCCAGTTGTCTATTCCTATTTTTCCAACTATTAGTATCAGATCAGGTTCCTCTGAAGAAGTTTAATAGCTTGAGGTGATCCGAGATGGCATCATACAAGAAGGATAGTCCTAGATTCGATGGAAAAAACTACTCTCTGTGGAAGGCTAGAATGGAGTGTCATTTGAAGTGCATTGGTGATCCCTTCTGGAAGATTACAAAGAACATATATATTATTCCTTAGAATGGTCCCTCTACTCCTGATGAGATCAAAGAATCTGAAACAAATATCAAGGCTATAAAATAATTATTGAGTGCTTTGATAGATTCAGAGATGAAAAATGTAATTGGTTTGAAGATAGCATATGGGATCTGGAAGAAGCTGGAGAGATTGTATGAAGGAGATGCACAAGTGAAAGTTGCTAAGCTACAAAGTCTGAAAGGGAAGTGGGAAAACTTGAAAATGAGTGAAGATGAAAACATTATTTCTTTCATGAAAAAAGTGAATGAAATAGTGATGGGTATTAGATGTGTTGGTGGAATCTTGGATGAAGAAGAGATTGTGGCTAAAGTGCTCAGATCATTGCCTACTTCTTAAAAAATGAAATCTCATGCTATTGAAGAACTCAGGACAGTAACAAATGTGACAAGAGACATGCTGATTGGTAAGCTTGCTACCTTTGAATTAAGTGAATTTGGTGAATCTACTCCTAAGACATAATCCAAATTCAAGGCTACTGTATCCGAAAGAAACCAATAGAGATATGATCTAGGATAAAGTTCTAGAAAGACATTTAAGTATGAAGATGAGATGAAAGAAATTGAAGATGAAGAGAGAGAGAGAGTTAGAAGAGATGGAAGTATTGATTGTGAAAAGAGAAACCAGAGGACAAGGTAAGTATAAAGGAAAGTTTCCTATTAAATGTTTCTGTTGCAATAAGATAGGTCATTTTGCATCAAAATTTCTTGAAAGAGTTCCTAGGTTCAAACCTGATAAGCCTAGATTTCAAAAGAAATGTTATATGTTGAAGAAGGTGTTACTGATGATGAATCTGAAAAAGAAAATGGATGGGTATTCATTGCTATCAAGGAAAATGGTACGATGTCCACTGAATCTGCTAGTGATAAGAATATAGAGAAAGCTCTTGCAACCAAAATTGAAGAAAATGATGAATGGGTGATTGACAACGGATGCTCACATCATATGAATGGTGACAAAAGCAATTTTATAAGCTTGGAGAAGTATGACAGTGGCGTTGTAAGATTTGGAGATAACAATGCTGGTGTGATTTGTGGTAGAGGCACTATTTCTCTTGGTGGTAAATATAATACTGATGATGTCCTTTATGTTGAGGGATTGAAGCATAACCTGTTGAGTGTTGGAAAAATGGTAGAAAAGGGATACAATCTTTAGTTCAAAGATGGTAAGTGCAGGATACTGGGAAGTTATATAAATATAATTGCTTCAAGTAGAAAGATAAGAGGTAATATTTTTCACCTGAGTGCTGCTAGTGAAAGTTGTTTAATTGCTCAACTTGATGTAAGCTGGTTATGGGATAGGAGGTTATGCCATGTGAATTTTGATAACATTGTAAAAGTAAGCTCCACTCAAGCAGTTAGAGATATTCCTAAGTTAGTGAAGCCTACTAACACCATATGCAAGGAATGTTGAATGGGAAAGCAGACTAGAATTTATTTTTAGAGCAAATAACATCATTCTAATGGAGTACTGGAGCTAATGCATGCTAATCTATGTGGTCCCTCCAGAATCAAAATTCTACAAGGAGAAAGATACTTTATGTTTCTTATTGATGATTACTCTAGGATGATATGGGTTTATTTCTTGAGAGAAAAACATGAAGCATTATAAAATTTCAAAAGTTTCAAAGCTATGGCCAAGAATGAGATAGGTTTAAAGATTAAATGCTTAAGGTTAGAAATAGGTGGTGAATTTACTTCCTGGGAGTTCAATTCTTTCTATGAAAAGCATGGAATCAAAAGACAATTATCTACTCCCTAGACCCCTCAATAGAACGAAGTTATTGAGAGAAAGAACATAAAAATTCTAGATGCTGCTAGAACTATGATGTTGGAAGGTAATGTTCCTCATATCTATTGGAGAGAAGCTATAAGTACTAATGTATATACTATCAACTAGGTAAATATCAATGGAAATTCTGGTAAGACTCCTTTTGAGCCGTGGTTTGGTTATAAGCCTACTATTAAATATTTCAAAATCTTTGGAAGTAGATGTTATATCAAGAGAGATGAAGATATTAGAAAGTTTGATGCTAGGAGTGATGAAGGAATCTTTCTGGGTTACTCTACTAAGAGCAAGGCCTACTGGTGCTATAATAGAAGATTGAGGAAAATGGTTGAAAGTGCGAATGCCAGAGTTGATGAAGACACTACTAGATCATCCAGGTAATGTGGATATGTTTCAGATGACCAACATGATAGTACTGATAATGGAAAGAATTCTCAAACACAAAATCAAGTTTTTATTGTTCTGGTGAATCAAGAGAATCAAGACGGAGAAGCTAGTGGAAGTGCAGAAGAAAGAATAGAAGAACCAGAAGTTTGAGAGAATCCTAAAGTTCTTAGGTATGTAAAGATAAATCATTCTGAAAATTAGATTAAATAGGAGATAAGAACAAAGGTGTGTGGACTAGAAAAAGAATTGCAGAAGAATATTGTCTGATTTCCAAGACTGAGACCAACAATGCCATTGAAGCATGTAAAGATGAATATTGGACGGAAGCAATGAAGGAAGAATTGATGCAGATAGAGAAAATTATACATGGATTCTTGTTCCCAGACCTCAGGATAAAAATGTGATTGGAACCAAATGGGTCTTTTGGAATAAGCTGAATGAAGAAGGTGAACTGGCCAGGAATAAAGCAAGACTGGTATGTAAAGGGTACTCACTGATGGAAGGTATTGATTTTGAAGAAACCTTTGCCCCTATTGCTATAATTGAAGTTGTAATATTATTTCTTTATTATGTTGGTTTTAAAAGCTACAAAGCTATCAAATGGATGTGAAGTCAACATTTCTAAATTGTGAGCTAGAAGAAGAAGTATATGTTGAGCAATTAGATGGATTTCAATTGACTGACAAAGAAGATATGGTTTTCTGATTGAAGAAAGAACTGTATGGACTCAAACAAGCCCCTAGACCCTGGTATGCTAGATTGGATAAATACTTGTTGAAGCTTGGATTGAATAAAGGTATTGCTGACAGTAATCTGTATTTTAAGATGGATCAGGATAAAGAGTTGATTATTGAAGTCTTTGTTGATGACATCATTTTTGAGGGTGATGATGACTTATGTATGAAGTTTACTAATGAAATGAAAAGTGAATTTGAGACATGTCAATGATTGGAGAGCTGAAATTATTTTTAGGATTGAAAATTACTCACTTTTATAATGGAATATTTTTATCTTAGTCCAAATATGTAAGAGAGTTACTGAAAAAGTTTGGCATGGAAGACTCAAAGCCATTTGGTACACCCATGGTAACCGAATGCAAATTAACATAGAATGATTATTCTCCCAAAGAAAATCAAACAAGATACAAATCAATGATCGGTGGATTAATCTATTTGACTCTGACCAGACCGATCATCATGAATGTTGTATGTATGGTTGCTAGATATCAAGCTGGTCCAAAGGAATCTCATGTGATTTCCATGAAGAGAATTTGCAGATACTCAAAAGGGACAATTGACTTTGGTCTTTGGTATCCTAAACATGATGATCTTACCTTGAGTGCCTTTACTGATGTAGGTTGGGCAAGAGATGTGGATGACATAAAAAGTACTATTGGTGGTGCATTCTTCTTGGGGAAGAAGTTGGTGTCTTGGTTAAGTAAAAAGTAGAATTCCATTTCCTTATCTACTGATGAGGAAGAATATATTGTTGCTGCAAACAATTGCACTCAAGTAATATGGATGAAGCAGATGTTGAGAGATATCAAAATTGAGTACAATGAGCCCGTTGCTATATTTTGTGATAATTCAAGTGCCATAAAAATTTCTAAGAATCTGTTGTTGCATTCAAAGACAAAACATATATCTATCAAATATCACTTTTTGAGAGACAAAGTGAGTGATAAAGAAGTCAGATTGCAAAAATATTTACTAATCCATTACCTAAGGATAATTTTGAGTATCTTAGAGGGAAGTTAGGAGTGATTTCCCCTCCTAATCTAAACTAAGATGCAATTATTTACATCAATCCGTGCATTCATAGTCATATCTTATTTCAGATTGATGTTGTGGTGGTTGCTACTTAGGGGGAGTTGTAACTAGATGATTCAAATATGTGGTTCAGAGATTGTGTACCTTTTCCATTGATGTCAAAGGGGTAGAAGAGTAATGTGAAAAACCTTGGGGAAGAAGAGAAGAACAAAGAAAAAAGAGAAGAGTAATGTAAGGGGAGAAGAACAATATGAGAAGAAGGGAAGTCTGTTGAAAGAAGAGTTAGTTATGTTGATGGTATTTTTCACATCATGTGTTTCCATCAATGCCAAAGGGGGATATTGTTGGATGTTGTGGTTGTGTTGCTGATATGTGGTTGTCATTGATGTCAACACTATTAGCATTGATGTTTTGAAGACTGTACATGTCGAGGATATTGAGAAAATTATAATGAATATGTTGAAGGCTATCTATGAAGCTGTGAAGTTTAGTGTGGTGGAAAATTCAGTATGTTTCTATTAAGGTGTTACACTTTAAAGGGTTTGTTGCTGAGCCTATCTAGTTTATACTCCAGAAGTTTCAAAGGCGTGCATCAATATTTGTGCAAGTTATGTGTTTTTGTGTTCCTACAATTATTCTGTTATTGTAGTTGATGTTTTTGGAAGAAGAGAACATGATTCTGGTAATTTTAGTTGTTGTGTATGCTCCTATAATGTTTTTTGATGTTTCTAGATTGTGCTCTATCCTTTTTGCACGTCTGTGTTGATTGGTGTGATTGTGATCAAAGATTTTTCTGTTGCGTGTTCGGGTTTTCATGTTCTTGGTTGACATGGTGGTTGTAGCATGTTGCGGATAATTGTGGATTAATATTTGAATGTTTGGCATGTTTGAGGAAGTTGTTTTAGGTCTTCATTATGTTGTGACCAACTTTGGTTGGTGCACATTGAGATTTCTTCATCAATTGGGCCGAAAGTTTGTAATTTATTCTTTTATTTTTGGTCGACAAAGTTGTTGATGTAATTACATGTAGTAGATATATAAGAGCGATTGTTTCTTCATTTTGAAGTGTGCTTGATGTATGTATGAGAAGTATGAATACAATATGTGTGAATAGAGATCAGATCATTCGATTGCAGAGTAGAGTGTGAATAAGATTGAGCGAAGTGTGAAGAAGTATTTGTATGCCTAATCGAAACTGTCATCAGACTTTTGTAGAAGCTAATTTCTTAGTTCAACCTCTTCAGATGGATTTAATCTGAAAGTTTTATGTAAGACAATGAGTCTTCTTTGAGCAATGAGCTCTAGGAAGTGTGTCTAAATGCATGTGCATTCTTTATTCATTTTACTTATACTTTTAACAGGGTATAACTTGTGGATTAACCTCCATCACGGTTTTTCCCCTAATAGGGATTCCACGCAAAAATATTGGTGTTATGTGTGCTTCATATGTGTTGTTGATTCATGCTTTCATTGTTATTTATTAGATATGAGATTAAAGGCTAATAATGTTAAATAATTGTTAAATTCTATGACAACTGATTCAACCCCCCTCTCAATTGTCTATTATTTTTTTTCCAAAAAAATAATATTAATGTCCCTTAGGGAAGGGGAGTCTAATTTTTCCCACTCAAATTCATCTAAGGACACTATATCATGAGTTCTACTACTATTCATGTCTTGTACCATGGTATCCTCCCTAGGAGGAGAGTTTTTAGGAGAACTACAAGGCTACTATTCTTGACATGCAAGGCTTGGTTCTTCCAAAATAACTTCATCACAAGTAAGGGAGTTATCAATCTAGTGGAATTATCTTGCTCAATAAGGTTGACCCTAGGGGAAGAGAAACACCTAAGATTCGCATCAATCATAGTATTGTCTTCGCAACTAGGAGAGGGATATATGTGAGTGTCATGTTTATCTATGTTTTCATCCTCTTTAACTAGGACATTCTCACAAGAAAGAGTTGAATGAAGACTGGGTAAGGTGATGTTTAGGAATGTGTTTATGATATCATTCTCTTGTTCTATAATATCTTCCCAAGGGGGATGAGGGAAAGGACAAGAAAGATCTCCATGAGTATCAATGATTGTATCTTCTTTCACCAAGATACCTTCGTCATTAAATGAAGAGGTATCATGAGAAGAAAAAATATGATTATCATGGTTATCTATGTTTGTATGAGCTTCTATCAAATCATCCACACAAATAGGAGAAATATGAGAGGGTGTAATTTTAAGAAAATTATTATTATTTTCACTCTCTTGCACAAAGAGACTCATAACTAGGGAATGCATTGAATGAATGACTACCATGTTTATTAACTAACTTTCTCTTTACAATTTTGGAAAAGATTGAAACTAACATTTTTGAACAATAATCTATGCATTGAAATTGAAAGACAATGTAAAGACCTAAGATGAAATGCAATTTTCAAATTTCAAACAAGGTAATTTGTTGATTACAAAATGCAATGATCTGAAAATGAAATGTTGTAGATGCAAAATTGAATTTGAGAAATGCATGAAATGAGCTAATTTAAGCTAGATCTAATGAAATACATGTTACAAAAACTCAACCAATTGATACAAATAGTTAAGGGCAGAAAATAGAGGCTTAGAAATAGGGTTTTCAACTTTGTAAAAGATTGTTTCAAGGGCATAAAGGGACTAAGTCGCTCAAGGTGGTGAATGAGTCCTAGTGGTGATTTTTTTTCTTCAGATTTTTCAAATATTTTTGGATAATTTTTATGTTTTTTGTACTGTATGATGTAGACCTAAGATGCAAATGCATAATTTCAATTTTTTTTAATGATTTGAAATGCAAAAATGTAACCTATATGCATTTTCACTAATGCAAAATTTTTGAAACCCTAGAATGCAACTTAACTAATGTAAAATGCAATGCAAGCTAATTCTAGGATGATGATGAAATCGAAATTAGACAAGGAGGTATTCGAAAAGTAGGTTCACCAAAATGTAGAAAATATTTTTGTCACCTCTTGCACCTCTAGGGTTTTGCACCTAAAGAAAAATGGACAGAGATCTATGCTACATTCAAGGATAAATCCTAGAGATCCCAATACAATAAATATTGGAATATAACAAGGGATATTGTTCCTAAGGCAATAAATTTATGAAGAAGATAAACTGTGGATGCAAAACTAAATAAATGTGAAGTGTTTGAAAACACATTATGATATGCAGAAACACCTAGAAAGATGAATAAAAATGTAAATACAATAGAGCAGAGAAGAAAAAAAAGAAGCATGAACCTAGAAATGTGTTGAAGGCTGGAAAGGGGATTGGAAATGCTATTGAGTCTAGAATTTTAGCCTACTGACACACTTACGCCATTCTAGGCGACTTAGTCCCAAATTTGGAAAACTGCACCAAAGCCCATATCAGTGAAATGGGTATACAAATCTATAGAAAACTCTGAAAAACATGTGTATTGGGACTAAGTTGCCACTGTTGGTGACTTAGTCCACTTTGACTTTTCAGAAAACTCGAAAGTGGAGACAAAAACCCTTAGTTTGCACTTTTTGCTCCTCTAGGTATCCAAATCTGAAGCTATGATTTTTGGCACTATAAGTGACTTTTTGTGGATATTTTGGCCTTGAAAACAAGGAGATGTATTCAAAAACTTTGTAGCCTATTCTTCAATGATTCTTTAAGGTACCTAAATCTGCAAACATAGAAAGAGAGAAAGAGAAATGTTGAATGTTAGGGCATGGGGGTTTGCCTTGGTCAAACCCCTTTCAGGTAATTAAATCAAAATGAGGAAATAATGTAATGAAACATGAAATAATGGAGTGAGAAACTTTCCATGATGATTGATCTTGAATTTTTGCAACAATGGTTGAAGAATCTTCCCTTGAATGCCTTAGAAAGCTATCTTGATGACTTAGGATGCCAAAACCCTAGCTTACTTAAGAAGAATGATGAATGAAGAGTGAAGAATGAATGAATGAGTTAGTGAAATATTTAGGTAGGGTGAAAATGAGGGGAAAAACCAAGTTATTTATACACAATTATGCCCTAATTCCTGAAAATACCACATCACAGGCCGACCTCAAGGTCTAGAGAATAAAAATCTGTCAGAATTTAGAAATATTTTTGATTTTTGAGCCAAATGGGACTAAGTCGCCCCAAGTGGAGACTTGGTCCCACTTAGAAATTTTAATTGGGTGTTGGGGATTAAGATGTATCAAATTATGTTTATCAGGTTTATTCTCAAGAAAACCCTTAAATAGGGCTTGCAAGTGCATAATGGGGCCAATTAAAGCATAAGAAGGTGTAATTATTGATGAAAAGCCTAGAAAAGTGTGAGAGTTTGTTGCAATTCTTTACAAAAATTTGAAATAAGGCTTGGTAAGTGATAAAAAGAGGTTTTTTAGGTGAAATGTATTAGAAAGGTCTTAGAAAAATGTGAAAGTGGGTTACAATACTTCACAACACTTTTACAAGACACCATAGAATTCTTATTGATTCACAAGGGTCCAAGACCTAATGTGAATGTGTTGACCACATTACAATATTAAATCTAGGAAAAACTAGGCCAAGATCCATAAGAAAAACTCAAATGAGCGTAAAAATATCCAAGGATACATTTTTTGCGATACAAGAGTATAGAGAAGAATTTTATCGAGTCTTGGTTAGAATAGGTCATTCTAAGGCCAACACGAAGAAAGTTTCCCATTACATAAAAGGGTTGAAGCTGAGCATTAAAGAAGAGCCGAGTCTATTAAGAATTTCTACCATTGAAGATGCATATCAATTTTCCTTGAAGGTAGAAGAAAAGTTGAATAGAAGATTTGAAAGCAAGAAAAGAGGTGGGGGTCGTGGTGGAAAGACTAGTGGACGATCATATGGAGGTAAAAATGAAGATCAAAAGAAGGGTGAAGGATCCAATAGTAGTCAAAACCAGAAAGGAGATAACACCTACCATCCTCATGATCAAAATAATGGAGACCAAAGAGGAAGAAGAAGATCTGGATGAGGACCGGGAAGAGGAGGCTTTCATGGAACCTGTTTCCAATGTGGAGAAGGACATAGATCCTGCGAGTGTCCTCAACATCAAGGAATGAAAAATAAAATACTTGAGGGTAATGCACGAGTTGCACATGTAGATGAAGATTCTAAGTCTTCACAGTCCGAGGATCCAGAAATATGAGAGTTTCTTGTTACTAGAAGAGACTTGTTGAATGAGGAGAAAGAGCCAACTCAAAGGAAGAATTTGTTTCACACCAGATGTAAGTGTGAAGGTAAATTTTACAATGTTATTATTGATGGAGGTAGTACTGATAACCTTGTTTCAAAATATATGGTTAGTAAGTTGTGTTTGTAGAGAAGAAGGCATCCAAATTCATACCAGATTGCTTGGTTGCAAAAGGACCATAAAGCTTTGGTAAATGAACAATGTCTAGTAAAGTTCAAGATTGGAAATTACCATGATGAGGTATTGTGTGATATTATGCCTATGGATGTTTGTCATATGGTTTGAGGTAGACCATGGCAGTTTGATCAACGAGCAGTACATGATGGACATGCCAACACCTATTATTTGACAAAGGATGGGGTTCATCATAAGTTGAAGCCCTTGAAACTTGAGGAAGAGGAAAATGTATGCAATAATGCAAGAAGTTTTTTGGTTGATGGAAGAAAGTTCCTAGAAGGTATGAGGCATGAGCATATGTGTTTTGCATTGATCCCTAGAGTTGATAAAGAAGATATGATTGAGGTACCTGTAGAGGTTTCAGATTTGTTGAATGAGTTTCAAGCTATTATTTTTGATAATGTAATTGAAGGTTTGCCTCAAATAAGAAAGATTAGTCATCAGATGGACCTGATTCCTGGAGCCAGTTTTTCTAAATAAGGCAGCTCATCGTATGACTCCAACAAAGAGTGAATATTTGAATAGACAAGTGCAAGATTTGTTGCAGAAGGGATTGATTAGAGAGAGTTTGAGTCCATGTGTAGTACATGCAGTACTAACACCAAAGAAGGATGAGGAACGAAAGATGTGTATAGATTCTAGAGCCATCAACAAGATCACCATCAAGTATAGATTTCCTTTGCCAAGAATGAATGATATTATGGATTGATTGAGTGAAGCTAAGTACTTCATGAAGATAGATTTTAAGAGTGGATATCACCAAATCTAGATTAGAGAAGGATATGAATGGAAGACAACCTTCAAAACCAAGGAGGGCTTGAACATGTGGTTAGTCACGCCTTTTGGGTTAACCAATGTACTGAGCACATTTATGTGGCTTATCAATGAGGTATTGAATTTTTTTTTAGGAAATTTAATTATTGTTATTTGGATGATATTTTGATTTTCAGTAAGACATTGGAGGAGCACTTGATGCATATCCAAAGAGTTTTTGAGGATCTAAGGGAGGAGAACCTGTTGATTAATTTGAAGAAATGTAGTTTTGTGAAGAGAGAGTTGGTGTATCTGGGATTTTTTTTCTCGATAGAGGGTCTTAAAATGGATCTAGAGAAGGTGAGAGCTATCATTGAATGACCTACCCTGAGGAGTGTTACAAAGGTAAGATCATTTCATGGTCTAGCGAGTTTTTATAGAAAGTTTATTAAGAATTTCAGCAATATTTGTTCACCTCTAACTAAAGCAATGAGAGGGGATATAAAGGATTTTAAATGGACTGGAGAAGCAGCAAATAATTTTTGAAGAAGAAAGTCATAGAGCAACCTGTTTTGGCACTTCCAAATTTTAATAAGGTCTTTCAGGTAGATTGTGATTCTAGTGGCACTATCATAGGAGCTATTTTGAGTCAAGAAGGTACTTCGATTGCCTATTTCGGTGAGAAGTTGAATGATGCTAAGAAGAAACATTATGTCTATGATAAGGAGTTTTATGCTATAGTTCAAGCTTTGAAGAAATGGAGACACTATTTGTTGCCAAAATAATTTTTTTTATATACTGATCACCAGGCTTTGTAGTATCTGAACAGTCAAGGAAAGTTAAATCGAAGGCACTTAAAATGGGTTGAGTTTTTGCAGTTATACTTTTGTTTTGAAAGACATGAGTGGAAAGTCAAATAGAGTTGTAGATGCCTTAAGTAGAAGGAAAAAATTATTGATAGAGATGAATATAGAGGTCATTGGGTTCAATGAACTCAAGATTTTGTATCCGGAAGATCTAGACTTTGCAGAAGCTTGGAAGGCCTGTTTGGAACCTATTACATTAGATAGGACAAGATGGTTGGATTTATTAATCCAAGATGGGATTTTGTTTAGAGTAAGCCAATTGTGCATTCCAAGGAGTTCTATGAGAGAGAACCTAATCAAGGAGAAGCATAGTGGAGGATTAGCTGGACATTTTAGTTGAGATAAGACCATTTCTCTGGTTAGTGAGAATTATTATTGGCCACAATTATAGAAAGATGTGAATAAGTTTGTACAAAGTTATAAAGTATGCCAGATGGTGAAAGGAACAAGTCACAATACTGAATTGTATCAATCATTACCTGTACTTGAGAGGCCATGGGAGGATATTAACGTGGATTTTGTTCTTGGCTTGCCAAGGACACAAAGAGGGCATGATTCCATATTTGTGGTGGTGGATAGATTTTCAAAGATGGCACATTTCATTATGTGTCATAAGACTAGTGATGCTGTTCATATTATAGAGTGGTTTTTCAGAGAGGTGGTGAAACCACATGGTCTACTGAAGAGTATAGTTTCAGACAAAGATATCAAATTTGTTGGTTCTTTCTGGAGGACATTATGGAAGAAGTTGAAGATAGATTTGAAGTTCAATTATGCACACCATCCATAGATTGATGGACAAACAAATGTGGTGAATAAGAGTCTGCGTAACCTATTAAGATGCTTAGTAGGAGATAAACCCAAGGGATGAGATTTGATTATACCACATGTGTATAGAATTTTCTTACAAAAATTTTGTAAATAGAAGTATTGGTAAATCACCATTCCAAATTGTGTATGGAATTAGTCCAAGAACTTCTTCTGAACTAAGAAAGATGGATAAGGGGGAGAAGAGTAGTGTTGAGGCTAAATTTTTTGCAAAGCATTGGAAGAATTTGCATGAAGAAGTGAAAAAACATATCAATAAGATGAACTCACAATATAAGGCCAAGCCAAATAAAAAAAAGAGGCATAAAGAGTTCCAGGTAGGAGATGAAGTCATGGTTCATTTGTGAAAGGAGACATTTCTGATTGGTACATACAACAGGTTAAAAATGAAGAATTTTGGACCATGCAAGATCCTGAAGAAGCATGATTCAAGAAATGCATGAGGTAGAGTTGCCTGATGAAATTCATATTTCACTTGTGTTTAACATTTCAAATTTAACATAATATCATGAAGGGGGAATTAATGAAGAAACAATAGAAGCCCAGTGGAATATTCCCGCACCTACTTCAAAAAAGGAGCAGATAGAAGAAATCTTAGATAACCGTGTGGGAAAAAGTACAAGGAACATGCAGTATGAAGAATATAGTCAAATGGAAAGGAAGGCCTATTCAAGATTCATCATGGTTGTCTAAGGCTGAGGTTAACCATCTTTGTTTCTCTCTACCTCCTAAGAAGTGATAGGGTCAATTTTTAAATTACCATGGGTGTTTGATGTAGGAGCATCCAATAGTGTAGGGAAATCTTGCATCACCCAAATATTTATTTTATTTAGTTGTTTTGAGTTCCATGATGGCACTTAAGGGACATAATACAACCAGGAGTAAAAAATAGCAAAAAATGGCCACTTACTATTTTAAGTAAGTTGACTTAAATGGGCTTGTATGGACTTGGAAATTTACCTAAAGGACCAGAGTTGAAAAATATTTTCGATCGTGAAAGAATCACCTCAATACCCTAAACGGTTTGGGAGAAATTAAATTTTTCATCCCACAAAATTTCTCCAATGTAGCTTCAAATCCAAATATAAAACTTTAGAGGCCCCAAAATAGATTGAAAAGTGGCCGAATTGACCTATGGTGGGTTTATGTGTTGTAGATCTCTTCAAGAAATTTCCAACGATATGCAATAATAGAAAATCAAACACTCGGATCAAAGGTTATGCCCCCTTAAAGTTGGTCCTCTAAAAAGTGAATTTCATTAAAATTTCTTCCTAGGACATAAATCAAATGATGAGACTTTTGGTGCCAAAACAAAAGGGAAAGTTTCACTTTCTAGAACATTCTAGGACAGTTATTGGGGTAAAATAAAAGGGTTAAGTGGGGGGTTGTAGGAGGTGGCTCCATTAGTGTAGATTGTGGCTTTGAATAATAGTTTTTCTTTCAAAGTTGATTTTGTTGTAATGAATCAAGCCCATGATGCTGTAGCATGTAAGTTTTGAATCTGTAATTTCATTTTTCTGAAATAATTGAAAGTGGGTTTTTTTTGTTTTGCATCTTCTATGTTGGCATCTATTGTTGTGTTTTATGTGTTTTGGGTGGTGTAGCCCTCATCATAGTAACTGTTTGTCATGCGTTGACATATCCATTTGTTATTCTCTAGTAGATAGTAGTGTATCTATGTTGTGTAATTATTTAGGTACCATAGTTACTGTAAAAAAGGTTGTGCTAGGTAGTTCTGCTTCATATTCACTCGTCTCCTCTCTTGTGTCAATTCTTGATATATAATTTGAACCTTGGTTATTATTTTTTGGTTTGACCATAATAGTAAAATTTAATTCTTGGAATAGTAGTATCCATCTACATATGGGCCCTTGAATGATTTTTTTATTCAATATGAATTTCAAGGGCTCATGATCTATTTAGAAAGTAAATGGCGTAGATAGTAAATAGTGGGAAAACTTATGTAATTCATTTACCATGGCAAGGCCTTCCCTTTTTATAGTATATTTTTTCTTTGGTTGGGAGATTTTTTGGCTTACAAATGTAATTGGATATTCTCTTTTTCCATGTGGTTGTGATAGCCTCCTCCTTTGGTGATTCTAGAGGCATCCACATATACGTGCAAAGGGACTATCCAATCAGGGAATCTTAGTACATCAAAATATTATTTTCAGTATTCAATCTAGTTGATATTCTTGTTTATCTTTTTCTTTAGGAGTTCTTCCATTATTGTAGCTAATAAGTCATACCCTTTAATAAATTTCTAGTGATAACTCGTGCAACCTAAGAAATTTTTGACTTTCAAATTTGTATTTGGTGGTGGCAAGGTTATTATCAATGCTGCCTTCATAGGATCCACCACTAGTTCTTCCTTGCAAATAATATTTTCTAATAGTGTCCCCAAGGGTATCAAAAAATGTATTTTTTGATATTCAATGAGATTTACATTCTTCTACACCTTTTTAGTATTGTGTGGAGTTTTTGGATGTGGTTTTTAGTAAATCCATATAATCTCCAATAATCCAAATAGAATTACAAAAAATCATGAATAAATTTTTTTAAATGTCTTGACCATTATTTTCCTAAACACTATTGGTACATTCTTTAATCCAAATTTCACATGATTGTATACATAAATGAACCTCATTTTTTCATAAATGCAGTTTTTGGTTGATCTTCATCTCTAACCTTGACCTAGTGGTATCTGGAGAATCCATCAGTAAATGAGTAAATCTTCATTCCTGCGATAGATACTAGTATTTCTTCGGTGAATGGAGCTTGAAATGGATCATGAATACAAGATTTTTTAGTTCCCTAAAATCAAGACATGTATCCTTATTTCTCTTGTCTTCTTTTTATGGATCACCATGGGGCTAATCCATTCCGAATCTTCTATTGGATTTATTTTGTTTTCAGTTTCTTTATTTAATTGGATTCTTATGAATTTGGGAAGCTTGATGTGTCATATCCCCCTTTGAATATGGTTTACATATTTTTTTCCATGAGGGATGGACCTAGGTTACCACTTATTGCATTTTTTACTTCTTCCGATGGATTATCTTTATTTTTGGTATGTTGTGGTAAATGTTTTGGGCAGCTTTGTATCATGAAAGCCCTTCTAAACCTATATAAATTTCATGAGTTCTTCTTTAGTTCTTATTGTATCCATGCATTTAGTACCTCCTAATTTTCTATACTCCTAGTATTGCTTTCTAACTAAATTTCTCCTTCACTATTTGGTTCTTTGATATCTAGGTTACGTAATGTGGACGTTGAGTATAATAATCACGTGCCATCCTTTTAATTTTATTCTAGGGAATTTTGTTATATATTGATTATCTTCATCTTCTCCTATGGAGATATGGATGACCTTTTTGGGTAAAATTACAAAGCTGTGTTACACTTTTATAAAGGAAACAACTAACATTGGTCCAAATTTTAAACTTGAATCACTAAAAAGTGACATATATGTTTTGAATTTTGAAATGCTGTAAACTAATAAAATGTGTAATTTTTAGTATATTTTATGTTTATATCTTTTGAAAAATAAAAAATTATTTTAATATATATTTATAAATTAACACTATAATTTTGTTGTTAATAAAATGTAGGAAATTGAAGTTACATGAGACGTCAATCTTTATATAGTAAATTTTATTTTATTTTCTTCAATTTTTTTGTGTGTTATAACTTGAAACTTTAGTGCATGGTTATATTTTTTCTAATTTTGATAAATATATATTTTTAAATAAATATTAAAATGTGTGTGTATTAAAACATAGTTGTTTCCATTCATCATCAACTTTTATATTAAATATTTATATAAAAAAAAAACCATCTTAATATAGATTCTTTTATCTAGTGCACCATTATTATTATTATTTTTTTAATAAGTTATAGTATTTTTCCTTGGTAATCAATCTAATATTTTTTGTTGATAACCAAATTTTAGTAAAAATAAAAACAAAAATAGAAATAGTAATATATATATATATATATATACTTATGGATCTACAAAAGGATATTTTTTGTATATTTAAAAAAATATTATTTACACGAGTAGTTGTTAAAACATCAAGCTTTTTAAATGATCATATTTTTCAATAAATTGGCCTCAAAGTAGTGTTACATATGCATTTATCCTATAATCTTAGTTGGAAAAATTATGGAAATATCTATCTTAGCTACAATTAATCTTACTAGATCATATGCTTGATCAAAATTAAGTTTTAGTTAGAAATACTAAAATTCAATTGTGCTGATAAGTTGGCTGAAAGTGTGACACAACTTTGTACTTTTACCCTCTTATCATCTAAAAATGATTATTTTTCTTTTATGGAATCTATCACTTCATTTGAATTGAAAAAACATTTGAGGCCTAATAGTGCTCAAAATGTATTAAACGGTTATTTCATCACCAACTTGAATTCTTGTACATTGAATTCAATATTCTTCTAGGTGTATTGATATCTTCCCCAAGGTCTACCATGATATGTTTCACCTTGTGGTAATTATGATATGTGGTTATAAAAAATCATCTATTTTTTTTTCTAATTTACGCCTTCCTAGTTTCTCCCAAGTTTTTGTTAGTATTATATTGATATCTACCCCTAAGTCTACCATGATGTGTTTCACCTTGCAGTGATTAATGGGATTCATGATATAGTTTTAAAATTTCAATTGAAAGGAACTTAAATGACTAAACCATCATAATTTATTCATAAGACAAGTAAGGGTGACCATATATTCTAGCCCTAATGGTACCCCAAAATTATAAATGATAGAATATCGATACTAGGTAAAATACAATATATGGCTTGCTAGATATGAATTTAATTTGAATAAGAAAATATTCTTTATGGGAAATGATTGACTAGGAAGGTGTGTAGAATATTTTATTTTTATCTTTCTATTTTCAATGTAGTATGTTTCATAAGAATATTTAAAAAAATCCACTTGCTCAAATCCATGTCACAGGATAGAGTGGGATGTATGAAAAAATGTTAATGCCATTTGAAAATAATTTATTTGAACCCTATTTTATATTAAGTAAGCCATTTTATATATGTCCACATTTCTGAGGACAATTATTCCTGCCCTATTGAAGTTCTTGGAGGTTTGAAAGCCTGCTTCTTATGTAGAAGAGAAGGGCATTTGAAAAGGGATTGCCCAATTATAAAAAAGAAACCCTTACAGTCTAAACCCTCGCCTCACCTGAACCCCTTCACTCCTGCTAAACCCAACTCGGAACCCTCTGTGGTCAATACCACTCATTTTTCTGAAACTACCAATCCCATCGCCGCCATGGCCTCCAGCTCTCCATCTTTCCCTGCCGCCCCTCACCCTCCCTCGCTCCTGACTGTTATCCTGTCCCCACAAATTGAAACTCAAGATGAAGGATTTCAAACCATAACCAAAAACTCCAATAAGCGCAGGAGGAGAACCAATAAACAAGTTAACTCCTCCATTGTGATCTCCCAACCCTTAGACCTCCCTCCTATCTCCATCTTAGATAACCCTGCCCAGTCCGCCTCACAAGAATACCTCACTAGTTCCCCCCCCTCAAGCTCAATCAAAAAGGATTCTCCTGGAAAATTCACTGGAACAACCCCCCCTTTGAATCTCCCTCACAAAATTTTCAGAGAGCTTGGTGATGACTGCTTATTAGAGGTCATCCCAACCCATAACCACTCTGCTAATACCACTAATCCTAGCACCAAACAATCAATGGATGTGGATATCCTCTCTCCCAATGACTCTGAGAATGATATTGAATTCTCCGGAGAGCTTCCCTCAGCTAAATGTCAGGGAAGACCTTTGGGTTCCAAAAATAAAAACCCTTCCAAGAAAAAACAAGGGAATACCCCTCCTGTTGCTAAAACCCCGATCTTGGGATCGACAGACTAGTTCTCTCCCCCCCGCAGGTTTCCTCATGAACTGCATCTCTTGGAATATAAGGGGTCTTGAGTCCTCGGACAGGAAGTTTGTCATTAAGCGTGTCTTAAATAATTCTATGGATTTCTTAATGCTGCAAGAAATTAAAGCGACTGGATTTGTTCTTGAATCCAATCTAAATTTTATATGGAAAGATGCTATCAAATTCCACACTAATCACCCTAGGGATAGGGGTGGGGTAGAGCTGATGGTCAACCCAAGATGGGAGAAGTTTATCACTGGTTATGGGATCTCCCCTTGTAACAAAGCCATCTGGATTACTATCAACTACAATAACAATACTTTTGGCTTATGCTCAATTTATGCCTCAAACGATTATAGGGAGAGACTGGGCCTCTGGGACTGGCTGGAGGCACTCCCTAACATCCCTTGGTTCATGGGAGGGGACTTCAATATGATTGAATCCCATGAAGATAATGTTGGTGGTACTCCCTTTGCTTGGAAAGACCCTGAAAGATTTCACTGGTATAGAATGAAAAAGAACAAAAACCTCTTTGACCCCTTAATCGGAAATAAAGACATAAATTTGGGCCTTTGGCATACTTGGTGCAACTTTCAACAGGGTCCCTCTAGAATATATTCTAGACTTGACCGATTCTATGCAAATAAAAATGCTTTCTCTATCCTTCCTGATAATCTTGGCAACTCTGTCCTCGTTACCCCCACTCCCCTCTCTGATCATCACCCTATCTCCATCCATTTTAAAACTATCTCCTCCCCGATCCTCTCAAACGCCTCCAATCCTAAATTTTTCCTAAACACTAGTATTCCCAAGGATGAGGATGCTCTTGCTGCCATACATATCATTAACCTCATCAATAAGAAAAACTTCCCCTCTAACTCTCACATCGAGAGGTGGAGCATGAACATCCTCGCTTGGCAGAACCTTTTAAAAACCATAGGCCAAAAAAGGGCCAAATACTATAGATTCACCGAAAAACAGCTCTCCTCTAACCTTCTGAGAGCTAAAGCTAACATCCAAGTCAACCCTATTGATATTGATCTCATCTCCCATGTGATTAAGACCAAAACTACCCTTAAGCAACACCAAAAAATTAAAACTAGACGAGCTAAAATTAGGTCCCGTGCCCATTGGCTCCTGTTTGGGGATAGAGGCTCAAAATTCTTCTTCAACCTTCTCAAACACAAGTAGACCAATGAAAACATTGAGAGAATTATTGTTAACAATCAAGAAATTGCTGACCCTAACAGTATAAAAAAGGCCATTGCGGACTTTTACAAAGAACTCTTTACCTCTGAGGACTCGGCTGAAGCTACCTCCCTTAGGAACCAATGTAGAGCTCTTATACCTAAAAAGATTTCCTCTATGGATGCTGACCTGCTTGCTAATGACATCTCTCTGGAGGAAATTAATAAGGCCATTAACTCCCTTAACAATGATAAGGCCCCTGGGCCTGATGGTCTCCCTATAGAGTTCTACAAGGCCAACTCTAACTGGATTTGCAAAGATCTTCTTGATCTCTACTCGGAAGCCCTTGATAGAGGATCCCTGGGTAGCTCCATTAACAGTGGTATTATTAAATTAATTCCCAAGGATGGGGACAAAGCTCTCATTAAAAATTGGAGACCTATCACCCTCCTTAATGTTTCTTATAAAATCTTTGCCAAGATCCTGGCCTCTAGACTTGAGAAAATCCTGCCGAAGTTTATCTGCTCTACCCAACTGGCTTTATTAAAGGAAGATATATACTTAAAAACTTGATCACCAGCTGGGAAGCGATGAATTGGGCCAACTTCTCTTAGCAAAACTCCGCCATGTTTCTCCTAGACTTTGAAAAAGCTTATGACAGGGTTGAATGGAACTTCATATTCATGATGCTTGAGGCTTTTGGATTTCTCAGTGCTTTCTGTAATTCTATCAAAATGTTACTTACTGATGCTTTTGCTCAGATTGATATCAATGGTTCCCTCTCTGACCCCTTCCCCTTGGGTAGATCCATCAGATAAGGGTGCCCCTTGGCCCCTGCCCTCTTTGTTATTGCCTTTGAAGCCCTTTATTACATTCTCAGAGATAATTCTCTTTCCCCTAATATTAAAGGCATAACCCTCCCTAATAATGAAGATCTCATAAACTCCCAATTTGCTGATGACACTGCTATCTTCTTTGAAGCCACCGCCCACAACTTTGAAGCCCTCCAAAAAAAGCTTAGTCTTTTTTGTGCTATATTTGGTGCTCGTATTTCTCACCCCAAGTCTATATGCCTGAGATGGGTTGATCAGCCCCCTGTTTGGTTTAAAAACTATGACTTTTAGTGGGGAGGCCCGTAGAAAATTGTGAGATATCTTGGCATACCTTTCTCTGTTGATCCCTCCCTTAAAGATATGTGGTCTTGGGTGAAATAGAAGATCACCAATAAGCTGGAAAAGTGGCACAACAAATCCTTATCCTTGGCTAGTAGAGTTCAAGTCTGTCAAAAAGTTCTCTCCTCCTACAATATCTACTACTCCTCTGCTTGGATGTTTAGTAACTGCCAAATCTTGGAGATTCAAAAAGCCATTAGGAAATTTCTCTAGTCGGATGGCAAAGGCAATAAGAAAATGCACGCTATTAAATGGGAGTGGTGCCATACGGACAAACTCCTAGGGGGCTTGGGCCTAAAGGACCTTAAACTCCAAGGGATTGCCCTTGCTGCCAAATGGATCTTTCACTCTTTGGAAGGTAATGATCCTTGGAAAGTCCTTATCAGAAACAATATTGAAAGAGGCTCTCCCAAAAATACAAAACATTGGAAGAATTTTCCATTCAATGATCTGCTCATCGAAAACTTTCCTATTGCTGTGCAAGGCTCTACAATTTTTAAATCCATTTGGAAAGCCTGGAATCATGTTAAGAGCTCTCTCACTAACAAGGCCTTCCATGATGATTGTCTTCTTCATGGTGAAAGATCCATCTAGTGGAACCTTCAAATCTCTGGCAAACCCCTTGCCCTTTCCCAGGGCTGCTCTGTTAGATACTGGAATAATAGGGGTATCTCTCAACTTGTTGACCTCTTCGAGCAGGATAGACTTATGGATTGGGAGGATCTTAGAAGCAAGTATAATATACCTACCTCCCAGAAGAAAACTTATAATATGATTATTAAAGCCACAAAGGACTTACCTTCCTTCTGTCACGTGGACTCTCAAAGATACTTAAACTGCAAATGGCCAGATGGGACCATTATATCTAGAATCAAAGCGAAAAAAATCTACAAGGTGATTGGATATAATGATGCCATCATCGATCATGTCAATACTATTTGGTATACCACCTTAGATATCTGGTCCTGGAAGAACTACTTTGATACTCTTTGGAAAGGTTCTATTGAACCTAAAATAAAATGTTTTAAATGGCTATCGATTCTTAACAGACTACCTATCAGAAAAGACAACACTGCTACCGACTACTATAACTTATGCCGAATGCCTGATTTTGGAAGACACATTCTTTTCGACTGCTCTTTTGCTAAAGAAATATGGAAAATGTTTGGCATCAATTATCCTTTGTTTATTAACACTTTTGAAATCATCACTGGGCATATTGATGGGCTTAATAAGGATACTAATTTGTTTTGGAACATCCTCTCCTCTAATATCCTTTGGCAGATTTGGAAATGCAGAAATGAAGAAAGGTTTCAGAACACCCCCAAGGTTCTCACTGAGTCTTTTCAAAAACTCACATATTTTAAAATATTTTTGCAAGTTCACACCACCATGATGATGGGTAGGAAGAAGCTGAAAAGGTTCCAAAAAATAGGACACGACACCTTCTTCATCTATGAGATGAAGAATGGATACCAATGGAGGAGGAACTTGGACAATTTGCAGAACTTCGAGAGAACCTGCAACATGTTCATCAAAGAGCTTAAGAACCAAAAGAATGCAAAGAAAGACCAATTCCTCATGCTTGCCCAGATCTTGGAAAACAAAAAGATTGTGTGGATCGAGGGCTCCATGGGGTGGACGGCTTGGGTGGATAACCATGATGACATTTTAAATTAGGCTTATGATTACCCACTGGTAATTTTTGTAATCTCCTTGCTACTGCTACTATGAGGCCTGGCCTCATGCTTTTGTAAATCTCGGTGAAACTCTCTATGTAATTTTTTGACATCCTTATCTTTAATATAAAAAACAAAAATTCTTACATGTAAGAGAAAACCTTACCCAATATCCCAACATGTAGAACATTTATAAAAATTAATATTAGAAAGAAAAGATAAAAATATTCCAAGTTTTATACAAATTGAAAAAAGAAACACATGTAGAACATTTATAAAAAATAATATTAGAAAGAAAAGATAAAAATATTCCAAGTTTTATACAAATTTAAAAAAGAAACACTGATCAATCAATAATAAATTTAGGTTTTTCTCATTTTGTTTTCATGAAAATTCTATTAAAAATCAAAACCTTATTGTTTGAATAATTTTTTTCATATGCATGATTAACAAAATAGTGTAAATACTTTATGATAAAATAATTAGTATCTCTATAAATTCTTTAATATTATGTAGAGATAACAAATATTTAACATAAATATTGAAGGAATAAATTAAAAATAGAGATATTGATATCATATAATAAGAATTTATTATTTAAGAGAGAAAGAGATAAGAATAAATAATTAAATATCTTAAATAAAGATTGGTGTAAATAGAAACCCATAGGAATTGATAAGGTTTGGATGTTACAACCAACTAAAAATTGTTAGTCAAACTACTTATGAACCACCAAAGAAAAGAGAAATATGGAAGATGAATATAAATTTGTTTCATGGAGGTGATTTGGATGCTATTGTAGATGCAAATTTTGGTCTTAGAAGAATTAAACATGGTGATCTAAAGGGGTTTTTAAGATTTTCATAAAGATCACAAGTTAGAAAAAATAATCAAATCTAATATTAAGATAAAAAATTAATTTAAATTATTTTTTATAGGTTAAATTAATACCAAATATATAAATGAGAATCAAACACTATCTACATTTTAAAGAAAATAAAAATAAATTTAAATTATCAACTATAATAATCTGGTTTTAGTGATTTGAATTATCTTACTGTAGTTTGGGTGTCTCTTTGCAGTTTACTATGTATGTGTGTGTGTTAAGAGAATCAAAATTTATTACTAAATTATCTATAATGTAATGTTGTAATATATATTTATTTATGGGACTCATATTTTATACAATTTATCTTACTATAGTTTGGGTGTCTCTTTGTGAGTTTACTATGCACTATCAATAGAGTGGGAATGTCACTTCAATACATCTTACTAGTGGTAAATTATTATTGAGGAGAATTGAATCTTAATCTCCAACATAAAAATCAAGTGGTGCTATCAATTGACTATAACCCTTTTGACATGTTAAAGTTATCAAAATTTTATTTCTTTTCAATTTATTAATTACAACATTTAAAATTTTAAGCAGTTATATGTCCCACAATATGTTGTAATGTACTGACTAATTGACATATATTAAAGAAAATTATATGAAAAAATTAATCCACTTAGATTTTTTTCTAGCTTATTTACATTATTAGTTATGTCATGTATGATAACTATGTTTAAATGATAATTTTGGACTTGTTATTTTGGGGGGTTTTGGTGAGGGTTATATATATATATATAGTTTAATAATTTTAAAATATTAAACAATTACTTTTTTAATAAAAATAATAAATTATTAAAATGTCTTCATTATTATATTAAAATCATTACAACATGATAAATATATATTTAAATTAAAAATAATCTTTTAATGAAATTATTACTAATATCTTAAATCCATCTATTTCAAAATATCTTGAGATATCAATTTGAAATTATTTTATTTACTTAAGAATTCATTTATTTTTCTTTGGAACTATTTTATTTACTACATATATAAAGACCTAAATTTTATGTGTTGTTTATTTTAAAAAGATTAAATTTATTATTAAATATTAATATATTGACATATAAATAAAGAAAAATAATTATTGTTGACATACTCACCCTATTAAACCTTGAAATGCCTCCGGACATTATTTAACAATTCTAAATAAATCATTAACATAAAATATAGTTTAATTTTCTTTTAAAAAACAATTAAAAACAAATAAAAATTCCATAGCTACGTAGGAGCAAGGTAAGTTTTGGATGAAGGAATCTTAATTTCTTGTAGTATATGGACATTAGCTTTAGATGATCTTCTATTTACTCTTCAAATACAAGAGCTACGCGAACCTTCAATATTCAGGAGAGAAACAAAAGATTATCACAGCTAAGTGTACATAGATGAAAGAGAAGGAATAATTACAAAGAAATTTACACGAGAGGAGCGATATTGGGAAGTACAGTACTAACACTTATTACATACCAGTAAGAAATCCAATACCAACAATTTACCTTTTGGAATGTAGGGAAAGCACTTCAAATGGAGAATGGTTTCTCCATTTGAATGTGCTTAAGCTAATCTTTGAAATCAAATTTATAACTATAACTATAAGATTAAGCCGCTAGAATACTGCAGTCAAAGTACTTATGATTTACACTGAACGGCCTCAAGCGTCCATAGAATCCTATGAAACGAGATTACTTGGCAGGGCAACAGAAGAGGGCCTTCATTTTGGTATCCATATACTTTCTCTGCTTCTTCAAGAAGCTCTCTGAATAGAGGGTGGTTGATATATTCTGTTTTGATTACAAACCGTTGTCGGTCTTCTCCCACATAGATTGCCACATGGCCTCGAGGAGTGACTGCATTAGAACATGACTTGTCATCATCCCAATACTCTTCATCTGAGTAGGCATTCAGGGGGTGCCATGATTTAGACGACCTCACAAGATAAAATCCATTAATTGGTTTTGTCCACCTATGTATTATCTTCCATGTTTTCACAATCATAGCCACTTTTCTTCCCTTTGTAGCGCTTAATCTGCCCATTTTCTCAACACATTTTCTCACAACTTATGATTGGACACAATACATCCAAATCCTGTTAAAAAGAAATCATATCAACAGCCATGAACATATTTTAAAAGGGCTTAAAGCAACTCAAACAAATGAGAATTTCAAACGCCAATTTCTGCTGTCCTTTTGTTCCCTTAAGCTATTCATTTCTGAAAATTTGTAGTTTAATCAATGATTACTGTGGAGAGGTTATTTCCTCTCTTGACTAGACCGATCTGTACTCGTTTCATAAGTTTTTCTAAATCTAGAACACTAATCTGTAGGTGTATTCTTTGTTTCCAAACAATGAAATAAAATAAAATTCTCAGATGTGAGCAAGAGCAAATACATGCTCTTTTATCTGTTGCCCATCTGTTTTTTTGTTTTCAATTGTTTACATACACTTGTAAATCTGTTTGCCTTAAAGAGACTATATAGTATCTTTTATAAGTATTAGAATTCAACATTAAATATTTCAATCTAAAAAATTTAGCAAACAGGGACCGTGGATAAGGCTTACTAGGTTACAGATACACAGGCAGAAATGGAAAGAAAAAGTTACCTTTGCGAGAAGGGTGCTGCCATCTAAACTTCTTTTCTGCAAGCAGCATCCACACCAAGAATGCCCAGACAAAGAATAAACCAGCAGAAAATAGTGACTAATTTCTGAAAACTCTATCATACTCTAAGAAATTATAGACCCTTATATTAAACCTTACTAGATTGTTCATCTCTTTCATATCCTCTTGATGCCAATTGAGAATGCAGCAACAATGGTCACCGAATTCATTTATATTGGAAAAATAATCACCGCCATGTGTCATTGACTGTTAAGTGCTAAGATTTAACCCAAAAAAAAACCCATAAAAGAAAAGAATACTGAGGAGGGTGAGTGTTGAGGCCGGCAGCACCCTGTGAGACTAGAATATCCATTAATAATTTTCACTTTCTCACAAATTTAAAATTAGTCTGCCACCTTTGCGAAGGATGACCAATCCTTTTGATTTATAATAATTAGGAGCATCCTACTGTCAACTCTCTATGATTTATGCTCTCATTTATTTTATAGCATTGTAGGGAATATTGTTACCATACTTGTGGATGGAAACTCTCCAACGTAAGACTGGAAAGAATATTTAATCTCGACAACAGGATAGCTCTCTTGTTCATTCAATCAAGACAGAATAATTAGTTTTAGGGCTTCTTTTATATGCACGCGTGCCCCCCTATACGCTTGTCCATGAAGTTTCCATGAAGTTTCGCTTTATGGATTCCTGCGTGATTGTTGGCCTCTACATTACGTGTATTGACAAGCAATACAGCCAATCTCGGTTAATAGAATTGTCAAGCAGGTTGAAACAAGACTATCAACAGCTTGGTCGACCCAAAAAAACCCACATGCCAAGAGCTATCAAACAAATATTATCCTTCTGCAATATATAGCAACACTTTTCCAGCAAGTTCCTGGAAAGTGCCACACAGTGTCAACATAAATATACAATCGATTTATTTATCAAACGTAAATATTTTATGTAGAAAATATGTCATTATTTTTAAAGATTTATTAAAAGTATATAGTGGCATCAGCTTGAATTGATTGCACGATTAATTGAATATTCATTGATTCAACATTTTATGTTTTAACTAAAATTAATAGTACATTTTTTATTTTTGTAAAAATCGAAAGGTATTTGCATATAAAGTTTAAAATTAAATTTACGAAAACTTTCAAAAATGATTAAAAATATGAAAGAAAATTGAAGCGTGCTTATATGGTTATGTTTTTTATTAGGACAAGAAGGGATTTTTAAAGGGTCAATTATTGTTAAAAAGAAAGATTAAACATTAAGTGTAACATAACAATAAAGGACAACCAAGAGAACAAATGAAATCACAACATAAAGACACAATTCATTACAAACAACCAATCCAAAGTTAGCGGTTTTAAACCAAATTGCTCCAATGATTTTTTTTTTCGCAATGTGTGAGTCTTTTAACTCTAATTTTTTTTTTGACATAAGGAGAATAAATGATTTGGCAAGAAAAACTATCATCCAACCTTGAATCCTTGAAAGAGGTATGCATCTTCATATAGTCAACAAGGCTTTCTCCCTACTTTCTTCTTTTTGCAGATTCTCGATAGTAATGCACTTCTCAAAAACTATTGGTGTTGTTTCTTTTTTCTTTAGACAAAATGGTATTTCTTGTAGCTTGGGCAATTAATAGTAATACTATCCAATTTACAACAATAATGGAAAATTATTGAAGAGTCTTCCAATTCAATCCACTAAACCCAATTACCATATTTGAAATAAAGGATAATCTAAGTTGGTCTCGCTTCTTTTTTTAATCCACAAGCATGTATAATATAGCAAAAAAAATATTCTTCCTAAATATTTTTATTGAATTAACATTAAAGTATTGCCTAAAAGTGTTTTCTATAAGAATAAATACTTCCTCACCCTATTATTCCAATGATAACTCCAACTATCTAACCCATATAGGAAATTTGATGGTATCATCACTCATAGGATTAAAACATGTAGACCAATTTTTACGGTGAAGGTCATTCTTCGCTAGAGACCAAGGACCATCCAAAAGGGTTATTGAGTGATCATTGGAAAATAAAAATATTCAACATAACTACATTCTCAACCCGACTTCTTAGATTTTATTTCTGAATCACCCATTTTCTAACAACATCAACGTTGGGAGGATTATTGTAGAATCTCTTGATGAGTGAGTTCTTGAACCAAGAAGTCACCTATATCAAAAGGGGATCTAGGATTGTAATTTATTCTTTCCCACCATCTTGACCTAGATAGAAAAATAACGTTAGATTCACCATCAAACTTCTTATTAGGAAAAGGTGTATTTCCCACCTTGCATAATTTTATAATATAATATTTTATTATTTGTGGTACACCTAAGGGATTTAGGGATGCCTGCATCACATGGGTAAGAATTATTGTGGATTTTTTTTTGTGTTGTATGTAACATTGTGATAAATATTAAATGTGGGGTTGGATATTGAGAGAATATATAATATTGGGAAAATTCAATACCAAAAAGTAAATGTGGGGGTTAATGATTTTATAAGTTTATGGTATTAGTCACATGGTTTTATATACTAAGACTTAGTGGTTCTGTGTGAGCTTATGTCTATAAAAGAGAGCACATGGGTAGTTGTCTAAGGATGGCTAATTGATTATTTTGGCTAAGGGATTGAGATCATATATTTTTAACATTTGTGAGGTTTGAAGCATGGCATGGGTTATGTGGTTACATGCTTGTTCGCATAGAGTGCTTATAGAGGGCTTGATGTTTCAAGGTATCCATGAAGAACTTTGAACATGTACTATAATATTTATTTAATGAATACTACATGAATGCCAAATTATTTTGGAGGCTAGATTTTTCCTCTCTTAAGGGTTTCCTAGGGTATATCTTGTGTTATCTTTGATGGTATGTTTTCTATTTTTTGAACATAGATTCTAAATACTTATTTACATAAACTTATTTATTTGGGTTATGTGAAAATTATCTTAGGTGGATGCATACTTCCTTTCATTTGGTATCAAAGCCATGGTTGTGGTTCTATAACCATTTTGGAGTAGATTTGGTGCATAGTTGAATCTGGGGCTTTGCATGAAATAATGAAGATATTGCAAGGTATCAAGGTATTTTGTAGGTTATTTTTGTAGATTTGGGGTTTTAAAGTTGCAGATATGTGGCACTTTTTTTTGTAAATTTGGGTTTATGAATATTTATTGGAAAAGGGTTTTTTCTTAGTGTTCACCATGAGGGTTTTATAAGGGAAGTGTTTCAGATGACCCCTTGAGATAAAACATACCTCACCATTGGATCTAGAATGCCAAAGAGATTAAGATTTACATAAAATTTGGTCTATATTGGTTACTATAAATATATATTTTTTTGCCCTTTGTCCTCATCGTATTAACGTTTGGCCATGCGATGTTTGTAAAAATAAAAAAATTAACCTATTTTTTAAAACTCCAAGATATTTTATTAAAAATTCAAAAAAAAAAGTAGGCAAGAGGTCCATTGAAACCCTATGACCCCTTGGTATGCCATCCTGCTAGGTACCAACAACATTAGTTTGGGGTTGTTAACCCTAATAGATGAGTCTTGGGTCAGTGGCACTTAATCCCTAGTCCGAACCCCCGATTGGGTGAGGCTTGGCTATGAGCCCCTTGTGATCTACAAACAATTTTTTTATTTTTTTTAAATCTACCAAAAATTTAAATTTAACCCATTTTCAATTGGTGTTGGGTCTAAGTTTTTTTGGGTCACACATCGAGATGTCACTACCATCACTGATAAGGTGTTCTCTAGCCACCTCTGCTCAAGCCTAATAGCCAAATTGGGCGTCTTTTTCCCAAGGGGTATAACTTTATCCCAAAGTGTTTTGTTTTTAATTCTTATAGTCATTAGGAAGGTAGTTTTGAGTACTTCTTTGTGGTATCAATGTTTTTTTCTAATTTTTTTCTATTTTAATAGAGAAGTTATTGTTAGAAGATGGATGCTATTTTTAGACATGGAGAGGTCATAACTTGTGCATATGGAGCTATATTTTGGAATTCTTATAGTCAACAAAATATTTATTTAGAGAACTACATAATGGATCAGGTTTAGAGAGATTTTGGCACAATTTTTTTTAAATTTCCATATGAGTTGTTTATAGGTTCATTTTGTTTCTAGTAATTTTTTGAGCTTATAGATATTTGAATCTTGGTGATTTAATATTTGAGTCATTGTATACTCATATGGAGATATCTAATTAGTGTCATTTTACATGGTTATCAATATATTATCGAGTTTGTATGTTGTATTGTTGGATCTATGAGTTGTGGAGTGTTGTAGGCTATCTATACTTATAGGTTACATATATGACTCAAATGTGGATTGCTTATGCCCATCTATGCTTCAATATTGTGAAGATTCAGATTTGTGGGTTGGTTTAGTCACTTATTTTTTTTGTATTTTTGTCACACTAAAGTGGAGAAATTGTATTACTATGTACAATCATTGTGTGAAGATCTATTATTATTGACTATGTGATGTAGACATGTGGGATATACATAGAGTTTGTTGTTGGTACATTTGGTGGGGATCATAATGTAATGGATGTTTCTTATAGGACTTTGGTACTTTGATGTGACATTATTTTTTATGCAAGTACTTTGTTGGTGGTGTTGGATTGATTCTATTTTGTGGTGGCGTATCTTCTTGGTTTGAGGATTATGGTTTTACTTTTCCTTTTGAGAGCTCTTGGTGTTGCAATTAAGTTATTTGATTGTGTGATGGCCTTTGGTTGTGAAAGGAAGAAAATTATGGCGTCTCTTATGGTTTAGGACATAGGACAACAATATTCACTCTTTTTCATTCAAGAATAACCCTAGAGATCTCAATGTAAAGGAGAAATAGATCTTGCAATAGGGTTATCATAAGGGTTGAATGTAAACTAATGAGGGGTTCACCACCAATCTAGGGCTTGGAAAGATAAATGCAATGAAAATCAAAATGCCTAACCCTAATTCAATGCAATATTTCTCTAAATGACCTAGAAAAGTATGTACAACAAAACAAAAAGATGTTGGATGGAATGTGTGCACTTGGAAACTTGAAGATGACTAGATGGAGGCTTGAAATGCTAGAAATTTTGAATTTAATGCTAAGTGGGACTCATAGACTAAGCTGGGTGAATCTGTCCTAGATTTGGGTTTCTGTGTAGAATTAAGAATCTAGCAAATGGGTATCTGAATCTATAAAAATCTAAATTTTGACCTAAAATAGGACTCATTCGTTAGAACTGGCGAATCGGTCTAGTTAGGTTTGTATAGAGCTTCAAGGTCTAAATATGATCTTCTCAGTTTTCTTGATCTACTTCTTAGGGTTTTCGGATTCGAACCTCTGTAAATCAACTTGTAGGTGTCCTCTAATGTTCTCCAATCCTTAATGACAACTTTGACAACTTTAGAAACTTTGAAACATTTCTCCTAACTTACTCTTCAATGTATCTTCAATCTAGAATCACACACTAAAGAGAGGGAAAAATGTTTTTTTGTTAGTGGATAGGGGTTTTCTTTGGTCAAACTCCATTTTGGTAATCAAACCTTGAAATGAAATGAAATAGGAATGGAGAATGATGAATGAAAAAAATATGATGTTGTAACTCACTAAACCCTAGCAATAAGAGGTTGCAAACATGTATGAAATGGCTCCAATGGATGCAGATCTTGAATCTTTCTTGAATCTTTCTTGAATGTGATAGATCTTGAATGGAATGCTAGCTTGAATCATAAAACCCTTCATGATAATTGTTAGCTAAAAAATAAACATGATGCATGAAGACTTTGACATGATGCTTGATGATTGAATAATGCTCTAAAACGCTTGATAATCTACCCTTGAATGCTCTTGTAAATGCTTTAATTCTCTTATGAACTCAATTAGGCTAGTATTAATGATCTCACAAAAGTCTTAGGTGAAAATGAGTGAAATAACCTTGTATTTATACTTGATTATGCAATAATTCCTAAAATTGTAACATTACAAGCTAACATCGAATCTAGGAGGATAAAATCCCACAAAGAATTTGAATTAATTTTAATTTTGGGACACATGTGACTCATTCTCCCAAGGTGGTGAATGAATCCCATTAGGCATAATTTATGGGACCGTTTTTAAAATACTTAGATAGTTGTGAAACTAGGATTGAGACCCAGAACTCTAGGTGGGACTCATTTTCCCAAGGTGGTGAATGAGTCCCATACCACCAAATCTGAGCCACACAACATAAAAACACTTGAATTATGATTGGATGTTGATTTGTGTTGTGATCATCCTCGAAAAGATACATTAAATGAGGTTTCAAGATGGAAAATTGTGAAAGTGTGTTACAACACTTTACAAAATTTAAAATAAGACATGATTAAATTTATTTAATTCACAAGTTCCCAAGACCTAATATGAGTGTGCCAATCACATTACAACACTAAGTCAAGGAACCATTAAGCTCAATTTAACAAGGAGGGCCCAAACAAGTGTGAAAATGTCATCGGTGATTTTTTTTGACACTACAGGTTGATCTTCATTGAGGAAATTATTATCATGATGTCATAGATATCTTGATTATACTATTTAGTGGGATCTTGTGATAGTGATGGTTTAGTGGTGTTGTATCTTCTTGGTTTTGGGGATTGTTGTTTGAATCCTCCATTTAAGAGCTCTTTTGTTGAGCTCTTTGATTATTTTCTATCATAAATGATCTTCATTTAGGAGTATGGTTATCATGATGCCATAAAGAGCTAGGTATCATGGTTTAGTAGGATTTTGTGGGGATGATGTGGATTCATCACTTGGTTATGGATTGTCTTTTGTAGTGTTTATTGGTGTCATGGATGGACTCTTAGATTTGGTTTCTTCAATGCAGTGAGAGTTCTTTGATATATTTGGTTTCATTGATATGGGATGGTTATCTTTATATGATTTGGAGATTTTGGTAGCTTGGTTAGCCATGAAGGACTCTTTAGTCTTTGTTTGAGGTGTCATGATTTTTCTTTTGGCATGTGATCCTTACTTATAAGATGGATTTTTTTAATTCATGATGTACTATTATTTAATAATTTAGTTTTTGGCATGGTACATGTGCATGATATATTTATTGGAGCATATTAACTTCTTTTGAGGAGATGTGAGATTAGGATGTTATGACTGAGTCCTTGATCCATGATAAGTTATTTCACTTTGATCTTGGTTGGTTCTCTTGGTATTGAGTATATTGATCATTTTATTGGGAGCTTCATGATAGTGTTATGTTGTATATGGATCTTGGCATAGATTTATCAGTTACAAGTACTCATGGATACTTGGTGATATAGGAGCATCCATGGTGTAAGAGAAATATTGCATCACCTATAAATAATTTCTTATTTTAATTTTCAATAAGGGATTATGTGGGATAATGTTGCATGGGAAATTAAATATTTTAAATTTTTCAAATATTAATATTGTAATATTGTAATATTTCCATGCGAATCTATAACTACAATTTTGATGGGTATTTTATTGTAGGAAATTGTACACCTTTAAAATTTCACACTACCTTTGTGTCCCTTAATTAATTGGACTTAATTGAGCTTCTAATTTTACAAATTATCCATTCTAAAGATTTATTTTTCCTATTTTCTAAAAAGGGAGCTGCCATTTAATTAATGGAATTAATATTTTACTCACCTCAGAATGAGTTTATCCTAGAATTATGGGCCAAGAATGATTCACCCAAGGGAAAATGGGTTAGATCCTTAAGTCTTAGGTCACAAATTTTAATGTGTTTTTGGTGGTATTTTAATGATTCTAATTTCATATGTAATTTTTGGCTTTTGGAATCTATTTTTTTGGGAAATTAGATAAACACCTACAAATACATAGTCTTTTTATTAATTCAAATCTAAGTAACATAATAAAAAATTCATAAGAGAAAATATTATTGTCAAGAGCATTCAAGAGTAGATTTATTTGTCATTTGTTGCAACATTCAAGATCCTATCATCATGTTCAAGCTTATGTGTCTTCATGCCATCTTGTGAAGGCTAACATGCATTGTTGATCCTAAAGCATCTAGAAAATTTCTAGTGTCCAATCAAGAAAATAAAGATCAAGTTTGTTAGATTAATGTGTTTTACTAAATAGTCCTCTAAGGGAAGCCATTAAAGGTTTTGTGAGTTGTAGAAAGCAAGTGTTCATTCATCATTCCTTCCATTTATCAATTTTCATTATCTTTCTATCAAGGTTTAATTACTAAACATGTGGTTTGACTAAAGTGGTTGCAATATTTTCAACTTGTGCCACTCCCCTTGTGATTCCCATCAATTATAACCGATCAGAGAGATCTTAATGTTGCATCATGCTCAAGAGATTTTATAAGTTGCAAAATTCCCTTGTTTCAAGATCTATTTTCAAGCCCCAAAAGTGGCTAAGTGTTGTGTTTCCAAACCTTCAGTTCATATTTCTTTCTTGCTTCCTTGCATCCCTCTTCTATCTCCCCCAATCTCCTTCTTCTTCCTTTCCCTTTCTCTCCATTCTCTTTCTTAACATTTTGGGTTTCGCCCATTGAGCTTAGCCTTTACCCTCTCCCTCTTCCTCTCTTTCCTTGCCTTTTTCTTCCCTCAGAAATCCTAATATTTAACTAAGTGTTGATTATTTAGAGATCAGACTTCAGACTTTCCTCTTACCTCTTACCTCTGTTAAGGTAAGAGGTAGTCATTCTCCCCGACTCCCGATGTGCTTTTGGAAAAAAATATGTGTTAGTTTTTTAGGCATCAGAGATTGTCTTCAGCTTTACCTCTTACCATTTATTATCATTAGAGGTAAGCCCTCCATCTGACCCCTACCCCTGATGGCCTCTTCGAAAGATGACCATGTCGATGTTTTAGGCATCAAGGACTGAGGATCCCCTTTACCCTCTTCCTCCTTTTCATTGAAACCAATAAAATATCCTCCAAATCCATGAATCTTGAAACTCTCTCTCCCCTTCACATTCTTCCAAAGACTCCTTTCCTTCTCTAAGCCTCAATATTCCCTTCAAAAGTCCAATTTTTTCAAAATTTACATTTAAGTCTCTCCTTTTCAGACTTTTAGGGATCAAGTTTCACCTTTACTCTTACCTCCTTCCTTTAGGAGGTATGTCTTCCTCCCAAACCCTTATGTCCAATGGCTTCTTTTGGTCATCATTGTTTTCTTATCCCTCTTCCCTCCTACTTATTTTCGATAAGCAGTAAGCCTCATCTCTAATGCACAAAGCCCGATGCCAATGCTGATGATGTGTATGAAGTATGAAGAATGAATGAAGTCTAATGTCCAACATGGATAATTTTTTAGGCTTGTGGACCATTTAATACTTTTCTAGATATTTTTTTGAGTTCGAAGGTTTCCCTTTACCTATGATTTGGTGTGTTTTGTTGATGACACCATTAATGCAATAGAAACTTTTGGGGGACCATGATTTGATCTTTAGGAGGAAAAGGATGGTCCTTAATGCTATTTATACCTACTCTCATTGGGATGAGGTTATACCCATCCTTCTTTATGGGTTGTAGACATTCTTTCTATCAAATATCTTTTCATGATTTGCTACTAGTTTTCTAGGTTTTCTTCATTTCTTGTATGAGGGCTTAGTGTGGATGTTAGGATCATTAATGATGGATGTCTTATTCAAATTTGGTCATATTTTTCTCTTGATGTAAATATTTTGTAACCTTCAATAAACCCTAGATAGGTTAGGGTTTGTGAAGATTTATGCCTCAATTATAAAGGAAAGATCTGATGTTTTTATAGGGGTTGGGAGTTCTATTATTCCTTCCATAGTTTTAGAGTTAATTCTCTCTTGGAGTGTTTTGTGTATCGATAAGGTGGATGCTATGTATAGAAGGTGTATTTCTAAAAGGTAATGATCTATTCTTATCAACCATTACATGTAATTTCCTCTATATTATGAATTGTGGCATATATGAATATACGTTATCATGTAATTCTCTCCAACTATGAGTGATGACAAGATTTAAGTTGGGTAATCAAAGGTTATATAAGTTTATTAAACATATTTTTTTGTTTTGAATTAGATTATTGGTTTGATATTTGTCCAAGGGATAGAGTAAATGGTTACCATGAATGAATGGGTGTGTTATCATTTTCTAGGGATTATTAAGTATTGTTGCATAATAAGATTGCTTAGGTCTAATTATCATAAGGTGATAGTCTGGAAAAAGATCCTCATAATATATTTGGTGGAATATTATCATAAAATCCTTAACATATGACTCTATAGCCCAAGGTATACATTTGTCTTGCATGGATTTCCTCCCCCATCATCAGAAATAAAATTTATATTCAAATAAACCTTTTCCCTAGTTTCTTAGTTTAGTTTGGTTTCATGTTTCCTACTTCATAATTAATTTTAAATGAGAATAGGGGGTATAACTAGGCCTAAAATCCCTTGTCATCTATATGAAGCTTATCTTATTTACATATAGGGATACCCACCTAGGTCCTATAGAGCCTAAAGTGTAGGGGAGAAAAGTGTTAAATCCATCTCTTATTTGTTGGCCCATGATCTTGAAGTCCTTGAGTATAAGAGCTAGTTGTCCTTTAGAGGGTTTTTTAGTGTTCAACGAGAAAAAAACCAATAGATTGGAAACTTTGTTAGGAAAAGAAAACAAAATATCTAGATGAGAAATTGAAAATCTACTCTACCTCATCTGAGCCACCAATAGATTTGGTGACTCCATTGAGGAAGATAGAGGAACGTATCAATTTGGATGGAGTACAAGCTTTTCCAATCTAAATTTTTGGGTCTTAAGATCCAAGGAAATTCATACTTGAAGAAGGAACATATTGCAATATTTTTGATTGTGTTCTTGAAGTTTGATGATCTATTGGTGGAGAGAACTCAAATATAACCTTGATCTCATAAGAAGCTCCTTCCTGCTTGAATATCTTATCCTCTTTCAAAGAGGCGGTGACTCTACAAATTTTTTTTACATCATCAAAGGTGTTAGTTGCAATATTTTTCAAGTATTTATCTATTGTAGCATTTTGTACGGTCAACAATAAAGTTCTAGCAAATATCGTCCCTTATTTAGTGCTTTAAGGTACTAGTAGAAAGGGAGTTGAGAAAATCAAATATTCTAAAGTAGATGGTTGTAGAGGGATAGATGTTCATTAGAAAATATGTATAACAAGTCTATTTCCCCCTCTACAAGCTATTTTTCCATGAATAGACCACAATCATATCCTTAGAGAATTTTTTTCTCTAATGAAAGATATAAACCTCTGGATTTCATTAAAATACAAGGTTATCCACACTCTATCCGAAGAGAAATAAATGAATACCTGCCTAATTTCAAAGGAGGTTATGAAAAATCAACATAAGAACATCTATAGGTTTTCACTAGTTTGATGGTGAAACATTAGATAGGAGAGGAGGATGTTGTCATGATTTTTTTTGGAGAAAGTTTATGAAATGGTACTTGGGATTAGTTTTGTAGCCATCCTATACATTATATTTATTCATGGATCACTTTGGTGAAGTGTAATTAATTTTTATTTGATGGTAGGATTTTTCACACTCAAGACATTTTTGAAGAGGAATGTTAAATTGTGATTGAAAAGTTTTCACCTATTGATGCATTATATGATATAAAAAGATATGAGGGTGAATCCCCATTTATTTTTCATGATAGATTCATAAAATATTTTAATGATATACTAGAGTTAAACATAATTGATGAATCAATAAGTACATTAATTTCTTTTGTGAAAGAATTGAGCTAGGTTTGAGTACCATGCCATAAGATTTGAAGCCTTATAGTTTGGGATTAATATTCTAGTGGCTTGAAGTAATAGTAAAGTAGTATGGAAATAGTTTCCTTACTAGATTATGTTTTGATACTATTCCTGGGCTTGATCAAATGAGTTTGGCTAGTATACCAAAATGAATTAATGCATCTTATTATGGTGAATATCTTAATTTTGAGCAGCCCACAGAGGATGTGTGTGCAGAAATATAGTGTAGGAATAGTTCAGCCAAGCTGCAAGGTATGATGAAGTGACTAAAATATTTGGTATCATGCCTTCTAGCAATTTTGAAACTACAGAAATAAAGAGCCAACTCTTTATATCAAATGAAGGTGATAGAGTGTGTGATTATCTTCAGTTGGAGGAATCATTTGTGGAGAGTTACAAAGATGAAATCAATGATGACTTCTAGTTTGATAGTATGGGATATGACACTGCTAATTATTGTAGTAATATGGACAGAGAATATAATTTTTGTGCAAGAGATTCATCAAATGAATCATTTCAAGTAGCTGATTATGTTGGGAATGCATATGATGGTGATGTAAGTGATGAACAAAAAACTAATTCCTTATTTGATTTCTCACCTTCTTCTATCCTCTATTCTAGTTTTGAAGTTGTCACTAAGTTTTTGCATAAGGATAACATAATGGTAGTAGTACATAAAGATGAAAATATAGAGATAAATGTTGGTACAACTGTTGAATGTTTTTATGATGAGTTTGCACTTGAGGAGTGTGATTGTGTCAGTCACATGGATGCATATGAGGGTGTTGGGCATGCATATGATGGTGATGTAAGTGACTGATTATGTTGGGCATGCATATGATGGTGATGTAAGTGATGAACAAAAAACTACTTCCTTATTTGATTTCTCACCTTCTTCTATCCTTTGTTCTGGTTTTGAAGTTGTCATTGAGTTTTTTGCATAAGGATAACATAATGGTAGTAGTACATAAAGATGAAAATGTAGAGATAAATGTTGGTACAACTGATGAATTTTTTTATGATGAGTTTACACTTGAGGAGTGTGACTATGTCAATCACATGGATGCATATGAATTTTTTTTTTAGGGGGTGCAACTCATAGTCTTCCTCATGAATAGTGGACTTCAAGCTAGTCATGGCAAGACAATGTTGTTGAGATGAGCTCCACAAATGTGTGTCATAGGTATGATTTTTGCGGCACACATGTCTTAGTAGATTGCTAAGCTATTCATTCAAAATGTCTCATAATTTGAATAGAGGTGTTGATGTATTGTCTATATCAACATAAGTGATCCTAGTGAGGTAATATATGACACATCCTTTTGTGATGAATATGTTGATTCTAATAATATGGATTTCAGTGTTCCTATTGTTGAGCACTTCACTTGGACCAAACATGCATCTTGTGGTGGTGTTGAGCAACACAAAGTTATCCAGGTTGGTGAATTTTTGGTTTCACAAGTTTCTTGTAAGCCTAAGCTTCAAAGTTTTTAGTTTGAATTGTTAAAGGATGAGTTTCCCTATATAATTCAGCATTGTGAGGCATATTTTTCTTTTCCATGTGAATTAGAGGCATTTTCTCTTTTCCTTGACTCATGTGAGGTGGTTAGTGGGTATGAAGGTACCATGCTTTCATATAGTCCTTATCAAAGTTCTTAGTTTCTAACACCTAGTATAAAATTAGAAAATTTAGTGTGTAGCAGTGATGTGACCTATGTGGTGTGGTTACCATGCAACAACATGATCCAACATGTAGCAAGTCTTCACTTGCTTAGAGGTAACCATGTGTTTGTTCTTGCAAGAAATAGGTTTTCATTGCTTCTATGGTGTGATAGAGAAATTTTTGGGTTAATAGAAATCAAATCCTTTAACAAGCTTGTATTTAATAGTGGAAAGAATTAGCTCTATTATTATTTGGTGGCCTAGGTCCATCAAATAATGCTTGAAGGTTGGGTATTTTTTGAGCATAACACACCCTAGTGGGGGCTCGAGGGTAACACCTCTGCAAGGAAAATTTTATTTATATTTTATTATTGTAAATTTAGATAGCTCATCATTATGTCTCATATCCAACAATCGATATTTTATTAGCTTCTTTTCCTAGGAGGTGTGATCGATGGATTAGCATAGGCCGATTATGCTTGATCCATGAAGAATTGAAGCATAATGAAGCCACTAACATCAAATCTCAACAAGATCATTCAAATTAATATTAAGCTAAACATTCATCAAACTAAGCATTCTAAACTATGATAAAATTTAAATGTCTACTCTAAACGATCTGAAACTTATCCTGTTGTGAGTTTGGTGTAATGTTGGTGTGAAATGATGACCCTTTCCCAATCCCATGGGTAAATGAGCCTACCCCAATAAGTTTTATTGAAGAAAGGAGATGGAACGATTATGGGATGTGTATGAAAACATGATTTTAGTCTAAATAAATATGATGCAAGCTATTTTGATATGATTTATGCTAAAATGATTCATATATATAAATACTAAACTAATATAAATGAGACTTAAACTAAAAAGATTCAAACCCTAGTTATCTAATTAGCTAAATGTATGCATTATGGAAGCCATTAATGGAAGCTAGGCTATTATGCAACTAATTTAAATTAAAATATGTTAAATGTGTGTAAAGTATGAGTGTGATTGTGAGTGATTTCAACAACATAAGTTTTCTATTTAAAATATGGATCCATTTGTCTCCAAATAGTAATCTATTTATAGGAAAGCAAATGAGATATGGAGGGTTGAGATTAAAAAAGCTAACCAATGGTCAAGGATGGAAGAATTTGGAGGTATGGATCATGGATTCTCATCAACGGGTCAGAATGCAAGATGAGATTTAATCAAAGGTCCACATTCCCTCAAACAAACACACTTTTGACCTATATAAGAGGTCAAAAGTTAACTTGCACAAATAGTCATAAGGTAACTTGCACTTGAAGCTAAGTAAATTTGTTGAGAAAAAGGAATATTCCCCTTTTTCAAATGAGTGAGGAGAGAATATTCTTTGGAATATTCTCTTGGGTGAGGGAAAAGGATAATTTAGTTAATTAAAACTAAATTAAATTGTACAAAAGGGGAAAGAATATTCCATGGGAATATTCCCTTGCAAGTGGGGGAGAATTAGATTAGTTAGTAATTGATAATTAAACAAAGGTTTGATTATACAATTAGGGGATAAGAAGAATTTAGATGATATTAGTTAAATAAAATGATTTAATGAGTGGGGGAAAGGTAGAATGATATTTAATTAAATAACTTAGGGTTATTTAATAAAATAAGAAGATTTGCAAATTTAAATTAAATAGTTTGATTTATTTAATGTAATGAGATGAAATGTTAGCAAGAAAGGGGGTGAATTAACCTGATTAGACTAATTAGGTTAATAGGTGCAAATGAGGAAATTAACTAAATAGCTAGGCTAATTTAATCAATTAAGCAAAAAGAGGATGGGTTTCAGGAGAAAATGATGTTAGTATATCTGATTCAAGTGCATGATATGATTTGAGACATTTTTCAGTGTCTATATTTTCCCCCTCTTTTAAGCAAGTTCCCTACTACTTTGGTTCAAAGACTGACACCCTTTGGATTAAGAAATACTGTTTCTTAAATCAATATATATATATTTATTTAGATGCCCCAGTGGAAAAAATAAGTTGGTCCTTGCCCCCTTAAGAAATCGGGCAAAATTTTTGAATTTTGGGTTGATTTCTCGACAAAGGTGAAATACTGCCCCAAGGGTTCGAAAAGGCTTCGGGATACCAAAAAAATGCCAAAAACATAGAAAATAATGCAAAATAAGGTTCAGTTTGGAAAAATTGGTTAAAGTGATGATAAACCCTAGCTTCAAGGTTAAAATAGGAAAAAAAACCCTAATTTTGATATATAAATAGGCGAGGAAGGGTCACTTTCAATTCATTTGTGCATTCACACCTTTAGGATTTCTTGCATTTTGAGCTCTGACCCTATGATGAAATGGCACAATGAGTGCCCCCATGACACATTTGCGAGTGGGTTCACGAGTACTAGAGGCTTTCAGGGACAAGACCACTGGTATGTGATTTGAAACTTGATTTGAAATTTGAATTTTTGATGCATTTAATTCCTTTTGAAATTTAAACTTTGGCGACATCGCTCTAGAGTGACACTATTTTGAGAATCAACGATGCTAATTTAAATTTTAGCGATGGATATGTGAATTTCCATGTTGTTCACAATTTAGAATTATGGTTTTAAATTATAATTCATGACACATATGTGTATAGTGACACACCTTTTGATTTAAAAATTAGGGTTAGGGTTTTACCAAAATTAAATAATGACACATGTGTGTTTAGTGACACAACTTGCATTTTGCAATTTAAATGCCTTAGGCATTGCAGTTTGGAATTTGAATTATAGTTACGCTATCATAAATAGTGATCCTATTGTCATTTTGGAGATATTTTTTAATATTTTTTGACATCATGCACTTTGTGGGTGTAGGAGGTGATCCCGCCTTTAATGTCCTGCAAGCATCGGTTGATTGTTTTGTCTAGACTTGGTGATTTATTTGAATTGTGATAGGAGCACTTGGGGGAGATTTGTTTGTGGTATTTTGCATACATGCCCATTGTTTGGACACACTTGGCGATGATGAAAAAATTGTGCGAGCGATGGCACAGTGAGACCTCATCATTCCACCTTTCGATTGGTGAGATGATAGTGACGCTTGAGGATATATGGTGGACATTGCATTTGTCGATACATGGTGATCATGTGATATATGATGTCGATGTCGGCTGTACTGCATGCCATGAGGTGATGGATCTAGAGGACATTGTTCTAGTCACTTCATAGATTGACCTTGAGGTGTATAGAGGTCAAGTGCCTACTTTCAAATTGATTTTTGCAGTAATTATCTTAGGTTTGGTTGCTCGAAATTGATGGAGTAGAGGATTAAATTCAAGATGGGGTCTGGCTTAGCAAAGGATGCTATTTAGTTGGAATCAATATGCATGGGGGCTAGTGATGTTGGCCACCTTATACCATGATATGCATGATTTTGTATACTACAATGGCAAGGCTATTAGCACAAGGATCACCTTACTGCACATTTGGACCTGGGAGCACATTGATGTGCTCCGATCGATTATTCAGATGGTGGATGTAGAGCTAGATGATCCTATGGTATGGAGGTATAGGGGTTCCATCACTTTGTAGCATATAGGGCATCTTGGGATTCCCTTCTGGTGTAGGGTCATTTATGATATGCTAGCCTTCAGATGACGACCCTGGCTTCATATGCTAACATGATACGATGATGTGCAATAAATTTTCTTTGCTCGATAGACTCGATACATGTAGGGTCAAAAACATACGATCATTAAGAGATACCTTCCAGATAGGGTGGCCATACAGTAATTTGGAGACAGGTAGGATAGGATATATGATGTATACACCACCATCTTCGCTAGCTCAACACAAGAGATAGGAGTGTGGGGACCCACTATCCCAGCCCGCAAGGTTTTCGAGGGCTTTCGGTAGTTGGTGGCTCAACCATGGGCTTATGATTAGGGGAAAGTGGATGATCAGATGACACCTATATATGATGCATGGTTTAGACCCCCTCGGTGGTTGGAAAATCCAGTGGCTGCACCTCCATGAGGGAGATCAAGAGGGAGGGGTGTAGGCAGAGGTAGAGGTGAGGGTAGAGGACATGATGGCTAGGATGGATAGGATGAACAAGATGGGTAAATCCTAGGAGCACCACCAGTAGATTAGCAACCTCCATAGTATCCATCGATATAGTAGCAACCTCCACAACAATCACCATGATCAGGGCCAAATCCCCACAACTTATACATACAACAGCTACAACAGTAGATACAGGTTACTATAGGTGGGAGGGATCAAGACCATCAACAGATTTTGGTGATCACTACTAAGAGAGATCAGGCCAGATAATAGATAGTGGCCTTGAAATCAAAGAGAATAGGAGTGGTATCTTGGGGAAATTTCTAAGATGGAGTTGGCTCAAGAGGTCGGATGATGTGAACAGCTTGAGACTATGGAAATTATCGCTCTAGGGCGAAGAATGTATACTAGATTATACAGAGAGTTTGTGACTGAGGAAACCTACTATAGGATGCATTACCACAAAGATGTCCCACAGACGCTTAGATAGCCATATTTTTCTTAGAGGAGTAGGGCACACCCTAGAGCTGAGGATCAACCAGATAGATAGGCTAATGAGGGGAGCAACCATCAAGGCTAGCTCGCATGCACATACACTTTTTTTTTATTGCTCAACTTTTTTATATAGATATACATTCATGGGCTCCTTTTTGATAGCCTCATGGATATTGTACTTTTGGTTGATATACATACACTGAATTAGATATTGTACCATGTCAGTCATTATATATATATATATGATATGATACAGATGATTTGATATAATGTGATGTGTTCATTTTATTTCATGCTTTATGAATGTATGGATGCACTTGATAGGATGTGATATGCTTATGATCATGGATGGATGTAATGTAATGAATGGATGCATTTATTTTTATTTATGTTTTTATGACTTGTTATGGGTAGGATGATATGATATGTAGATGTTATGCTTATGAAAATGATATGGATGTATCTCTTTTTGTGTATTTTCTTATAAAGTTTTATGACAAGATGATGTATGCATATGGATGTGTGTCTGGATAATTTAGATGTTTATGCTTATGATATGATAATGTGATGCATGTTTATGATATATGATGTAATGATTTAAGATGCTTAGAATAAAAAATCTATATTATTCTTCCTAGCTTAAATGATAATGATGATGCATGATGTATTTTTTATGATATGCTATGTGAACCACCAAAAACATGCATTAGGCAAAGAGGATTCCCCAATGGGATCCTAAGGTTTTTCACCTAGGAGCTAGTTGGTACAATGCCTCTTTCGTACTAAGTATTCTTGGTGAGTTCATTCATTCAAAACTAGGGGTTTAAGGTGTCTAATGTGGAATGTGTTTGAATGCTGCAAACTAATGAACTGAAATTGTCTAATGAATGTAAACTAATACAATACAAATGTATTGAAAATACTATGTAAAATGACCTAAAATGCAAGCAAACCATAACATAACTTAAAGTAGCAAAAGTGGTGCACCTGAAAAATGAAGGTTGAAGAAGAGGAGATTTTGAATCTCCTAGAATCTGTTGGAAATACTCACTGGGACACTTAGGCCAAAATGGGCGACCTAGTCCTCTTCCCGAGAAAGTTTGCCAAAACAAGTTTCTGGTAAATGGGTGTCCAAAAATAGATAAACCACTTTTTACGCCTGGTACATGGATGGATTCACCAATGATGGCGGCCTAGTCCCCCTAGAGCTTTTAGGAGTTTTGAGGTTGGAATCTATAGGTGCCCACTTGTACTTCTATTTCTGACAAAGACCCATGTCTGAATCTTCAAAAAATGACCTACAAGTTGTCTTTTAGCTCCTTCTAGGGTTTGTTGACTTGGAATGTTGTGGATGAAATGATGACACCTTTTCAACACTTCTCTCCTTGACTAATCTGCATACAAACATGCAAAGCACACATGCAAAGAGAAGGAAAAGGTTAGGGTTAGAGAATAGGGGTTTGCCTTAGTCAAACCCCATGTTGGTAATCAAACCCAAATGAAATAGAATGAAAGGGAAGGATGACTGAATGACAAGAAAATGTAAATACTCTCCAAACCCTTGTTGAAGATGTCTGTAGATACACAAGAACTAGCTCTAATGGATGATGTTTGAAAATGCTAAGTGCTTGAATGCTTTCTTGAGAAGATTGATTGCTTGAGTGCTTGTGAAGATAGAATGTGTGAGAGAGATGTAGAAGAAGAGGAATAATGAGGAGAAAAACCCTTATTTATACATGTTATGTCCTTATTTCATTGAAAATAACACATGATAGGCCAACCTTAGGGTTTTGGAGGAGATTTCTCATTAGAATTTTGTTTTAATTTTGAATTTTATGCCAAAAGGGACTAGGTCGCCCAAGGTGGCAACCTAGTCCACTTGGAAAAATTCAAGTGGTGGTTGAGAATTAAGTGGTGTTTAATGATGTTTAACATGCTTGTCTCCCAAAACACACTTTACTTGGGCCTAAAAGTACATTAAGGGGCCATGTTAAATAAGAAAGGGTTGAATTAGTGATGACAAGCCTAGGAAAGTGTGAAAATGTGCTACAACACTTTACAACACTTTGACACAAGGCTTGGAAAGAGGTAAAAAGGGGTTGTTTAGGTGAATTTTGTTGAAAGGGTCTTAGAAAAGTGGGAAGATGTGTTACAAAACTTCACAACACCTTTGTAAAACACCATTAGGTTGTTATTGATTTGCAAGCATTCAAGGCCTAATGTGAATGTGTTGGCCACATTACAACATTAGATCAAAGAAAAACCAAGCCAAAATCCAAGTGAAAATGCCTAAATGAGTGAAAATGTCTAAGCTACACTTTTTGGTGACACATTTAGCCCTCACTTTAGTGAGAGTATGAGCTTGCTTCAAACTCACACTAAAGTAGCCAAGTCATGCATATCGAGAGGGATATGAATGTATTCATGCTAGTAAGATGAGATGATTATAATCAAGAGGGATGATTAAGCCCCCAAGATTAAGATCCCATGGTGAACCAAGCATAAGCACAAAATATCACACAAGGAGTGATGCGAAAGAGTGAAGAGAGAGCCCGAAAGTTGGATCAAGCTTTGACCGTTTGTCTAGCTAGTTGTGGATCAGATCTTGGCTATTTTTCCGAAAGGAAGTGCACTCACTCTAGGGTGATGATAATTTTGGTTGTCTGTTGGGTGGGAAGGCCCAAAAGGTGAGAAACATACAGCTGGTATGTACCCCCACACACATAGGTGGCTATGGGGAAATTCATTTTGCTGTTTGGGCTTCTCGCTTAACAATACCAAAGTTATACCTCTTGATAACTTTGATAAGGTGCCACAAAATACAAGGGTTTGCAGTTCATGAGACAAGAAAATATTTGTATGCTTAGAACTCATGAACAAGTGTAGGATGGTACCACAAACATGCAAGTTGTGTTATGTAAGGTGGCCATATATGCAAAATGAAAAGTGCAACATGTAAAATGAAAAAGGTAAAATGCAAAAAGGGTGTTCAAAGGAGTCTTGTTTAGTTCATGCAGGGTCTTTGACTTAGGGAAAACTGTTTCTAATGTCTCCAAGAGAGGACCAATCAAAGAATAGAAAATCCACAACTGTGGGGATGCAGTGTGTCGCATTAGGCCACTAAGAGGAATGTAATATTCTTAGATAGATCACTTTCATGAAGGACATCACACCAAATGTTGCCGACAAAGCGAGAAACACATCACATAAATTAATAAGGCTGCACTAAGAACCAAGAAAAAAGAAAAATACAAAGGAAATAATGCTAGTGTATGCCCCTACTTTAAAGGAATCATTGTACACTATTTTGGGTATGTGCAGGATCATGATGGGCCAAAAAGTGGTGATATGATGGCCCATGTGGCTGACGACTTTTTTTTTACCAAAAATTGATGAAATAAAAAGGGTTTTTAAATGAGAATCTTAGCTTTCCACCAATATTAATTATTCTTTACTTTGAATTTAATAAATAATTATTATTCATTTTCTATTTGAAATACGACTAAAGTCCTGATTGATAGGCTGATTGAAAAAAATCTATAGCTTTCAAATGGTATCACATTTTTTGAATCCAAAACATGTGTCACATTCTATGCTTTGCATACTATATGATTAAAAAAAAAAAAGAATCATGAAGTTTTGACCAAGTTAAGGTGGTTAGACATACGAGCTTTTATATTTTTTTAAAAGTTATAATAAAAAAATCATAATTAATTATTTACTTGGAAAAAAAATACAAAAAAATATGCATCACATTGGGACATGAGTCCTCTACTTATATCTAAAATATTATCATTTTATTGTGGTAAGGGTGGTTAGACAGACACCTACTTCTTATTTTTTCCCTAAAATTTAAGTACTACTGCATTAAAATTTCAAATTTTCACCAAATAGATTTAAAAAAAAAAAAATAGACCTAGTAGTTTTGAAATAATATAGATAAATTATTCAAATTTTTAAGTCAAGTTGCCTAACTCTGATTTTTCTAAATTTTATTGCCACATAAGGGCCTATTTTTTCCATGATGATCCTAAACATACCCTTCTGTGAGAAATTTCTTTAAAGTAGCAAAATGCAAAATGTGAAAAGAAAGCAAGGACTGTATGAGAGGCAACTTGGAAATCCCTATGCCAAGTGATATGTTTCCAAGTGAGGTTGTGTCATGGAAAAGATAGCATGTCACATGCAAGTTAACTTAAGACATGTCATCCACATCCAAAGATTGCTCTTATATGTTCATGAAAGGTTAATGACTAGTCAAAGTAGACAACATCAAGTGACATACAAGGACAAGGCTACCGAACCCCTTGCCCCCACTGAGTGCAGGAAAAGGGTGAACCAAAGAAGATGAAGGTACATATCAAGGAGAGGAATTAGGTGCCTCAACACAAGGAAGAGCACCACACTCTCTGAGATGTTTGAAGTTTGTTGTTTGAAAATTTAGATGAAAAAGGAGAGAAGGGAGGTAACCCTATATCTTGCTTGAAAGAGTATGATATGTCAGTTTGCATCATGTGTACATTGCATCCATTTGTAGGAGGGAGATTGTCTCTGATACCATAACAATATTCCAAGTTAAATGAAGGGGTTGTGTGCTTCTGAGAAGGATTGGTTTCTGTACAAGAACACAAATCCTTTTAGTGTTATGTATTGTTCCTTCATGAGGGATGGGATTTATATATCCCCCATCACCACCATGGGTAATGTTGTTGATGTCAAACCAAGTTGAGCATATAAAACATAGGGTTGTTTTGGTGTAGGCTGTGAGATCTCACACTCTCCTTTAAAGGGAGGCGTACAACCCCAATTGTTACTAGAAATTGTATCTGAAAATGAATTATTTGTATATGACTCTTTGGACCAAGCGGGTGATATTTTGGAAATTTTATTGAAAGGAGGTGTAGAATCTAATGACCCCAAATTATCACAAAAGAGTTTTGTTGTAGGTGAAGGGTTAGCATCAACTTGGATAAGTTTTGATCTAGGAATGAAAGGATTATGGGATCTGGAAATGTTGTGATTAGTGGATTCATAACTTCATTCATCTAATCAACCATGTATATCTTCTTATTGTACTCAAAATTCATTGTATGGTGAAGGGTAGATGGGATTCCTTTCATAGCATGAATCCATGGTCTCCCTAGGAGAAGATTGTATGGAAGGGGTCCTTGCATGATATGGATAGAGGGAGGCAACACTATAGGTCTGACCTTGATAGGTAATGTGATCATCCCTAGAGGTTTCCTATTAACATTTTCAAAGCCATGAACATGAACACCATTAAGTTGAATGAGATTTTTGTCCATTGAAAGTTTGTTGAAGAGGTCCATGCTACAAACATTAATTTTTGATCCATTGTCTATGAGAGTGTGCTTGACTAAAGTTTCATTAATGATCACCTTTATCATCAAGGGATCATTCTTGTTTTGAATCTCAAGTGAGGGTAATTCATATTTAGGGAATGTGATTTATGATTGGGTGACTTGCATGGGGCGAGAGGAAGATGTAACATTCTGCAATTTTGTGTAAGATTGGATCTCATCCATCTATATTTGCAACATTTCTTGAAATAGACACTTGTATATAGGTGATATTTTAATGATTTTCCATATAGATAGATTAGTAGGAGTCTTTTTAAGATCATTGACACTAGCGACTCTAAGTTGAGAAAAGGGTGATGGCATAGGAGTGATGTGTGATCCCCTATATTTTTGAGTCACTAAGTTACAACTTTGTGGCTGTAAAACATTATTATGATTAGATCGCATCATGGATTTAAAGAAATCTCTTAGTTTTTTGTGTGATTCACTAGTGGGAAGTGACTTAGGAGGCTCAGTAATTAAAGGAGATCCCACTTGTGTCATCATAACCTCAAGAATATTATCTTTATTTGGAGGACTTGTTAGTAAAGGGGATTCTAATGGAATTTGATTAACTTCACCTAGGGAAGGTGTAGTTTTTGAAGGATAGGTGTTAAGGTTCACACATTCTTGCACCATGATATTCTCCCTAGGAGGAGAGTTTTCAAGAGAACAACAAACCAAATGTTCTGCACATTCAAAGGTTGGTTCTTCTAAAAGGACTCTAGTGCAAGTAGGAGAATGATCAATGGTGGAATTGTCTTGGTTAATAAGGGGTTCCCTAGGAGAAGGGGGACAACTAAGATACTCATGAATTTCATCGATTCTATTTGCTAACAACAAAGTATCTTCTTCACAACTAGGAGAGATACTAGGAGAAGGAAAAACATTATTGTAATGATCCCTTATGGTTGTGTTGTCTTGTTCGTTAAGAGAGGTAAGAGGAGAGAAAAAACAAGGATTATCATAACTCTCATTGATTGGTTCTTCTACCAAAATATCTTTGTTGCTCATAAGAGAGATATTAGAAGAAGAACTAATATGATCGTTAGGAATTTGCAAGGTTGTATCCTCTGTCACTAAAATACTCTCAAAGGGAAAGGGTAGGGGAGGTTGCTTATAATATCTAGATATGTATGATACTAACATTGTTTGAAGAAAATTAAAAAGCACTTGTAACCATGACATGCAATGTTTCAGCAATATAAATAATGTATATGCAAAGGTACAAAACATTTTTATCCATTGTATGCTAAGTTTTAAGAATGTAAACAATGTATTTGAAAGAATGAAAATAAATTTTATCATACTTAAGAAATTTTTTATGATAGAAAAATTGTATAAGCAAAAGTGAAAATTATGTTTATCAATGTTATGCACAATTTCAGAAATGTAAGCATTTTGCAGATCTAATGATGAAGGTATATCAAGAATGACTACCCTAAATTGATGAGTTTGAGCTAGAAGCATGAAACCTATGTTCCTAAAAAATTTCAGACTTATAGTATGTGATACTAGGAGGCCTAGGAAGCACAATAATGAGGTTTCTGATGCTATGATAGATAGTGAAAAATCCGGACAGGGACTAAGTCGCCCAGAATGGCGAATTAGTCCCAATTAGGATTTTTTTCAAATTTTTAACTGGGTTTGATGCTTTTGATGTTCTATGATTAGAAGAGAAAAGGTAAATGCAAATTTTTTAGGATATGAAATGATGTGAGATGCAAAAATGCAAGTTTTAGCCACTTTCATTAATGCAAAAATGTGAAACCCTAGAATGCAAAACAATGTAAAACCCTAATGCAATGTGAATTCAAGATTTTCCTAGGATACAAAAATAGAAGTTGAGAAGTGTTCTAAGGAAGGATTCACAAAAATGAACAACCAAAAACATGCATCAAGGAAAGAGGATTCCCCAATGGGCTCCTAGGATTTTTCACCTAGGAGTTAGTTGGTACAATGTCTCTTTCACACTAAGTATTCTTGGTGAGTTCATTCAAAACTAGGGGTTTAAGGTGTGTAATGTGGAATGTGTTTGAATGCTACAAACTAATTAAATGAAGTTGTCTAATGAATGAAAACTAATACAATGCAAATTTGTATTGAAAACACTATGTAAAATGACCTAAATTACAAGCAAACCATAATAGAACTTAAAGTAGCAGAAGTGGTGAAACTAGAAACAGAAGGTTGAAGAAGAGGAGCTTCAGAATCTCCTAGAATCTACTAGAAATGCTCATTGGGACACTTACGCTAGAATGGGTGACCTAGTACTCTTTTGAGGAAACTTTTCTAGAAAAGGTTTCTGGTAAATGGGTATCCAAAACAATAGAAACAACATTTCAGGCTTGGTACAAGAACTAATTTTCAATTAATGGAAACCTAGTCCTCCTAGAGCTTTCGAGAGTTTTGAGGTTGGAATATGTAGGTTCCCACTTGTACTTCTATTTCTGACAGAGACTCATGTCTGAATCTTAAGAAAATGACCTGCAAGTTGTCTTTTAGCTCCTTATAGGGTTTGTTGACTTGGAATGTTGTGGATAAAATGATGACACCTTTTAAACACTTCTCTCCTTGACTAATCTACATACAAACCTGCAAAGCACACATGCAAAGAGAAGGAAAAAGGTTAGGGTTAGAGAATAGGGGTTTACCTTAGTCAAACCCCTTGTTGGTAATCAAACCCAAATGAAATAGAATGAAAGAGAAAGATGATTGAATGAAAAGAAAATTTAAATACTTACCAAACCCTTGTTGAAGATGTCTACAGATATGCAAGAACCAACTCCAATGGATGATGTCTAAAAATGCTAAGTGCTTGAATGCTTGCTTGAGAAGACTGATTGCTTGAGTGCTTGCAAAGATAGAATGTGTGAGAGGGATGTAGAAGAAAAGGAAGAATGAGGAGAAAAACCCTTATTTATACATTCTATGTCCTAATTTCCTTGAAAATAACACATGATAGGCCGACCTTAGGGTTTTGGAGGAAATTTCTCATTAGAATTTTATTTTAATTTTGACTAGGTCACCCAAGGTAGTGACCTATTCCACTTAGACAAATTCAAGGGGTTGTCAAGAATTAAGTGGTGTTTAATAATATTTAAAGAGCTTTTCTCTCGAAACACACTTAAGTCAAGCCTAAAAGTATGTTAAGGGGCCAATTTAACATAAGAAAGTGTTGAATTAGTGATGACAAGCCTAGGAAAGCGTAAAAATGTGTTACAACACTTTACAATACATTGGCACAAGGCTTGGAAAGAGGTAAACATGGGTTGTTAAGGTGGATTATGTTGAAAGGAACTTATTAAAGTGGGAAGATGTGTTACAACAATTCACAACACCTTTGTAAAAAACCATTAGGTTGTTATTTATTTTTTAAAGCATTCAAGGCTTAATGTGAATGTGTTGGCCACATTACAACATTAGATTAAAGAAAAACTAGGCCAAAATCCGAGGGAAAAAGGCCCAAATGAGTGAAAAGTGTCAAGGCTACACTTTTTGGTGACACACTATGATATATTGTGATGTATGTGTTGGTGAATTTTCCAGCATAATTGGGTAACAATTTTGTAAAGGGTTGCCAGCTCTTATATTGAAGAAACTATAAGGTTAGTGGCCAACACAACAAGCCTAGGATTTTGTGATCCTTACTCCTTCACTTATGGATCTGTTAAACTAGGGAGGTTAATTCCAAATGTCTTTGTGAAATTTATTCAATTATTAACATATTTATACATAGATTGATTCCTAGTTAATGCAAATAAAACCAACTTCACTGAAGATATGGAAGATCCTTTAAGTGGCTGAATACTTGATACAAATCAAAGATATTCCCAACCCACACAATTCTTGAAAAAATATTTTAAATGAATATTGTTCTTATTTTAAGTTCATGGTTAGGTTTGCTATTTACTCATTCTTTATGCAAGATTTTCTAACAAACTGACCAGTGTCTCATTGATTGGAGAAACAAAGTCAAATATGTAAGAATTTGCAATATATGAACTACTCAATTTTAGAGATAGGTGGACTATTTTCATACTACTTTGCATTTATGAAAACTCACAATACTTATAACACTTACTCCTTACCAATCCTAAGCAATTCCTTAGAAAGTCTATACCTTCTTCAAGCATTTTAATCAACTCTTTGAGTTAAAGTTGAGATCAGAATCATACATTCAAATGGAACCATTTGAAGATAAATGATAACACCATTAGTATTTTCATTCATAAGTTGTGAGAAATATACACAGGAGAGTATTTGTTTCCAAACTAAGATTTTTTTTGATATCGATAGCTTATATAGAATTGATTTAATATTGTTACGTATAGAATTTCATACCCAAGAAAATATATTGGCATATTCATCCATATCCTATTCAAAATTCCTTTCCTGAGCTTAGCATTCACTTAAAACCCTATTGAGACTTAAAAGTATGACCCCTGTAATGAACCCAAAAATCCCTTTTGTAGAATAAGGGAGCAATAAGCATTAGGCTCAATTATATTTAAATTTCACTTCATTTCAAGATCATTTGCACTAGAATTTGAGACGTCCAAAGTTAGTTACATGCAATAATTGTGGAAAATAGAAGAGTAAAAGACCACATTCCACATCCCTTGCATAAGGACATGCCAACTCCTCAAAAGGTAGAGTCTGTTATAGCAGAATGGAATCCCCATCCTTGTCGACCAAAGAATATTATCCACTAGCAGCCCCAACCATAACCTGCATACAACCGAGCGTTAGGAAGTATGGTACTTCTCCTATACACCAGCCTAAAAAATTTCCACATCAAAAACAAAAATGGGGTAGAGTCATCACTCTGAGTAATTAGCCTCAGAGGATACTAGCCCGCATCTTGCTCATGGTGGAACTGGAGGAGCCATCACCACCACCTCATCAAAATCATCAGATGGTACTAGAGAGAGGGGATAATAATCACCCTCTGGGTCAGTGTCACCCTCACTATCTGAAGGGCTATCAGAAATCTCACTAGGAGAATCAAGTCCTCTTAAATAAGCCTTATGATACTTGCACTTTTTCTTCACCCTCTTTTCATATTCCACCAACTTTTTCCCTTTGAACTTGATCAATTCTTCTGAAACAGTTTAGTTCCTTAGGTGGTAGCTACTCTTGACACCATACTTCTTAAATTTACTGCATCCCCTTATATTATTTGGTGTATCAAGAGCTCTGTATGTATCAAACTCATCCTTAGGGGAATTCTTCTCAGAATCAAGCAAACTCAATCTCCTAGACCTTCAAACTGGCCTAACAAACTCTCCAGACTTACTCATCGTCTTACTGATAAGAACCAAAAGACACTTACCAATTTTTCTCTCAGACTCAAACTCAATCATTAATTTCTGAATGCAATTTCTAAATGAGAAATATGGCTATCGATCCTTCTTATAATGAGCCATGTAAGTGTGCCAATCATTAATTCTTCAAAGAAATCTTGTGCGTAGGAGCTGACAATAGTCTACCTTGATCCTTTTAATCTTAACCGTTAATTATGTTTTATAAGATAGATCAAGGGGTAGATTACTATGAAACCACTTATAATTAAGTTTTAATTGTGCTTTCAATGCTCCTTTAAATCAGATAAACTCGGAGTAGATAAAAATCTACTCTGTACATAGAATCAATTAAAAATATTCTTGCTATAATTACTTGCTCATATGTAGGAATTATTTCACTTGTATTTCATCTTATCAAAATAGCGGTGATTGATCCTGATCTGATCTCAAAATAGAATCAATTAAAAATATTCTTGCTATAATTACTTTCTCATCCATAGGAATTATTTCGCTTGTATTTCATCTTATCAAAATAGCAATGATTAATCCTGATCTGATCTCAAAATATCATTTCGTATTTTGCCATGCTTTGTTTCACCTTTTCCACATGTATCATTAGCTGTCAGGGCCGATGACTGAAATCTCAAGCATGTGCCTTAAAGAACAAAGTTGAAAATAACACTGCTAAAAAATAGTATCTTCTCAGCCAAATTTATAAGTATTCTATCTTTATTAGAGCCCACCAAACCATTTTAGAAAGTCCATATGGCACTTTCCCGCTTTCACATTGGAAGATACAGTACATGGGAGGGGCCCTCATGGGATAACAGGAAGTGGTCAGGATTGGAGCACGTCGCCTGCCATCGACCGTCGATTTCATACCCTACAAAACAAACCTTCATCTTCAAAACCTATCAGGTCCGACAAAATGACAGGTGTCACCCCGTGTGTTAACCCATGTTACCACCTTTCCTCACTTTTGAAAAAAAATGGGAGCGGGAAAAACTTTAATGTGAAAATGTGCCATGAAATCCATCATGATTATCCTTTGGTTATCATCGAATTTCATTGAGTAGATACTGGTCCCACCATCAAGCATAACCATGTGGCCATCACCTGCTAGCCCATGTCTTTAAAATAACATAAAATAAAACAAGACAGGAATGCAGGGAGTGGTCACATGGTAGAGATATGGCCACATCTTCAATCCCACAACCATTGATCTTCTTTTGAAAAGCTCCAATCATCTTCACCAAGGATACCAGATCTACTAGCATACCAGACACATGGTTGAATCCTGCCAGCCCATGTGAATAAAATAAGAAGAGACAAACCAGCATGGGCATACGAGGAATGAATAAGACTAATTATCACAATCAGACGACCAACATGAAGCTTCATTCTTGCACATGCTGCAAAAGTTAATCATAAAAGGGGGCCACTTCTAGGCAAACAAGATACTAACCCATAACAAAAAAGGTCTAAGGATTTAAGTCGTTACAATCAAGCCTTCAATCACAGGAAAATTAATACCAAGAAGAACTTATGGCGATCAACAAACCTAAGATTAGGGGCCGGTAAAAATGACCTTTAATGGCATAAGTGGCAACTTAAGTGACCGTGAATGGGGAAAATAGGTCAATGCAATTTTAAAATGACCAAGGGTTTTTTGATTAACAGGCCAATTTTGGGAAGTTTTATGGATATAAAACCTTATCATAGTGATGAGAATGTGACCTAAAATCAGAAACAAGGGACCAAGCCATACTTTGCACAAATTTTAGGGTGGAACCAAGAAATTTTATGAGGGGTTTCATCAATATGCATGATGATGATTTGTGGATGTAGGATGGATGCATTGATGATGTTTTTTCTATTGTCACGATGCCAGGTTAGTGTGGAGAGAAGATAGAAGAAACAAGATGAATGCCCATTGATTTTGATGATTTCCTCAAAAGATCCAACAAGTCTATGATCCACTGAGACTTTATTAGAGATGGTGATGATAAATACATGATGATGATTTTCTCATATCTTAGGATCGAGATTTTTTGTCATTCCTTATTATGTGATATAACATGTAGACACGATGCATCAAGGTATTGATAACTAGGATGACATTATATCAAGTGTAATGGAATTTTACTCTGTAAACAGATAGGATAGTTCTTGTTCACACCTTGACATAGAGAAACCTAATTGAAATATAAGTTAGAAGCCTAGAATATATTGGACCAAAGCATATGCAATAGCGAACAACGTACTCCAAAAAATCTCCCTACACACAACCAAGCAAGTATGCGCTAAGACTATTTTACAAGAATAACCACAAGCACAAAAAATGAAAGATAATGATCGATGCCCCATTCATTTATTTCTAAATAATTTTGATAGACATTATCGAGAGGTCCTCAGAATGGGTCATTAAGATAAATCAAAAGAAATCATCAAAGACAATCAATCAATGTTATCTAATCTCTTACCAGATTAATTTAGCTAAGGTGATTTCTAATACTGATGTCCATCACAAGAAGGATACATCCTAGGACATGTTGATTAGGGGTTTGATGTAGGATGATGATGATATTTATGATAAGTCATTGATATAAACTTCAATAACACATTTACCTATGATCTAGAATTTAGATTTTGCCACATAAGTTCTCACTTTGTGACTCACTACACTTGTTTTCTAATTTTTTTGCCAAAGGTTGAAGATGACAATCAATTTATTATGGATGAAGGTTTATTGCAGGTGAAAGCAAAATGAGATGGATGGTTTTGGGTTTTCTGGAACTTTTTAATGTTTTGAGATTTTTACAAATGTGTTTGAGGCTATTTTTGGTCTTCTTGAGTTGTTTATGTGAATGTTTTGGTTTTTGGATTATTTGAGGTTGTTTAGGGGTTTTTGAAGATATTTGAGGCTATCTAGGTCTTTTGGATGTTTTCTAATGTTTTTAGTATTTTTTGATATTTGAATGTTTTGGGATTTTGTTAGTTTTCCAAATGTTTAGGAATTTTTTGAGAGTTTGACCAAGAACCTAACCTAAAAGACCTATCCTAGGGGCTTGGTAGGATGATCAAAGATTAGCCTTGCCTATGTTATACACACAAAGACCACATAGTTCTACTGACTTGACTTATTGAAGATGAAGATATTAATAGTTGATGGATTGCCAGTTTATTATGAATGACTCCTAAAGACTGACCTAGGGTGTCTTGGGGGCACATCAGTGATGACCTTGCCTACATTCAAACTTAGAGACCCGTAGTTCAACAAGGGTACTATTTTTTGGATTTTTGATGTTTGAGCTTTTTATGGATTTTGATGTGTTTTGGATGTTTTGGATTTTGACTGTATAGGATTTTGTAAATATTTTTTAATTTTTTGGATGAATGTTTTACAATTTTTTTTGGGATTTTCAATTAGATTTCTAACAACTTTAAGAAAAACAAGAACCCAATTTGATCCATAATGCAAATGCCCCCAGTGTGATATGATAGACTACCTCAATATAGGTAGGACAAAGTGACCTTTGGAATATGTCAAGTAGTACTAAGGGGATTGTGATACTTCACAAAATCAAGCTTTGATGAGGATGCAGATGGGTGATGGAATAAATAGGATGAATGATACAATGGATGGATGGGGTGGAAAGAATGATAGGATTAAGAGCCATAGATGGATGAAGATGCTTTAATTACATGAGGTGCCTGCTTGCTTGGTTTTCACCAAGGTACTTTCCCAAAGTGCTACCAAAGTTTTTTTCACTAGAGGATGATTTTTTTCTTTACTTTTTCAATCATTTTTTCTCATTTTTTTGGATTTTGATCATTTTTTTAATTTTTTGTGTTTTTAGATTTATACCCTTCAAGACTAGGCACAAATTTTTAAGATGCAAGTTGCTGGTTGGTTCCTGGAAGGGTTTGCCTTTAGGTGTTGATAGATGATATACCCCTAATCCATAACTTGTTGTGATGATAAAGGGACCCAACCAGCTAGGCTCAAACTTTCCTTTTGTGTCCTGATTTGGTAGGTTCTTTTGATTCTTCTTTAAGACAAGATCCCCTAGCTGGAAAGACTGAAATTTGATCTTCTTGTTATAGCCCCATTTTAGTCATTTTTGATATAATTGCAAGTGATTGAGGGCATCAAGAGGACACTTATCCAAGAATTCTAGCTCATTTAGCCAAGATCTTCTATATTGTTCATTAGTGATCAAGTTCTACAATGACACTCACAATGATGGGAGCTCAACCTCAATAGGAAAAATGGATTCTAATCCATAGACCAAGGAAAAAGGGGTTGCACCTGTTGGTGTGTGGATACTAGTTTGATAGGCCCAGAGAGTGAGATTTAACTATAGATGCTAGTCATGGCTAGCTTCATTGATTGTTTTCTTTAAGATTTTCAAAATGGTCTTGTTTGTAGCCTCAAATTGACCATTTCCTTTGGGATAATATGGGGTAGAGAATTGATGTTGGTTGTTGAATTTTTGACATAGCTCTTTCACACCCTGATTCATGAAGGGTGTTTCATTGTCTAAGATAAGGGTTTGTAGAACACCATAATAATAAATTAAGTAATTTAGGATAAACTTAGCAATTTTATTCCTTGTTATATAGGTCATAGGAATGGATTTGAACAAATTGGTAAAGTACTCAGTGGTTGTTATGATAAAATTGTGGTCATTGGATGAGATTGGAGTAATCTTTCCTATTAGGTCAAGTCCCCACCGCGAGAAAGGATAGGGTGTAATCATTGGTTGCAATCCCTGAGCTGGAGCATGAATTAGATCTCCATGTTGCTGAAAATGGACACATTTCTACACATACAGATGAGATTCTCTTTCCAGGGTTGGCTAGTAGTACCCAATCTTTAACAATTTATTAGCTAAATTCATACCACTAGAATGGGAACCACATATGCCATCGTGTACTTCTACAAAAGAAGTCAAGGCTTCCTCTTGGTTAAGACATCGTAGTAACATCCCTTCGATGCTTTGATAGTAAAGGGTATCACTTAGGATCATGAATCAGGATTCCTTTTTGATAAATGTTTTTTTAAGGTTGGAGGTGATATTGAATGGGATGGTTCCTTTTCTTAGGTAGATAAATATGCCATGATACCATGGGGATCCAAGACCAACAATGAAAAATGAATTTACATTCAGGGCTTTTGGAACTTGGTACAAGAAGTTGTTTTGCAAAGAATTCACATTAAAGGACATTGTTAAGCATGTCTAATAGTAACCTGACTGTTTCCATAACATCTATTGCTTGGTTGTTCATATGAGGGATCTTCTCAAAAGTTATATCAATGAAAATGTCTTAGAGATTTTCTATCATATTCTTATAAGGAGTAAGCTTTTTGTTGTTATTTTGGTAGTTGTCATTGACTTGATTGATAACCAACTGTGAGTCCCCATAGACTTTCATTTCTTGTATCTACCACTTAACTCATATCCTTAGATATGTGATTAGGGCTTCGTACTCAACAATGTTGTTAGTACACAAAAATGATAGACTATATTCAAATTTGGGATACATTCACCTTAAGGGGTGATGAAAAGAATACCTGCTTTTGATCTGTGTTGGGTGAATGATCCATAAAAGTACATTTTCTATTGATTTGTTAAATTGATAAGGAACACTGATTCATCAGGGAATTCAAATATCAAGGGGTTCTCTGCATAAATATGTGCATCTTCTAGTTGGTTTGTGACCACTTTTCCTTTGATTTCCTTGTGCTCCACATACTCTATGTGAAATTTAGTTAATATTAACATCTATATAGCCATTCACCTAGTGAGAGTTGCTTTGGATAATAGGTATTTCAATGGGTCAATATTTGCAATGAACTTTACTTGATATGATAACATGTAATGTCTAAATTTTTGTGAAGAAAATACTATTGCTAGGCATGCTTTTTCAGTGGGTGAATAGTTTATTTCATAGCCTACTAAGGTCATATTGATGTAATAAATAGATCTTTCCTTTCCATCTTCATCATGTTGTGCTAGAAGAGCACCTAGTGTTGTTGATGTTGTTGAGATATGCAGGATCAATGGTTGTTCAATATTGGTGGCATGAGAACTAGAGGTATCAATAGATAGTCTGTGATTTTTTGGAAAGATTTATCACACTTCTCATCCCACTTGTAAGTTATTTATTTATGGAGAAGATGCAAAAAGGGGTGGATTTTATTTGATAGTTATTGTATGAACCTTTCGATAGATTGCAATATTCCTTGTAACCATCTCATTTGTTTCAGTGTTTGTGGTGGTTCTATGTCTAGGAGGGATTTTACTTTTGTTGGATCAATTTTTATCCCTCTTTGTGAGACAATATAACCGAGAAGTTTCCTTGATGTAACCCAAAAGAAACGCTTTTTTGGATTCAGTCGTACCTTGTACTCTTCAAGTCTGTCGAAGATGGGTGCTAAGAATTCTATGTGCTCACTTATTTTCTTTGATTTTTCCAAAATATCATCCACATAATCTTCAATTTTTTTGTGGATCATGTCGTGAAATATGAGGATCATTTCTCTTTGATAGGTTTCTCTTGCATTCTTCAACCCGAATGGCATCACGTTCTAGCAATAGGTTCCCCATGGACAAGTAAATGTAATTTTATGTTGATCCTCCTTGGCGATCATGATTTGATTGTATCTTGAAAAACCATCCATGAGTGATAGCATTTCATGCCCAAATGTTAAGTCCAAGATGAGGTCGATGTTAGGAAGAGGGAAATCATCCTTTGGGAATGCCTTGTTTAGGTCTTTGAAATCTATGTATATTTTGATGCCCCTAGTGGATTTTGAGACTCATACCAGGTTTGAAACCCACTTAGGATAATATATTGGTCAAATGAATCCAATGTCAAGCAGCTTTTGTAACTCAAGTTTCACCAAGAGTGCTATCCAAGGGTGCATCTTCCTTAATTTCTTCTTCACTGGTTTGGCTTAAGGATAAAATTCTAATCATGATGCACAACTAATTCTGGATCAAGCCCCAACATATCAGTGTATGACCATGCAATTTTGGACCTTCGCTCTTTTAGGAATGCTGCTAGGTTTTCGTGTTCTTCACCCAACAAGGATTTAACATAGAAAGTGATCTTGGGTGCTTCTTCTATTCCCACATTGATTGGAGTGGCCTTTTCTCCTAGAACTGCTGACTTATCTAGATGCATTATACTAAGGGAGATATTGAATCCCTCATTCTTGGGCACCTCAAAGAGGGTTTCACCCTCGAATATGTCTTTTCTTTTTATTATTTTGGGATTAAAAAGTTCCACGGTGTGGTTTTCACTCAAATATCTGCATGTTATTTGCATTTCATCAATTTTGTGATTGAAGGATATAATTGCCTCCCAACAGTATTCCCTTGTATCTAGCTCTATGTCAAAATATTCTTATTGATGATCTGGCCATGATAAGTTGTCATGGAGTCCCATGAGTTCTAAAATTGCTTCATCATTTTTGAATAAATCTAGAATTTTGTGGTCCTTGTTGGTACATTTCAATGAATTGTGGGTATACTAGGTGTATTTTGGTTGGTTGATTTCTTAGGGAAAAGGATGTTATGGATATCATGAAGAGGGAGTTATTCTCAAATAGGTCAGAAACATCTAGAGGGAAGTCATCTAAGGTTGTATCACATGATGTAGGTAACCAAGAGGAAGCCTCAACCTATTTAGTGGAAGTACCTTTTGCCAATAAGGGTGACCTTGCTAATAGTACAACCTAAACCAAGATTCTTTAGTTTTTTCTCAAGAATGATATATTCTAGAAAACTATTATATATTCATGGAGATTCATGGAGATCCATGGAGATCCTGAATTTATTGTTGTTTGGTCTAGGAGCACTTAGGACCACCTTAGCATCTATCATACCATCATTTGTTAAATCCTTGATCTTAACCTAGACATGAGGCTTGTCATTTGAACTAGTCGATGGGCGGCGATTGTCTTTGTAAGCTTGGGTATTCCTTATGAGATTAGAGCTCTCTCGATGTTAAGGGCTCTAGGGACAAGCTCATTATAAGATGTTATGAACTAAATTTTCAAGTGAAAGGATAAATCTAGATCTAGATTGGATATGATGATCCTCACTTGTTGTTCATCGGGAAGAGGCCACTTGATTTTACTAGATCTTTGTCTCCACCGTTGTAAGAAATTAGTGAAATATTCTCCTTTTTTTTGTCTAAGAGTGTACAATTCTTCTAGAATTATGTCCATGTCAAGATTGAAGGATAAGTGATTGATGAATTTATCGGTAATTTCTTGGAAAGTCTTGATACCGATAGGAAGTTGAGAAAACCAATCCATGGCAAGACCTATTAAAATTTGGGGAAAGAGTCACATTGAATAAGAATAATTGTAGGCCACCTTCATACACATGAAATTGAATTCTTTGACATGGTCCACAGGGCTTTCCCTCCCTTTATATTTATAAAATTTGGGGATTTCAAAGTCAAGAGGAAATGGTACCATTGTGATGTTTCGATCAAATGGATATAGACATAAGTTTTTTGTATGGGAATTCTTTGTCTTGCCCATCCAAAGATCCTACATTTCTTGTGACAACACCTTGAGTTGTGATACTAGATCATCCTATGGGTTTGGTTGAGGAACATATGTTGCATATTGTGACATGGTGGATGGATTATATATGGGATTCTGATATGATAATGTGTTGTATGGTGTATAAGACTGTGTGAGGTTATGTGAAGGTGATTGAGGTGTGGATTTATATGCTCTTAATGAACTTGTATTGATGATGTTCTATTGAGGATTATAGTAGGAAATTTTTTTGTTGTTGTTGGGCATATTGATGAGCTAGTAAGGCTTGAAGTTGTTGTTGAGCCACAAGGGATTGTTGTTGGGTTTGATGTTGTTGTTGCACCATGAGGGGTTACTATTGAGCTTGATGTTGATTCTATGTTTCTGAGGATGATTGATGGGCTTGCTATCTATGTTAAGGTTGCTTGTTGTGCTGCTAACTTTTCTTACTTTTGTTGATCTTGTTGTTGTGCTGTTTGTTGTGTCACTAAGGTTTCTTTCCATTGTTGGTGTTGTTGTTGTGCTGCTAAGGATACTTGTTATTTTTAATCTCTATTGTTGTGCTACTTGTTGTACCGCTAAGGCTACTTAATATTGTTGTTGCTATTGGATGACTTGCTGATAATCCTTTTGTGCTTGCTACAAAGCTAACAAATGTGCTTGCAATGTAGGATCAGTTGATTTTTGGGACACTTGTGATGGATTGTGGGTGTTGATGTTTTGGATGGGTCGTGAGATGGTGATGAGAGATAAGGAGTTCCCTTGGTGTAACATTCCTTGTAAGATGGCGGATTGAGGTGGAGGAATATAAGTTTGAGGTCCCATTTAATTTTGCATAGTGAAGGGGACCGTGGGAAAAGATGAGCATGGTGCCATTAGATTTTGTGATGGAAATAACACACTAGGGCATTGAGTCCATTGATTGAAAACATTCCCCTATCCTAGGTTTTGAGGATTTCTTTGCACTAGAGATGTGGACAAAGTATTATCTAGGTTGATGGGATTCATTACCAAGGAATTGTTTTAATTTAGATTGATGATGGATGGGATGGACAGGTTTTGTGAAACCAATAGTGTAGATGAACCAATTGGGAGATTTGATAAGGATTTCCCTATTTGCATTAAGGGTTTATTTCGCATTATGGTGTTGACATGCGATTTCAAAACATAATATCAAGGCTATTTCAAAAGCTATCCATACTTAAACCAAAGAGTTTGAAATTTTGAGGAAAATTTGTGAATGTTTTGGAACAAAGCAAAGTATTAAACTAACTCTCAATAATTTATAATCCTAGGTTGAAATGGCCATACTTGTTGAGTCCCCACTCAAAGTTTTCCAAACACTAAGACAATATGAATAGTTAGAGATTTGGCGACACTGGTTCCCCTCCACGACACACACTTCTTGGGACCACCAAATCTCAAAATCTTGAAGATCTAAAGATCTTAAGGATTGTTTTTTCAACAATGAATAGTACAAATGTGGGGTGGCTTCAAAATGACCATTCTTGTACCGATAAGCATTAAGAATTTTTGGTAACTAAAAAATTTGTTTCTTAGTAACAAACCAAGAACACCCAGTTGTATACACACCCACTTTGCCACTTAAGGATCTTACTACCATTCCCATTCTACTTAAGGCATGGTACTAGATGCAGTATGTTATACAGTCTAGATAGAAGGTATGTTCTCACAATTCCCCAACCTTTAATATAGCTAGCCGGTATACATGCTTGCAAAAAATTTCCCATGAGTTTCCAATTGCGAGGTGTGTCTCATAGTAAGTCCTCTCTTAATGGTGACACAAAGCATAAATATGTACTTAAGTATTTCTCTTCAACCAAGATTGCACAAAGCGCAAGGGGATTGGATGCAAACTATAAGTGCACACAAACAATGAACTACACCTGGAGTGGTTCTCTTCACCCAATATCACACAAAGCATACGGGGATTGGATACACACCACAAGTGTGTCATTGCAAAGAAAGAACTCATTCATTTTACCTCTAAATCTAAGATGAATTCATTTTATGCACCAAATGAAATGTTAAGTTGTCTTGTTCATTTTCAAACCCAAAAGACAATGATGAGATGAGGGTTCAATTTTAGTCCCGTTTTAGCATTCTTTTTAAACCCAAATGAAAATTATTGGTGTCCTAAAGCATAAAATGAAAAGCATAAGAAATTGGGTTATAATTTACCCAAAGCGTCAAAAACTCGTTACAATCATAATATTTTAAGACGAGAATGCTTCTTCACTTTTCCTTTATCGTCCAATCTGCAAAACTCGGTTAGTCTAAAAACCAAAACAACGTTAGAGGCCTGTTAGTAATTTGATCAAGCAAAAAATTAAAACACATGCTAAAAAATGATTGTTAAATTTATTACTAGAGTTGGGCATCATTATTCATGATAGTGTCGCTCTGCAGTGAAACTAGTGATGACCATATCGTCGTTGTTTGAGATACGTAGTTTTTTATAAATCTTTGATAGCTCTAAAAAGTATTAGCATCACCATTTGTTTAGTCAGCATCATGATATTAAATAGGTTTTGTTGTTTTAGATGATGATAGCATCGCTATATGGTGACACCCAACAAAGGCATCACTAAAATTGTTTTGGGCATCGTTGTATCCTATAAAAGTCAAAAAGAACATAATTCGAGATAGAAATTGATTAAATTTGATCAATTTTTCCCTTCTAGTGCCAGAATGTGATTGATGGATTAGCACAAGATGACTATGCTTGATCCATGAAGAATCAAAGCATAATGAAGCCACTAACATCAAATCTCAACAAGATCATTTAAATGAAGATTAAACTAAACATTCATCAAAATAAGAATTCTAAAACATACAAAAAACATTTAAATGTCTAATATAACCCATTGTGAGATTGGTGTCATGTTGATGTGAAACAATGACCCTTTCCCAATCTCATGGGTAACTGAGCCTGACCCAGTTAATTTTATTGAAGAAAACAAATGGAACGATTATGATAGATGTGTATGAAAACATGATTTTAGTCTAAATAAACATTATGCAAGCTAGTTTGATATGATTTATGCTAAAATGATTTAGATATACAAATTATAAACTAATATAAATGAGATTTAATCTAAAAAGATTCAAACCCTAGTTATCTAATTAGCTAAATGGATGCATTATGGAAGCCATTAATGTAAGATGAGCTATTATACAACTAATTTAAACTAAAATATGCTAAAGGTGTGCAAAGTATGAGTGTGAGTGTTAGTGATTTCAACAACATAAGTTTTCTATTTGATAGATGGATCTATTTGTTTCCAAATAGTGAACTATTTATAGGAAAGCAAATGAGAAATGGAGGTTTGAGATTAAAAAAGTGAATCAATGGTCAAGAATGGAAGAAATTGGAGGCATGGATCATGGATTCTAATCAATAGGTGAGAATGAAAGATGGGATTTAATCAAGGGTCCACATTCCCTAAAAAAATTACTCTTTTGACCTGTACAAGAGGTCAAAAGTTAACTTGCACAAGAAGTCACAAGGTAACTTGCACATGAAGCTAAGTAAGTTTGTTGGGAAAAAGGAATATTCCCATTTTTTAAATGAGTGAGGAGAGATAATATTCTTTGGAATATTCTCTTGGGTGAGGGAAAAGGATAATTTGGTTAATTAAAATTTAATTAAATTGTGCAAAAGGGGAAGGAATGTTCCATGGGAATATTCCTTTTGGAGGAATGTGCAAAGGAGGAATATTCCCTTGCAAGTGGGGGAGAATTAGATTAATTAGTAATTGATAATTAAATAAAGGTTTAATTAGACAATTAGGGGATTGGAAAAATTTAGATGGCATTCCTTAAATAAAATGATTTAATGAATGGGGGAAAGGTGGAATGACATTTAATTAAATAACTTAGGGTTATTTAATTAAACAATAAGATTTAGGGATTTGAATTAAATAGTTTGATTTATTTAATTTGGTGAGATGAAATGTTACCATGAAAGGTGGTGAATTAACCCGATTAGATTAATTAGGTCAATCGGTGCAAATGAGGTAATTAACTAGATAGCTAGGCTAATTTAATAAATTAAGGAAAAAGAGGATGGGTTTTAGGAGGAAATGATGTTATTATACTCGATTCGAGTGTATGATATGATTGAGGATATTTTTCAATGTCTATATGAGGCAACCCTATTTTATGAGGGCATTGTATTACAAATGGGTATTGAGATGTATTTTGAGAGTCTGATAGCGGTTGTGTTGCCTCCAAATCTTTGAGTGGTGATACTCCTATGAGAAGCTTGCTCTACAAGTATATTTTAATCTTTTTTATTTCTAAATAATATATTGGGTGACTTTTAGAGCATGTGGTTTTTCTCCCAAAAGGGTTTCCCCATGTAAATCATTGTGTTGTGGTATGGATGATATTTGTATTTAAGTTTTTATAAATGTTAAAGATCTATAATTTTTTTGCATTATTCTCCTCTCAAGATTAGTGTAGGAAGTTGTTTCACTACCTTATCTTCCTTACAAGTTGTATCACCTTTTGTTTTAGTTGTGGGTTGTTGGGTTTTTTGAAATTATCTAGATTTGAGTTGGAGCTTGTGTAGAAGACACTTTGTGATCTTGTTGCAGGAATTTTTAGATGGTAAGTTTATTGGGGAGAATAGAGGTGGATAAATTTTATAGAAATAATTTTGGAATGTGGAAGATGAAGATGGAGGATCTTTTGATAGATCAAGATCTATGGGATGTTGTTGATGAGAATGTTTCAAGGCTTGGAGATCCTACTCAAGTTGTTCAATATGATGTTATGGACCATAAAGCCAAGGGTATAATCAGATTTTTCTTGGAAGAATCTATTTTAATCAATGTCCATGAAGAGAACTGTGCACAAAAACTATGGAAGAAGCTTAGTGAGATGTGTCAAGCCAAATGTTTAGTGAAAAATATTTTCTTGAGGAAGAAATTGTATTCCTTGAGAATGGAAGAGGGTGGGTGAATTATAAACCACTTGGAAGCATTCAATATTATATTGGATCAATTGGCATTAGTTGGTGTCAAAATGGATGAGGAGGAGAAATGTCAGATGCTTCATTTTTCTTTTCTGGATTTTTGAGAGTTTCTTGTTATGGCTATTAGGAGTACTTATATTATATTGAAGATTGAAGGTGTGGTGAGTTGATTTATTTTTGAAGAGATGAGGAGGAAGGTATCCATCAGTGCCAAGGAGGTCCTAAATGTTCCTAGAAGGCCTAAGGAAAAAGGAAAGAAGAATGAGAAGTGTGACAAATCCAAGTCCAAGGGGAGATCTAGATCTCATAGAAAGTCCAAAGCTGTTTATTGGAACTACAGTAAGCCTGGACATGTTCGTAAGGACTGTAGATAAGAAAAGAATAAGTAAAAGAAGAAATTTGATTCTGATTCTAAGGAAAAGAAGGAAGATGGTGACACATTCATTGCAGCTTTGGAAACTCATGTAGGTAATGATGCATGGCTAATTGAATTAGGTGCATCTTTCCATATGACCTTTAATAGAGATTGGTTTTTGAATATGAAGAATTTGATGGAGGTAAGGTGTAATTGGATGGTGATTCTCATTTAGACATTGTTGGTCATGGTAAAGTTAAAATCACGTTTCTTGATGGTAGAATAAAAAGGATTAATGGTAAGTTGCATATCCCTAGTTTATGATGGAATTTGTTTTGTGTGAGTAAACTAATAGATGCAGGTGTGCAAGTAGTATTTTTTGATGCAGGATGCAAGATGGCTAGAGGTGCTATGGTAATTTCTAGAGGTGTCAAATATGGAACATTGTATAAGCTTAATGCATATACTATTGAGTGCAATAGTACTTGGGTGAAAAGTAAGTATGTGGAAGAAGGGAGGATTTCACCTTCAACAGATGGTAATCGATTTTGGGTGCCCAAGGGTGCTCCTTCTTCTGAGTCAAATTTACCTATAGAGAAAACTATGTTATGGCACCAGAGACTTGGCCACATTACAAAAAGGGTCTAAGGACCTTGAAAAATAAAAACCTTGTTGAAGGTCCGTTTGATTGTGTAGTGTAGGAAAATATATACTCTTGCACTTTCACACTTTCTTGGGCCCTCCTTGCTTTATAATCCCTATTTATGTCTTAATTGGTCCTATTTTGCATCCACAAGATTAATAAATTACATATTTTTATGGCTAATCCTAACAAACATCAAAAGATAAATGATAACTTAATGATTTTTTCTGAGTGTCCCTAATTTTTGGGTTGGGACTAAGACACCACTTAGGGTGTCTTTGTCCCCCAAAGGCCTTGGGACCCTGATTTTAAAGTGGACATTAAATGGGCTACTTTTTGGAGTTTGTGCCCCAAGTTTTTAGGACTTGGGACTAAGATGCCACCTAGGGAATCTTAGTCCCCTTTAAGATTTTTTTGGGATTTAATTTCAAATTCTAGTGGGATTTAGCCTCGTTTATCAATGAATTCATATGTTGGATTGTTGTGTTTTAATTTTGGGATATTCAGCATGGATAAGTATAAATATAAGGTTCATTTACTCGTTTTCATCCTAAGTATTCATGTATTCATTCCTAACGAAAGTTTATGAGATCAAGAGTAATTCATCAAGATTCAAGCATCATCTCAAGGAGAATTTTGCATCATATGTGTTTTTGAGCTAACATTTGTGATGTATGGTTTTGATTCAAGCAAGCAATTCAAGTCAAGATCTATCAAGAATTCATGTGATTCAAGATCTATATCCAAGCTAGCCATTTCACACAAAGTTGCATATTTCATAGCAAGGGTTTGGTGAGCTGTGACATTCAATTTTGTTCATTCATTATTTCCATCCATTTCATTTATTTCAAGGTTTACTTACCAACAAGGGGTTTGACCAAGGAAAACCCCCATTCACTATCAATCAACAAATTTTTCCTCTCTTGCATGCTTGTGTTTACAAATTTAGGTTGACGAATTGAAGATCATTTGAAGTGCAAATTTGTAAAGTTAAAAAGTTGCATTGTGAAGTTGTCATCTTCACAAAAAGCCACCTATAGGTCAAATTTCAAAGATTTGATACCTGAGATTAGAGAAGAAGGAAGTGCAGACACTAAGCCTCAGGACCACATTCGAAGATTTTAAAAATTCTAGACATAACCAAGTCACCACCTGGGGCGTCCTAGTCCTCTTGAGGGTATTTTTTAGAGATTATTTCAGATCTATCTCTGGCATCCAAAGATTCTATATTTTCCCCAAAAAACAACAAAGGGACTAAGTCAATAGTAAGGGCGTCTTAGTCCTCCATAACACTTTTTGACAGCTTCTTTACATTTTCAGAATCTTCATTACACTTCTAGAACACCAAGGTACACATACCCTAACTTGTTGTTGAATAATTTCATCATTTACAAAATTTAGCTTACATAACTAGGTTTTATGAGTTGAATTCTTATTTGTCTTTTCCAAGCGTTTTCTTGGAGGTTATCCCCTTAAATCCTAAAAGAACTCCTCCTAGGTCTTCCCTATTGAGAATTGACTCACCCTTTGGGTTGATAGTCAATCCAATTAGGGTTCCTAGGACCTCATTGAATTTTAATAGGAGAAGAGTGGTGTTCTATGACCTACTAGGTTATAAATCACCCCTTTCCCATATTGTTCATTTTGGTGAACCCAATATTTTAGCGCATTCATTTTCTGATTTGGAGTTCATTAAAGTCATAGATCTAGAATTAATTTCATTTTGGTGAACTCGACATTTTAGAGCATTATTTTTCTAATTTGGAGTTCATTAAATTCCTAGATCTAGAATTCATACATTCTTGCATTGCATCTTGCATTAGTGAAATTACATCTAGATTTTCTCATCCTTAGTGAAAGTGCATCTAGGGTTTCTCATATTTGAATTAGTGAAAGCGCATATAGGTTGAATTTTTTCTTTCTTGCATTATCTTATCTCATTGAAAAACTTGAAAATTGCATTGTCAATCATCCTAATTGCATTTAGAAACATTGTTATTGCATTCACAATTGAAAAAATTACATTCAACTTTACATCCAATTTCTTGGTATTAGTCACTTTTTGCTGCATTTATTTGCACACTTTTTTATTTCTAAACATGAGGTCCCTTGGTAGGCTTGACCTCAAAACACTGTTAACAACTTATAATTTTCTATTTTTCTAAAAATCCTCTACTAGGACAAAAATGCCCTTCCTAGCATCTTAGTCCCTCTCTAGGTTTTTGACTCAAAACTCGCTTTGTGTTGTTTAAAGTGCTTCATTTCATGAATTTCTAAATTCCAAATTTCCATTTACAATATTTCATCTTTCAGGTTGTTGCATAATGTAATCAATAAATTACCTTGTTTCAAATTTGAAAATTGCATTTAAGTATTTCACTTTATGTCATTGAATTGCACTTTATTTACTTTCATATGATAGCATATTTTCTTTCAAGAGATGTGAATTTGATATGGTTAAAAATGGATTGTATAAGTACAAAATCCCCTCTCATGAGTTTAATTTAGAGTAGAACAATGAGGTCATTAAGAAACATGTTATTCATCCTTCTACTATATTTCATAGTTATGAGAACATCTTAGAGAAAGTGGATCAAACTATTGACACAATCCTTAATATTAAATTACCTATTGGTGAGGATGGTATGATACAAGGGGATGAAAGCATAGACAATCATAACAATCATACTTGTTCTTCTCCCGATACCTCTCCTATTAGTGACAAAGGTATCTTGGTGAAAAAAGATACAAGCATTGAGAATCTTGGTTTTCCCTCTCCTCTTCCCCTTTTAGAAGATATTAGAAAACAAGAAGATAAGATAATAGAAACATTTCTAAACATCACCTTACCTGGTCTCCATTCATCCCTTGCTTGTGAGAATTTTTTAGAGAAAGAGGATGATATCATAGATAGCCATGCCAATAAAAATTCTCCTTCTCCTAATATCCCTCCTCGATGTGAAGAGGATAGGTTGGTATTAGAAGATTCACCTATTGAGATTCATGAGAATATTTTTCCTCCCTTTCCTAATTCTCCTACCATTTGGAAAGATCTATTTGGTAATCATATTTGTCCCTCTCTTGATGCCTCCCCTACTTGTGATGAAGCTACTTTAAAAAATGTAACCATGGAATGTGATGAACATATTACAAGCTCTCCTACTAGGGTAGATGATATAGTACAAGAGAATGAGACCTTAGAGAAAAAGGATAAATTCATGAACAATCATAACAATCAAATAGAGCCTTCTCCTAATATCCACACTATTGATGAGCAAGGTAATTCAACCATTGATAAATCCCTTATATGTGATGAAGTTATCTCGAAAGAACCAACCCTTGAATGTAAAGAACATTTTGTTTGTAGTTATCTTAAAAACCATCCTACTAGGGAAGATATAACAGTGGAATAAAATGATAATATTGACAATATTAATTCCTTAGATGAAGATTATGAAGTAACATTAGACTCCCCTTCACTAAGAGATAATGAAATTTAGGATAAGTCTTATGAGTTTATGCACATTAGATATCCCTTGGAGTACTCTCCCGAGCCTAAACTTATCATTTATCCACCCTCTCAAAAACCACAAGTTCAAAACAAACCCATCCTTATCCTCGAACCATCTAATAAAAATGTGTCACAACAACTGAGTTACAATATCATTGCTCATACATAAAACACTAGGAACAATCCACAACCAAGACAAACACCTTCAACATCCCTCCCATTGCCTAATCTTATCTTACCAGGTCACCCTAATTTTCCTTCACAAAGTGGAAAGGAGTATGATCTTGTTGAACAACTTAAGAATAATCCCACAAAGATATCCCTCTAGGACTTGATTCATAATTCACCTAACTATCACACTATGCTTCAAAGTTCCTTATAACAAGTTCCAATCCCTTCTCATGCACAATCGAATGGCATAGCATCCATGATTCAAGGAATAAATGCTAAAATTATTTTCCAACAAAGTGAACTCCCCCCTTTGGAGGTACAAAAACAAAATGATGCTTTCATGATCATAGCTCATAAAAATAGCATAGGGATAAAATAAACCCTTGTTGGCAATGGCTCAACCTTAAATGTGTGTAGTGTGAACCTTTTGGAGAAGCTTGGTGTTGATAAATAAAAAATCCTACCCACCTCTTTATCTATTAATGGCTTTGCTAACATGTGAAAAAAACCGCTTGGTGTAATCACTTTTCCTATTAAAGCTGGAAAGGCCACATTAGAAACATCGATCCATGTTATGCCTCATGATCTTTCATATAATATTCTTTTAGACAGATCGTGGATTCATGCAATGAATGGGGTGCCTTACACTCTTCATAGTAAAATGAAGCATGTCTACAACAACAAAGTGTAGACACTTGATGCTGATCATGAGACTTATACTGTTATACAACTTGAGAAAAACAAAGAGAATCCTTTGACAAAATTGACACCAACTACACAAGTGGAACCCACGCAACAAAAGGACAAAGAAAAACATATTGATCATATCACAAAAGTATTAGAAGATGATTGGGGTTCCTTAGAATTTGAACCAACATTCATGGGAGAATATAAAATCATAAATAAAGAATTTACAAAGGGAAAATAAATAGTGGAAATGTAAAAACAACAAGAGCTTACACAAGGTGAATCTTCAACATGCAACAATTACACAACTAATTTTGACACAAACAAATATGAACCAACACTGAATTCGAAAGAGATGAAGAAGCTCTACGAAAAAAGGTTACAAACTTATGAAACAACTTGGATATAGTGGAAAATAATGTGGTGCTAGAGAACAAGGTATTTGTGTCCCTATAGAGCCTCACACACAAGAAAAGACTAGTGGTCTTGGTTATTGTCCCTTGAAAGAAACAAAGAAGCATTCACTTAATATAAACACTATCACAAAAAATCCTTAGATAAGACAAATTTAACAATGGTGCATCCTAAACTAATAGACACTAGTGGTCTTTATTGTTATCCTTTGCAAGAAATTAAATGGACAAAGAAATCCTCACTTTAAGTAAATGTCATCTCGTAAAACATCAATGATTTGAATTCGTTAGATTTTACACCCTCCTATAAAGAAGAGAACAAAATATCGCAATCCCACGAGTCTTATGTAGGTATGACATCCTGTACTAATCAAGAGATATATCTTTGTTGGGTATGTGTAGGATCATCATGGAAAAAAGAGGCCCTTAAGTCACGATGAAAATTCAAAAAATCAGAGTTAGGAAACTTGATGTAAAAATTTGAATAAGTTATCTATATTGTTTCAAAAATATGTAATAATAGAATATGTAGAAAATTTAATGTAGTTTCTAAAATACTAGGTTTATTTTAAAAAAAAAAAATCTATTTGGTAAAAATTTGAAATTTCAATGTAGTAGTACTTAAATTTTAGGGAAAAAATAAGAAGTAGGTGTCTTTTTGACCACCCTAACCACAATAAAATGATAATATTTTTTCATAATATTTTAGATATAAGTAGAGGATTCATGTCCCGATGTGATGCATATTGTTTTGTAATTTTTTTCCTAGTAAATAATTAATTATGAATTTTTAATTACAAATTTTGAAAAAAATAAAAACTCGTATGTCTGACCATCTTAACTTGGTCAAAAATTCATGAGATTCAATTTTTTTTTTAATCCTATAGTATGCAAAGCATAGAATGTGATGCATGTTTGGGATTCAAAAAATGTGATATTGTTTGAAAGCTATAGATGTTTTTCAATCAACCTATCAATCAAAAGTTTAGTCGTAATTCAAATAGAAAATGATTAATAATAATTTATTCAATTCAAAGTAAAAAATAATTTATATCGGTGGAAAGCTAGGAATATCCTTTGAAAACCCTTTTCGTTTCATCAATTTTCAGTAAAAAAAAGTCGTTAGCCACATGGGCCATCATATCACTTACATATCGCCATTTTTGGCCCTTCATGATCTTGCACATACGGTGTTGAAAATAATGAAACATCCTCTACTTTTGATCAGGAGAGTATCTTGACGAGACTCCTCTAAGATCGTCTAATCTCTCTCCCTCCAAGAACCCAAAATAAATTTTACTACAAGCATTCATTTTGTGCAGATCATAGAGTTCATGGTCATTCTACTAATACATGTAAAGCTTTGAGTAAATAAATTCAACATATTAAGGACTATGGTGCTCTCCCTTGGGTTGAAGCACCTAGTTCCTCTTTTCCTTTTGGCTCATCCTTGTTCCAGTACACTAAGTGGGAGTAAGGGGTTAGGTAGCCTTCTCCTCATATGTCTCTTGTCGTTGTCTCTTTTGGCTAGTTGACCGCCTTTCATGCATATGTATTAGAAAGCTTTGGATGTGGACGACATGCCTTAAGTTGGATTGCATGTGATAAGCTCTCATGTCTTCTTCTAATTTAAATCAATTTCTCACAACAATGGTGTTAGCAACCACTTTAAAGTGGAGGCATTCATTGACACTCATGTCTCGTTGTACACTTTTCTTTCTTCTTGCAATGTGTTCCTTTCTTGGTGGTGTCATTGGGCCTTATTTCCTTCGAGAAAGTGATTTTTTTTTGATATGTCATTTCTTGGATACAATAGGCACAATTTTCTCTAAGAAGATACCTTGCACGAACTAAAAAAAATCCCTTCAAACACCCCTCTTTCTTGTTGCGTTTCATTTTTGTACCTTGTTAAAGTCATGGAGGTATGGCTTTGATATGGTTCCCAGGGCTCACCTAGTGAACAACTAGCTTGACTAGCCCTTGTGAGCATGCAATTTTTTTTCATAGTGGATAGCATGTTCCACTTGTAAAAATTTTGGACAAAAAACCTAGACCCGGTTGACAACACATTGGACGACTAGTTGAAGCTTGATCCATTGCATTTTTCATTTTTCTTTGATGGTGTATGTTTACAATTTGGTTATGGTTTCATATATCATCCACATGAGTGTTACTTTGTGCTTATGTTGGTTTGTCATAGGATCTTGATCTTGGGGCTTGATCATCCCTCATGTTCATTGTCATTCTCTCTTATTAGTATTTGTACATTTGAACCCCTCTTGATTGCGTGGTTAGCTACTTTAGTATGAGTTTGAAGAAAGTTCATCCTCTCACTAAAGTGGGGGCTAAATGTAGTGTATGAAAATGCATACCATTTAATTTTCACACTTTTTTGGGCCCTCCTTAATTTATTTATACCTATTTGTGGCTTAATTGGTCCTATTTTGTACACACAAGCCTAATAAATTACATCTTTTTATGGCTAATCTTGAAAAACATCAAAAGATAAATGATAATTTAATGATTCTGTCTAAGTGTCCCCAATTTTTGGATTGGGACTAAGACACCACCTAGGGCGTCTTTTTCCCCCAGAGGTCTTGGGACCTTGATTTCAAGTGGACCTTAAATGGGCCCCCTTTTTGGAGTCTGTGCCCCAAGTTTTCAGGACTTGGGACTAAGACGTCACCTAGGGCATCTTAGCCCCCCTTAAGATCTTTTTAGGATTTAATTTCAAATTCTAGCAAGATTTAGGCTCCTTTATTTAATGAATTCATATGTCTGATTTTTGTGGTGTAATTTTGGGATATTAAGCATGGCTAAGTATAAATACAAGGTTGATTCACTCATTTTCATCCTAAGCATTCAAGTATTCATTCCTAAGGTAAGTTTATAAGATCAAGAGCAATTCATCAAGAATTTGGAGCCATCCTCAAGATTCAAGCATCATATGAAGGAGAATGTTGCATCATATATGTTTTTGAACTAATATTTGTGATGTAGGGTTTTGATTCAAGCAAGCAATTCAGGTCAAGATCCATCAAGCATTCATGTGATTCAAGATCTATATTCAAGCTAGTCATTTCACACAAAGTTACAGATTTCATAGAAAGGGTTTGGTGAGTTGTAACATTGCATGTTGTTCATTCATCATTTCCCACCATTTCATTTCATTTCAACATTTAATTACCAACAAGGGTTTTGACCAAGGCAAACCCCATTCACTAACAATCAACAAGTTTTTCCTCTCTTGCATGTTTGTATTTACAGATTTAGGTTGAAGACCTGAAGATCATTTGAAGTAAAAAGTTGTAAAGTTGAAAAGTTTCATTGCAAGATTTTCATCTTCATGGGAACTCATGTGCAAGCCAAATCCAAAGATTTGGGAACTCATATCAGAAAATAAGTGTAGATACTGAGCCTTAGGACCACATTTAGAGATTTTAAAAATTCCAGACCGGACTCAGTCACTACCTATGGCATCTTAGTCCTCCCGAGGGTATTTTTTAGAGATTCTTTTAGATCCAACTCCAACATTTGAAGATTTTACATTTTCCCCAAAAACAGTAGTGGGACTAAATTAGTAGCAAGGGTGTCTTAGTCCTCCATAACACTTTTTGACAACTTCTTTGCATTTTCAGAATCCTCATTAGATTTCAAAAATTCCTAGGTACACATACCATAACTTGTTGCATAATTTCATCATTTACAACCTTCATTTATCTTGCATAACTAGGTTTTGTGAGTTGAATTCTTATTTGTGTTTCCAATCCTTTGCTTGGTGGTGAACCTCTCAAAACCTTAAAAGAACCCATCCTAGGTCTTCCCTATTGAGAATTGACTCACCCTTTGGGTTGATAGTCAATCCAATTAGGGTTCCTAGGACCTTATTGAATTTCAATAGGAGAAGAGTGGTGTTCTATGAACTAGGTTATAAAGCACCCATTTCCAATATTGTTTAGGTTGTAATCTTGAATTCGATTTTTGTGAGCATTGAATTTATGGAAAATAAAACTGTGTTTAGTTTTACTCAAGTTATCATAAATCTTGTGATGTATTGGATCTTATTCATTCTGATGTGTTTGGTGGTGTAGATGTTCCTTCAATTGGTAAATCCACATATTATGTATCATTTATTGATGATTATAGGAGGACATGTTTATATACTTTCTAAAGAGTAAATCTTAAGTTTTTAGTCGATTTAAAGAATTTAAAGGAATCATTGAGTTGTATATTGGAAATAAAATAAATTGTTTAAGGATTGATAGTAGCGATGACTTTTTCTTTAATGATTTTGATAGATTATGTAAAGATTATGGTATTCATAGACAAAATAAAACTCTTTATTTTCTACAATAGAATGGAGTCGCAAAAAGAATGAACAAGATGTTGATGGAGAAGGATAGGATTATGTTGAGTGGTGCTAGTATAGAACAAAGGTTTTGGGCTAAAGTTGTTGTCACTACTTGTTACTTGATTAACAGGTCTCCTACATTAGCTCTTTTTCATAAGATTCCTATAGAGGCATGGTCGAGTCACAAGCCTTCATTAATACATCTTATAGTTTTTGGTTATAAGGCATATTCACATGTGCTAAAGGATAAGCAATCAAAATTGGAGAACAAGGCTGTGAAATATATCTTCATCGGATACAGTTATGGTATGAAAGGATACAAGCTTTGGGATCTTTTTGCACAAAAGGTAATACACAATAGATGTGTTATTTTTTACAAAAATAAGCTTTCTTTTGTTACATTGCAGCTAGAACAAATAAAATAGGAAGATGCAATTCAATTTCCTTTTACACTTGAGAAATTTGAATCAAGGCCCATGGATAGACAAGAAGTTGACGAGAGCTCATCTAGCTTTGAATCTTTAGAAGAGGAGGAAGAACCTCAAACTCAACTTGTTTGTAGGTATACATGGCAAAAACAACCACGTGAAATTTATTCACTTGATGATTGGAGATGTATTTTTTATTTGAATACTAACATGGATGAACCCAGATCAATAGAAGAGGCATTAGGTATGAATGATGCAAAATCCTAAAATATTTCTATCAATGAAGAAATGGAAGCTTTGAAAAAGAATCATACATGGGATCTTGTACCATTGTCTAAAGGATGAAAAAATGTTGGTTGTAAATAAGTGTTCAAAAAAAATATTGGTTCAGATGGAAGTATTGAGAAATATAAAGAAAGGTTCATTGCAAAAGGTTACTCTCAAGTTGAGGGTGTTGATTATGGTGAGATATTTTCTCCTGTTACAAAAATGACATCCATTATATTTTTTGTTTTTATTGTTGCTGCTTATGATTTAGAGGTTGAGAAAATGGATGTGAAAACTACTTTCCTTCATGGTGAATTGGAGGAGGATATTTATATGACATATTCAAAGCACTACATGGTAAAAGGTAAAAGTGAATTGGTTTGCAAATTGAAGAAATCTGTGTATGGTTTAAAATTGATTACTAGTATGTGGTACCATAAATTTAATACGTATGTGTTGAGTTTGGGATTTGAGCATTATAAATCAGATCATTGTATTTATTATAAAATTGATGGTGATTGTTTCCTATTTATTGCATTATATGTTGAATGGTAAAGGGAAAGGTATGATTTCAGAATTAAAATCTCTACTTGGTGCTAAGATTGAAATGAAAGATCTTGGTGTAGCTAAACAAATTCTTGGGATGGAAATTAGAAGATATAGAGTAAATAGAAAGCTATGGCTTGGCCAAAGTATGCCAATTCAATTTTGTAGAGGTTTGATATGGAGGATTGTAGACCATTGTGTGTTCCTATTTTAGTTGGAACAAAGTTATCTATTTTAGATTTTCCAACATCCTCATCGGAGATGGAAGACATGAGTAGAGTGCCTTAGCAGAGCACAGTTACAAGTTTGATGTATTCACACACACTTGCATAGGTCTACCCTAATCCTATCGTTGAGTCAATTTGTGTGTTTCTTCCATTTAGTGTCGAGTTGAAAGGTTAGGCCTAACCTATTCAAGTCCTAGTTTATTATTTTTAGTTAAGGAAAAATAATGTGATTTATATGATATGAATCATACTGCTTCTTTCATTTGTCAATTTTGTATATATATATATATATAAAGTCAAATTGACTATTATTAAATAGTATTAAAAAAACCATGCATATAATATATATAAAAAATGATATATAATTCGTAAAATACAGATACATAATTATATATATTATATAAATATAATAGTTATATTAAATGCATATTTTTCATGATTATAAAATCATGGATCATAAAGCTTTTACAAAATTATTTTTAGCTAGCTCTTCGAGAGGCAAGTTAGCCTCCATAGAAGGCTCTATTTAAGGAGATTTAATTGGCCTTTAAGCCATAGTTTTAGCCACACAGTGGTGCTAGTTAAAACAATTCTTTCAAGCCACTAAGTGGTAGTTTAAACAAATTTAGAATTTGGATTAATAAGCCATAGTGTGAGTTTTTTGGAGTGGCATATACCCATAGGTCAATCCCTATTTAGAGGTGACATTTTATATATAGTTATGTGAATTTATTAAGAAGTTGGCACCTTAGTCCAGCTAAATGATAAATGCTAGTGCTAAGTGGTAGTTTATACCATTATTAAAAGGTATATTTATCAACCACTATGTAATTAGTTGAGAGTGGTGAAATGATCAGTGAACCGTAGATAAAATAGGGGAGGAGGGAGATGCCCTTTTCCTATTCTATCTAGGCCATTCACATATGTCCTAAGAAGCCTAATAGGATTAACTATCAACCTCTCAAGGTGAGTCAATTCACAATTAGGAGGACTTAGGAGGGGGTTCCTTTCAACTTTAAGGGGTTCACCACGAAGCAAATTCTTGAAAAATATAATGTTGGAAAACACAATGTGATATGCAGACAACCTAAAATGAACTAAATGAAAGATGCAAATACTGAAAATAAGCAACACCAACTTAGGGTATGTGTACCTAGGAAGAAGCCTGGAGATGATATAAAGGTTCTGGAAATGCAAACAAGTTGCCAAAATATGCCTTAGAGGACTAAGATGCCCAAGATGGCATATTAGTATCATTGTTGTTTTTTGAGGAAAACACAAAATCTTTAGATGTCAGAAAGGAATCTCAAAGAATCTCTGGAAAATATGCTTGGGAGGACTAAGATTCCCAAGATGGTGTATTAGTCCAAATCTAAATTTATAATTTTTTTGAGTGTGATCTCAAAACCTAAGAGCTAAACTTCCTTCTTCACCAAGCTTCTCGATCTAAACCCACAAAAAGACTTGCAAAATAAAGGAATTTGGATTGATTGTTTATGGCGGTTTGCATTGGTCAAACACCTTGTTTATTAATTAAACCTTGATGAAAAAGTATAAATCTGAAAATGGAAATGTGCATGTTCCCTAATCTTAAATGTGTCTAAGATTATGCAAGCTATGATATGAAGAAACCCTATTCAAATGTGTTAGAATAAGATCCCTACAAATGTAAATGAACTATAAAGGAGATCTCTAATCACCCTAGCAAGTCACAAACATGAAGTATACCTTCCTTAGGTAGGAAATAAAGAAATAATGGAAATCAATCAAGAAACAAGTCCTTAGGCTTGGATAAATCGATAGTTGCATCTCCAAGTAGAATCTTAGATGATCCACAATAGGCATCCATTACTAATCTTGGCAATGCTAAATATTGACTTGGAAAGACTTAAAAAACTTGTGAAAACATAATAGAAGGTTGCTCCAAAACTCTGAAACTTCCTTCAACTTGCTTGCTACTTGCTTTCTTCTTCCTTACTTAGATTCTTACTTCCTTTCTTCTTCTTAGGTAAAAATGGGCGGGAATCTTACTTTTATAGGGATTCCTACCTAATAACCTTAATATTAGATCTTAAAGGCCAACAAAAGGTCAAATAAATTCAAATATATTCATTTCCCACTTTTAATTCCAAAAAAAAAAGGGCCTCTGGGAGTAAGACGCCCTAGGTGGCATCTTGGTCCCACAAGGCTTAAATTGTCAGTTCAAAAGGTGGGTTTCCAAGATTGATGGTTGTTTAAGGGTTTCAGTCTAGTTTACAATTAAAATATGCCATGAGATGCACAAAAAGGGGTCTTAGGGGCCCATGATAAGTGGTATAAATGGAAAATAATGTAGACGATGCTAAAATAGGTCCAAATTAAGAGTGAAAATGCAAAGGTATGCATTTTACTACACTACATTTAGCCCCCACTCTAGCACCCATATGACACTACGTGAATATCCAAGCTAAAGTACACTTCAATAAATAAATTTATAAAAAGATACTCATATGGATTCATTAGGGAGAATGAAGTCCCCACTATAGTTACCTACAAAACCACAATGTTAGGACTCGCATTCTACATCACAGATTCACTAGAATCTCAAATATAATCCTCTCATCTAAGTTTCCTATCAAATCAAATTTGAGGGTAGATATATGCCGCCCCTTGATTTTGCTTGCTTTATGGAAGTGGAATCAAGGTAGTAGATCAACCAAGTCAAACTGGATAAGTTCATCATAGTGAATTTCCAAGTATCATGCCACTTGATGATATACATGTGATGAGAATGGGATCAAAACCATGATTCCAATGCAATAAATGGCATCAAAAATAGAGTTCGCTAGCTCAAGATATGTTAATTTGAATAAAGAAGAACCTCTTTTCTTTTTAACAAAAATGACCTAAAAGTGCACGTATAAAAGATAAAAGAGAGATTAAATCACATTCATTTCATCCTTTTACCTATTTCAGAGTGAGCTAGGAGTAGAGTGAGCCACCATGCCAAGAAAACGTCCATCCAATCATCTGTGGATCGAGATTCTATGGGAGACAGTCGTACAAGGTGAGCTACAACACATTGTGATTCGATTTCACCTTCTCCGTACTAATTGATTTTAATGCTTTTATGAAAATTTTAAGTAAAATTATAGGGTAGGGAAGGTATTTTCGTCATTTTTTTTAGATTTTCGCGAAGTGTCCCACTTTTCCGCCAAGTGTCCCACTTTTCCACCAAGTGTCCCACTTTGCCGTAAAGGCCCCACTTTGTCACAAAGTGTCCCACTCAAGGAAAAATTTAGTGGCAAATCTTCACCAATTGGCGAATAATTGAAATCGAGAACTCCAAAAATGGCGAATAGTACAAGCTAAAAAGGATGTTGAATCGCTAGGTTTTTACAAAAAAATAGTTTTGTCTCGATTAATTCACCTAATTATTTTTTAAATGATGCATCATTGAAACTCATTCACCAATAGTTTATATTGTAATTACAAATATTAATTATATTCACCAGTAATATTATATTCCTACCATTAATTTTGGGGCAATATCACCACTAATAATAAATTACCATTTCATTTTAGGGATATTTTAGCCTTGAATAGGTTTTTTATTTATTGTCATTGATTAACTTTTTAATCGGATGGTTGCAGGTTGATTCCGTGACTTTATATGCATATGCATTTTAAAAGGCTTGATGAGGCTTGAAATTTGTTTTGGGCCACACGATTATACTAAATTATGTGGCCCAAAATAAATTTCGGGCCTCAACAAGATTTTTAAAAGGCACGTGCATATAAAATCATAGAATTAACCTATAACCATCTGATTAAAAAGCTAGTCGATGGTAACAATTTCACTTTTCATAGTCCATTTTTTTACGTGAGAATTTTAAATAATGCTTAATCTGTGTGTGCTCCAATGCATTTTTATAGTGAATTTATGTAGGAGCGGCCAGGGCCGCTGTCCCTGGACCCCGCAAGGGGGCGTTGCCCCCTCGACCCTCACAAGGGGGATCTAACCCCTTGACCTCCGCAAGGGGTGCTACCACTTGACCCCACTGGTGGCTGCCAACCCCAGGCCCCTACTTCAATATTACAAAAAACAAAACAAAAATGGGGGAACTGCGCTGACCAACTATGCAAAATTTTAAAGGAGATATTCACCATTGTAATTAATATTTTTAGTGATTATTCGCTAGGATTTTCCACTGTGATTATTATTTTTACTAATTATTCATTAAGATTCGCTAAGATTTTACAATTTTTTTTAATATTGTACATAGATTCGCCAGGAAAATTAATAATTTTTTTCAAATAAAAGGAAAGATTCGCCAAGATTTTATACCTTCACCTACGGGGGATTTATTAAAGTTATACCTGCATTTTAGGTTTCTATTCTAACACAATTGGGTAGAATTTGTTTTACATTCTCATGGATCTTAATCTTAGACACACTTAAAGTTAGGATTGCATACACAATTACATGTTTTAGATTTTCATTCATCGTCAAAGGTTTAATTACCAACAAGGGGTTTGATTGAGGCAAACCCCTATCTACCAAAAAGCTACAATTTTTTTATTGCAAGCTATTAGTAGATCCAAATCCGGGAACAAAAATTTCAAAGTGCAAGGAGGGAGAGCATACCTTGAAGTTGAATATTAGATTCAAAGGTTTTTTGAAGGGCCTAGCAGAACCTATTCGCCTTTAGTGGTGAATGAATCCCTATTAGGGATTGAAGGGCATCATATTCTACATTGTACAAGCTTTTGTGTTAGGTTTAGAACTACTCGAGAAATCCTACCAAGACACACTCGCCTTTGGTGGCGAATGAGTCTATGCCAACAATGTAGAAAAGCAAGATTTGACTAGGTGCATTGTATTATCTCTTTCTTGTATTGCCAAAAAAGTTACAGTTTCTTTCTGTTTTGTCTTAGATTCATGCATTATAAGTGTTAGACTTAGAATTAGGGTGTGTTTATTAATCCAATTCCTTCTCCATAAATTGTGATTTAGCTCAGGCCACCCCATCCTTGCATAAAGGAAATATTTCAAGATCCCTAAATCTTGACTTAATTCACCTCTTTGGTTGATAGTTATTTCAAGGTTCTTGGATCTCATCTTTTGAATGAAACCCTAATATAGAAAAATGGGGTTAGAGATCTCCCTTATCTCTTTTTCTATGTTTTAGTAGAAATTTCCATTCATGTGAAATGCACTAATGGATAAAAATTAAGATTTTGGAAAATAAATTTTGTTTCTATCATATGTCTATCTTGTTTATTTGATGATATTGCATTTAAAAATAAAATAAAATACTAGAGATTGGAATATACTTTCTTGTATAAATACATACGTTTATTAAGCCTTTCATTTAGAGCATGATTTAAATAAAGGTTTATATATATATATATATATATATACACGAGAATATATGTGTGTGTGTGAAGGAAAAGGGAATAAAGTGCTATTTAAAAGCTAATTAACTCCAAGTTAACATTTGATTAAATTTGAATTTGAATTTCAATATGAAATTGAATGGGTGGAGGCCCCCCATAACCCCAAAAAATTGAGGATCAAATATGTGTGTAAGTAGTGGGGGAAATCTATCATAATGGAACACACCAATTTTGAAAAAAAACGTAGTGTTAATGGGTACAAAAAGCATGCAAAAGGAGAGGAGAGAACTCAAGGGAGTATAGGGGGTGAATTTTGGTCAAAAAATTGGGGAAAAGAAGATATTGAATTGGTTAGCCGAGAAAGGGAAGAGTTGTTTCCTTAGATTTTAGGATTTCTACACCTGATATCTTGGTCGATTGTCTACTTGATAGAGATACATATGACACATTTAGAATGTTTCCATTGCAAACATTTTTTTCTTCTATTCCTTTGAATCCTCTATTTTTTTATCTATTAAAATGAATTGGAGAAAATTCATTATCTTGTATGTACTTTGCATTAGTCAATGTATATGCTTTTCATTAGGTTTCCATATCTTCTTTCCTTTATTCAAGGAAAATAAAATCCATGAGGTTATCTATTCCATGGACATCTCCTCTAGGGTGGATTGCATTTTTTTCATAATTAATGCTCTATCTATACAATAGTAGCAGGGACGTTTTGAACCCTGCATGTAAATGCATGTGTGTTGGGTCATCGACTAAACCCTCTTTTACGATAAATAAGCCTTAATATGGCTAACCGATGCTAATGAAATTGAATTTGTAACATTTGGTTCCTTTGAGTGAATAAACCTGAGAATGATATGATTGCTCAAATCTTGTATACATTTTATCTGTGTAACATTCAATGTTTGGTATCGAACAATTCCCATCATTCCATTTGATAAGTTTAGATTCCAAATGAAACCAATTATTCATTGATGTCAATCATTCCTTAATAGGCCACGTGGTGAAGATTCATCGTTCCAATTTAATTGTTTAAAAGAAATGGAAATATTGTATATATATACATATATATAGATATATATATACACACACATATATATAGATATATATATACACACACACATATATATATAAATATATATATACACACACATAAATATATATATATATACACGTTTTGTCTGAAATAATTTATCAAGTCGAGTGATTCTTATCACTGTTATTCATATATTTGTTTTATGATGTTTTTATTGTCTAGTCGACAGTAACTATGTTTTCTAAAAGATGTTGATAGACTTATATGATGTATTAAACTGAATGATAGCATGTTATCATTCTAATTGATAACATTCTTATCATTCCAAAACCTGATAACAAAAGTTTATAAGAGTGGAATGAATAGAATGTCCATCATATCGATCCACCTAATATCAAAGGATTTCAATATCATTTTAAAACAATATGAGAAGAATAGTATCGGCCTAAAAGGACAAAGTCCTGAGAAGAATGAAAGGAGCTCGAATGCTATATCTTTGTTCTGAGTGAAATACCTTACGTAGAGTCTATTTTTTGAAATAGAGCAACACTCATATTATCCTTAAGGAAATGTTGATGCTTCAATCCATGACAAAATTTCTTAAGAGTGTATGATATCAACTCTTATTTATTTGATGTATCCTTCATTTCATGACATAAATAAAGACCTAGAGGTTACTTTCTGAATATTCTTGTTAAAAAATTGAACAAAACGAATTGAGAGTAACTTTGTTATTTGATTGTACAATGAATGGTAACATTTTAAAGGAAGTTAAATTGAACCTAGTATGTGTGGATTCTATTTAAACATGCAGATTTATTATGTTGTCAATTACAAGTTGATTTTATTTAAAATAACCTTGTGACATACTATTTGACATTGAGATTTATAACAAGGTATAAGAGTGAATGCCTAATGTTTATGTTCCTATATTTTCAATTGAATCTATTCATACATCTGATAAAAGGTGACATCTATCTAGATATAGAAATATTTATGTGTAATAAATCTTTATTTTATTTAAAAAGAATGTATACACATACATCATTTTTAACAATAGGCCATATATGTGTACATGCATAAATCTTCCATTTATGCATTACACATACATGTGATATACCTTCTTTAAAAATTGTTCTATTTTCTTTATTGTCTTTATCTAAAATGTAGATTTCATTCCAAGTAAGAAGGTATAAAAGGAATATTGGAAATCTATAAAACTAATGCATGTACTGTGATATTCATATCATCATTATTGAAATGAATCATGTGTTACATTTAAAAATATGATTGTTTAAATGTCAAATCTAGTTAAGACCTTTCTTATGCACGTTGAATAGGAGATAGTCAAATGAGTCATACGTAGAATATGTTGTAGATAGTCTGACTCTTTTAAACATCAAATGATTGGCTACTTAAAGATTATTGGAACCAAATTGATTGTTTTCATATTGTCAAACTTGGATAAGATGTATGTTATCTTATGTATGTGGGAAGTTATCTTCTAGGATGGGTGTCTAAAATGGGTTAACAAAGAGCATAAGTTTTTCATTTCCAAAATATATTAATTTTTTAGCTATATACGTCATATGCTTGGCCAAGCTAGTCCATTATGTTGAATGGTCTAATTATTATTATCTAACTCTTTTCCATTTCCTAGCATAGATCTTGCATGTTCTAAATGTAGATCTGGAAATGCATGTAGATGTTTGGCACACACTAGATTCCACCTTGTAAACTATATCTCTTACTAAGTACTTTGTGCAAGGTTAGATATTCTCCGAGTTAGGAAGAATTCTGGGGAAACATAGCTTTGTGATTGGGTGGAAAAGCAACTGAACCATGTTCTTGTCCACAAGATGCAGTGAGCATTGAAGAGGAATCACATGGAATTCCATATTCTTAATTATTTTATTATGTACTTCATGATGTAATTTGATTTGACAAAGTGATAAGTTGGCTGAAGTCAAACTATGCAACTTGTAATTTAATTGAAATTTGGAAATGAATTAAATTATTTCTTTTGACATGAGGTGCTATGATGGAAAATAGATAAATGAATTTCTTTAATTTATTACTCATAATTTCATATTTTATTTTTGAGTGTTATTTATGTATGGCCTATTACATAAAGAATTCAAGGTATATAAGATGGATGTAAAGTATACATTTTTGAATGGTGAGTTAGAAGAAGAGGTATACATTGAACAACCATAAGGCTTTTAGTCTTCAGAAGATCTTGATATGGTCTACAAGTTGAAGAAGGCCTTGTCTGGGCTCCAACAAGCTCCTAGAGCATGGTATGCAATATTGAATAAGTACTTATTACAATGAGAATTTAAAAATGGTACCAAAGATAGCAACATTTACTTCAAATTTTAAAGAAATCAAATTCTAATTGTGGTTGTGTGTGTTGATGACATAATATTTGGTGGAAATGAGGCAATATGTAAGATTTTTGTAGAGGAGATGCTAAATGAGTTTGAAAGGTCAATGTTTGGGGAGATGAGTTTCTTCCTTGGGGTACAAATTAGTCAATCAAAAAAAATTATATTAATTTTACAAGGAAAATATGTCAGAGGAAATGTTAAAGAAGTTTGGAATGGAGGATTCTAAACTAGTGTGTACTCCCATGGTTACTGGTTTCAAGTTGAGAAAAAATGATGAATCTCCTAAGACAGATCAGACCAAGTATAGATCCATGATTTGTTGACTGCTATATCTAGCTACAAGTAGACCTAATATTATGTATGCAGTATGTCTTGTTGCAAGATTTCAAGAAGATCCTAGAGAAACACATGTGGTATAATTAAAAAGGATATTTAAATACTTAAAGAGTACTCCAGATTATGGTCTATGGTATTCTAAGGATATTGATTGCAATTTGAGGGCTTATATAGATGCAGATTCAGAAGGTTGTGAAGATGATAGAAGAAGTACAAGTGGAGGTTCTTTCTTCCTTAGAAACAGACTAGTTTCTTTGTTAAGTAAGAAGAAAGTTTCAGTATCACTATATATATTGTAGAGGAAAAGTATATTGTAGCAGCATCTTGCTGCACATAGGTGTTATGAATGAAGAAAACATTGAAAGATATTAAAGTATCATATGATGAACCAATTTCTATGTTGTTTGATAATAAAAGTTCTATCAAAATATCAAAAAATTAGGTAGTTCATTCAAGGACAAAGAATATCTCTATCCGATATCACTTTCTAAGAGAGAAAGTTGTAGAGAATGAAGTGAAGTTGGAGTACATGTGCCTAGAAAGGATCAAGTAGTAGAAATATTCAAAAAGACTCTTCCAAAAGATACATTTGAGTATCTCCGGTAGAAGCTTGGGGTTATTTCCTCTCCTTTTAACTAGATGCATAAGTTGGTGCTTTTGTCCAAGGGAGCAATTCAAGATATATTCTTGGTCCTAGACTGATGAAGGCTACCTCTCAAGGGGAGTAGGTAGTGGTGTTGTTAGTGTAGTCAGGGGAAGCATATTTGAAAGGAGGAGAGAAAGTGGGAGAAAAAGAAGTGGAGAAGAGAGATAAGTTTTCATGTGTCATATAAAGTGAAGTTTGGAGGTGTTACCCTTTGCCATTCATGTCAAAGGGGGAGAGAAGTCTGAAAAATAGAAAGGGAGAAAAAGATGGGGAGAGTGATGTCTATAAAGAAATGTAAGGAATTCCCAAGTAAGGGGAGAACAAGTGTTTTCATCAATGAAAAAGGGGGAGATTGTTGCACTATGTTGTCATTGATGTCAACCTCTAGTGTATTTGTGATGAGAAGGTGTTACAGATGCAGTAGGTTCACTTAGTTTCCATGTTCTTTTGAGAAAATTTGCATAGAGGATGTACAAGGTAATAGGAAACTTGTTTTGTATTGTTTTTCACATTTCTTCATGGTTAAAGATGTCCTTGTGTAGTTTGGATGTGATGTTCAATACTATTTAGAGGTGATATATCTAGAGTTTCAAGTTCTAGATCATGCGATAGTATAAGATGTGTTTGATAGTATTTTGGATTGTGAAGAAGGTTTTGTGGAAGAAATGGAATTGCTCTGCATTTCTCCACGATGAAGTTTCTTGTCTTGTGGATTTGGGAATGTGCTAATATTGTTTGTATCTAAATTTAATTGGATTATTGTGTGATTAGTTATTCCACAGGCTTGGTTCATACATTGTTATAGTTCGATAGCAGTGCCATTGATTGCACAAGATGATAGAATGTTCAATTTTAGGTGGTTGTGCTAATGATTGTGAATATTTTGATGATGTTGGAATATTTTACGATGTTGTGTGGTGTTGTTACTTGGTTTATAGGATGTTTTTGGACTTGTTGAAGTGTGAATTTGGTTGATTGTTAGCATTAATACCATTTTGGCCAATCTAACGTGTTATAATTGTTTGAAGAAGTGCTTCATGGGTTGTGGAAGTAGGGTGTAGCATGTTAGTGGAGATTTAGGTCCTGGTTAACCCTTGGTGTGGTCCACCTTCACTTATTTCCACCACATAAGTGTTTTTTGCCGACCTATTTTGTGGCTACATGTTTAAGGTGCATACGTTTCATTGAGGCCAACCTAGAGAAGTTGTTTGAAGTCATAGAGAGTATATATGCAAGATCAATTGTTAGTGAAGTGAATGACGTAGAGTAGTATGAATAATGGTGTGAATGTGATAATGTGTTGTGATCTTAGTGCGATCATGAATGCCTATCTATCGGAAGCAATGAGCAGAAGGTGGATACATTTAGTGTACCTGAAGTTGTTGGAGGTAGTGAGTTGAAGGTTGCGGATGGTGTAGAGTGTTTTTGGTGGATTCTCCTATTGCTTCGAGCTAGTGAACCTCCTTATAACAGATTCTTTGTAATCTCTTTTATCTAAGTAGTGAGCCCTTGGTATTTAGACTTTCTCTTTTGGATAGTGAGTCCTTCGGACAATGTGTCTTTTGTAATCAGTGTTTTTATTCATATAGTGAGTTAATCCTTGCCATATCTTTTCCATTATTGGGTTTTCCATGTAAATCTAGTATTTTATTGTGTATGCTTGTGGATGTGTTGCAGTTTCATTTATTTACATTCATGTTGATATTTAATAAAGGTTTTTGGTTAATGAGGGTTTTAAATGTTAACGCACAACTAATTCAACCCCCCTCTTAATTGTCCTCCATGTCTAACAGTCTCAAATTTTGATTTTTCTGTAGCATGTTTGATTATTTAAATATTTAATGATGATAACCTTCCCATGTTGACTTTTGATTAGAACTTCCAATTGAACTATTTTCGAGGAGTCAAGTTCGAAAGTTGTAATTATAGGTGGATTTATGCATGAAGGCATTTTCTATTTTTGTGTTGAGTTTGTATAAAATGTGAGCTTTGGAGGTGAAGTTATATTTTCGTAGGCACATCTTTAGCATGTGTAGGTTTAGTGACAATTACAACATTGAATGTTGTGACAACTGGAAACTTACCATTACACATGTGCAATGGTTTTGACACTTTTCATGTTGCATCTTAAGCCTTTGGCATTCAATTTAGAAATGTCTAATTAATGCATTATAAGCTCCTATATATTGAGCACTTGCATTTTGGAGTTGTAGTTGTTTTTCTATTGAAGTACTATTATGTTGCTGAAATTACTCCAGAATTGAGAAGAAGTGTGAAGACTCTTGCAAGAGCATAACTCTGTAATTATATTGTAACTTGTTTATTGTTGATGAATTATATAATTGAGTTATGTTTTGGAGTGTGATGTTTTTCTCCCAAAAGGGTTTTCCCCATGTAAAATTATGTATTATGACTTCATTGTTTATCTGTTTATGATATGTATGTGCATCTTAATCTATAACAGTTAAAGATGTTTAAGAAATTTTTGCAACTCTCTCCTACTTAGATTAGTGTAAGAAGCTTCTTCCCCACACTTGAAATCCTTTCACTTATTTCCACTAACTTTAATCCCTCCTAGACATTAATATAATATGCTTCCTTTTTTTTTACTACTGCAGTGGAGAAGCTAGCTTTTTCTGATTATAAGCTTTAGTGTTTTTCAAAATCAATTTCTATTTTTTTTGAAATTTTGGCTGTCTATACCGAGCATCTTACACAGACGCTGAACAAAATTGTTAGACATGAGAAAATAATAAGTTTTGATTTGGTTTATCTACTTCAAGAACATTCATCTTCCTTTTGTTTTCAGTCTTTGTTGTGTTCCTCGATCCTTATTTTCTAATTCAATTCTTAGGGATGAGCTTCCCAACCTACTTGACATTTCTAGTGTATTCTTTCTCTACTAATTACCAGTGTAGAGTATCTTAATCCAATTTTGGAACATGGGCCTTCAAGCCTTCCTTTACTTTTCTGATATTCTTTGTCTTCTACTTACTATTGTTTACCATATGGAAACTACAAAAACCCATGATTGCAAAAGAGAGATTACCTACTAAATAGCAAAGAAAGGAGGTCTTGCCTTTCAAACTTCATTCTTCCTGGAAAATAACTTTTTAGTTAGCAGACATCTATAAGTGGCCATCCTTCATGCAAGTCCTCTCCAACCCTGCCCAATGATGTTTTCAAATCATAAAGTGGCATCCCCACTCGCTCGCTCTCGCACTGCTTTCCACTATAGGTGTCACTCTCCAATGTCCAAATGAATTCCAATAGTCTCTTATTCAAGTCTGAAGAATATTTCACCTTATGGTGCAATCATTCATGTCGACTCTCATCCATGCACTAATTAAACAACTGCCTTTCACTAGATTTCGTGGGTGCACTACAAATGGTTGGCATATTTCTTTGAGTCAATAAGTTACCATAATTGCAGATGAAGAGAAACACATAACTTTCAAATCAAACATTCCACCATTTTGTTCAGCGTATGTAATCTATCATCAAGCAGGTTTTACTCCTTAGCTAACATTTCTCCAGTGTCTTCCTTTTTCCATTGTGTCATACTTCTACATCCCAAATCACAAGTGACATGATCCTACGGCTCACTTGTGATTTGAGACATATAAGGGCAACATCTACAAAGCCAACACAATGCAGATTTGACTTTATTTATTAATTAATTGGAAATAAAAACTTGTATTGTATTTTGATATTCAATAAATTAATAAGTACGGTAAAATGTGTAGACTGATAGCTGCATACACAATTAGATATAAACATGGGGACAACCCCTCCTAAATATTGTTTTACTCATTAATCAATATAAGGCTGGAGTATAACGAATTTCTCATAGACTTTTAAAAAATATGTTAGATAAATTAAAATCTCACTTAATAATAGCAGTTTTTATTTTTTAGTTAAAAAATTCAAGCTGGTGTATTTGAGGTGGGATTAGAAATTGCCTCATCAGCTTAGAAATTTTCTCTATCACTTGTCAATCATATGATATTTTAAATTTCCTTAGAAATATATATATGTTCAATTGAATGTGAAAAATAATAAAATTCATGAGATCACTAGCTTATTTTAAATTTCCTTCTAATTATATACATGTTGAATTGAATGTGCAATATAATAAAATTCATGAGATCACTAGCTTCCATAAATTTAGGAGCTTAAAATTTTAAGTTTTAGCTACATTAAAAAATTAATGGAACCACTTAGTTCAAAATATTCCTAAAAAGTTTCAGCAACACATTGAATTCTTTTGGGAAGCCCCCCTCCATGGGATGCTAGCCTAATTGTCCATATGTTTGTTGTTTAATATATTCTCATATGCTAGACTTCATGTGTTTGTACACATTGTGCATGCTCATAGTCGTTAGATGGCAATGAATTAAAAATGTCATTATGAATGTATGTTCTATAGTTATATCAATCTCTATTTGGTTAGTTAGATTGTTCAAGTAGAATGAATTAGTCTCTACTATATATTACATGTCAATATGAATAGAAGTTCAAAATTATTTAATTATTTAGATTATAGAAATATTGTTATTTTAATAAATGGATTATAATATGATGAGTAAGAACAAACTTAAATTAAAAATATTTTAGCTAAGTAGTCATGAGCAAGGGGATTTCATGCATTAAAATTATTCCAAGATTAAATCTAGCTTAATGAGGATTCCAAGCATTTGAACCTGTAACTATGGGTATTTTTCTAGGGTTAGCAATATCACATGCAAAACATAAAAACCCACAACAATAATGAAGTGCAAAGGAAATAAATGAAACAATCTCACCAGATATCTTCATCCTCCATGATTGACCTCCATTATACCTTCTCAACTTGCTGAAATATCTAGTTGCCCTCAGATTTATGATGAGCAATCTAATAGAAATGACAAGCCCTAGACAAATGTTGAAGGATTTTAAATGACTATATGCAAGATGATGATGAAGAAGAAGTAGACAAAATTCAAAGACTAAGACATTTATATTTTTTTGTGACTATCTTCTTATTATCAAGATGAAGACAAAATTGGCATTTTATAGAAAATAAAATTTTGTATGGACGAATGTGATTAAAGATTGATAAATGCCCTAGAATCTATGGACAAGATTCAATATGACAACCCACAATTAGGGTTAGGGAAACATTACGTCAAATTTGAAATGAATGGACAAGATTGACTTTTAGAAAATCAAATCAAGGGTTCACAATGCATGTGACAAGAGATTTTGGGCACACAAATTGTTGTTGGAGAATTAAATAATAATTTAAAATGATTTGATTCAAGAGGGGATGTTGACTTTTTGAATTAAAAATTATTTTAATTCAAAAGTGGTGGGGTCATGTGACAGTAAATAAATTATTTACTAAAAGAGGGAAATTAGAAAGTGAGACTTATTTTAAATAAATAAATTTTATTTAAAATGAGCGAGGAGAAATTAAATAATAAAATTATCTAATTTAGGTGGTGGGACTTATTTTAAATAAATAAGATTTAGAAGAAATTAAATAATAAAATTTATTTAATTTAGGTGGAAATTAAATAATAAAGATATTATTTAGTTTATAGAAGAATGTGACAAAGGGAACCCTTTGAATTAAATAAATTGATTTAATTCAAAATTCAAGAGAGTAGACTAAATTAAATAAATGAATAATTAGATAATTAAACATAATTATTTAATTATAGTGGAAGGTGGACAAAATTAAATAAATGATAATTTATTTAATTTTAGAAAGAAGAGGACTTAATTAGTGACATAATTAAATAAATAAATAAAATTATTTATTTAATAATCACGAAGACATAATGTACAAAAATAATTAAATAAATTAAGAAATTTATTTAATTATAGGAAGACATGAGACAATTAGTGATGCATTAAATAAATAAATAAAATTTATCTATTTAATAATCATGAAGAATAAAAAGATATGAATTAATTAAATAATTATGAATTATTTAATTAATAGTCGAAAGTGAGTTAGAAACATAATTAAAATGTCATAATTATGCTAGGACAAAAAAGTGGTAAAATAGAGCTTGCAGGCCTAGGTAATGTTTATATGTCTACATTTGCCCCTCTTTGTCATAATGCAACCTATCGCATTGTGGCAAAGAAAATAAGTCAAGAATATGCCCTAGTGAAAAATAGGAAGAGGAAGAATGACAAGGAGGGTTGCGGTATGCCCCCTCGAGAGGAAAAATGGGTTCCAAGATCACAGGTGTGCTCTTGAAATTGCTGACAAGATTAGAAGATGACGAGACAAGAAAGTATTAGTGAAAAGATATGGATGATGATATGGATGCAATGCCTATATGAGATGCATGTTAGTTCCTAGACCAAATCCTTCAACATATTACTATAGGACTTTACTATTTATTGCTCTTAATCATCATTGGGTAGATTATTGTAATGGCTAACAAACACCATGATATGACATAAATCAAGGTGTGCAAGGTCGTACCATCACATAAGACAAGCTGTCACAGACAAGGATGATCATGACTCATACTAAAAGCGTAATTGCCCCAGTCTTTTTGTCATAACCAACCACAAGCAGAAAAGGACAAGAAGGACAAACCAGAAAACATCGTTGCTTCTCTAAATCTTGTTTCTAGGACATCCTCGAGAAACTAGCAACTTGATTGCCAAAAGGACAAAATAAAGCCACCATCATGATACGTCATTGTTTTTCTAAATCCTGTAGTTAGGACTTCGTTGAGAAACTAGTAACATGAGTGTCAAAAGACAAGACAAATGTCATGAGACGTCGTTGTTTCTCTAAATCTTGTTGTCGGGATCTCGCTGAAAAATTAGTAACATGATGAAAACCCAAAAGACAAGTGCCAAGTGTTTGCCAAGTGTTTTAATATCAAGGTTGTCAAATGTCAAGCGATATCAAATTCAGGAAGGACACATCCTGAATGACGTTGATATCCAAGAGATCAATTCTTGGAGTTAGGAGAATCCATTAAAATGCAAGATGATGAGGACAACACTTGGGAATGACACATCCAAAAGCATAAAGAAATGATGATAGTTTCTCTTTAGAAGGACACATCTGAAGAAGAATCAAAAATTTTGCCAGGTTAAATTGCCTTGATAGAATTGATCACATGCCATTACTGATATGCTAAATTGAGTGAGATTGCTAATGAAACATAACGTTGATAGATTGCTTGCTCGGGATTGATGGAAGATTTGTGTGAATTGAAAGTAGTTGGACGTGTGTGAAAATATTGTGCCATGAACCCTAATGGACTTACCCAGTGCGGCCTTGGGGGCTCATCGATTGATGGTCTTGCCTATGTCATGCACTCAGAGACCTCATAGTTCGACATGACCAATGACCTTGTCCAAAGGACAGAAGTTTGAATCATGATTTTATTCTGACAAACCTAGAAAGACTGACCTAATGTCTTGGGGATTCAAGGATGAATCTTTCCTACATAGCAAATGCGTAGAGACAGACTGCGATAAAGATTGAATGATGTGACTGACTAGATTGATGGGAAAAGCATTAAATTTTAATAAAGATTTTTTGACACTTTTTGAATATTTTTGTGTTTTCTTCAGGACATTTTTCAATTTTTAGGTCTTTTTTTAGGACTTTTTCAAAATTTTATGACTTTTTTCAAGACTTTTTCCATTTTTTATGATTTTTGATGTTTTGCGAAAATTGTGAAAAATGCATGTGAATGATGCCAACACACATGAATCCAAGGACAACCATGATTTTGCTGCTAGTCAATCTGAATACTGATTGGCAGGTGATGATGATGACAACGTTGTTTGACATGGGAAGGACACATCCCGAAACAACATGAGGATGAAAATGATATGACAAGAGGATAAAAGTTTGAAGTAGGGCCAGGGACAAAGTCAAGGAATGTTTTGGATGATGTGCCAGGTTTTCCATATTGTTGCATTTGGAATGACTTAAGTAGGACTAGATGGGATGACACGAGATCTTTAGACCATTGACAAGGGAGACCGGGATGGGTGATAGGTATAAAAGGACAATGGATGGCTTTGGTAAAAGATAGGAGACATGGATAGCTTGGACTAGGAGAATTATCATATGGTCTCCAAGGATGATGTTGCATAGCGAAAAGGAGGCTATGAAGGTAATGACATCATATTCGATGACTAAGGTATGACCAAAAGATAGACATGTCAAAAATTTTTCCAAAGCATGATTTGTGTTTTTGTCCCTGTCTTTGTCAAGATCAAAATAGGTGGGAAATTGGATGGACATGATAGGGCTTGGATGGATAGATGGAAATTTCATAAGATGTGTCATGTGAAGGGCATGGGAGATGAGATGACTTGCCCCCAAGTGTAATGGTCCACATAGATGATTTATTCTACACATGACACTTGTTTGCTAGGTTTTCATCATGGTACTTATCCAGAGCACCATAAGAATGGTTTTCAGTATTCAATGAAATTTTTCTCTTTACTATTTTTGATTGTTTTGGTGTCACCAAGATGCCTATTTGCTAGGTTTTCATCAAGGGACAATTTTTTTCAATTTTTGAATTTTTTTTGTATTTTTGCATTTTGCCGAATAGCCTTGATGCTTTAGATGACCACTAACTGTGCTTAAGCCTTTGATGGTGTTGATTTAGAGACTGGTGCCATGGCATGCCAATAATGACCTTTTTGAAGTAGTTGCCTTGTTAGGATGATAGTGCTTGCATACAGCTGACTGATGTCATTGTGATCCTTGTTGATACTAGAGTTGGCCTTATCAGAATACACACATCGTGATAGAGTGCCATGAGAGTCCTTATGATAGAGGGTTTCTACCAAGATGTGTTAGGTTTGTGACATGGGATGTTTGGATTTTAAGGAGGATGTAGGATTATGATGGATGGCGGTGGACATGGACGGGTTGGTTGGATGTTTGGATGTATTGGTTTTTATTTTCCAAACTTTGGGTGTCAGATTAGGATAGTGTTTGGAACCAAAATTTTTATATGTCTTGCTTGATGGCCATTTTGAAGGAGGTGGACATTGGTTATATGTGGGAGTACTCTTGTCTTGTGGCTCCACATTTTGATTGACTTTTGAATTTGACATATTTTCTTTGTTTGATCCATTTTTTTCTTGACTTGACCCATTTTTCTTTGGGATCCATTTTAATTTCATTTGTCCACTTGAATTTTTGTTTGATTCAATGGCCTTTGACATTTGATTTTGAACTTTAGACTTGTAAGACTTTTGTTTTTGTTGGTTCCAAATGGAAGGCTTATTCATGTTGGAATGATGGTGTATGGTGTGGATGGAAGGAGTGTTGGCAACAATCCTATGATAGGGACTACTCATGACATCCATTTTGATGTTTGTATTAGATAAAGTTGCCCCCAAAATCGAGGAGGTATAATTAACATCATTAGATTTTTTGACTGATGAATATCTAAAACCTTGATGTTCGTAATGTGCTTGAACTTGTACGGGTTCCAAAATCCCTTGCTCGTGTAGGCCTTATCCTTTTCCCTAATAATGTGTGTTCTGACAAATTTTGTTTGCGATGGGGTACTTGTTATTGTGGAAGCAAGATGCTAACCCATCCTTATTGTGGAAATTAATGCTTGAAATCTTCTCATCTATGAGAAAGCCTGCTATGACAAAGATAGATGATCCTAATTGATAGGATGTTGTAGCTTCACTAACATGTTGGATAGATTTTTGACTGACATCTTTGGTTTGATTTTTTGACATATCAGATTCTGATGATTCTGTTGGTGCTTCAAAGTTGATGTCAAAACCGTCTTCATGGTAATTTTCATAGAGCCCATTGAATTCAGTTATAGCTTGATCATTTTCAAATATGTCCATGGTAGGAGACTCTTGTTCTAGTGGTAGATCATCTATGTGTCCCATAGAGGCAAGTGTCTCATTTTTGGTAGTGTAAATGTTGGAAGCTTGGAGAGGCTCATCTTCAAGTGTTTCATTATGAAGGGCATAAAGGCCAAGGAGTGAATGGTTTTGGACTTCTTCAAAAGTAGTGTCTTGATCAAAGATGGGCTTAGTTGGAATGACATGATCGAAAATAGGGTCTTGAACAAGGATAGGTTCATCTTGAATGACATGGTTGTGGATGGACTCTTGACCAAGGATAGGTTCATCTTGAATGACATGGTTTTGGATGGACTCTTGACCAAGGATAGGTGTATTTGGTATGCCATGATTATCTAGGACTTCTTGAATGGATGTAAAGATGGGGTCCAATAGACTACTTTGATCTGGACAAGACGGTGATGTTATGATGTCATGCTTTGGACTTGCTTCTTGACATGTATCCTCAAGTGTAGGTAATAAGGTGAGACTTTGGAGACCATGATTAGATATGTTTTCATGGAAATATGGAGTGTCTTGGAATGGATTGGTGTGTAATGGACTATGATATGACATGGAGGTTTGGAAAGGGTTAGTGGATGAAGGACTAGGATGAGATGAAGGATTAGAATAGGACAATGATGCATGACAAGGATATGACATGGATGGAGGACTAGGATATGATGTGAGTGGAGGACTAGGATATGACGTGGATAGTTCATTTGGATTTATGGATGGCTGATTTTCCTTGTCAAAGCTAGGGTGGGTATGACTAATGGAAGTTTGTTGTGACTTAGTGCCATGGATGGTGTTAGGGGACTCTTGATAGTAGATGGATAGAGGACTAGGAATCTTGGATTGTTGGTAAGATGGATATTTGGGTGGTTGACTATGGGTTGTGGATTTGGGCTTGGATTGGAGGTATTGTGTTTTGAATTCCCTAGCAAGTTGTGCTTGACCATTACTACTGAATTGACATTCAATTCAACTAGCAAGCATGTCATAGTGACTTGAAGACATGATGGTGGATGGGATGAGACTAAGATTGTGCAAAGTGATAATAAGGACAAAAAGGAATGTCAAATGCAAAGAGGTAATGAGTGCCTTATGTCAAATGATTTTTAGGAAAGTTTTTCTAACCAACCAAAGTTTGGCCAATGTCTCAATTTGGATTGTCAAAGGACTAGTTTGAAGGACAAGATGACAAAATGACAAGGTGAGATTTCCACACTAGACTTATGAGTTGGAAGCAGCTTACCAAAGGACAATGACTAAGGACTGATTTGTTTGACTTGGTCCAATGACAATTTAATTTTTGAGACAATGGTTTGACAAAGCAAGGAAATTTTTCCTATCCCAAAGTGTGCAAAATTGAGGACTTGATTTGACAAATGTGGTTCATGATGGCAAATGCGTTGCAGGGAGTGATTTGACAAAATTTTAGGCTGATTGCAAAGATTTGTTTTAGTTGGAAAAGTTGTTTCATATTTTGGAAAGTTTGATGTTTATTTGTTTGAAAATAGTTGGCAAACACATGGTGTTGTAAGAAATGAAAATCAACCACATAGAAGTCATTTTACAAAAATCCTATGGCTGTAAGGACATTATTCTTATGGATCCCGCTAACCGTATATCCTTAATGGATGAATTCAGAAGATTGGCCCCACATGCTCCTCCTTATAGTGCACTCACTTCTCAGGGAAACCAAGCTTCCAACCTCCATGAAAATCTCATGGCAGATTGATCATCTCTACTAAGAACTGCACAGGTGCGGGTGCCTTGGCAATGGCCATTACTGCACCAAAGAATAGAAGGTTTTTTGGCTTTCTAAAACAAATGGTTTTAATTCAGGCACCCGTATACATGGGGCACAAGATTAAGCTCCATTAAGGAGGCACTCCAGCCTAAAGAAGTTAAGCTCAACAGGGTTTTGGGGAGTACTACTTGGTCTATATGACATATCTACACTCGTAATCCTAGACTTTCCCTTAGGATTCACATTTGTATACCGGTCAGGAGTAGCTCGACTAAAGAGCTTCGTTACCGATTTGGGTCGCTTTGAGGTGAGTACTTTTTTCCACCAAAGCAGGCCCAATTTTCTAAAGTTCACAAAAGCAAGCCAAAATATTCATAGTTTAGTCAATCTTTGTTTAAAAACAAAGAGAGAGCACATGAATATCTTAACTCACAATCGCATGGTGTTCATTTTAAGCCCAAAATGAAATGTGTTGAAAAACATAAAAAAACATTGAGTTTATTTTAACCGTTTGTAGTATTTTTCAAAACATGGGGTTCATTTTAACCATTTGTAGTGTGAGCTAACTAAAAGTTTATTTTAACCCAATGCTATGAAGAGATGCAAATTTATTTTAATCCAATGAGTTATCATACAAGATTGTGTTCTTTTTAATCCAATGAATATGCATGCATGTTCATTTTAACTCATGAATGTGAAAAAAATATGCAAATGTGTAGTTGTTTGTTTAAGATTTGTGAAATAAAACAAAACAAACAAGTATTAGACTCCTCGCCACAAGCTGCAAACGGAAAATCAGTAACCTAAAGTCTTTAAACTACCATACAAAAAAAGTGTTGCCCTAACTCTAATTGACCTAGTGCAAGCCCAATTCCTAGAGTCAATAATAGTTTCTCTTACACCTAGGATCACACAAATGTGCAAGGGGAGAGGATACTTCTATTATTGAATCAGAATGACACTAATATTAGAGGGTTAGCTAGTCAAAATAAATCTGATTTTTGGAACTAGTTTTTGCATAAAAAGTAAAAACACAAAAAATAAAACCTTTCTGAAATTCAAACCGATTTCCATAAAAGTAAAGAAATCCGAATAATTCTGTGTTTTGCATCCAAAATTAATTTTTTTTAATGAAAACTCATAAATTTTTTTATTAAAAATTAAAAACAAGTCCACAAAATCTGATTTTTTTAATGAAGGTGTCTAACATCATTTTAAACCTGCAAAAAAATATTTGTGAATAGATATACAAAATTTTATGAGATATAAGTCAATTTTTGTTAAACCCTAATTTTTAAAGATCTATTTTTTGTCGAATTTATTTGCATGAAAATTAAAAACATAAAAAACAGACCCCTATTGAAATTGAGAGAGCTTTCCAAAATTGTAAAGAAATCCAAAAAATTCGCTAATGTGCTCTCAAAATTGATTTTTCATGAAAATAACAAAAAAAATTATAAAAACTTAAAAAAAACTCCAAAAATTGGGTTTTCAGACTAGAAGCTCTTGATATTGTCTCCAACCCACAAAAAAAAAATTGTAAAAAAATTTGCAGCCGTTTGAGATCTATAGTCAAATCTTTGAAAACTAGGATTTTGTCCCCAAAATGATGCAAAACCTGCAACAAAAAGTCCACAAAACCTACAACAAAAAAGATCCAACTCCAAAATTCCTCAAAAAAATTCAAAATATGTCAAGTTCACCAATGTAACTATGGGTATTTTTCTAGGGTTAACAATATCACATGCAAAACATAAAAACCCACAACAATAATGAAGTGCAAAGGAAATAAATGAAACAATCTCACCAAATATTTTCATCCTCCATGACTCACCTCTAGTATACCTTCTCAACTTGCTGAAATATGTAGTTGCCCTCAGATTTATGATGAGAAATCTAATAGAAATGACAAGCCCTAAACAAATGTTGAAGGATTTTAAATGACTATATGCAAGAATGCAAGATGATGATGAAGAAGAAGTAGACAAAATTTAGAGACTAAGACATTTATATTTTTTTGTGACTATCTTCTTATTATCAAGATGAAGAAAAAATTGGTATTTTATAGAAAATGCAATTTTGTATTGACGAATGAAATTAAAGATTGATAAGTGCCCTAGAATCTATGGACAAGATTCAATATGGCAACTGACAATGAGGGTTAGGGCAACATTAGGTCAAATTTGAAATGAATGGAAAAAATTGATTTTTAGAAAATCAAATCAAGGGTTGACAATGCATGTGACAAGAGATTCTAGGCACACAAACCGAAGTTGTTGGATAATCAAATAATAATTTAAAATTATTTGATTCAAGAGGGGATATTGACTTTTTGAATTAAAAATTATTTTAATTCAAAAGTGACGGGGTCATGTGACATAAATAATTTAAATTATTTACTAAAAGAGGGAAATTAGAAAGTGAGACTTATTTTAAATAAATAAATTTTATTTAAAATGAGCGAGGAGAAATTAAATAATAAAATTATTTAATTTAGGTGGTGGGACTTATTTTAAATAAATAAGATTTAGAAGAAATTAAATAATAAAGATATTATTTAGTTTACAGAAGAATGTGACAAAGGGAACCTTTTGAATTAAATAAATTGATTTAATTCAAAATTTAGGAGAGTGGACTAAATTAAATAAATGAATAATTAGATAATTAGACATAATTATTTAATTATAGTGGAAGGTGGACAAAATTAAATAAATGAGAATTTATTTAATTTTAGAAAGAAGATGACTTAATTAGTGACATAATTAAATAAATAAATAAAATTATTTATTTAATAATCAAGAAGACATAATGTACAAAAATAATTAAATAAATTAAAAAATTTATTTAATTATAGGAAGGCATTAAACAATTAATGACACATTAAATAAATAAATAAAATTTATCTATTTAATAATCATGAAGAATAAAAAAATATGAATTATTTAATTAATAGTCGAAAGTGAGTTAAGCTTGAAGGCCTAAGTCATTTTTATGTGTCTACAAAACTTTGATGGATGGTGTAATCAAGGAACATATAATCATCTTCACAAATTGTGCTCAACTAATTAAACTACAATCTTTTTGTAGAAGATTGAATTTTGAAAAAAAATTCAAATAAATTTGTTTTGTTTTCTTGAATCTTATCCTCCTTTTAATCATTTTCTCTCTTAATTATATATTAAAGTAGATTAATAACAAAAACAAATTGTTGACACCTTTAATTTTTTAAATTAATTTTAACACTTAATATTACCAAAACAACATAAAATTTAAATTTAACTATATTATAAATAAAGAAAAAGATTGCTTTATTTACCTAAATTAAGATGTGAAACTTAGGAAATATACTAAACCAAGGAAAATCTAGATGTCACCTTATATTTTTTTTCATGCCCATGTGATGCAATCCTTAAAATGTGGGTTTATGTATGAAGCGTATGTTACATACTAGTTAAGTATTTTAGTTAAGTAGAATGCATGGAAGAAAACGAGGAGAAGTAAATCGACAATTATGGAGATAAATTCAACACTATTCACATTTTTTAAGAAGATTTATATAATAACAAATCTTTAAATGAATACTTTACGACCAAGAAAATCATAATAAGAGTGAAATGAAAAATATTTCAAATAAATTTATTGAATAATAAATGAGATTAAAGGGACGCAATTAATTAGAAATATTTTAATTCATATAAAAAATTTAAAATTAGATATTATTATATTAAAAATGTTGGTGTAAATAGGTGTTTTATTTATCTAAGTCTATATGTTAAGTCTATTAGATCTCAAGAGGGAATCATTTTAGATGGTGTTAGTTGTCATTACATCTTCTCTTATTTTTTGATATTTAATTCTTGTGTCCTAAGTCATTTAATATTGTTGAGATAGTTGTCTCTTTGTACAGGGTTAGGACACATGTCATGATCTTGTCTAATCCTATCTCACAACTTGCTTTCATAAGAAAGACATCCTATATAAATCACATATTCAATATGAAAATATTGCATCCATAATCACAACATGATATTCTTGTCATTTCTCTCTTGTAAAAGTTATTTTTGTTTTGTAGGTGATCTTTGATATAAAACTAATTTTTAACTCTTACAAAAAAATAATTTAAAAAACAATATACAATATATAAAATTAATAAAACTTATAATAATATTGAAAAAGGATTACTACCAATTCAACAATTATACTTAAAAACATCATTAGATAATAATTAACTTATAATTTAAATTAAAAATAAAATTCTAAATAGTATAAAAACATATAAAAAATAAAATTAAACTATATATATATAAGTGTGTGCAAAAATTAATCTAGTGTTTTGATGTCATATTATAACTATTTATGTAGGATCCAAGAGATCAATACTATAACATGCTCATGTTCATATTAGAATTTTGAAATAAGGAAATTGAAACTTAATATGCATTTAAGTGTTTAAGAGTGAAGGAGATATTTTATTTATCTTGTAAGATAATATATATGAGATATAGTCATGTGCATGGATATACAAATGTTTATATATTCATTTCATTTTAATATTCTAGTGACTAAATATTAATAGAGTATGCTATTAAGAAATCAAAATTAAAAAAGATAAGGGGGAATTCTCATGGCACAACCTTCTTAATGAAAGGCTATTTGGAACCTTTTCATGTATTAGAATATTTAAATTATACATAATGATAAATTTTTAGTGTTTTTATAAAATAGATAAAATAAAATTTAATGTTAAAATTTTATATTTTATATAAGAGATTTGAACATTTTTTAATTAATATGGTCATTTTGTTCTACTTTCATTCATAAAATTTACAATATAATACATGGAATCTATAAAATATTATTACTTTTATTTCATTAACCTGAATATATTTAATATTTATATAAAAATATTTGGATGTTCTTAATATTTTTTGAGTAAACACTTCAATCAAACTATGTCCTTAATCATTATCACCTTTTAATATTATAACTTTAAACATCTAAAATCCATTGTCACGAGTTGTTACTTTTAAGAGGTACAAATGGAATAAGGAATACCAAAATGTCACAAGAATGGGCCAGTACAATATTTAGTTTGAAAATGAGGTATTTTAATGTAAAATGGTATAAGCCGAGGACATTAATGAAAATTCAGAGAGTCAAACATACATTTTATGGGTATTTTTTCTATATGATGGATAAATGTTATATAAAATATTTATTGAAAAAATTGAAATAAAATGAATTGTTAGAAATTGTGTAAGACTATAGATTTGGTTTTGAATCCTTCATTGTGGTATTTAAATCAATGGACAATTGAAAATACATAGTGAAATATTTCAGTCAAGGAAGAAAATAATGAAGTAGTTTGTAGTGAAAGAGACTTTATTTTAATAGGCATGGGTTAATTTTAGAATGTCTAAAATAGGTCTAGAATGTGCACATAGACTCAAAGAAACATTGAATAATGTTAGAATTAAAAAGATAACAATAAATATGAAAGAATCTAAAATAAACTAAAAATTAAAATTAAATGTAAAGTACTTCTAAATATGTAACATATAATAAGTTTTCATAAAAAATAAAAATAAAAATATTAAAATGATAACATCTATAAATATATGTAGAAGTTGAATGGAAATCAAGATAGAGAGTTGAAAGTAACCTACAATAATATATAAAGTATAAAACTTAAGTCTGTATCATTCTTCATAAAAAACATTTTTTAATCTTAAAGGAAATCTAGGGTTATACAAATCAAAATAATATAACTTAAATTTAAAATTCAATCCACTTAAAGAGTTATTTTATATTAAGAACTATGTTAAAAATATATATCTCTATTGAATGTGCCTTAAAAATTATCTTCATCTTTAATATTATTAAAACATAAATAAATAATTGAAAAACTTATATAGATATTAAAAATAATTATAAATAAAAGAAATTTTAAAAAATAGGAATAAAAGTTTAAAATAAAATAGATATACTATTTTGATGACCAGTGGATTAAATAATATATTAAGACCTTAAGAATCATCATTAAAATATGGAAGCCATACATCATAAAAAAATTCTATTTTGTAGAGCATATAAAATGTAATCATAGAGAGGATGAGTATAAAAAATAGTTATAATATTTTAATATATTTAAATACACTTTACTATATTTTTTAATTGATGAATTTATCTAAAATTACTTGTTCTATTAGCATAAGACAAAAGAATAATAATAAGATCTAGGGATTAAAATTTTGGATCTTTGAAAACTTATTTTGAAGTTGGTATGGAAAATAAAATTTCTAAATATTTTTTATATATTTTTCTATTTATTTCATTTATATAAATATCTTCTAAGTATTAAATTTGAATGACATGTAAAAATTATGCTTTCTTATAAAATCTTACAAATTTTGACTATAAAGCATGTCAAGAACATTATCAACATACCCAATGTGTTCTTTATAATTCTTAATATGAGAAAGGATTTCCTCCTAATTAATAATGATATTTTTTTTTTGTGAAATGTAGAAATTATGAAAGTAGTTGTTCCTTATTGTATAAAATATATTCCCAATCACTCATGCATGTCCTCCTTTTTCATAAATATATTCATCTAAATTTAGATAGGGTCTAATAAGACCTATCACTATTTGTGAATTATTTTATACCTTGAATTTACTCTAAAGGATCGTTAATACATGGTTGGGAATATAAGAACCTTCAATCAACGAAGAACAAATAACAAGCACAATGAAAAGTTGCAAAAATGTATGAAGTGGACCAAATGTGTTAAATCAACCAAACATACATATATAAGTAGGAGAAAGCCATCCGATCTCCATGAAATGAGGGCAAAGCTCCTCGCTCATGGAGTGGTATCGTGTTTCCTATCACAAAATTAGTGTGAGGTGTTGAAAGTGAGTCAAAAACTCTAAAGACTCCTAACTAGCTTGACACCTCACATGAGCAAGTGTCAAGGGATACATAAATAGGCTTAAAGCCTAAGTGTTAAGCATAGCTTAGGTGAGCACAAAAGAACCTACACATAAATTTATAAATTTTGGCGTCAAATAAAATTTCTTTGTATCTATTGTGCTTTTGTGAATAATTTATCTATTCACTATAGCTTAAGTGTACTTAGACCTTGATGAGGTTAGACAACATCTTGTCTAACTGAATGTGCAACCTTTTAGGCCTCTTGAGGTTACCTTGTTGTTTGGTAAACCTCATGTACATACCCTTTGAGGTTTAAATACTTTCCATCTCACCTCATAGGTTACTTTTGTAGTCATTCAACACTTGTCACAAAGATTGATGACTTGGTCAAATAGGTTGTTGATTTGCACATTCCAAGTGATCCAAAGGTTGACACTTATAGGACACTTGTCTACTTATTTGTACTACATCATGAGGAACTTATCATTCCACATGATAAGTGGATTGCCTCTTCCTTGCCTATATATACAAGGTCATATTTTATATTTTAATCAACTCTTTTAGCAATATCTTTAATAATGTAAATTAGATTAATTGTGTGCAAATGTGCTTTTGTGGAAGTACCAGATTTTTGTTGTTATGATCTTGGATGAAAATCCTAACAAGGAATACCTATTCTTATAAGAAATAATACTATTTAAGGTAACAACAATGGGTGAAGAGATACCAAGAACAATATATTCATTTAAAGAAAAAATAAACTATTAAAATAAAAAATAAAAAAAATATTATATATCTTATATGACAGTTTCTTTAAAAGTGAAGGCCCTAGTATGAGCAATTTTATAATTAGCAATGTGATGGGATATGTTAGTGCTCTTCAAATATGATTGCACTAATTTTCTTTGAAGTTAGATTCACAATTCGTTAGACCATGAGAAACATATAAATAAAAAATAAAATATAGTTTTTTACATTAATTCACAAATAAATTAATGTGATGCTTTTTTAGAAAGATTTAAAATGTGATGGATGTAAATGTTAATTTTAATACATTTCCATTGTGATTTAACACTTAAATTAGCATTATGGTCTAAAAAACAGGATCTTTGCAATAAGAGTACTAGACTTATCATATGACCAACAATGTATTTAAATTAATGATGTAAATAGTTGATACATTCCTATGTTAATAATGTCAAAATATTCAATTTTATGACTTGTGAATTTTAATAATTATAACTTAATCAATTCCATTATTTATACATGTTTTTGACTTAAATTTCATTATATTCAAATATACAATAGCATGTTAATTCATAATATCGCCTTTATTAAAACCAATAAGAAATATAATGTCTTTGTTTTGTATTGCTTTTTTTGAATTGAATAAATTTTTACCCCTCTTTTAATAAAAAAAATAAAATTATTTTTTTAATTTACAATGTTTTCCATTCTATGGCAAATTTGAAGGCATAAATCCTTTAAATATTACATATATAAACTCGTCCATCTTTGAACAGAATCAGATGTGTTTAAAATAGACCTGGGGAGAAGATTTGTAGCTCTGACAGTCACTTTCAAGCATCCACGATATCTTATGGAAAGCGGCTACTTGGCAAGGCAACACCAGAGGCCCTTCGCTCTGGAATCCAAATTATTTATCTGCCTCATTGAGAAGCTTCTTGAATAACGGGTGGTTAATGTACTCTGTCTTGATTACAAACCTCTCTTGGTCATCTCCTACATAGACCGCCACATGGCCCCGAAGGACCACTTCATTAGGGGATGATTTTTCATCCAAGTACTCTTCGTCTGAGTTGGCAGATAAGGGATACCATGATTTTGATCTAGTGAGGGCAATAAGTGGGTGAAGGGAACATCCACTCATTGTTTTTCTCCACCCATGCATTCTCCTCCATGTTTTCATAATCATACTGAGTTTTCTTCACTTTGCAGTGTTTAAACTGTCCATTCCCCCAAAACATCGTTATGGAATAAACACCGTCGGCAGTAGTTTGTGATGCACAAGTGACTATTGAACATTAGACACCCAAGCCTGCAGCCAGACATTATACAAGTAGGCCCATTAACATATTTGTTCTAAAGAACTTGAACACCTCAAACATATATAGGAAGCTCAAACACCCAGTTGGGCATTATTCAAATAATACCCATTAAAATATTTTGTTAAGCAAATAAGCAACATCAAACATATGGGAATCTCTAACACCAAAAACATCAGCTAGATTTACATCTTTTGGCTACTGGTAGCCTATTATATCAGTATGGAATCCTTTAACAATGATTTTCTTTTTAAGCTTTGAACTAACACCAAGTCAGCCATTATTCAAACGGCTATTAAAATATCTTTTCTAAAGAACTTAACCCCCTCAAACATATGGGAATCTCAAACACCAGAAAAGGCAGTTAGATTTACATCTTTTGCCTACTGGTAACGTATTATATCGGTATGGAGTCCTTTCAAGGCTGATTTTCACACCAAGGTTTAGACTATTAGTATGGAACTTTTTAAGATCTTTAAGTTAACATGTAGGACTGATTTTTCTTTCTGGTTACTGGTGGTGAGGGTTCTTCTATTTTAGAAGGAAATGGCCAGACCATTAATAACGGTATTCTAGACCTAAGGTTTGCAACAGTTTCTTAAGCTATAATTGAGTCTTGAGCCATGCTTGTGACCACACTCAGTCGGGATTATTCTCTTAAACTTTTCTTGTGAGCCAATATTAGTTTTGCAGTTAGATGCGCAATCACATTGTGCTCTTCAAAGATGAACATATTATTTTTCTTTGAGGTTAGATGCACAATAATTGGTTAGATTACGAGAAACACATAAATATGAGAATTAAAAAAAAAATCATTAATTCACAAATATTAATGTGATGTTGTTTTTCAGAGGATGGTCCAAACCATGATGGATGTAATTGTCAACTTCAATATATTTGTATTGTGATTTAACACTTAATTAACATCATGGTGTAAAAAATATAGCTTCTAGTTTACAATATTGTAGATTTCGAGGGTTGTTGGAATAAGAGTAATAGAATTATCATATGACCAACAATATACTTAAATGAATGGTGTAAATAGTTGATACATTTTTATATTGATTATGTCAAAATATTCAAGTCTGTGACATCAATTTCAATAATTATAACTTAATCAATTTCATTATGTATATATGTTTTCAACTTAAATTTATTATATTTAAATGTACATTAGCATGTTAATCTATAATATCATTATATTTAAACGTACATTAATATATTAATCCATAATATCATCTTTATCAAAACCAACCAGAAAAGTAACAATGGGAATGTCTTTTGGAAAAAAGAACAAATAATTTTTAATTATATAAACAAAAAAAATGTAATTTTTTTTTTAATTTGTTAGGTTTTTATTTTTTATTATTAAATTTTCACAGATATTATTCTATATCAAATTTGAAGGCATAGATTGTCAATATATCTTTCAACATTAGATACATTAATTAAAAATAAACATATGTAAGCTGAATAGATCATATCTAAAAATACAACTTGAGAAGAAGGCCAAAATTGGAGATAAAGTATAATATTAACAATTAATACAAATAATAAACCACATATTAAGGCCACAGTTACTACTTAGAACAGGAAAATATCTTGAAGTTCAAAGTGAACAGTCTGCGCACGCTGTTTGTTATTTGAAGCATGCAAAACTTCAAATAAAAAACAGCATACCAACTGTTAAACTCTTCCATCTTTGAACAGATTTAGATGTTCTTAAAATAGACCTTGGGAGAAGATTTGCAGCTCTGACAATCACTTTCAAGAGTCCATAATATCTTATGGAAAGCGGCTACTTGGCAAGGCAACACAAGAGGCCCTTCGCTCTGGAATCCAAATTCTTTTTCTGCCTCATCGAGAAGATTCTTGAATAACGGGTGGTTAATGTACTCTGTCTTGATTACAAACCTCTCTTGGTCATCTCCTACATAGACTGCCACATGGCCCCGGGGGGCCACTTCATTAGGGGATGATTTTTCATCCACGTACTCTTCGTCTGAGTTGGCAGATAAGGGATGCCATGATTTTGATCTGGTGAGGGCAATCAGTGGGTGAAGGGAACATCCAACCATTGGTTTTCTCCACCCATGTATTCTCCTCCATGTCTTCACAATCATACTGAGTTTTCTTCTCTTTGCAGTGTTTAAACTGTCCATTCCCTTAAAACATCCTTATGGAATAAACACCGTCTGCAGTCGTTTGTGATGCACAAGTGACTATTGAACACTACACACCCAAGCCTGCAGCCAGACATTATACAAGTAGGCCCATTAACATATTTGTTTTAAAGAACTTAAACACCTCAAACATATAGGAATCTCAAACACCCAGTTGGGCATTATTCAAATAATACCCATTAATATATTTTGTTAATCAAATAAGCCACATCAAACATATGGGAATCTCTAACAGCGAAAAGGTCAGCTAGATTTGCATCTTTTGCCTACTGGCGGCCTATTATATCAGTATGGAATCCTTTAACAATGATTTTCTTATTAAGCTTTGAACTAACACCAAGTCAGCCATTATTCAAATGGCTATTAAAATATCTTTTCTAAGGAACTTAACCACCTCAAACATATGGGAATCTCAAACACCAGAAAGGTCAGTTAGATTTACATCTTTTGGCTACTGGTAACCTATTATATCAGTATGAAGGCTGATTTTCACACCAAGGGTTTGGACTCTTAGTATGAAACTTTTTAACATCTTTAAGTTAACATGTAGGACTGATTTTTCTTTTTGGTTATTGGTGGTGAGGACTCTTCTCTTTTAGAAGGAAATGGCCAGACCGTTAATAATGGTATTCTAGACCTAGGGTTTGCAACAGTTTCTTAAGCTAGAATTGAGTTTTGAGACATGCTTGTGAGCACACTCAGTCGGGATTATTCTCTTAAAGTTGTGTGATCCAAAATTAGGTTTGCACAATTTTTCCCCCTGTGATTGAATTTTGGGATAGTTGCTTACAGGGCATTCAGATGGAATTATCACCTTTCTAAGTTCGGTTTTGATACAAAATTATCATTTTCCTTGCAGAACTTTTATTTTAGAATTTGGTGCCTCATAGACATTAATCTAATATGTTCCTTTTTCAGTTTTACTGCTGTGGTGGAGAAGCTGACTTTTTCTGTTTGCAAGCTATGTATTTGTCAAAATCTTCCTACAAACTGAATCAATTTCTAGAATCTTTTACTTTTGGCTAGACCTGCCCATACCAATTTCATGAAAATAAGAAAATCTCAAACTTAAATCATATATTGTTGTACAATCCAAAGAATCAATTCATTTTCAAGAGCATCTCACACAGGAGCAGAATAAAATTGTTAGATATGTGAAAAGAAAGAAAGTTTTTGTTTACTTTTTGTACTTCTAACACCAACAACATTCATCCTCCTGTTTTTAGGTTTTTCTGTACTCCTCAATCCTTTTCTTCTGATTCAATCCTTGTGTATGAGCTTCCAGGCCTGCCTGACTTTTCTAATGTATTGTTTTTCTTCCAATTACTAGTGTTTTGTATCTTGATTCAACTCTTGGACATGCGCTTCCAAGCCTGCTTCACGTTTCTAGTGTATTCTTTGTCTTCTAATAGCTACTGTTCAGTACCTTAGATTTTTTCAAAAAATACACAGTTGGAATAGGGAGATTACCTTCTAAATAACAAGGGGAAGAAGATCCTGTCTTCCAAACTTCATTATTTCCTGCAAAAAGAAGCCTCGCCTGAAAAACCCATATATTGTTTTCCCAAAAAACTCCCTCCTGATGTGCACCAGATAGTACCCCTGTACAGATTCTATAATTTCAAGTTTCACCCTCTATCATACTCTAAATAATCATCCATAATCCTCCTAGATCTGACTGGATTTTCCATCACTGAACTTATCCAGTTCATACAAGAGAATTTTTTTTAGAAGCAGCAGAAGGAGATACAGCTCAAATACAAAAGGTTGGGCTTGGAATCAATGGAAGCCAACTACTCATTTGTATTGCAGAGATCACTATCACCAACTTTTCATTCTTGACTAATTCTAAAAGATTAAGATTAGACAAGAGCACCAAAACAAGAAAAGATTTCAAGGAGAGGATTTGTATTGAGGCCGGCAACACTTTGTGACAGACAAGGAGATCCATGAATTGTTCTCATTAGTTCATTATATTATAATTATTGTCTGCCACCTTTGGGGGAGGGCATACTAGGCTGGACTCATTCTTTTACCTAATAATAACTAAACTGGACCACAAGTCAACCATCCACTGTATCCCTCCTTGGAACTCAAATAGGCAAGAAATTTGGGACTCTCAGCAACTGTCTCTAACCCATAAACCAAATGCATAATTTTATCGGCACGTGTGCCACCATAACGTTTATGAGCCATGCATTATGCGGTTGCCAGTGCATTTAAGAGATGTCCATTAAAAGATTGCACAAAAGTCTGAGCCTTGTTGGAAAATGTGCTCAAATATTCCTTTTTAAATTTTTTCTATTGGAGTAAAGTGGTTGACATAAATTTTCATCTGGGGGAGAATCAAGCACTAAAAACAAATCATGACAGATATTTACTTTAACAACTTGGAATGGAAAGTTGCATTTGAGCAATTATGGGGCTCTCAGGCTATTGGAGCTTGAATACCAGGATATATAAGATGACAGTAAAGAATCAGATTTAATTCTATTATTAGTATTTAATATTGAATTCTCTGAAACTTCATCATATAAATTAATGAATTGTTGGTAAAATAATGCACTTAAAATCTATAAAAGCGTTGTGTGAACTCTGCTTTTCCTCCGTCGCATTTGCGTGCACTTATTAGTTTTTCCAGTGGGAAATACCATTAGAATATTTCAACTGATTACATTATTGAATTTTTCTTCCTGATTACCTTTAAATTAATCAATCACGCGAGTAGCTCGATTTTCAATTTTTTTCTCTTTTTCTTCAAAATTCGTGGGTTTTATGCGTGTCGAGCCTATACTATTGGCATATTAAAATCTAACCAATTTCACAACAATTAACTCTCCTTTTTCTTTTAATGGATTTTTTTAATTAATTATATTTTCTTATTGATACGTGTATGAATTTTTTTATTAAAATTAAGTTTAATGGGTAAGGCAATCAATTATTTAATTTATAATTTGATAGATTATGTAATATAATTTTTTTTTTTTTGAAATAACAGATTTTAAAAGTAATTAGAAAATTTCAGTGGTGGATAGATAGTTCTTATTAGTTTGATCATATTTTATTATCTGTAACTCAAAACTATTTCTTAAGTATATTGAAGAAAAAATTATTAAATTTTTATAAGGTTGCTCTCAAAATTTAGTGAATCTATCCCAAGTATCACGAGTTTGAACTCAAATACCATAGATTTAAGCTTTCTTGTGGTTTTAATCATGTTGCAATAGTGAATATATTCACCTTTATCTGCATTGTGTCTAAATCTATCAAGTTATCATTTACAAACACCTTTGGACAAATTATTGGGTCTCTGGGGTCATGTTCTCTTAAGTCAACCTCCTAAACAAACTATTGGAAATAATTCCAACTTCATCGTAAACCGAGCTTTGACTTTTGATCCTCTCAGTTTGGCCGTTTACCACTATACCGCGGCCTCCTTGTTTGCCCCGTGCGGTACCGCGGTTAACCACTTGTTGTATGTTCTTCAACCGTTCGTTAACTGTTGACCGAGTCCTGGCGATTACCGCGGCCACCGCGGTCTGACTGGCCTCCCCTCGCGGTAGCGCGGTGTTGCTGTTTGTCCATGCCTGATGGTTTGCAGACCATTGCCTGGCGGTTACCGCGGCCACCACGGTCAGTTATTTAACCGCGGCGGTAGCGCAGTAAGCCTGCCCCTCCGACCGCTAACGGTTATCGTAGCCACCACGGTCTGTCTTTTGACTGCGGCGGTAACGCGGTAAACCGTCTACCGATGCCGTCGCCGCTGACCGTAGCGGTTACCGCGGCTTGGTTTTTAACCACGGCGGTAGCGCGGTAGTCAACCCGAAGGTTGACCTTTTGACTTTTCTGATGGCGGTTGGTGCGCTCCACAGAGGATTAATAGTATAGTTGTTTGATGGCGATTGGATGGAGATTTCTTGTTTAATGTGCTCGCCAGCTTGGCTATACCTTGAGCCTTAATATCATTGTACATGTGGTGTTTTCGAATAGTTGAAATATTATAAATATGTGTTTGTATCTTGTAAGGAAGGAGAGGAAGAGAGAGATAGAGGAGAGGAGGAGTCGACAGTTAGAAAAAGTTGGTGAAGTCTAAAAGAGACGAGAAAGGTGATGGAGATAGAGAAGAGATAGACAAAGAGAGAAAAATGCTCCCAAGAGCAGAGAGTAAAAATAGATTGATAACAGAAGATGAAATGTGAAGAGCTGAAATTCTGTTGTAGTGAAAAAGATTTATGAGAATGAATATAAATATCTGGGTTGTGCATATGTGTTTCAGTCTCATAATTTCAGTATTTTTAATTGACTATATGTCTTGCATGCCTCCTCTCTCCTGTGTTGTTTGTTTTAGTCTTATCCTTTCCCACACAAACAAGCTTTAAAACTCCATGTGAATAATAATAACATTCACAACCGTGAAGATAATTTATATGTAGATACATTCTTTGTCCCAACTCAACATGTTGAGTTGTACCAAAGAAAGATGTAAACAAATTAAAATAGAGCTCTCTAAGACATTCAATTTAAAAAAATGGGCTCATTCAACTTCTTCGATAAAAAATTATAGCCTGTAAAAATTAGGACCCCACATTACAAATGTAAGAATATCTTTATGACGCATAAGTGATGCAATATGAAGTTCCAATTGTTGACCAACTTATGTTGCATGTTATAAGACACCCTTGAATGGATATAATGAATCAAAATGGAGTGCCCAAGTTGGTGAGTGGATTATGATGAGCTTAGATAGGTGTAAGGAATATTTTATTTTTTGTCTATGGATTTATTTTGAGATTCAAATGTTCAATTTTGACTAGATATTTTAACACCACATTTTGGGTGGTTTTAATGCATGCTTCCCATTTGATAGTTTCATGACTCCTACTCATTTAGCACTTGATATTGAGGTTTCATTTTTTTTTGTAGGTATTGTTATGCTACTAAAATGTCTCTAAATTTATATATCTAGTATAATATTTTTTGAAGACTTAATCATATATTTGTATTGTAACCCTCTTTGTGTTGAAAATAATATTTGTTCAAGATTTGAAGACTAGTTTTATTCTTGAATGCATTTTTTAGGCTATATGCTTCATTATGGCTATGTGTTCATTCTTTATATATTTAAAAATATATATCTCTTTTATTTAATATGCACATCTCTCCTCTAAAATTAATCATGGATTTTTTTTATCTAATTTATTTTCGTTGTTAGGATTTCAAATGGAATAGAATAAAATAAATGGATCAATTTATATCAAATAATAATTAATGAAGGATGATATTACTTAGCTCTATGAACAAAGATAATCCTAATTGACAAAGATAATGAAGTTGGTGAATCTTATAATTTATAGATGATGTAGGTAGTTTTTATGTGGATCAAAATTAAAATATTTAATTTTACACTATGAAACTAACTTTGTGGAATTGGATCTAAATCATAGATAAAATTGTAAACTCACACTTTTATGATCTCTAGATTTTTCCCTACAAATTTTCAAAATAATAGAATACTAGATACCAACATGTTCTTTCACACTCTTATATTTTTCTATCAAGCTAGTGATATTTAAAAATATCTTGACAAGCAACAAGCTTAAAACATACAAATGAATTCTAAAATAATTATTGAGTCTCATGCACTTGGAGAAGTATAATAAGATTCAAATGAATATTCTCTTGAATGTAATAATTATTCTTAAAACATACAAACTAATTCTAAAATCATTATTGAGTCTCATGCACTTGGAGAAGTGTGATAAGATCCAAATGAATATTCTCTTGAATGTAATAATTATTCTCAAATTCACATGTTATAGAGGTGATTAAATGCATGATTTTAGATTGTTTGATGCTTTGTGTAAATGAATTCATACATAAACATAACACCAAATTCTAAATTTTTTTATATGTAAAAGTAGCCTAGGGCCAAAGTGCAAGATGAGGTTAATCAATTAAATATTTGAATTTGATTTCATAATTAAAAAGATAAAGATCATGGGTATAATTATGACCTCATACCTACAAATTTGATATGGATCAACTAGTCAAGTTAGATTTGTATTTAGTAGGATTGAAATAGGTAAATTAATTAAAATAAGATTACATACACATAAACATAATAATAAGGAATAAATATAAAATTAATACTAATAGATTACATATCCATGAGTTTTGTTCTTTCTCATTCATTTAGTTAGCATGAAGCTATAGTGGGTTTTATTCGAGTCAAGCATTTTCATAAATTACATAGTTTATAACTAATAATGTTGAGTTTTTTTTTGCTAATTACTTCCACTAGTTGTATATAGTTACTTTTTGAGCCACAATAAGGTGGTAAAATAAAGTAAATATAAAAAATTCTATAAATATATTTTATTTATTGAACATTATTCTCAATAAAAGTGGGAAAAAATACTATATACTTGTTCATTATCTCTCAAAAATAATAAAATAATATAAAATGTTTTTGATAGAGGAAAAATTGGGTTTTACAAGGACCTAAAACCACCAAGTTTACAAGCCAAAATAAAATAGATCAACAGAGTACCCAGAGGCAGAAAGACTTTCATTGTTTCCCTAATCTTACCTATTAAAATAATATAAAATGTTATATAAATAAATATAAATCATTTAAATATAATTAATATAATATGTAAAGTTTTATCAATAAGAGAGAAGGGATACAAAAGTGTATATTAATGTAATTTAATTTTGTTAATTAATATATTATGATAAGTATTTATTATATATTGGATTAGGAGTTAAGATATTATACATGTGGTTGTGTTGAAACAATTTTTTATTATTTGTTTTAAAAATAAGTATAACTATAATTCTAATAGCTTTTCATTATTTCATCTAAGTTTCATGATTGTATCTTTATCCCTAAAAACTTGTAAATCTAGTTAGCCTCTTGTTAATATTTGAATGGGGTTATTTTTTGTGGGGAAAATCTTGATGAGCTTGTCTGAACATTATAGCGTTAAAACTCGTTACACATTTTTTCAGGATCATGGTGTTATTGTTCACATGTTTGAAGATGTTTTTTTAGACAAAAGGAAAAAATCTTGAATTATTAATATTAATAGAAAGTGAAAATACATGAGTATCATAAAATCTTACAACATAAGTTTAGCTAAGGGACCAAAATATAGTCAAGATATCCCATGTAACTAAGGAGAGATGTAGAGAGGACAAGAAAGAGCATAAACCTCAAAACGTAGAGTAAAGAAAGAAACATAGAGATAACACATTTTGAACAAGGGATTAAATGAAACCCTCACACAACATCAGGGGAGGCATCAAAGTCCATTATCCACTAGAGATCAAACATAGGATTCAGGTTGTTAACTTTATTTAAGAAAACACACCTCATGCTTTGTTACATTGATGGTTTTCTTTGCATCAAAAGATCGACCTATTAATGCTCGATACAACCACTAAATTTATACAAGATCCACAGTAGGTGGTTAATCCATGTCACAAACCCAAGCTCCATGCTACACAAGGAAGACCAAGGGACACACCATCTTGCAACAATCCCTCCCAACACAAGTGAGGGGTTTGAACCTATGACCTCGACTTTGATACCAATTGTTACATTGGTGGTTGTCGTTGCACCAAAATATTGACCTATTAATGCCCAATACAATTTCCATATTTATACAAGATCCACAAGAGGTGATTAAGTCATGTCATGAACCCAAGTGTCATGCTACACAAGGAAGACCAAGGGACACACCATCTTGTAACATGCTTGTCGCTACTTTATACTATGCCAATGTGTATGCACAAAAATTGCTTAGGAAAGGAAGCCATTCAACCTCACTGAACACCACGTTCCCATGATAGATAGCTCATGGCCTTGGGAAACCAACTCCAAGCCTTATTGAAGCTATGGTTTCATCCAACCCTTTTGAGGTTATTATTTTTGAACAATTTAGAGGCCAATTCTTCACCATTTCCTTTTTCTCACCTAGATCGAGTAGGGAAGCCACAAAAGTGTGAAGTAATGTTTGTGTTTACCTAGTGCCTCTCAGCAACCTTACATGTTTGAATATGTTATGATCCAATATGCATAAATAAAAATTAATGTGACATATTCTTTCAATTTTGATGTGAAATTAAGATGTACAATATGTTTGATTTATTAATTTATTTGATCATATATGCTCTAAAGTGATCCTCTTTTTCACTCATGAAGCTAGGGTCATAGGGTATGTCTTTTAGTATATACAAGTAGACTCTAATTTAGAATGCATCTTAGCATGAAAGATACAAACAATGGTTATATTTTTTAATTAGGTTCACTCAAAATAAGTAGGAAATAAATATAAATTATTTAGGACATGAGACTACAAAAAAATAATATCTAAAATGTGTAAAGGAAAAGGATATGAATTATATGGGAGAGAGGAGAATAAAATATTATATGGAACATGATTTAAAAATTCTCTCATTTTTCCTTAAACAACCCAAAATAATTGTTAAAGTAGCTTATCCAAACATATGGATAAAATGTATCAACATATTATAAAATTTGTGAAGTGATCTCTTTCCTTTTCTATAATTACATTACTTTTGGAAAAATAATTAAATGTATTTTTTTTTTATAGATTCATATATCTTTATCATATTTTATATACATGGGTGTTTTTGGATCTCAAAGTTGTATATACCCTAATCCCTAAATATAAACCCAATACATGATAAAGGGTAACATGTCCTTTAAGATTTAGCCTCCTTTCAGTAGAAAAATATCCATGAATGAGATCTAGGATATATCTTTTTATCAACAAATGAGAAACCCTATTATAAACTTGTGCATGGCTCAATAATATCTACAAAATTACACATAATCCCATATCTCACCATCAATTAAAAATATATTGTCAAGAAATGGAAAAATATGCTAAAATTCTTCAATCTCCTAATATAGCCATGAAAAAAAGGACAAATATCCTAAAATATAAATTAATACCTGAATACATGAATTCTTGTAGAGCCCAACCACTAGCATAAGGACCATCAATAGTTAGATGAGGTCTTAGAGAGATTTTTCATGTTGAAAATAACCTTAACTACCCAGTTGCATCATCTAAAAAAATAAAATTAATCACAGAGAAGAAACCTTAGGAATGGTGAACATAAAGTTTGAATTACCTTGTGCACGTAGTTATGTTAAGCATTTTAAAACATGAATTTAGGTCAATAATTGCAATAAGGACATGTTTTCAATTAATAATGAGTGTGTGTCACATAAGTAAATATGTTCACTAGAAATTTTGGCCACCTAAAATACCAATAGGAAACTACCATTTGTCTTGTATACACATAATATTTGTTGGAAATTCCAAACCACATAAATGGGATATAAGATGGAGGATACCACCAACACCATGCAATGCCAAATGGTATAAATTGATATGATAAAAAAAATCATGCATGACACATTGATATAAAAAATCCTAGCAATACTAAATACAAAATGTTACATGTAATAATTCTCGCTTGAGTCCATGCTAGCCATGAAGTAAAAGTTAAACACTATAGACAATAATATCAATCCCCATAGATGATGCCACACAAAAGCCACATGGTACCAAATAAGTAGTCCATATACATGGCCATGAAATATAGCCATATTTACTACGCCCATGGCCTAATAGGAAACATCCATGCATAAGGGTGTGCCACCTAGACATGAACAATAGTGGTTCTTGAAAAAGGAGTAAGAAATACACGTGAAGGGTTAAATATCTAATTAATGTTAATCAATGGGGCTCATTGACTAGCCATCACTACAAAAAATATCAAGACACATTTAGAGAATGCAAAAAGAAAGGGACCTCCTAAACAAAATTGCAATAAGCCCCCATAATAACATGTTCAAATGAGAGAAGCCTATACCAAGAATTTACACTCTAATTATGGATATAATTAATTGGATATTATTTAAAAATTGAGGCACATATGAAAGTTTATACAAGGAACAATGGTGCACATAAACACAAAATTGATAAAAATGAAGGTTGGGTACTACATAAGAAAGTTTTTGAAAAGGAAAAAATAGGTTTTACAGGGACCTGAAACCACAAAGTTAAAACATCAAAAGATAGAGCAAAACAAGTCCAAACAAACAGATAGCTGTCCCAAAAAGGAAACGACAACACAAAGAGACAACAGGGTCCAAAGAAAGGACCACCAAAAAGCCAGAAACAAACACCACCGCACTACTCCAAGGTGTTCAACAACTCCTCGGCCTCCTTTTCAGCATCCTTCATATCCTGTAACCCCTGCTTGAAGATTTGAACCATATGTGAGGAAATCGGGGTCTTCCTCTTCGTATTAGCCCGGGTGCGAGTCGAAATCCCTTCAACAGCAGATCTACTACAACCCCTATCCACATCCAAATCCACAACCAGCGAGCCTTTTTTATTTTTTTTGAGCTTTTCTGCCATAGCATTGATGATAATGGTGTTATGCCTGGCAATTTTGTGATTATTCTCCACAGTGGCCCTAATATTTTGGCCAATCTTGGACAAATTACACTTGAGCCTGGTTAATCTTTCCTCCTGCAAATGCTGTCTTTTCCTTGATAAGGGGGTTTCCTGTCCCTCATTCTCCTTACGACTCTAGCTAATCTTCTGCTCCAAATCCATGATTCTGTTGCTGAGATCTCTATTATAGCCTTTCAAATCTTAGACTTCCTTTTGGGTCCACTTGAGAACAGTGAAAAGGCCATCCATACTTTTTTCCGCTACACTCATAATGTCTTCAGTCTTGAGCTTATTCAAGGCAGAATTAATTTCATCTTGATTAGGGGAATCATTAGGGGTATTCCCAAAACCACCAGATGAAGGGGCACTAGGGGCTGACTCTTTACTGACCATAGGTTTATCAGAAAGAATTTCCATAGAATTCCCAGAGTACGAGACTAATTTCGTAACAGAGGTACCTTTAAAAACTGAGACCAAACCCAGAGTAGGGCAGCCAGGAGACGACTGGGGATTAATACATGGCGATGAGGCAAAACCCGGGATAGGGCAATCGTGCAAAGGCTGCAGATTAGGACATGAAGGCGGAGCAGAATCCATAAGGTCATTCCGACAAGATAGGGACTGGGGAGCAATCGTATTAGGACCAATAGGGGCACAAGCAGGATGGGCCAAGGGGTCGTTCTCCCTACTACTTTCAGTATCCTCATCATTCAATTCCCCAATATCAATAGTTTTAGGAAAAGCAGGTAAATTTTGATAATGCTCATAGATGAGCCTGACAAGACCAGGGTGAATAATAGAAGTCCTCCTAGGGTTTCTTTCAACTTCATCAAGGCAATTCTTCAAAGAAGAGAATAAGTAAAAAGGCAAAGAGATACGAACCTTGTGACGAAAATGGTTCAGAATGGCAAAGTGATAACCATACGCCCTGGTGAAGCACCCGTCAACCGTGATATACTCCATCATAACTCTTAAAACGTTCCTCCAGATAGATTTAATGGACTCCACATCAAAGTAGCTATTGGCAACCTTAACCAATTTAACCTTCTCCTTGTCTTTTTTAGGAAATCTTATGACCGCTTCATCAGAGAACCAACGGTCCCGATAAAATTTCATGCCCTCAGTCGAAAGACCAGTAATCTCACCGATTATTTCCTCATTCAGCTTAACATTCCTACCAAACAACACAATCTCACCATTTTTCCAATTTTTGGCAAAATAGTCCAACATCCTCTCGTCAGTACCATGGAGCTTTTCCAGAAACGAGACTAAACCTCCCTTTTCAATTCTTTCCCAGGCTTTAGCATTCTTTCTATGCTCTTGAAAGCTGCTCGGCTCCACATGTTTTCTCTTTCCCCCCATCTTCAAAGCTCTGTTATACCACACCCTACAGTTACTCTGGGTCCCGTTTAAGCATATTTTATCAAACACGCAGAAAGCATGCTGAAGACTCTTCTTGAAAAAGAAAATGATGTTGGTCCCATCAAATCTAATGAAATCGACGTACCTAATCTTTATCCTCTTCATCATGACGAAGAAAAGCTTCTCTTCCATGCATTGAATCATAACAAATTAGCGCTTTCACCTCAGAATGGAGGTAGTCATTCTTCCTCCACGTGTTTTCCCTGCCCCTCTTAAACCCTTCATTGGCGAAATAATCAACTACCTTATTGGCTTCTCTGCAGGCGTGGGACACTTTCACTTTATCGAATTTACTTAATAAGATTATTGTATCTTCGATCCACTTTTTAATGGTCCACAAGGGAGGGGTAAGCCCAAGAATGCAATTTATTATATTCATAGAATCACCCTCCAACCAAAGACATTTCGTGTTCATCTTGAAAGCTAAGTTAACTGCATGATAAGCCCCTACAACTTTCGCAACATGATTAGTTTGGGTGCCGATGTCCACAGCAAAAGCCGCAATAAAAGCCCCCGAGTTGTCCCTTAAAACACACCCACTGCCAGCATTCCCAGGGTTGCCTTTAGCAGCACCATCAAAATTGGCTTTCTACATAAGAAAGTTGATACATTGAATAAATAGTCAAATAATGTAAAATGTAAAGAATTTTATTAACTTTAATATAAGATTAAAGGTATTGATTAAAAATCTAGTGAAATGGAGCTATAAAAAACTTAACACTATTGTTTTCATCAAACTTAAAATTTTCACAATGTAAAAATTTATATAAATATTATCAAATTTAATAGAAATTATCAATTGATTTAAGAAAATATTTTATAATTAATTAAATATTAGCTATTCATAGATGATGTCACACAAAATTCATATGAAACTCAAAAATTATCCCCTATACATTTATCTTATGGTGCAATAGGATGAATCCATGCATAGAGGATATGCCACATGTACATGATAAGGAGTAGTCACTAATAGAGATAAATAGAGATCAAGATCAAATGATAATTAATAATATATACATGAGTGGTGGAATATATAATGGCTAGTGAAAAATAGCCAAATTAAAATAGAAAGAAATATTTTTATGCACTACCAATGAGAGTGCAAATGTTACTAGATGAACACTTCCAAGAAAGGTAGAGAGTGGAAAGTGGTGAGTTTAGGGTGATTGAGAGCCCAAATGAAGGGGCTAGTAGAGGTGACATGTGGGAAATTGTATGATAAATCAGGTAACTTATAAGAGTGATGAAAACAAATAAGAACATTATTTAAGTTATATAGTAGTGGGCTATAAGTGATCAATAGAAGATTAGAAGATAAACGAAAAAAGGAAAATTATAGATATAAAAAATGAGTTCAGGAAAAGCATGGACCCAAGGAAATTAAGGCTTAATTTATAAATTTAAACTACATGAATGTGTAGTTGAAACTCAAACTAAAAATATTTTGAAGCACTACTAATCATAGATACTCAAAGCATAAAGAAATGTCGTAAAGAACACATACCTAGCACCACTCAAAAATAGAGACAAAAGTATCTATACACATAAAATATTATACCAATTAATGGATCTCATTGATATGCCTTCACCCAAATAAATATAACATTTATACACACTTAAATAATGCACAAAAAAAGGTACCCCCTAAACATAAATATAATAAGGTCTTGGAAGCAACATGAGAAAATGAACATATCGTGGGTCAAGAATTTAAATAACATATGAAAATAAAATATATATGATTTATTAATTGAATAATATAAGGGCACATGTATACACAAAATTGGAAAACATAAAGGTTAGGCCAACAAATTCTACATAATAAATTTGATATATTGAATAAATAGTAAAATACAAGTAAAATAAAGAGCATGTCATTAATTTATTTTATAAAATTAAATTATTTTAATTAAATACATATTTAAATCAATCTAAAATAAATTTAGCATTGTTGTTTTCATTAATTTTTTTAAAAAAAATCTCAACTAAAAATACAAATATTATCAAATTTCATAAAAAATCTCATTAAAATTGAACAAATAAAATATTAATTATACATATTAAAATTTTAATTATTTAATTGTCAAAAGTGGGTTTCATCATGTTGAAATATTTATTTAAAAATAAAAATAAAAATGTTTTTGATTTAGGTAAAAACAGGTTTTGAAGGGACCCAAAACCCTTTACAATCACGAACAAAGCTGCAAAATTAAAAAATAATTTTAATAATAACATATTTATTTTTATTAATAAAATTACAATATATTACTTTTAATTTTAAATTATATTTTAATAGTTTAAAGTATCTTAACTTTTATATTACTATGTGAAAGACATAGTAAAATTTTTAATTATTCATGTACTCATGACTAATTTGTCTAATTTTTTGTAGGTCACAATACGTTTTTTTTTTAAGAATTACTAAATATTTATTCTATTTTAAATATGTTTCTACTAAATCTTAAATAAATAATTGAAAATAGTTAAATTTAATTATATGAAAAAAATTAATATTGAGTGTCAAAAAAAATCTACATTTAATAAATATTTAATATAAATAATATTTTCTTATGTATATTTTAGTTAATATTGTGATGATGAAATTTGTATAACTATTTTATTTTTTATTTAATTTTATGTTTATTTTAATAAAAGATCTTAATGTTGTATATATTGACAAATAACACAATTCTATATGAAGGGATCATTCTTCTAATCTTTACTAGTGCTTGTATAAATATATTCTTATATATGTATTCACACCTTATCCATACAATAAAATATTCTAATATCTACTTAAATTATGTATTAACTATGCCCATTCATCCACTTATCCCTATACATTATGATATCCACTTGACTTGATTATTCTATTATCTTTGATTATTTTTGAAGAGGTGGAGTCAATCTTTCACCTACAAATTTGAGGCTTTTAAAAATTTAAATTCAAATTTTGTAAATTTTGTCAATTCTTGTCCATTCTACTAATAATTGTGAGTTAATTAAACACACATTTACATTATTGAAATTGTGTTCTTACATTTAAAGACATTTTTTATCCATTTCATATTCAATCTCCCAGTCTCATTTTAGAAGCATGAATAAGGAATGAACAATAATAAAACACCTTAATTGATGCACTAAAATGAATCTATATATTTATTTTATGGAATTTATTTTTGTATATCAATCTTTTACCATTTTTTTTGTGAGATTTCTTAGAAAAGAATGTCCCATTTTGAGATATTGACAATCTTCTTAAACTATTTTTAAATATCACTAATTTTCAGAGTAGATTGGGGAGTAGAGAAAATAAAAGAAAATTTGACGAATTGAGATAAAATACAAAATCACATAAATCATATTCATATTGTAGAAGGATTAATCTACAAATGTAGAAAAGACCCTAAGGTACATAATCGACCTAGAATAAGATATAAATCAAACACAAAAATTTGAGGTGATAAATAGATAGATAGACATGATTTTCCAAATTAGAAACAATAAATAATTCAATATCACATACAAATTATTCATTTTTCATTCATAGAATTAAATACTCTTATCTTACAAATTTACTTTTTTAAAATGATATTTAATTTAAAATTATCATAGAACCCATAAATTATTCTTAATTAATCTAAATTAATTTGTATTAAACTATAAATATTTAATCAAATTAATCTAAATTAAATATACTAAATAAATGATTTTTAATTTAACACAAAACAATCCTCAACTTAAAATATTTATCATACTATTTTTCAAAAAATTAATGAAAATATATAAAATTATTTAGAATTATATATATATTAAAAAGACTCACTGCTATCAATAACTAAAGTATTAATTATTCATATTTAAAATTTTAATTTTAATTTTCTATTAAAAATTAGGTTTCACTATCTTCAAACAATCATTGAAGAGTAGATGTAAGATTTATTAGTCAATTTTTTTTATTATACATAAATAGATATTCATTGTATAAATATTTTTTATTATATTTCTTAATTCTTCAATTATGGTTTTAGTATTCTAAATAATTTTTATGAATTAATATATTTATTTGGATTTTCATCCAAAGATTAAAAAAATAACAATTTTATTTATCTTCATGAAAAATAATTTTTTAATTTATTTATTTTTAAAATATTTATATTGTTGAAAGATATCTTTAATTTATATGATTAAATATAAATACAAATAAATAAAATGATTAATTTTGAACTCCTTATTATAAACTAAATATATCCTATAAATTATAGACTAAAAAATATCAAAATATTTGTATTTTATTTTCAAAATACTTACAATAATTCTTTAATAAATAATTAAAGACAATTATATTTAATTGTATAAAAAATATCAAATTTTAAAAGTAAAATTTAAATTTAATATGTTATTATGTAATTATTTAACAAATATATATATATATTTATTAGTTTTGATTTGATTTAAAATAAGTCACTCTTTTATTTAGAATAAATTTAAAATATTCTTAATCTTAGAGAAGATTTATGGTTCTCACTTAAGATTGAGCTAGATTACATTAATATTTATAATATTTAAAATGTATAATGATTATGTTGATAAATAATTTGATAATTTGAATGGGTAGCAGATTTGGCTTGGGCAGTGGTTTTGCTCCCCACTCTGCTCCCAGATTTAAGAGGTGAGACTTGAAATACAAAGAATGGAAGAAACTTTATCTTTGTTAAACCCAACAAAGAAATTATAACAATCAATTTTATAATTTCTTAGAAAAGTTATATTGGACATGATTTTATACCATCATCTAATTCTAAATTATTTGAACCTCGTTCATTATTAAACTAAGTTCACATTCGAAATTATAATAAAAGTTATAAGTATTTCTACTTCATGATTTCTTTTTTCTACATATGAAATAAAATCACTCAATATTTCACTAATATATATTTACCTAACTATAATCAAATCAAATATTTTTTTATATTAATGAAATTTAAAATAGTTTTTTCACCCATAATACTACCAGTGCTACTATTTGAAATAGTTGTGTAACATAGATTACTAAACACGATGCCTTTATCCTAATGACTAAACTAATATAAAATTAGTAAGGTGTTCCTACTTTAATGTAAACAACTAAATAATATAGTAATGTTTATATATGTTACAATAATAATGGCCTATATTCAAGCTTAGGTAGCGATGCAGGAGCATCCGGGTACTCTGGTTATACGCATCATTTAAATTCTCGTTTTTGTTTTGGTTGTTTGGAAACTTTGTTTTGGTGTTTTAAAACTTGGTGATTTTGTTCTTGTCCAACTGGCATTTCTATTTGGAGGTTATTGCAATTTTATCGACTTCCAAAAGTCATTAAAAAATCAATGTTCATGGAAATTTAAAATTGCAGATTTAAAATGATATTATATGTTAAATATATAGTTCCCAAAATGGGTGACTTACTTCAGCAAAGGCGTTGGAATTTAGACAGTTTTCAACGCCCCATTCTTGGTAGAAAATTCAAGACAAAAAAGTCTTGAGGAAGGCATGGGTGGTAGGGAGTCTGGAAGAAGAAAAGACGCAACAATTTGGAGGCTGGAAAGAGGTGCTGGAGTGGGAAAAAGTACAATAGTTCAAAGGCATCCAATGAAGAAAATCAACCCAAAGAGAGGCTGGTAAAAGTCTGCAGATATAATACAGTTTTTGAGGCATGAATCCAGTGTAATTTGGAAGGGATAAAAAGAGTTAGAATTTGAGCAAGAATAGAGGAAATAAATTTGATTTTATGGCATATGTAAATGTGAAGTTTTGAATTGGAACCACAATATAAATGGTGATACTTTTCTCCAAAAGTTTGTGTTTGTTTGTGAATTTATTATTGAATTTGTTTTTTGTTGTTTTAGTTTTTGGTTTGATAATACACAAAGCTTTTGATCTTCATTAAATGGTATTAGAGCCTCTGAGTGCATAGGCAGAGCGTCAAATGTGAGGAAGTCTATGCCAGGACTTGTGAGTGGAGAGTGAAGAACAGTAAAAAAGAGCTTGTGTGAGAACTGTTGTAGGTTTATGAAGTCTTGTACAGTTGGGAGTTAAAGAGCCATGTAAAATTACAGATTGCGAAGAGTGTGATGTGGATTGTGGAAGATTGCAGCAAGTGATATGGGGATATTTATGAGAAAGAAACCCATCATATGGGATGGATGGAGGCAGTACCAAAAGAGGAAGATCTCCTTGATGATGGTTGATATAACAATAAGAATGGATATGAAGGATGTTGAAAAGGAAGACCCCGGGCTAATATGAAGAGGAAGACCCCGATTTCTTCACATATGGTTCAAATCTTCAAGCAGGGGTTACAGGATATGAAGGATGTTGAAAAGGAGGCCGAGGAGTTGATGAACACCTTGGAGTAGTGCGGTGGTGTTTGTTTCTGGCTTTTTGGCGGTCCTTTCTTTGGAGCCTGTTGTCTCTTTGTGCTGTCGTTTCCTTTTTGGGACAGCTGTTTGTATGTTTGGACTTGTTTTGCTCTATCATTTGGTGTTTTAACTTTGTGGTTTCAGGTCCCTGTAAAACTTGTTTTTTCCTTTTCAAACACAATAAGAATGGATAGATTGGAAGCCAGGAAATGAGAAGAACTGGTCAAGCATGATGAAGATAAGCATGAGGTTGTTGTGAAGACATGCAGTGAGGAAGGCATGGAGAAAAAGTGTGAAAATGAAAAGGTGAGAAGCAAAGAAATGGATTGGGTGTAGTAGTGATTGAAGAAGAAAAGAATTAAGTGAGCATCGAAGAGGTTGCAACAAATGAAAAAGGTGAAAAAGATATTTTGGCAAAAATTTCAGCAATAGAGGGTGAATGGTTTGAGAAGATTGCAACGAATGAAGGAGAGAAATATGTTGCAGCAGTTGAAGACAACATCGCAGTGAAGGACACAGAGAAAGATGTCACAACAACACAGAAGGATGAGGTATTTTTTGAATTTTTTGAATTCAGTCATGTTTTTTGTTTATTTTCATTTATGAAAGGAGAAATTGAAGAGTATGATGAGGGGAAAATATAGGAGGATATGGAAATATTTAATTTCCATAAATTTGATCATATCGATTTGTGTGGATGAGTGGACAGACAAATTTTGGTGGAGGTGGTCGGTCTGTGGTGGGATTGATCCCATAAAAGAGGAGATAAGAGAAGTGAGTAATTGGAGGAGGAGAAAAGAGAATCATTGGCGTAGGAAGATGGTAAATGGTGGATATGAATCCATGAGAGGAGAGAAGAGTAGTGAGCAAAGTTGGAGGAGAAGGATGCTTGTTTCAACTAAGTGTTAGAAAAGAAAGAAGAAATAATTTACGCACTTGTTACAACGATAGAGTTTGCTGCAAGTTGTTTACAATCTGAGAGAATATTCCTACTAATCAACTCCGCTTTGTGAGCTATGCTCACAGATTTTCCTACCTGGTAGGTCTGATACAGGAGAATTTGAGTTCTCTGGTTATCGGCATCATTTAAATTCTCATTTTTATTTTGGTTGTTTGGAAACTTTTTTTTGGTGTTTAAAAACTTGGTGATTTTGTTCTTGTCCGACTGGCATTTCTATCTGGAGGTTATTGCAATTTTATCGACTTCCAAAAGTCATTAAAAAATCAATGCTGATGGAAATTTAAAATTGCAGATTTAAAATGATATTAAATGCTAAATATTTAGTGCCCAAAATGGGCAACTTACTCCAGCAAAGGTGTTGTAATTTAGATAGTTTTGAATGCCGCATTCTTGGCAAAAAATTCAAGACAAAAAGTCTTGAGGAAGGCGTGGGAGGTAGGGAGTTTGGAAGAAGAAAAGACGCAGCAGTTTGGAGGCTAGATAGAGGTGCCGGAGTCAGAAAAAGAACAGCAATTTGAAGGCATCCAATGAAGAAAATCAACCCAAAGAGAGGCTAGTAAAAGTCTGCAGATATAATATAGTTTTGGAGGCATAAATCCAGTGTGATTTGGAAGGGATAAAAAGAGTTAGAATTTGAGCAAGAACAGAGGAAATAAATCAGATTTTGGCATGTTAGTAATGAGATATGCAAATGTGAAGTTTTTGAATTGGAACCACACAATAAATGGTGATATTTTTCTCCAAAATTTTGTGTGGTTAATTTTTGTTTGTAAATTTATTATTGAATGTGTTTTTGTTGTTTTAGCTCTTGGTCTGATAAGACACAGAGCTTTTGATCTTCATCAGTTAGGTATGTTCTTGTGTTACAGTTTAATTACAAAAACGATATGTAGTAATTTTTGAAATATCCAATTGAATAAAATGCATATTTTTTTCTTCAAAAGTATACTGGATAACAATGTCATAAAAAAAGATAGCTTATAATATTTTTAATCAATCGATGGTAAAATATTCTCTATCCTCTTATACCTTAGCTAATCTACGTCTAATGTCTTAGTTTAAAAGCTAGCTTAACAAGCCCATTCATCCAGATGTAAGTGTAGATTTTATTATATAATAAATGAAAAGTAACTCTTGTGAAAAATAGAATGTAATATATCAATATGCTTACAATTTTCAAGGTTATAAAACATTAAGCATCCATAAAATCATTTTTTAATTTCTTTATGTATAATAAGATTATTAATGTGTTTGAGGAAATTATGTTGTCATTTGCATCTCTATTGTGTGCATACAACTTTATTTATTCATGTCAAGATATTTAAACTAGAGAAAATTATTGAATTACTTTCTCAAGAAAAAAATATATGATTCTTTGCAAATGAATGTAGACCTTATTTAAGCTACTACATATTGATATTTTATAAAATAAAATTATATATTTGTTTTCCTCACATGAGCACTATCTTTGCTTTAGTTGTAGTTCAATTTATTTTGTCTAGGAATTCAGGGCATGGTTGTTCTATCATATATAATAACTTAGGGGATTCTTGTTTTATTCCATCTAAAAACACAAAGAATATCATGCAAATACCTTTCAAAACCAAATTTCCACTATATTAAATAGCCAATGTTTGATGATAATGAGAAATTTGAAAGTTATCTACAAATATAACAATAACTTAATTAACAATTAAATATAATTGATAGAAAAATCTAAAACTAGATATTATGAATAAATTACACAATTCTTAACTTTATATTGGCCACAAGTAGGTTTTTTCATTGAAGAAGATTAGGTATATTTTGCACTATATCCCTTTCTAGTGCCTTTTATATATAGGATAGTTCTAAAATTTCTAACACTATTCAATGGTGAACTTGAAGCAAAATTATAGTGTTTGTAAAAAGTTAGAAGGAAGTAGTTAAGAGGTGAGGGAAAGTGGGGAAACACTTGTATAGGACATATGTGTTTGGAATATTTCCTATACAAGTGTTTCCCCACTTTCTAAATACATATGTCCTATACATATGTCCTACACTTGTATGGCACATAATTATATAAGGCATTCACTAAAGTGGCTGAAATATCTAAACATGAAAGGTGCATATCCCTTCCAAATAATTTGGTGTACATTCCATAGAGTTTGGAGTGTTACACGTATTGTTTATCAAATATAGCTCCACAAGTCTGTAAGATTAAACTCAAAACATAGGCCTAGATATTTATATCAACCGAGGTAAAGATCTATGACTCATTAATAGATATTGGATAGTAATGGACCAACTAACAAGAGTGGGAAACTCTACTACACTTTTGGATCCACCAAACCAATGCGACTAATACAAAATTTCAAATAAGATAAACAATGACAACAACACGCCTTTATTTCATAACACCTTCTATATAAATGGTCCTCGAATATTTGTCACCAGAATCTCACTTTATATTGTTTTTTTGGTAACAAGACCTATAGAACTGTGTTAAGTAGATAAAAATATACTTAAATATTTATAACAAGATGGTAGACTATTATAGTTTCCTTAAGATAAATTCTTTTTAAATTTCCTTATAGTATATGTAGTTTGGAATATGTCCAGGGCATGATTCTCTTAGGATTTAACATACATAAATTTTCATTCAATTATGTATTTATTTTAAGGAATCATGCAAGATGGTTAGACCTAATCTACAAATAAACTACTAGGTAGACATAAATAAAATATTTTAGATAAAATATTTGATCATATAAGCACTTAGAACAATGAATTTGTTTATTTTTAAGAGAGTCGTAATTTAAAGATATTTGGAGACATTCTTGAAAATTTAAAATATTAAAATCTTTCTATCTATCTATCTATAGATAGATAGATAGATAGATAGACATAGGAAAATAAATGAGACAAGAGATATAGGCACAACTAAATCTACTTGAAATATCCATACATACTAAAAAATGTATTTTTCATTCAATAAAGTTCTTCCTAAAATCTTTATGAAATACGTATAGTGTTGTGACACTAACTAAACACAAATAACACCAAATTAACAAATGTCATTTTAGAAATACACTGATATTCCCTAAGAATTTTTAGTTACATATGGAGACATCCGACTATGGAGAGGTCTCTATTCGACTACATGTTCTATAAAATTGCACAAAATAAAGGGCATAATCTTGAAACCAAATATGTGGCACAAGGCACTTGTAAATATACAAAAACTAGAGGACACCTATATTAACTATCTAGAATTGGCCAAAACAAAATTATACAAATAAGTTAACACATATTAATAACATTTTAAAATAGCTTCAAATCTATCTTGCTAAAAGCACATGTAACAAATCTAATAAGACAACAAGAATAGGTCAAACATCTAAACATTAATTCTCTTGATTATGGAGAAAAAAATTAGATTTAATTCTCATGTCCATGTAAGGATAATCTTGATTGGATTTGAACATTAACAGAGGGGTAGGAATATCTTCATCCACATGCACAAGGAAATCATATAGAACCATATTACATCAACTTATAAGGTCTTTCAATTATTTACAACATTGACGATACCTTGAGAATTTTAGTTATGTTTTGTTTTCTACATGTGGCATGGTTCCTATCAATTTCTTCATTAAATTCCTAGCTAGTAAATCTTGACTATTTAGTTAAAAGGTGTTTGGTTCTAGATGCCCTATTTACATGTCAATAATCAATTGTCATAGCCTGCAAATCATCTTGATCCCTACAAAATAAACCTACCCACAAATTGTTCCTACAGCCTCTTCACTTCCATGCTTAAAGCACTCGTTGTTTTGAAATATCTAAGAAAATTTCTCATTAGACTATTTTAGGCTTGGAACTTTATTATTTTGCATAGACCATGCGATGTGCACTTCCTTATCATTGATTTTGTAAGCACACACAAACATGGGAAACTATCATAGATTGGTTTGACCGATAAAAATTGACACAACTTTCCACATGTCTACTACACATCTTCTTTGAATCTCAAGACTTCTTCTCCACATGAAGCATTGGCATCATTGAATGTGAAATTTCCACTCAATTATAATATATAAAAAAAATTGGGTCCACAATTCTCGTAGAACATGAAAACACCAAGACCTTAAATGTGAACCCTTAACTTTACTACATATATCAGACTCAATTCTACTAATAATGGATCTCTTAGATTTCATATTATGACTATGTGGACCTAGAATTTGCTCAAATTGGATACATAAAGATTTTGAACTTTATTAGAAATACACGCATAAAACAAATTTCATTTAAAAAATGAGGCTCCCTATAGGATCTAATTAATAGACCTCTCAGATTCACCACACACGAGCCCCACAGTTTTCAAACTTTTGACTTCTATAATCTTCAAACTAAACTTTAAACTTTAAAATCCTTCTAAATAGTAAAATATAAATTAACTCAAACACAACAAACATGGTTTCCACCAAAAATGCCAAACTAAAAGACATAAGGAGCTCAGGCCAGACGTACCCTACACTTCAAGGCATCGGACATGAAGGCCCCTCAACAAATTGGTATATAAATGCTTTAGAAAGCCAAACTTCCCATCGTCTCTTGTGCTTGTTCTCATCTCACAAGTCTACAACAAGCCTCTAGATTGAAAACAATTAGCTAGACTTCAAACTCCTGTTCAACATGGCTACATAAAATAGCCTGGGTCTGCAAAGAAAACAGGGCAAATGAACACCTGATGCGAGAAGCCTTACATATTTTTCTAAAAGAAAAGTCTAGGTCTAGGATTTAAACCACACAAGTCAAGACAAAGAGCATCAACACGACAAATGGAAAGAATATGCACAATCACCGAGAAAATAAGTAAGCCTCCATGATCAAAACATTGAGTCGTGACATAGGCCCAACATGGAGAATTAGCAGACGCATGACACAAGACACAAAGCAAGATTTGACTTCAATAGGATGATTTAATGGAGCTCACTGAACCACCTTGAACTACAAACACATGCAAAACACACAGAGGCACCATAAGTAGCAAAAGTATAGTTTTTCACATACTTGTTATATTGTATCGAAGCTAAATCAGAGTTCAGAACACAGAAGCAGACCAACAATGGTTTGTTAAAACTAAAAAGCATACAGTCATAATACCCATATGCTTGTCGAGGAGCACATCAGCCAAAAGACAAGATATACGAAGTTTGCTAAGCTAAAAGTAAGAAGCTTCATTTCCTGATCTTTCTATTTTTACACCCAACAATCAGCGAAATCTCTCCTTTTTCTCTCCTCTAATCTGGTTATAGTTTTCCAGCAAATTGACGTATCCTAGTATGGTGGAACGATTTGTTCTAAAGCCATTTGATAAGGCTTTATTTTCTCATCTCAAATTCGAAGTTAGGCGTGGGGCTTTTATGGACTTATGGGCCATATATATGTCCATCGTACACTTTCGAATCCATATTATACCAATTAAGAAATGGATGAATTATTGAATATTATCATTAGTATGGAGCATCGGAGTTTCGGTCGACGCCTGAAACAGTGTACGCGGCGGATTACATATCAAGACGCTGAGCCACTCATAATTAGGCAGCTACATGAGCTTTATCTTAACGGTAACTAAACGCCGGCGGTAAACGACTGTTTAAACTTTTTCGTCAATCACGACGTGCAACCAAATCAAACTGTCCTTGGTTCAATTATGATATTGTATAGGTGTATGATCATAACCATTATAAATTGTGAGTCAATCAGGAAATGCAACCAAATCAAATTGTCTTTGTCTCAATTATGATTTTATACTCAAGCTTTACTTCAATAGAAATTTATAATTGTATCTTCTTTGGATAGATGACCATAATAATTGTAAATTGTGAGGCAATCATGACATGTCACCAAATCAAATTGTCCTTGCCTCAATTATGATTTTCTAGTCAAGTTTTACTTCCGTAGAAATTTATAATTTTATCCTCTTTGGATAGATGATCATAACCATTCTAAATTGTAAGTCAATCATGGCATGCCACCAAATAAAATTGTCCTTGCTTCAATTATGATTTTATAGTCAAGTTTTACTCTCGTAGAAATCCATAATTTTATTCTCTTTCCGTAGATGATCATAACCATTATAAGTTGTGATTCAATCACAACGTGCCACCAAGTCAAATTGTCCTTGCCTCAATTATGAATTTATAGTCAAGCTTTACTCTCATAGAAATTCATAATTCTATCTTCGTTGGGTAGATGAACATAACCATTGTAAATTGTGAGTCAATCATGACATGTCACCAAATCAAATTATCCTTGCCTCAATTATGATTTTATAGTCAAGCTTTACTCTCATAGAAATTCATAATTTTATCCTCTTTGGGTAGATGACCATAAACATTGTAAAATGTGAGGCAAACACAATGTACCACCAAATCAAATTGTCCTTGCCTCAATTATGATTTTATAGTCAAGCTTTACTCTCATAGAAATTCATAATTTTATCCTCTTTGGGTAGATGACCATAAATATTGTAAGATGTGAGGCAAACACAATGAACCACCAAATCAAATTGTCCTTGCCTCAATTATGATTTTATAGTCAAGCTTTAATCTCGTGAAACTTCATAATTTTATCCTCTTTGGGTAGATGACCAAATCAAATTGTCATTGCCTCAATTATGACTTTATAGTCAATCTTTACTCTCGTATAAATCCAAATTTTATCTTCTTTGGGTAGATGACCATAACCATTGTAATATGTGAGGCAATCACAATGTACCACCAAATCAAATTGTCCTTGCCTCATTTATGATTTTATAGACAAGCTTTACTCTCATGGAAATTCTTAATTTTATCCTCTTTGGGTAGATGACCATAACCAAATCAAATTGTCCTTACCTCAATTATGGTTTTATAGTCAAGATTTACTCTCATAGAAATTCATAATTTTATCCTCTTTAAATAGATGACCATAAATAACCATTGTAAATTGTGAGTTACATATGGGTAGAGAGGAAGGGAGGAATTTTGGCTTTGTTTTGCATTGTAAACTTCTAATTTGACTCTTTTTTTCTTTTTCTTTTTCAAATTGAGAGTCAAATATGAGTAGAGAGGATGGAATGAATTTTTGTTTCCTTATGTATTGTAAATTTAATGTGAATTTATTTATTTATTTTGTATTCCTTATCTTTGTTTCATTTCTTATCAATTTATTTGTTTTCATTTTAGTATAATAGAAAATGAAATAGTTATAAGGAATCTCAAAAATGTATTTGGATTTTAGAATAGGAGATCAATTTGTACATCAATATCTTATTTTATGACTTATCATATATTTAAATTAGATTAAGGGTGGTTTTATGATAAGTCTAGATTTCAATTGATAGAAAAAAGTCAACAAAGAATTATAATAAGCAATTTCTTTATTCCTTTAAAAATTTATGTTGAGTAAGATTCTACACCATCATCTGAGTGTAAAACATTGAGACTCTATGTTCAATTTTAAACTATTCTTGCATTAAAAATATCACAAAAATTGTGGAATTCCCTACTTCATAAACACTTTCATTTACATACCAAATTAAAAATGAATGAAGTTATTCAATGGTTCAATATGATGTCTTAAACTTACTATAATAAAATCACACATCCTTCCTTGTTCATGAAATCTAGATAAGTTTGTTTTAACCAACAACTAAGTAAATCAATCTAAGGCACCATGAGTAGGTGTGTGGTGCCATTAATATGGTATTAAAGTATAAGGTATAGATCTAGAGGGAGTGTGGAGTCTTTGGTGTGAAGTTGGGTGAAGTCTAATGAAGTGGTGGTAGTTAGTGGATGTGTATCACCTACAATAAAGAAGGTTGTAAAAAATAATTACACAGGTAAAAAAAGAAGAGAGATGAGGAAAGAATATGTTACCAAGGAGAAGAATGAAAAAGGTTGTGATAGTAGAAAAACTATTAGAAGGATTAATGAGATATTAGAAGCCATAAGGGGAGTAGAATCCTAAGTAAATGCCCAAGAGGGTGATACGAAAAATCACATGAAGGAATTGATAGTGAGAGGGAAGTAGAGGAAGGAGATATAGTAGTAGAACAAGAGGATGCAATTGTAGAAATGGATGCATGTGAGAAAATACTGCTTGAGGCCATCTCTAGGATAGGAAAATCAACAAAGGTGCAACTACCATTATTCTCAAAAATCCTAGAGTTGAATGAGTTAATTTATTGGATAATGGAGATGGAGCATTTTTAGTATGATGATATAGAGGATCTAAGGAGAGTGAGAGGGGCACAAACAATGTTGAAAAGGTATGATTCACTTTGTGGAAAGAGGTGTGGGATTATAGAAGAAGAAATGGTAGAAAAAATATTACTTGATGAGATAGGATGGTCAGAAGGATGAAGGCTAAGTTTCTACTAGGAGGCTATCCACTTGAGTTATTGAAGAAATTGTAGAACACATGGAAAAGGGAGGTGAATGTAAAGATTTTCATTTTTTATAAAATTTCAGTTAGGCTAGATCACCAAGAGTTGAAGCATGAGGAAGTGGCATGATATGAACTAATTTCATAAGGTTGAACATACAATCCATGTGTTGAGCATGATCAAGATGCAAAAAATTAAGGATTCCTACCAATATTTATTCATAGATGAGTGGAAATCATCATGAAGATAACAAGTTTCAACTAGTATAAAAAGAATTATTGTAAGAGAAAGAGAGCTTTTGATGAAGGACCACTGCATATAGCCAAAAGAAGGTACATCCAAGATGAAGAGGATAGCCCCACTTGTGACAAGAAACATAACTATAAAGAAAGAGAGGTGTACTCAACAATAAAAGGTGGATTTATTCAATTTAGGGATACATGATTCATGTGAAAATGCTTCAAGTGTAGATAAGTGGATCATAGGGCCTTAAATTACCCAAAAATATATTGAGATAATGGTATAAGTGAATCCAAAAGTCATGTTACTTGGGTAAATGAGAGGAGAAATTCCTCGTCTAAATGCACAAAGGAACCAAAACATGTAGAATCCCTCATGATAAAGAGGATTTTTTTGAATCTAGTAATAAGGAAGGACAAGCCCTATAGTGAAGGATTTTGTTTCACACTATGTAAGGTAAAGAGCTAAGTGTTGCAATGTTATCATTGGCAGTGGGAGTGAAAAACCTAGTTTCCTATGAGATGGTAAAGGAGTTGGGGATGAGAAGAATAGCTCATCCTAATCTACACTAAGTATCTTGGCTAAAAAGGGTCATTAGGTTATGGCTAATGAACAATGTTTAGTAATTTTTTGGGTTAATACTTATAACTTGACAAGGCATGGTGTGAAATTATACCCATTAACATGTGACACCTACTCTTGGGAATGCCATGGTAATATGATAGAAGATTTTCCCATGATGGTAGGGTGGATGTCAAGACATTGGTGAAGAATGGAAGGAAGCATGCCCTCATTCCATTAGTGATTGTTGAAGATGAAGTGATAAGTGTCTTGAGGGCATTTTTGTTTGTAGGTGAGAATTACTTGAGAAACATGATGTTATGTGTGTTGAAGAGATGATCTGCAAAGAGCTACATGTATATAGTAATAAAACCTAAATATGAGGCTACAAGTGATGGTACACTAACAAGTATCTACATGAAAGGGAGATGAATGTGTAGATATATATTCTAACAATGAATAATTCATAATGCTACAACTAAAGATATAAAGTGAAAACGATTCTATAAGATAGATGTTGAGTAGTGATGGAGTTGCAAGTTGATAGGAGAATGATGCTACAAGTAGTGATAGTGCTACAAATTGATAGGAGTATGATGTTACAAGTAGACATGATAAAGAAGGCAACAAGGAACACCATGAAGAGGCAAAAAATGAGGAGATACAAATTGGAAAATGGATTATGAGATTAGGGGTAATGAGCACAATATTATATTGGAGTTGTGGTGAGAAAGGTGAATTAATGAATCAATTACTTTAGTTTAAAGTGCAACAAAAAATAAGTTTAGAAGATGATTTTTCTGTCAAGGACCAAGATTTATTATATGAAATATTATTAAATGAAGGTGTGGAGGATAAATGTATGATAAAATAAGTAATAAGTGGATTTTATGGGGAGAAAAGGTCATTGTAAATTTTTTATGATGTAAAGATTCCTATTAAGAGTATCCTTATAGCAGTAATATATGAGTTGTTGAATGATACAAAGAGGGGGATGAATTTATGGAATATGAGCATGTTTACAAGGTTTCAACAAAAGGAAGGAGAATTTTGGGAAGAGAAACCCACTTGTTAATTGAAATACAGTTGTTCATTTGGTAATTTTTTGAATGAATGTCCACACTTGTAGTTATTTCTTATTTTTTGAAAAAAGGAATTTTGTCCACATCTCATATGCCACCAAATAATATATTTTTTGCAAAGAGAATTAGGAAAGTTCTATTTTTGTATGATAAGTGATATTTTAGATGTATCTAGGGGATTTTTATTAAAAATGGTAACAACATGTCATGCATGGAAGTAATTAATAGGGGTGGATTTTATTGAAGGTGCATAAGTGGAAATGATGCAACATTTTAAATGCAAGTTTACCTAGAGCTCAACACAAATAAGGGGTTACAATCATGTAGTTTTTATAGTAAGCAAGGGATCCCATTTTGTAACCTTGGAAGTATGTTGTAAGGGAGTTGTGCAATCCTAATAGAAATATCTATTTTCTTTGTCAATGATTTAAATTTTAATGTTACTATTGAAGTTTTTGAGAGTTGACCAAAATCACCAACATTAATGCCTAGCTAGAGTAGGTACATGAGTTTGACAATTTTAAAACTACTTAGGCCACTTCCCTCTATTTTTTGTTAGTCAACTTGGCACCCAAATTAAATATTTAGGCAAGATATTGTAGATTTTGAAGCTAAAAAAGAAAGAAAAATAAAGAGTGATGAGGAAAGGAAGAATTTGTAGGGAGTAAAGAAGGAAAATAGAAAGGATATAGAATAGAAGAAAAGAGAGAATCATTTTTTTAGAATTAAGAGAGGACCATGTAGATAAGAGAGGCATCCAAAAGGATCATGTTCTTGCATAAAAATTAAAGAGTATCAAGGTTTTGTGATAGAAGAATGTGTGAAGCTGAAATCTAATAGAATTTCATGCTCGTGTGAATAATAATAAAAAAGAGTGCTATGCCTATAGAAGACGAGGATAAAAAGAGAGAAGGGGGTGATTTAGGGAGAGCTAAATAAGGAAAAGTAAAACTTTTTTTTTTGTGTACAAGATTGCATCTCTATAGGAGAGAGAAATATGATTTTAATGATTTGGATAAAACTAGATGGATTACGACTAATAAGGAATACCGCATTCCCTATTGCTTTGTATATTTTTTTATGAGATAATAATTTTTGTAAATTTTCATATTTTGACAAATATGAACAAAGAATAATTAATTTTTATTCTTTCCAGAATTATGTAAATATGGATATTTTCTTTTTCTGTTATTTACATGTATGAACATGTGTAGCACTTGTGGGTTTTATATTTAATTTCAATATTATATATACATGTGCATACATGAGTGTGTTTAGGAATAGGGGAAGTTGAGTGTGGTCTAATTTTTTTTTACCTTGAGTGGTTGTTGAACACCTATAACAACAAAAAAATTACCTTGAGTGTGGTAAACACTTACCCTACCTCTAACCATTTTTTTTGGTTTAATTTCTATCATAAATAGGTTTGGAGAGAAATATATAGTAAAATGAATGTAGAAATAAAATATAAAAAATATAGAGACATAGATATGCATGGTTCACCCAATATGGGTTGCATCCATGAGGAGAAAATTATTCCTTCCTTTATTCCATCCAACAAAATGAAGGGATACAACCTAGAACACATCCACTGCAACTTCATCTTCTCTTTATCATAGTCTTCCTAGAAAATACAATAAAATAAACTATCATATACAACATGCCCTCATAAAAAGGGGTTTCCTTCTAGGGGAAGAAAAGATAACATAATCTATGTCATCAAATTTGTGACCTAATGATAAATAGTTTAGATTTAAAATGAAAATATAGATATAATGTGGCTTTAGGGGCACAACCTTCGAACGCCTATTAGGGTACATGGCCCTCATACCCCACAGGAGGTATACCTCTCCACGCCTCCTAGAATAAAATGGGATCCAAAAATGACAAGATCAAGATCCATGATAAAAAATCTCCAACTTGGAGACTAAACACAACAACTCTAGGAAGATAGTCAAGCTTTACCAACAATCTCCCACTTAGAGACTAGTTACCAAAGCTTCACCACAACTACACCCACTATAATAGGATCCAAATTTGGACTTGGCAAGTTTCCCATCATCACCATTAGACTTGAAGGCCGACATAAATTGAGAAGGAAGTTAATTTATCTTGACTTACTGGTTGTATTAACACTTATATATGAAAACCTTAAGAAGGATGGGGAGAACCTTGTAAAAGAGATGGAGAAAATCAAGGAAGCTCTGAAAGCCATGATAGAACACAACCACAATTTTTTTTAAAATAACTCTACTGTCTTGAGGGCTTTGGCGGAAAAACTAGACAACACTCAACAGGGAATTTTCATTGTGGATCTGGATGCTGAGAAGAACATAAACAAAGCAGAGGATTTGGGCCCTTCAAAGAGAACCAGGGCCAACATGAAGAAAACAAAGGATACAACACCTCTAGAGACCCAAGATCTGAAGATGGTGGCCTAGGATTTGGACATCCAAGAAATGGAAGTGGTAAAGACCTTAAAGTCTCTGGGTTAGGTTTGGTTGTATTTTTGTTGTCGCTAGTTTTTTGCTTTTCTTTTGCTAGTGGTTGCTGCTCTTTTTTGTTTATCTTTGATGTGCAGCTTGTCTTTTCCTGGACTTTCTTATGATCTATATTTTATTGGTTTCTAAACTTTGTGCTTTCGGGTCCCTGTAAAACCCATTTTTTCCTCAATCAAAAATATACATCTATGATATTTTGGCTAGTGTATACCTTTTCCAACTTCAGTTATCCATCTTCCAAAACTAATCATATGAAATGGTATCAGAGTTGTATATGTCTAGTCTTAGAATGAAGGGTTGAGTATTTTGTAAGATAAATGGCACTTTGGATATCAATGTACAACCTATTATACTATTTCTTCTTCTCAGTTCCTCCATATACCTTTGTAACCAAATCATCTCTTTACTAGCCTCTATAGCAATGATATACTCTAATTTTATTGTTGAAAGTGCAACAACCTTTTTAAATCTCAAAATCCAACTAACTATTGCTCTACCTATAGTAACAACATACCCTCTGGTGATCCTCCTACTATCTATATCACTTTCAAGATATGAATCAACATATCCCTATAGAGTAGATTTGGAACCTCCAAAATATAATGTATAGGTATTAGTACCTCTCAAATACTTGAGAATCCATTTTAATGTTTTCCAATGCTCTTTTCTTGGATTGTTCATATATTTGATCACAAATCTTATTGCATGTGCATTATTCAACCTTGTGCACACCATCACATATATTAAGCTACTAATTTCTAATGAGTACAAAACCTTAGAAATTTAGTTTATTTCCTTTTGTGTCTTAGGATACATCTCCTTAGTCAATTTGAAATAACTACGCAAAGATGCACTAACTGATTTGGAATCCTACATTTGAAATATTTTCAACACCTTCTCTATGTACTCACTCTAAGACAATGTTAATTTATGATTTTTCTTGTATTTTGGTATTCATATACAAAGGATTCTCTTTGCAATACCCAAATCTTTAATTTCAAATGAATTAGGTAATTTTATTTTATGAACATTTATATCTTGCATGTTAGAACCTGCAACAAGCATGCCATCTACATATAATAACAAGATAATGTAGTTTTCATTATCTAGTCTCTTAAAATAAATACAATGGTCAGAATAACATCTACTATAACCTTTTTATATCATAAACCTATCAAATTTAAAATACCACTTACTTGAAGTTTTATTTAGCCCATACAAGATCTTCAACTTGCATACTAATTTCTCCTTCCATTTAGCCTCATACCCTTGTGTCTATTACATATAAATATCTTCCTCCAAATCCCCATAGATAAAAAATACATCTAATTGTTCAAGATGAAAATATTCTACTTCCACTAGACTTAAAATAGTTGTAATTGAAGTCATTAAATAAAAACAAGAGAAAATATTTCATTAAAATATATACCTTTCTTCTTGAAATGAAGTAAAATAGGTGGGGTAAAATTTTTATGAAAGGGGGTTCACCAAAATGACCTATTTCCCTAATTTCATTCAAAATGTAAGCTATGAAATACAAATGAAGAACAATAATCAAATCTAACAAAAATAATAATCAAATCTAAAAAAAGCAATAATCAAAAGGCAGATCTAGAAAGGGGAATAGGGTGTGTAACTTTCACCAAAAGTCACCTTTTGAAGCTCAATACAGAATCATTCGGCCTATGGAAAATGGGTCATGGCTAGGGTTCCTAGAAAATGCTTTCTGGGTTCTCTTCTACTGTGTCTACGCTCCCTGATTCTTGATTATCATTATCCAAAAACCAAAAATAAATTCTATAGAGGATTTTCTATGATATGACAACTTTTCTTGCAACTTTGCAGCTTTCTACAATTTTGTTCTTCAACCTAAAATTTGCAATCACACATCAAAGAGAGAAAATTATTCTTTTGTTAGGGAATAAGGGTTTCCCTTGGTCAAACCCTATTTTGGTAATTAAAATTTGAAATGAAACAAAATAGCATGAAGGAATGATGAATGGAAATATTATGTAACAACTCAACCAAACCTTATTTGAACCTTGGAATACAAATTTGCAATTACCATGAATTGGCTTCAATGGATGTAGATCTTGATTATGAAACTTGAATAGAAATAATGACCTTGAATAATTTCATAGATCTTGAACACTACATCACCATATTAGCTCAAACAACATGCATGATGCAATAAACCTTCGACATGATGATCATGGGAATATTGATTGAACATGAAATAATTTTCTACAAATCTGCCCTTGAATTCCTTGAAATGCTCTTGAATTTCTCTCTTGAAAGTACTAAGTGCTCATGAAAACTTTCTTGGTGAAACATAGTAAAATGACCTCACATTTATACATACCTTAGCATTATTTCCTAAAATTGAAATATCACAAGCCGACATCTAAATGTACATTTGAGATCATTGAAAAAACTACCAAAAACGTAATTTAAATTTAGGTCCTAGGTGCAAGTGAGGAATCATTGGCCCTATGGTGAATGGGTCTTAGGCCACTTTCCTATGACACACATTGCTCAATGTTAAACCTTATGTTATGGCATTTATGAATGTTGGGTTTTATCCCTCAGAATTTATAATTAATTAGGCTTGGATTTTAATTAAAGGGGTGAATTAAGGAAAATTAACCTCAATTAATTAAGGAAGCCCTAGATTAGTGTGAAATTGTAAAGGTACACCTTATAACACCAAAACAAGGCATAATTATGTCCATTTTAATGAAAAAGGGAACTAAACTTTATGTGAATATATGTAAAATACATATTACAACATTAAAATAAAGAATCATTAAGCCCATTTTATTATTAAGTGTGAAAAAGGGATACTTTTTCCTACACTAAAATTTTCCCCCACTTTAGTGCGAGGATGAACACAAGTGAAAAATCACACTAAAGTAGATATTCAAGACACTTATATATGTAACAATGAAAAAGATACACAATCATACAACATCAAAGACTATGAATATCAAGCCTAGATGGTTCGATTAGTGCGGAACACATCTAATCCATCGCTTTTGCACTCACTTCGGGGTAGTGGAACCTCAGGCAGTTGTCCACTAGGTAAGTATCCCAAAAGGGTGGAAAATGAGAGAATCATATTAGGCTCCCATACCATATCAAATCTATCCTCATAACAACTTCAATAAGTCACCACAAGGCAAGGCTCCATAGGAAAGCAAGGTGTGTTATGCTAGGTGGCCTTGAATTCAGAGTTTGAGCTTCATAGGGATTAACAAGTTGTATTATGCTAAACACCTATGAATTTGAGGTAAGGCTCCATAAGAAAGAAAGGTATGCTATGCTAGGTGGCCTTGAATTAGGGTTTGAGCTTCATAAGGCTAACAAGTTGTATTATGTGAACACTTATGAACAATAATGCTAGTAAAAGGTTTTTGTTCAGAGGGATTTTTCTTAGTTCATGTAAGGTATTTTTCTTAGGGAACATCATGCCTAATGTCTCCAAGAGAGGAAAATTCGGGAGTAAAAGATTCACAAATTAGGGAATACAATGCATCACATCACCACTAAGAGGAAATTAGTACACTAAAAAAAGTCACACTCTTGGAGGACATCAAACCCAATGACACCACCAAGAAAAGGATGCATCACAAGAAAAAATAAAATTGCATAATGAAATATGAGAAATTTTGAAAGATATTATTGATGTATGCCCTAGATATCCTAACTTCATATGAAATTGGTCTGACGATGGGATGATGGTGAATGACACGTTTAATGTTTTTAGTCTGACTTTTAGAGGGAGATTTATCGAGCCAATTGGAGGGAAAGCAAAACCATTATGCATTTTTATCCATTCTTTCAATCTTTCATATATATCTTGATAAATTTCATGCATAAAGAGGAATTCTTCAGTGATCACATTCTTTACACAGATGGGATCAATTAATATCCCATTGGTAGGCTTATCATTAATTCTTCTAGCTATGTAAAGTGGACCATTGGGTGCATGTTTGATTATGTATTTTTATGAGAAAGAAATATCAAGGGGTATTTTGGTAAATGGCCCATACAAGGTTTAGCTTCAATAAACGCCACTACTTCAACCACTTCATCCATATTTTTATATTTTGTGTCTTCATCATCCATGTCAACATTCATCACATCATTCTTTGTTTCACTCGCTTTGACAAATGAAATAGTGTGTTTCGGTATGTGATTTATAAATATGTATAATTTTTGGTTAGGAAGAGCTACAAACTTATTACCTTGATCATTATTAGTTTCAACATCATTGATTTCCTCTCGTTCATTCACTTTTTTAGAACTAACCAAAGCACAAGTGACTCCTTGTTTCTTAGGGGGAGTAGATGACTTATCTTAACTCCTAATAATTCTTTCAAAGCTTCATATTCCTCACATATTGTATCAATCAATTTAGGATGTTTCAAAGTGAGAGTTATCTTAGAGGAATTATGCATGATGGTGTTAATGTTTAGTGAAGGCGAAATGCAATGCAATGACCTAGAATGCAATATGTAAATGTGAATTTCATATTATAAACAAGGTAATTTTTTTTATTACACTATGCCAAAACCTAAAAATAATGTCTTGTAAATGTAATTTTTAAATCACATAATGCACTAATTTTATCAAATTAAACTAAATATGACCAAATTGAAGAAATGGAAATTTTGCAAATAGAAATAAAAAACTAAGAACAAATAGGAATACAAAAATAAATGTTTTAATGCCCAAAAAATCAGAATATGACCCTGATTAGAATGGGTCCTAGGTGAGGGTTTTGAAACAATTTTTAATAGATTTCTAAGTTAATTTCGATGACCTTTCCAAATTACGATTTGATACAACAAGTTACAATTTGAATTTTTTGTGAAATGAGGATTGAATGTAAATGAAAAATGTGATAAAATGACAACCTAAAACACCTAATTTGATATACAGTTTTGTTTCAATTTTCTAATGCAAATGAATATGATGTAATGCTATGTAAATGATATGCAAGATAACTGATTTTTTTATATTTTTCAGATTTAAAGAGTGCAAGATATGCAATCCTAAAATCTTTAAATGAAATGGAAATTTAAATGAAAACTAAACACCCTAAATGAGACTCAAAGCAATGCAAAGAGATGTAAATGAATGCAAGATCTAAATCTAGGATGAAAGGGGACTCCAAAATCAGAAAATACAATGATCGAAGTTAGGTTCACTACAATGAAATGAAGGAAAATAGGTGGGGTAAATTTTTTATGAAAGGGGGTTCACCAAAATGACCTATTTCCCTAATTTCATTCCAAATGTAAGCTATGAAATGCAAATGAAGAACAATAATCAAATCTAACAGAAACAATAATCAAAAGGCAGATCTAGAAAGGGGAAAGGGGTGTGTACCTTTCACCAAAAGTCACATTTTGAAGCTTAGTGAGGACTCATTCGCCCTATGGAGAATGGGTCTTAGCTAGGGTTCCTAAAAAATGCTTTCTAGGTTCTCTTGTATTGTGCTTGCACTCTTAGATTCTTGACTATCATTGTCGAGTAGTTGGAAATAAATTATGTAGAGGATTTTCCATGATATGAAAACTTCTCTTACAATTTTTACAACTTTGCAACTTGCTTCTTTTTTCTTCTTCAAATGAACTTCAACCTAAAATTTGCAATCACATATCAAAGAGAGAAAAATTTATTGTTTTGTTAGGGAATGGGGATTTTCCTTGGTCAAACCCCATTTTGGTAATTAAACCTTGAAATGAAATAAAATAACATGAAGGAATGATGAATGAACAACAATATGTAACAACTCACCAAACCTTATTTGAACCTTGGAATACAAATTTTCAATTACCATGAATTGGCTTCAATGGATGTAGATCTTGATTATGAAACTTGATTAGAAACAATGTCCTTGAATACTTGCATAGATATTGAACACTATATCACCATATTAGCTAAAACAACATGCATGATGCAATAAACCTTTGACATGATGATATCCTAATCTTGATTTCTATACTAATCTTCTACAAATCTATCCTTGAATTCCTTAAAATTCTCTTGAATTGATCTCTTGAAAATACTAAGTGCTCATGAAAACTTTCTAGGTGAAACATAGTGAAATGACCTCATATTTATGCATACCTTAACATGAATTACCAAAATTTATATATAACAAGCTGACATCTGAATGCACATTTGAAATCATTGAAAAACTATCAAAAATTTAATTTAAATTTAGGTCCTAGGTGCAAGTGAGGACCCATTTGCCATATGGAGAATGGGTCCTAGGCCACTTGCCTAGGACACACATTGCTCAATGTTAAACCTCATGTTATGGAATTTATGAATGTCGGGTTTTATCCCTCACAATTGTGTAATTAATTAGGCTTGGATTTGAATATAAGTGGCCAATTAAGGAAAGTTAACCTTAACTAATTAATGAAACCCTAGATTAGTGTGTAAGTGTAAAGGTACACCTTACAACACCAAAAACTAGGCACAATTAAGTCCATTTTAATTAAAAAAGGCCCTAGACTTAATATGAATATGTAAAATACATATTACAACATTAAATTAAGGTTTTATTAAGCTCATTTTATTATTAATTATTCATTTTCAAATTAAGCATGAAAAAGGGATACTTTTTCCTACACTACACTTCTATGTAAAACTCTTTACAATAATTATTTTCATGTATCTCATTTTCCCTCCATCTTCTCCCTTCATCCTGTAAACCCATTTATTCTACAATATTTTGTTACCTTTAAACAACTGAACCAATTCCCAAGTCTAGTTTTGTATCAAAGAGTCCATCTCCTCTTTCATGCCTTGCTCTAACTTCTTTCTAGTTTCTAATTGCATTGCTTCTTCATAACTTTTTGGTAAACTAGAATCAATCAACAATAAATTATATAATAAAGGGGAACATCATTTAATGGATCTATTTACCCTAATAGATCTTCTTGTAGGAGTTTGAGGGTGAGTGTAGGATTATGGGGGTCCAAAAAGTGGTGATATGACCCAAAAGTGGCTGCCAACATTTTTTAATCCAAATTTGATGAAACAAAAGGGTTTATTGATCAAATTGTCAAATTTCCAGCAATATAAGATATGAATTATTTGAAATTAAATAGATATTTATTATTCTTTTATACATACATTCTGACTAACGCCTTGATTAATAGGCTGATTCAAAAAATCTATAATTCTTAAATAGTTTCACATTTTTTTGAATCTGAAAGATGTGACACATTCTATGCTTCTCATACTATAGGATAAAAAAAAATGATTTTCATAATTTTTTTACCAAGTTATGGTGGTCAAACAAACACATTTTAATATTTTTAAAAAATTCTAATAAAAAATTCATAACTAATTATTGCCTTGCAAAAAAAATATTAAAAACATGCGTCAAGGCATGTGTCATCTACATATATTGAAAGTTTCAAAAAAAAAAATATTATTTTTTGTTTGTACTTAGGTTGGTTAGACATACTGTAACACCCCTTTGTTTAGCTCTTATGTTTAGATTACGATGCTTTGTTAATTTTTTTATCATTGTGGATTATATGTTATGATATGATGATATAATTTACTAGTTAATTATGATTTAGACATGTGGTTAGCATAGTTTTTTATTTCAGTTGATGTGGATATATGTTCATCTATGATTTAAATTGATGTTTAGTCTTGTCAGTTTTGACATAACCTTGTATTAATGAAGGGAACGAAATTGCATCACTCATTTGTGAGCGCCCTGTGGTTTCGTGATTCTCCCTTCACGGTGTGAATGACTATATTATATATATGTATATATGTTCGATGTTTGATTTGTTGCAGGATTGCAGGTATCGAGCATCGACTTCACCTTCTTTTTCAGGTCTAAGTGTGCTCTCAAATCCAATGAAAATGTTGATGGGGAGATAGTAACTGGTATCCCTTGTTGAATAGTCATCTTTGCCTCAGTTGAGTCATCAGTCTTGTGTAGTTGTTTGTCTTATTTCACTATGGTTGTGTTGTTTGGTTTGCAGTTTATGCATTTTTTTATTATTTAATTAATCATGGAAAATTTATTTAAAAGCTTTTTTATTTATTAAAATAGAAACTTTTGATTATTAATTTTTAGATTAAATAAATTGTATTTTAGTGATTTATTTAATGTGATTTAATTAATATGGTTTAATTTATAATTTTATTTGTGAAAATAAATTAGCTTTATTGAATAAATTAAATTTTCTTTATTTAATTAGTTAAATTGTGGTATTTAATCAATTAAAAGGTATTTCATATTTAAATAAATGATCAAATGTTTATATTTTATATAAATTGGAAAATGAATAAATATCTTCAAAACAAATATCTTGTTTGGAATTTGAAAAGGTAAAAGATATTTATTTCTAATTTGAGTGGGGAAGAGATAATTTTGGACTAATTTGTGCAAGTTAACTAAAGAGAGGTAAATGCTATTTCACGGAAGAATTTTTTTTGTAAAGGGTTGTAAATTATTTGGAAAAACTTCACGGGAAACAAATTTTTGGAAATAAATTTATTTTGGGGTTTTCAAAAAAATAAAGATTTGCAGGAAAGAATTGGAAGGAGTTTTGCACAGGTTTGGATCTGGAAGTGAAGATCAATAGGTTAGAGAATCGATTATCAAGCTTCAAGGAACACAAGTTTTTTAATGTTTATTTAAAATTTTAAAATTTTAGGGAATAAAAATTTTGTTTTATTTTTTTTGTGTTAGATCCTGAAAAGATTATTTTTTCTTCTTTGTAATCTGTGATTGAAACAATGAAAAATTAGAGAATTTGTGTTTTCAAGAATGATTTGTTTAATTTGTGAAAATCTTGTGAAACCTCTGTAGAAAACTTGAAAGAAGTCTGTTGTAGAAAATTTATTTTCAAACATAGAAAATTCAAAAAAGATAAACAATAGAGAATTTAGAAAACCTCTGTAGGATTGAATTAAATCATCTATAAATTTGAGAAAATTGAAACTCCCTCGGTAAGTTGTGGAAATTGTAATCTTGTGAAACCTCTGTAGAAAACTTGAAAGAAGTTTGTGAAAACTCTGTAGAAAATTTATTTTCAAACATAGAAAATTCACAAAAGTTAAACAATAGAGAATTTAGAAAACCTCTGTAGGATTGAATTAAATCATCTCGTAAATTTGAGGAAATTGAAACTCCCTCGGTAAATTGTGGCAATTTGTAACTCTCTTTCCGTAGAAAACTTTTTTGTGAAAATCAAACTAATTTTGGAAAGATTATTCTAAAGAAGGAAATTGATTTTATTTTTTTGTTCTCAATCAATTTAGTTTAGGTGGAAAATTACAAATTGAACTGTGTTTTTGAGAAATATATTTTTGACATAACTCTCTTTCCATAAAAAATTTTTTTGTGAGAATCAAACTAATTTTGGAAAGATTATTCTAAAGAAGGAAATTGATTTATTTTTTTTTGTTCTCAATTAATTTAGTTTAGTTGGAAAATTACAAATTGAACTGTGTTTTTGAGAAATATATTTTCTATCAAAAATTTAGGTAAAATCTTTCCGTACTAAAATGGTTTGTTTGCGTCATCCATAACTCTACTTCTACAAACTAGGTTGGTGAGAAATTTAAAGGGTTTCTACGCCTTGATGTTTTCTTATCCCTCTCCAAACATCGCAAATACCCAAATCGTCTTTTTAGATTTATGCTTGAAAAATGGGGTTGTTGTCAAGCTGTTTTCTTATGTCTGCTTCTATTAGTAATAAATTTATTTATATATATATTTATTTGTGTTAATATTTCTTTATCTTTATTTATATTTGTTGGATTTTGTTTATGCATAAATATAAATCTTGATTGCATATTTAGAAAGAGGATTTTATTTAGTGAATTAATTTAAATAATGTATTAAAATGCATGTTATCATTGTAAACTTTAGTTTGGTTGGGATCATGCAATAGGCACAATTAAGTGTCTACTTAAGAAATCATTTATATTTCTAATTCGATGTAAATAGAAAAACTAGAACTAAACAAAAGATTATATTTAATTTGAATATATATATGTTTTAAATATGAATAAATTCTAATGCGTGACCAAAGGGGTTTAAATTTTTATATACTTTTATAAAACATTTAAATTTATGTTTTTGATTAAATATTCTTGATTGGGTGCATGCAAATGTGTGAGCTGGTTGTTTCCTTAATAAAATTCCTTAAATTTTTATAATGATTTAATTAGGAAACTTGGAAGCAAACAATAGAATTAATTTTTTTATTGTTTTTAAACAAATTGCATTTAATTAGATTAAATTGAGAATTGTATATAAGATTAAGTTGATTTAAATAAGGTGTATTAAATGCAAGTTTTTAGTTAAACTATAGTTGGATAAGTGCATGCAAAATCCCACTTGGAGCTTTTCTAATGAAATTGTTTAATCTTAATTGCGATATAATTAGGAAAATTGTTAATAAATAATAGAATTGAATGACTTATTGCTCTTATATGGAAATTGTTTTTAATTAAATAATGATGAATTGGTATTATTGTAATCATGAAATTACTGATTGGATTTAGGAAAATCCTAAAGTAAGTATTTTATATTTGCTCAAAATTATATGTTAAATCATGTTTACTTTTGTTCTCTTGTGTTGGGAAATAGATTGATGAGATAATTGTGAGTCTTCTAGGGGTTGGATTTTGTATCAGGAGGTTTCATGTTACTGGTGTAATGTTAGTTTTGGATCTTGCACGATGTAGGTACTTTGTATATGAGTTATCTGGTTTTCTTGAACAGATAGTGTTGTAACCACTTTCTTGGTTGAGATTTGTAAACTGTGTGTTGAGCTCTTGACTTATCTTTTAGTCAATATGTTTGAGCCTTGTGTTTTCAATTAGGGGAGTGGATCTCAATGGAGGTCGGTGGCCAAAGTGGTGCTTGGGTAACCCATGTGACTCGATGATGACACTCCACCTAAGACAACAGTTTACTATATTGGTTATTGTATCTTGATCCATGTTTGAGTATTGTGTACCTAGAAGCAATGTAACCATAAGTGTATTTGTGTTGTTATTCTTTATCTTGTATGTTTATGTCTTGTCATTATATGAGTCCTGTGGTGTCATGTTCATCTTGTGGATACCTCTTACTATCTCCTAGCACGAGGGTTGGGCCTACAAGTACCACATGGTTGGGAGGAAAGTGCACCCTTATCCATTGGTTTTTCTACACTTTTTCGTGATGGTAGGACTTCCAGTTGGAGGGCTCGTATGTACCAGTTACATCGTACCATTGTATCTTGTATCTTGTATCAGTTGGTTCTCCATATTTGTGCTACTCCTTATTGTTGAAGGAGTATTCTTGTAAATGTAATATTTGATGTATGAACTACCTCACTTGAAGTCAGCTTTGTAATCTATTTTATGGAATCTAAAGCAAATATTTAAATGAAATCTTTAATTATTCATGTATCTTATGAGATGGGTTTATTTTATATACTATGCTATGGTTTTTTAATTAAGTGGTTAAGTGTATGTTTAGTAAGAAAATTTGCATACCCTTAGAGGATGTATAATTTAGGTGTAGCACACATTACACGTTTTAATTATAATTTAAAAAAAAATACGCGTATGTATTATTAGCGTCATCCTCTAGGGTTGTGTGGTGGGGTATTACACATACACCTACTTTTCTTTTTCCTAAAAATTTAGTACTATTGCATTGCAATTTCAAGTTTTTACTAAATAGATTTACTTTTTTCCCAAAATAGGACTAGTATCTTAAAAATTACATTCAATTTTCTACAAATTTTGTTCTTACCTATTTTTCAAATTATGTTAGTAATCTATTCAAATTTTTATGTCAAGTCTCCTAACTCTATTTTTTTGAATTTTCATTGCCACTTAAGGGCCTATTTTGGACCCCCATGATCCTCCACTGACCCTTGAGATACCTTAATTTATTCTTGGTTTTAAACATTTTGGTTTTCTGGCACCTTTGGAACTACATTTTTTATGATTTCATCAAGCACTGCATATACATGTGTTTTCCTTTTCATATTTATTTCCTTGCAAATGATCTTTGTACATGACCTTCTCATTGAATATCAAATATCTACTCCTAATGATTTTTCATTTTCATAATCTCATGAGTGATTACCAAAATCATTAACTCCATATCTAAAAAAGTACACTTATTGGATTTTACACAACCATAAGTTTAAAAAAAATGAGTATTTACCTTTTTACCTATCCATGTCTCCTCTAGAATAGCACCATCCAAGGAACTTGAAGGCCCTCTATTTATTAAATAAAAAAACAATATCCATAATATCTACCCAAAAATGTAATGGAAATCTTGCATGCAATCTCATAATCCTTGCACACTCCATGATTTTCCTATTCATACTTTTGAAACATCATTTTCTTGTGTTGTTCCTAAAACCATCTTTTGTATATGAATCACATGGTATGAGTAGTAACTATCAAACTCCTTGCTATATTATTTTCCTCTATTATCTTATCTTAGACATTTTAACTTATTTCTTGTCTCATTCTCAACCAAACCTTTCTATTTCTTAAAAGTATCAAATACATCATTTTTTTTTTGAATGAAATAAACCCATTTTTTTAGTTACAACATAAATAAAAGTAGCATAATAATAAGAGCCACCAATACATGATACTTGAGCTAGTCCACATACATCTAAATGCATAATATATAACTTTTCACTCTTTTTCCCTTCCCAATTCTAAGAAATTTGATTCTCTTCTATTTTCCATAAACATAGTTTTCAGATAAATCCAAATCAACTTACTTCAAACCTTACAAAAAAATCCTTGTGTGGAGAATCACCATCCCTCTCTTGCTCATGTCCCAAACCTATGATTCCATAATGTTGTATCTACTCCTATAGAAGCTAAGGAAATAGAAAATTCAAAATTACTAGTACATAAATACATTGTACCTAAATTTTATCATTTTTTCTATTATCAATTATCCTTTAGTTGTTAGTGTAATTAATTAATTATTACACTAGCATAAGTTAACTTAGGTTTTAATTAATCATATTAGTCCTAAGTTGCATTTAATCATTTAATAAATTTTTTGAGATAAGATTCCCTTCTAGAAGATGAGTTGTCTTTTCTAAAACTTATCTCCATCTTGTTATCATTCCCTAGGTAGTTTGTTAGGGTTTCTTGTTGTTACATGAAGTGTGATTTGAACACTTGGCAACATCCTTTTCATTCTAGGTTTAGCACTTGCCTATATAATCAGGCATATGTACTCTTTGTAATCAATCCATATATCCATCTATCAATCAATCAATACTTTCTTTGTGGTTGAATATTTCTTCAAACCCTTGTTTGTTTTCTCCATCCATTCTCTTCCTTGTGACAGGTATCCATTTGCATGTGGGTGATCTTGGAGTCTGAAGTTGGTTTTGACAACTTCTACATGGTATCAAAGCTTTCCTGTTGCATGCTTGTTCTTGTTTAAAGAGTTTGGAGCTATTTGGAGCTACAAGGGTTTGTTGCATGCCATTTTTTATTGGAGTCGTCATCATATTTGCTTCAAAAATTCAGTTTTCACTCATTTGCAGAAAAAACAATTTCTAAGTTTTGTAGCCAGCGTCGAAATCTGAACTATGTATCTTTTAGATTTTGCATATCTTACACAGATCTGGAGAAAATCGCAGTTTAAAAAGCATCAAGCGTCATTTTTCTCCTGACTGAAGGTTAAAAAAAAATCAATTTTTCATCTTCTAATTGTTGGATCAAAAAACGATTTTTGGGTTTTATTTCTAGCATCAAAATATTTTTGGGCTTTTATTTTTGTCTACATACAGTGAGTAGATTTTCCAGAAATCAAGTTAGAAATAAACGTTTTTTGCTAGAAAATTTGTTTCCTGCAAGCTAAATTCAGTTTTTGAAAAATTCATAACTTTTGGCCACGATGTCCATTTTTGGCAAACGAGATATTGATGGAAAGCTTGTTTTGAGCACTTCATAGTGGTGTAGGCCATTTTTTTATATTTGGCCATCTACACAAATTTGAGGTTATTTTTCATCATGGAGACAGATGTGAACATTGGTTTGTGTATGCACTCCTTTTAATTTTTTGTTTCTGCATATTTAGGCATTCTCTCCTTTTGCAATCATTAGGTATTGTAATAAATGAACTGATATAAAGTTCCATCGGGGGGGTTTCTTGCATAATAATTTGATTAGAGTGTGCATGCACTTTGATCTTCATTGTGTTTTGATGACAACTCACATGGGTTGTAATCTAGTTTCTTAGTTTCTTTTGGCCATATTTTATCTTAGTTGGACACATATTATATTCACATCGGATCCATCTCAATTTGAGGGCCACTAAATTTGTGGTTAATGTTCCTGAGTCTTTATGGTACTTGTTCTCATGGAAAAATTTTAGTCTCAGTTTGACATCGGCATCGAGATTCACAGCTTCTAGATTCTATCATCATCTTTTCATCTATTGTTGCTTTATGGATTCCAGGGTTGTTCCAATTTGGTGTTTTCGAGTGTTTCGTGGCATCAGGTCTATTGTTGCATTATTATGATTTTGATATGATTTCTTGTAGACAGAAGTATCTTTCTTTGCTTTCCAGATTGTGGTTCCAGTGTTACTCCACAGTGTTCTTCCAGTGCTTCTTTGATGCAATCATCTCATTGTAGGGGAGGTTGTCCCATTGGGTTTTCCTTCTCTACCTCATTATTGCATTTGTACATGGGTACCTGATCAGGCCTTGTTGCCAGGACCCATTCATTCTTTCTTAAATTCATCTTAGTTTTAGGTGCATGCTTATCTAGTCTCCTTAAGTTGCACTTATGAGGGGGTGTTAGTATAATTAATTAATTACTACACTAGCATAAGTTAACTTAGGTTTTAATTAATCATATTAGTCCTAAGTTGCATTTAATCATTTAATAAATTTGTTGAGATAAGATTCCCTTCTAGAAGATGAGTTGTCTTTTCTAAAACTTATCTCCATATTGTTATCATTCCCTAGGTAGTTTGTTAGGGTTTCTTGTTGTCACATGAAGTATGATTTGAACACTTGGAAACATCTTTTTCATTCTAGGTTTAGCACTTGCCTATATAATCAGGCATATGTACTCTTTGTAATCAATCCATATATCCATCTATCAATCAATCAATACTTTCTTTGTGGTTGAATATTTCTTCAAACCCTTGTTTGTTTTCTCCATCCATTCTCTTCCTTGTGACAGGTATCCATTTGCATGTGGGTGATCTTGGAGTATGAAGTTGGTTTTGACAACTTCTACATTAGTGGCCTTCCATGAATTCCTACAAATGTAATTGCACAACCTTAACTTCCTAGTTGTTCTATTGAAATTAAAATTCTTATAAAATCATGAACATTCCTCTCCTCTTTCAACAACCATTAGGTTCTATTCTATAATTTTATATGTATCTTACCCTTTCCAACAATTTTACATGGTTCATCATCACCAAAAAAACCCGTCCAAAATCACCTTTAATGTAACCTAGAAAAAGTTTCCTATGGGGTGAGCCATGAAATGAAGCCCCTAATTATAACACCAAATAATCACTAATATTATCTAATGAAATTATTAAATAAAATTGCAAAATATCACCTGCTACATTTACTTCTTCATTGTTTACCTTTTTGAGATCAAACCTATTTCTTCAAGTGTCATTTCTTCCTACAATACTAGCACTCCAGTCTTCCTCTAGATTTAGATCTACCCATATTAAAATTCCCATGATTTCCTAGGCTCCTTCCTCTCTCCCTCTATCTTCCCTTTTTCTCCATATTACAAGAATTAATTGATGTCTCACTTGTGCTTTTCCATCAAATTTCCTCACTAAGAATAAGACCAACAACATTGTCAAACTTTAAAGTGTTTGAACCATATACATAATTACTCACGGTGATGAAGAAGCTATACCAACTTTCTAGAAATGGGCACAAAATCAAAATATCCCTAACCTCATCATTAAAGGTTACACTTATAGAACTTAATTTACTTGTGACTATGTTAAACTCATTTAGATGATCAACAACATACCCACCTTTTGATCCGTGTTTATATTAAACAAAATTATCATAAGAAATACCTTGTTGGAAGTTGGGTGTCTTTCATTTATTTAGCCAATTTCAAAATCATCTCCAATCTTGTCATTTATTTTTATGTGTTGAAAGGCATCAACAATACTAGGCATAGCCATATTGTTCCTAGTTCCCTTCTATCAAGAATACCTCATTCTTGAGTTGTTATAGTTGTTGGATTCTTTGCAATTCCACCCAATGGTAAGAAAAGATCCTTCTAACGTAGATAGTCCTTCAATTGTATATTCCTTAGATGATAGTTTTGGTCATTATACATATCAACCCTAAGATTTCCTTCTTATACCATTGCTCTCACTTGACCAAGAACCCTCCTTTTAAGTTTATCAACCAAATACATCTATGGATCTGATACCAATTGTTAGGAATAGAATCACAAAAAATATATAATAAAATAAATGTAAAAATCAAATATAAAAACATAGATACATAGATATATGTAGTTCACCCAATATGGGCTACATTCACAAAGAAAAAACTAGTCCTTCCTTTATTTTGTCCAACAAAATGAAGATAAACAACCTACAACACATTTTTTGTGCAACTTAATCCTCTCTCTATCATAGTCTCCTCACACAATGAAATACCATAAATAGCCATAATATAATGCCCTCATAAAAGGGGGTTTCCTTCTAAGGAAATAAAATATAACATAATATCTACTATCGAATATGTGACCTGATGATGAATGGTCCAAATTTATAATGAAAATATAATATCTACTATTGAATATCATGTTATTTGTATTATTGAATTCTATTTTTTATGAGAAAGGAAAAAATTTCATCATTGAGAGAGACCAACACTACACCTATCCTAGACACTAAATAAGAGTAACTACAATAAAATTATAAGGTCCACTATTCTAAATATATACACGGACAAAGAAAATTAAAATATCATGTATGTGAGTTTGATAACAACATATATAAGTATTAAAATATTTTTCTTCATACAAGATCTCTAAACCTTGAGTCATTTGACTTCAAAATGGCATATTTTTGCTTAGGTTATGAATCCAAATGGACCTTATTGTTACCTAAAGGGATGAATGCGTGAGACAAGTTCATTTTTATCTCTTCTCTCAATTCATTATAAAATTATAAACTAATAACATACCATATCTGTCAAGGATTTCAACTACCAAGATAGTTAGTTTTAACCCTTGTTAGGGTAGGATTCTAAGGAAACTTTAGAATATTTGATCTATTTGATCAAGGTAACTTGTTTTGATACTATAGAATAACAATTTACATAAACCTAAGTCTTGAAAAACCTTTGTTGGCATAACATTGTTAGATTCCCCAAAATTTATAATTTAGTTACTTAATTCAAGGCTAGCAATATACAAAGTGTAGATACCCTAAATTATCTTGACCTATGAACAATACCTTTTTACTAATTTTCACTTGTCTTCACTAAATGATTAAATAATACCTTATTATTTAATTGTTGTCAATTTTCATATTTTGTTATTAATTAAGTAATTTTACATTATTTAATTCATTCATTCAAATTCACCATTCTTGACTAAGTGAATAAATCATATTTATTTAATAAACTTGTGATTATCATTATTCTCTCCAACTAACTAAATAAATTAAATTTATTTAATAAATTACTAACTTAACATTATTCTTCCTGATTAATTAAATAAACCTCATTTATTTAATTATGTAACTAACTTCACTTATTCTTTTATTTTAATTAAATATTTATCATTAATTACTTAATTAACATCAAACACCCTTCTAATGTTAAATAATTATTACAAAGTATTTAATTAAATACCTTTCCCACTTCTAGATTAAATAATTAATTAATTATTTAATTATCCAATATTCACTCAACATGATCTATTAATAAATAACTTTTATTTATTAATTCAATTTATTTTTGTATGTTCCTCTCAAGATTAATTAATTATCCTCATATATTTGACCAATCAATCACACCCATTGATTATTCAATCTAATCTGTTGATCAATCACATCCATTGATTATTCAATCTAATTAGTTGACTAGTCAATCAATTCCACCAATTATTCAATCCCACTAATTAATCAATAAATCCCATTAATTGATCAATCAATTTCCACCAATTATCCAATCAATTCCCTTGATTGGATCAATTAGGGTAGTTAACTATTCAATCTATTTCCTCTCAATGGACCTCGACTGTTGATCCTGATATTTCATCTCTTGATCTAGATTGTTCATCTCAAACAAGAAATTCTATAAAATAAAGACTTGTTTCACATTCATGGCTAACCATAAATTCTCAATATTGGGCATCCTTTATCATTCAACAACATTTGAAGCTTGAAGCAACATTGAGCTTACAAAATTTGAGAACAAAATCAAGGATACAAATGGAAATAAATGATGAAGGTGATTCAAATATAGCATATAAAGGAAGGTAAAATCGTATCATTTTGTTATATTATATGTTGCATTTTTTCTTCATTGATAGATTTATTTAAGTTAGTTTGGATTTACAATTTAGTTATTACTGTGATTGATTCATGCTTTATGTTTATTATAAACTCAATTTTTTATCTTACATTTGGTGAACCCAATGTGAACTGCAAAATTTTATCTAATTTCGTACGGATCTAATTTTTTTGTGTAGCTACAAGAACTATGATGCAATCACATATTATAGAGATACAATCATGGAAAAGTACAATTCAATTGTGGGGTCCTGAACCATAGTCGTCTAATTATGCAATGTAGTCACTTGAACCTACAACATAATTGCCTAATCTCATGATGCATACATAGTTTTCCATGTCGTATGTAATTTTTTTTGCTATTGCAAGTTTGATAGTCCTCTACATTTGAGCCATCCTAAAACATAGTCACTACTTTGTGTGACACAGTTGCTGCTCTATGCAATGTAGTCATTTCTCTGTGCAACATAGTCGTTGCTTTGTGCAATGTAGTCACTACTCTCTGTGACACAATCGAGCCTTGGTGTGATGTAACTAACTGATAAAAAATAGAATGTTAAAATACTATTAATACTACGATGATTTATGATTTTTTAGTAGGTTAGTGTTTTTGTGTTACTAATCAATATCTTTCATCTTGTGGTGTTGTTTTTCTTCGGATTTATCTAACTCACACTTCAAGTTTGTTGTTAAAAATGAACATGGATTTTCATATATCAAATTTGGTGTTTAAAAATGGACACGCTTGCTTCACACTTCAAATTTGGCATTTAAAAAATAATAACACAAACTCACATTTATATTTTTGGTGCTCCTAAAATATACAAGATAGATATCATTTTCTATCTTGGTTAAAATTCATAATGTTCCTGAACATGACATCTTTATTTTTTGGTGCATTAAAATGAATAAAATATTTGAACACTTCATCTTGGTTCAATTAAAAAGAACCATTTGATTTCTCTCGTGTGCACTTGCATACAAATTGCTCATTGATGCAGAGAAGGGGGGTATGTTCAAGATCATCATGGAAAAAATAGGCCCTTAAATGGCAATAAAATTCAGAAAAATTAGAGTTAGGCAACTTGACGTAAAAATTTGAACAATTTATCTATATTCTATCAAAAATATGTAAGAATAGAACTTGTAGTAAATTGAATGTAGTTTCTAAACTACTAGGTTTATTTTTATTTATTTTTAAATCTATTTAGTGAAAATTTGAAATTTCAATGCAGTAGTACTTAAATTTCAAGGAAAAAACAAGAAGTAGATGTCTTTCTGACCACCCTTACCACAATAAAATGATAATATTTTTTTATTATATTTTAGATATAATTTGATGACTCATGTCCCGATGTGATGCATATTTTTTTGTATTTTTTTTCCAAGTAAATAATTAATTATGATTTTTTTATTACAACTTTTGAAAAATATAAAAAATCGTATGTCTAGCCTCCTGAACTTGGTAAAAAATTCATGAAATTCATTGTTTTTATCCTATAGTATGTGAAGCATATAATGTGACACATGTTTCATATTTTAAAAATGTGATACTATTTGAAAGCTATAGATTTTTTTCAATCAACCTATCAATTAGGACTTTAATCGTAATTCAAAAAGAAAATGAATAATAATTATTTATTAAATTCAAATTAAAGAATAATTTATATTGGTGGAAATCTGAGAATCTCCTTTAAAAACCCTTTTAATTTCATCAATTTTGGGTTAAAAAAAGTCATCAGCCACATGGGCCATCATATCACTTACATATCGCCACTTTTTGGCCCATCATGATCCTGCACATACCCAGGGGTGTTTAATCTTTCAAATATTCCAATGAATCATAACTTCAAGATTCAAAGCATCAAATGATGGGTTTTTGTTCACTAACCCTCAACCCTCTAGTAGGGTAGCAAAAGGAGTTTTCTTGACATAATTTTTTTGAAAGACTTCAAACCCAAACTATAAAATTTGTTTTGAATACCCTTCTAGGATTTCTAAAACATATCTCAATTTTAGGTGGAGGTTTTTTGGAACACAAAGGTCAAAAAATTATTGCTACGCTTGAAACTACACCTAATTAGGTTTGTTTGAATGGGTCACAACAAGATTTTCAAAACCCAGACCACAAATATGCATACCAATGGCTCATAAATTTTAAATAAGTTCTTCCCTAACCTTTTAAATCACCATCAACCATTTCCCTAGGGATTTTTTATCAAACTCTAACTCCTATGCACATTCTATGCCCAAAATCATGAGGTTTTTAACCTAGGGCATCAACAAACTTGCTCACAATGCCTTACCCTACTACTATAAAATTATTAACATGAAACACAACCTAATTAAATCCATTCCACCAATTTTTAGGCCAATTCATCAGTGGAATGGAGAGAAACTCATCCTTCTTGCCTGAAAACAACCCTAAACTAAGTTTTCGAGCAATTTTTAGAAAAAGTGCTCTAACTCACTCAAAATTTGATGAAATAAAATGAAACAAAAAAAAATAACAAAGATTAAATTCTCCATCAACTCCAACAGGATTTTGTTCACTTACATTTCGTACGAGTTCGTACAAGTCTTTATTGAAAACGTAGAAAATAGAGTTTTATTGATGTTCAATATTCAATACAATATCTAGAACCTTGTTTCAACCATTAAATGGTGTATTTAAATATTTACAATCATATCCAACCATTTTCCCACCAAAAACAAAATCTTAATCGTTCAAATTCCCTAAAACCCAAAAATGCAAAAATTGCTTGTGCAACTTTTTGTAACTTTTTGCAAAATTGACATCCTTTAACCATCTAACCCCACATGACTCAAAAACATAAAAAATGGTCTTAAAAGACCTTATTACACAATAATAACACAAAACCAAAAAAAACTTAACACTTGACCACCTTTTAACATGAAGACTCAAGTGCCCTGCACCACTCATAGTATCCTCTCCCCTTGCGCACTTATGTGACCTTAGGTGATGAGAAATAACAATATCAACTTTCACCATTTTATTTGAAGTAGAAGGCTCGCCTTGAGATACATCCTCACTAGATAACTTAAGGTGACCTCAAGTGTTGTTTTTAGGCATGCTATATAAAATGGTTAAGAGTGAAAGTTGTAGGTCAAACCATGCATGTAGCACTCCATACTTGCATGGGATTCTCGATGGGATTTTTGAGAGGTCGATAGTGTTCACCAAGTTCTACCACTAGAAACCTTTTTTATTAGATTCCTTTTAAGACTTTCAAACATAATTAATAAATTGGTGGAAAGGATTTGCATTGCGCCCTAAAGTTATTCACCATGTCTTCTCTTAGGTCAAAGTAGATTCCTTTTGAGTTAATAGAAATAGTTCTTAAGGGAAGAAGGAAGGTGTGATTGTGGCATATGTCGATGACCTTTTGTCACCGAATCTCTACTACTATCCTTCATAAAGAGAAAGTTGTTTAGAAACATTACTTGCATTTTTTTAGATCTACCTAACTTATTTGAGGACTTACCCCTTTAATGGGAGGTGGGCCCATCTACAGTTACACACCCTATCTAACACTAAATTAGGTTGTACATGTTTGATTCTTGTTTTTCCCAAAGTGAAAATGTTCTATCATTTGATACCAAAAAAATTGTTAAAATTAACTAATCACTTTTCAAAACTGTAGTGTAGAAAATTATACCCCTTTCTAGGAGAAAGTGCAATTCACACTTATTTGGACCTATTTTGGTGACCTTCTCATTAATGCATTTAAAAATCTCATTAATAGGACCCTAATACCCCTTTATTATGTATCCCAAGGCATATTTTACCTAATTTTATTTAATTCCCAACACCACAACCCACATTGAATAAATGTTATGAATTACATTAATAGCTCGACATTTGTAGAGTCTTGAAGTTTTAGGTCAAGACCCATACACCCATGGGTCAATGGGTCCTCACTAAGTTCCTTAAAATCGACTTTGGATATGTTTTTGGAAGCATTTCAAGCTTTCAAATTAAAATTTCACATGTCAAATTTTGAGATCTAATAATTGGTAAATTAGAAAGGAAGCCTATTAAACTAAATCTCACATTCATTTTACACTAGACAAGGAAGAGAAATTCACATCAAGCATTCATATTCAAGAGCAAGGAGAAGCATTCAAAAGTGAAGTCTTGGAGCAACATTTGAGTTGTTTTTTCATTTCTTCAACATCATTTGCATATCAAGATCAAGCATCTCCAAAGGATTGATGATAGATTCCTATGGAGGATAATGATGGATTTTAGGTTTTGGGAGATTCACAAAATATTCAAACAAGCCTAATGACTTATTTCCTAAGTGATTCCATCTTCTATTATCTTTCTACTATGAACCTAAAGGAAGGTATAATCAGATTCGTTACTTATTAGGGTGATTTAAGAAATCATAAGGTAGGTTTTCATCATTGTGCATGTTCATTTAGGCATCCTATTCTAACAAACTTGAGTAGGGTTTCTTTCCATCATTTTTTTCTTAATCTTAGACACACTTAAGGTTAGGATTGCACACACATTTCATGTTTCATATCTATGTTCTTCATCAAGATTTAATTACAAAACTTGGAGTTTGACCAAGCTAAACCCCTATCCACCAACAAATAAAAAATTCATTTTACAGATTTTGCATAGATTCAGATCTGGGAGCAGAGGTACAAAGTGACAGGGAAGAATTGCAGGTCTCATATTCAAATTTTTCCAGAATTTTTTTCCATGACCAATTAGCCCTAGGGTGAATGAGTCCTATTTAGCTTGGAAAAATAACTTTTGAAAGGTACACAACATGTACTCCTCTCAAATTTTCCAAAAAATTTGTTGGTTCCTTCATTCTTATGCATAATATATTAGATCCAAGTTGTAGATTTAGTGGTTTTTGGCCTAGACCCTCGTCCTTGCAAAGAAAAAACTTTGTAGATTCACACTTGACTTTATTCACCTTAAGGTTGATAGTTATTGTATTGTGTGGATCTCATTTCATAATTAAATTAGAGAAGTAGGACTCCTTCCCCCTCTTTGGATTCACCATTCCATTTTGGAAAACCCTAAGACCCTCCTACTTTTCTTCATTTCATTTTTGTGAATGAAACCCTGTACAACAAAATTCTAAAAATTGGGGTCCTTTCAACCCTAGATCTAAGTTTTGCACTATATTTCATTATATTTTCATGAGTTGCAATAAATTTAAGGTTTTTTAATCTTGCATTAGTGAACATTGCCTGGAGAGTTAAAAGTGAATGTTTTGTATCACTTAAAATCATTAAAAAACAGAAAAATTGCATTAGATTTAAATTTATTTTGCATAGTAATTACATTACAATCATCATTCAATAATTTAAATTCATATTTAGATTCATGTTTCATCTTAAAAATTGTCACATAGTCCATCATTTAACCTTATTTTACATTTCATTTAGAGACAAAAATATGGAAAAATTTGTTACAAATTTTTTTGTTATAGATCATAAACAAAAAAACACAAAGGATAAACTCAAAATAAAAAATAAAAATTCAAAAAAACCCTAATCTAGGACCCATTTAGCCATGGGAAAATGATTCCATGTATAGACATTTTCAAAAAAAATCTAAGTGCTTTTTGGTCTCTGGTTTGCATTTTTGTTTATGTTTTCAGATCTGAAAATTAAATTCTAAAATAGTTTTTTTGTGCATTCAAGTTATTGATAATTTAGTTACATTTTGCAACATTCTGGAAGAAAATTTATTTCATATTTCAGTTAAATTTAGTGTTATATTTTTTCATTTTATTTCATTTTCAGCATCATTGCATTATTAGATAGATTAGTTTATATTTTGCAATCATTAGAAAATAAAAACAAAAACCACAAGCTAAAATGAAACAAGAAAAACTTGATGAAACTCTTAGAGAAAGTATAGCTATTTCATCATGTCAAATATCATTTTCCAAGTTAACATATCCCTCAAGCCCTTTAGTAGTGATGACTTTGATATGTTAGATGAATCCCTTGAGGATTTCATCTCACAAGGTTCATACACTAAGGCTTGTCATGACAAACAAAAATGAAGAGGTGTTAATGTAATCACACCTCAACTTATCCTTTACACACACTCACACCAACTTTAAGTTTAAAAAAAACCCTTTCTCATCCTAGAACCACCTAAAAGAAACCATTGAAACTAGGATATATCTTGAACTTTACAAGGAAACTTGATAATAGCAATATTTCACAGCAACCGAGTTATAATACTGTTGCTCATACATATAACACAAGGAGCAATAGGTAACAAAAAACCCCTCCCATTTCATTTCCATTTCCTCAATCTATCTTGCCTAGTGCTCCTTGATTTCCTTCGCATAGTGGAAAGGAGTATGATCTTGTTGAACAACTTAAGAATACTCCCAGAAAGATATCCTAATGGGATCTTATTCAATTCTCACCTAATTGCCATAGTATGCTTGAAACAGCCTTATAACAAGTTGTGAGTCCTCCTAATACAAATCCAAATTATGTGGTAGACCTAGTTCAAGGAATGAATGTAGTTAATCTAGACATTTTTTTCACCAAAGTGAGTTACCCTCCTTGGAAGTTCAAAAAAAAAATGAATCTTTCATGATTATAGCCATTATTAATTGGAAAGCAATAAAGAGAAAACTTGTTGAAAATGGCTCAAACCTAAATGTCTATAGTGTGAACTTTTTGGATAAGCTTGGAATTGATAAGAGTAAGATTGAACCTGACTTGTTATCCATTTGTGGATTTGATAACATAGGAAAATAATTGCTTGACATGATCACATTACATGTTACCATTGGAAAAGCTGCATTGCAAACTACTATCCATGTTATGCCTCATGATATTTCATACAATCTTAGTTTAGGTAGACCATGTATTCATGAAATGCAGGAAGTTCCTTTGAATATTCATCATTTAATGAAGTATGTTTACAACAATAAATTTTACATAGTCAAGGTTGGCCCTGGACCTGAAAGTTGTTTGCACACTAAAAAAGATAAACAAATTCCTATAAAAACATTGGTAACAAATTCAAAATTTGAAATCGTGCAAGAACAATAAAAAGAGAATAATATTGAAGAAGTCACGAAGTAATTGGAAGGTGATTGGGGTTCCTTATATTTTACACCAAAATTCATGGGAGAATATAAGATGACAAGAAAACAACCTGAAAAAGGAAAATAATCGATGGTAATTTCAACAAAAACCTTAGAATAACCCTCACAAGAATCTACTTCATCTATGCAAGAAGAAGACACAAGTTAAGTAACAAAATTTGATGAAGTGGACAATGAACAACCACCAAATCTAAAAGAGATGGAGCAGCTTTATGGAAAAGGTTATGAGCTCTTGAAAGAAATTGGTTATAGAAGAAAAGGATGTGGAATAAAATAACAAGGAATCCATGTTCCTATAGAGCCTAACACACAAGAAATAAAAAAGTGGTATTGGATATTGTCCTTCTATGATAATGAAAGAAACAAAAATACCTTCACTCAACATCAACGCCATCATGTGTAGTTCCTCTAAGACAACTCTCCCTTTGAAGAATCATGCATTGATTGATACAACACATGTGAGGAATCATTGAAATACTTTGAAGATGATGAAGCTTTGAAAGAAATGTTAGGAGTTTATGATAAGACATTTACTCTCCCTAAGAAAAAAGGATTCAATTGTGTTATGGTTATTACTAAACAAGTGAATGAACAAAAGGAAATCAATGATGTTGATGATGATAAAGAAGAACACAATTCCAAAATTTTGAGATAAAATGTGCTTTCTATGGGAGATACAATCAACATACCACTGGATACATTTAATGCAAAAGAGTGATTCAAATAAGAAAGTGTATTGATGAGGATGAATAGGAAGATCATGCAACATTGTTACATGAATTTCATGAACTCTTTTCTTGGACTTATTTGGATATGTTGAGTATTGATGCTAAGATAGTGATACACAATATAGTTCTTCAAAAATATGCTAAATCGGTAAGATAGAAGATATGTAAGATGAATGCTAAGATAGCTTTATTGGTGAAGGTTGAGAATGAAAAACTCCTTGAAGTTGACTTTAGATGATTGATTGACTATTCTCCATGGATCTTAAACATTTTCATAATTGCAAAATACCTAATAATCATATTATGATGTGTGCATATTTTTATGGCCTTAATAAAGAATCTCTAAAATATGACTTTCCACTTCCTAATATTAACACGATCGTATATTTGGTTGTGGGACTCACTTTGTTTTCATTCATGGATGGATTCTTAGGATATAATCAAATCTTTATCAACCCTCAAGATCAATATAAGACAACATTTATTACAGCTTGGGGAACATTTTGTTGGGTGGTTATGCCTTTTGGATTAAAGAACACAAGTGCAACATATCAAAGAGCTATGATATTGATATTTTATTATTACATACACAAGATTTTGGAAGATTATGTTGATGATATTCTAGCTAAAAATTTAACTTGACAAGGTAGTGTTAACATCCTTCAGAAGATAAAAAATCTTATTAGCTTTGGTTTTTGAAATTTCTCCCGCTCATCGGAGTTTTGAATTTCTGCGTGCATGGTGGACTCTATCTTGGGGGTATCTAATGGTCCCCCTCTTCCCCCTTCTGACCCATGCTCCCCTCCTTTGGGGACATGTCTGGTGAGCACCCCCTCTATGGGATCTGTGCTTTCTCCTTCAGGCATTTTGAAGGATTTGGCTTCTTTGGGCGGTTCTTCTATGCCAGCAATTGAGATTTCTCTGGCTGTCGGTTGGAAGGATGTTCTGACTAGTGGGAAACAAGTCTCCTCCTTGTTTTTGGCTCCACAAGAGTTTGTTTTGATTGTTGGTACTATGTTTGACATACCTGATTCGATCAATGACAAAATCCTATCCTCCATGGAGAATGTTGTGGTGGGGAGATTCCTCTCTTATCGTCCTACGATGGATATGGTTAGGAAATGGGTTGTTGTGAAGTGGTGGCTCAAGGGTAGTGTGGAGATTCATGTGATGGATGGTGGTCTCTTCCTTTTTAGATTTGTTGTAGTTGAGGATTTGGTGGCCACTTTGTCATCGGGCCCGTGGGTTTATGGGAAGCACAGTCTGGCAATGTGTAAGTGGAAACCTAGTTTTGACCCAGCTATCAACCTTAAAATGATGGCTCCTATTTGCGTTAGACTATCGGGCTTACCTCTTGAGTTTTGGGATGATGCCATATTCAAGTTTGTTGGTGATTCGTTAGGTTAGTTTGTTACCACGGATGCTGTCACTAAATTGAAATCAAGGTTAGTCTTTGCTCGATTCTGTGTCAATATTTGCATTGATAAAATTCTACCAAACTCTATCAAGCTGTGTTCTAAGCTGGGTAGATGGATCCAACCTATTTGTTATGAAAACATTGTGGTATTTTGTTAGAGGTGTGCCAAAGCTGGGCATCTTATTTTTGACTGCAAATCTTCGGTCAGTCGAGAGTCTAAGGATGTGTTAAATCCCATGATTCTGGCTGAGGATATCTCTAAGTCTTCGAGTGTCTCTGAACTTGTCCCCCCATATTTTGATCGGCCACCTGTGATTTCTTCGCATCCACCCTCCCTTGCTAGTCCTCACCCTAGTTCAAATCCTTGTGTCTCTTTGGTGTTGGAAGCCATACCTCAGGAGGTCTCTTTGCCTCAGGATCCTAGATCCTCGGCTATCAATACCTTGCTTATGGGGGCTTCTATTGGGATCTTTGGTCCTAGCTCATCAGTTGTTGATCCTCTGTCATTGACTATTGCTCAGGGGACCTATGGGGCTTCGGTTAAAGATGGTGAAATTTGGGAGGAAGATTGTTCTGGCATGATTGAAGAGTCTACTGAAATTTTGGGAAGCTTCAAGCTAGAGAAAGTAGAGGATGAAGGGATATGGACTACACCTAAGAAGAAGGGTAGGAAGAAGAAGGCAGATGTTGGAGTGGATTCCAAACCTAGGAGACCCTCTCAGAGATCCACCAGAAAATGAGAAATGGAAAATGAGATTGCCCTAGGAAAGCAAAGGACATTAGACATGTCCTCGAAAAAAGGTCAGAAATGAGGATTATGTCTTGGAATGTTCGAGGGGCTTAATATATCGCACAAACAACATGCCCTGAAGAACTATATAGTGGAGAATAGGATTGATGTTTGTCTTCTTCAAGAAACTAAGATGTTGATAGTTAATTTTGACAAAGTTGCTAGCTTTTTATGGCCTAATTCTTCCTATATTCATAGTGATGTTGAGGGAGCTTCAGGTGGTTTGGCCATGCTTTGGAATCCTTCCTGTTTGTAGGGTTCTAAATTATTTCATTGTAAAAATAGCATTGGGGTTTCATTCTCCTTTGTTGGAGTGGAATGGACTATAGTTAATATTTATGCTCCTAATCAGAGGAACTCGAGGAATATTCTATGGAATAATATGGTGGCTAAGATTAATATGAATAAGGAAGGATGTTGGATAGTTGTTGGATATTTCAACTCTCCTCTGTTTTCGTCTGAGAAAAGTGGGGGCCTCCTGGATTACACTGATAGCATGTTGGATTTGGAAAAAATTTTGTATTCTTCGGGGTTAATTGATATTGAGCTTCTGGGCCATAATTTCACCTAGTCTAATAGAAGGGCTGGTGGCAATCTGATTCAGGTTCAGCTTGACCACTTCCTCTGTTCTCCTCATTGGACTAATGCCTTAGAGGCTAGCTTGGTAACTTTGCCTAAGATAGTATCAGACCATAATCCTCTACTGCTGACCACCAATATTTGTCCTTCTGGTGGTCCCTATCCTTTTTGTTTAGAAATAATGTGGAACTCTCACCCCAATTTCAAAAAGAAAATTGCTGAATGGTGGAATATTCCTGTCCAAGGTTCCCCTATGTTTAGGCTTTGCTATAAACTTAAACATATTAAACTAATGGTTAAAGGTTGGAATAGCAATGTGTTTGGGGATGTTTTTCAAAGGAAAAAATAGCTCGAGGGGAAGTTGACGACCTTGCAGAAGAATATGGGTGAGGGAGATGATATTCAACAGACTAACAATCAGGAAAAGGATGCCAAAATAGAATGGGAAAGGGTCTTAAAAAAAGAAGAGGTTTTCTGGAAGCAAAAATATAGGGTCCAATGGCTGAAGGAAGGAGATAGGAACACATCCTTTTTCCATGTTTATGCCATCAAACATCGAAAAAGGAATCAAATTTCTAAATTGATAAGTGACTCTGGGGAGGTGATATCTAATCAAGCTCATATTGAGTCCTGTGTGGTTAATTATTTAAAGGAGGATTTTTCGGCCCCTACAGGGGTGCCTAACATGGCTCTGGGTTGTAAGATCCTCCAACATCTCCCTGCTTCCATCTCTGGTGCAGGAGCACCCCAAAGTCAATCATCTAGGAGGGTAATCAGTAGGTCAAGACCTAATAACTTGTTTAGTTGACATTTAGCAAATCCCTTCCAATCCTTGGAATTGTGCCTTAGAGGCATTTAAAAACTTGTTTTATATTCATAAGGTCATGATTGATCATTTTCTAGATTGGGGTTTGGCTACAAAGATGTTTGTTGACCTTGTAGACCTCCCTAGGTGATATTTTGTTTTACAATTTTGAAAATAAGGCTTATGCAAAGCCACTACCGGCCATGGAACAATTGGGGTTTGAGCCTAACTGAATTCGAGATTCTATTTAAGTTGTGCCTCGACCTATGTGAAAGGTTGGAAGGTATTGAGAACTTTTGTAATTTGAATTTTAATGAATACTAAGAGAGGACAGTGAGTAGATGGAGTAATTTCCTGTGTTTTGTTTTGAACTTGTGTGTTGCAAGAGTAATCATGAAATTTTGATTACTGTAGAACATATTGTAATTGCTTTCGAATCTTTGTGTGGGATAGTAGATAGCTAGTGTGTGCATTTCAAGCATTTTGTTGTAGTTAGTTTGGTTTTATTTTTAGTTTACTGTTTTGACTGGCAGACTGTAGTTGATGGAGTCCTAATTAATTTCCCCATTGTACCTAAGTATGGGCACTTGGGAAATTTGGTTAGGCTCCATGTCTATACATAAGATAGAGTTAGGAGCGGTCAGGAGTGATGGAAGCAAGAAGAAAGACTTATCCTAGGCGAGCTTGAAAATGCCCGGCTAGGAAAGTCTTGAGGTGCAAGGCACTTAGCTTGCAGGGGGGAACTTTCCTTGCTAAACCCCATGGTAGAAAGGTGGATGGAAGCCTTGTAGAGGCTTGGAAACAAGGAGGAGGTTCCAACAGTCCGTTTGAGTGGAGAAAAAAATAACAGTCCACTGTGTGGTCAGGAAAACCCAAGCAAAAGACCTATTTTGCAAAATTTGGAAGTCTGACCTATGTACGGTCAAGCAAGGGTTGAGACCTTGAAAATATTGAAGTGTTAGGTATTAGGACCAAGAAACCATAGGAAATATTTGGGGTTCATTAGATAAATTAGGAGAGTTACTTCATTCTCTCAGAGGAAAGGCCTAATTTGGGAAGCCTAAAATTAGGGAACTAAAACCCTAGGTGAGGGTTTGGAGGTAGCGAATGACAAAAGGAGTATGGGGAACTGTCAAGAACCCTAGGAAGATGATTAGAAACCCTAAGATGATTAGAAACCCTTGGAAACATATCAACACCCCTTGCAAAGATGAATTGAGTCATTTGAGAGAATTAGTCTTTAGGGAAGTTTGAAGGCTAAAGATAGATTGGATGGTAGTACACCAAGTTTGACTGGGTAAGCTATTTAGACATGATAGTAGAGTTGGCCAGAAGAACCAGGGGCACCTAAATAATATGAAGGTCCTAAAGGTTCAGTTCGTGTAGAAAGACACCAAGGAGATCTTGCAAGAAAGGATCCAGAGCATGGAACAGTGAGTGTTCCATCCAACTCTTACCCTATCAGATTGGTATCAGAGAAAGTTAAAGATTTGGGAGTGAATTTTTCTATGTCAGACCTTGAATCCAGTGGTTCCACAACCATGGTGACCAACATTGAATTGGAAAAGAAGGTTGAAGATCAAGAGGAGGATAATAGGAGGTTGAGAGAGACTAGCTCAACTAGGGCAAGCATTGAACAATGTGCAAATCAAGGCCGATGAGGTCAGTGATAGATTGGAGGGCAGGGAACCAAAGATTGAAGAGGTTGTAGAGGAAGACAAGACCCCTGAACCTGACCCTATTCTACAAGAGGAGACATTCTTAAAGGCATTGAAAGCTTTGAGTGGGAAATCACTTGAAGGTATACCACTATTTAGTGGGAAATTGGAAGCTGACTTAGTCCTAGATTGGATAGAAGGCATGGAGAACCATTTTGAATATGATGGAGTCATTGAAGCACAGAAGGTGAAGGTGGCCAAGTGTAGATTGAGAGGATCTACCTTGACATGCTGGAAATTAATTCAGATAGAGAGGGAAAAGGAAGGCAAGAGGCCTATTTCAACTTGGAAAGGTATGGTGGTAAAAGTGAGAGAAGCTTACATACCTGATGACTATGAGATTCAGTTACACAAGAAGAGGCAAATCTTGAGGCAAAGAGACCAGGATGTGAACACTTACACTAAGGAGTTTCAAAAACTTTGTATGAGGTCCAATGTCTCAGAAGATGAAAGTCTCAAAGTAGCTAGGTATCTGAACGATTTGAAGTGGAACATCCAAGAAGAGATGACTCTTCTAAGTCCTAAGAGAGTGCATCAGTGCTATCAATTAGCCATCAAGATTGAGGAAAGAAGCAAGAGGAAACATGACCAGGCTTCTAAGAGTAGAGGCAAAGGCAGAGATCAAAGAGATCAAAGAGGACATAGAGGTGGCTACCAAGGTAGAGGAAATGAACAAAGAAACCAAGGTGAATCTAAACCCATAGACCATGGAGGTGAAACATCTTCTAGAGGAGGTTATGGAAGAGGTAGAGGTTCTCAAGGAGGATCAAACAGAGGAAGAGGAGTAGGCAGGAGTAATTCATACTTTTCTACCATGAAATGTTACCATTGTGGTCAAGTAGGCCATCCAACTTATAGGTTCCTGGAGAAAGCATCATCTACAAATGCTGAGAAGAGGGTGGCATATGCACAAGAGGACACCATGAGCACCAAATCACCTGAGATCAGTCATATTGAATCTGAAATGGGAGAGAATTTGATGTTTAGGAGAGTTTTGATCGGACAATCGGTCAAGGAAGAACCAAAACAAAGAAGAGCTCTATTTAGAGTGAGATGCAAGATACTTGGTAAAGTATGCAAGGTCATTGTAGATTCAGGTTCAACAGATAATATTATCTCAAAAGAGGTAGTAAAGAAGCTCAAATTGGAGAAGGTACCCCACACCAACCCCTACAAAGTGACATGGCCAAACAAAGGGCAGAGTGTTCTTGTCAATGAACAAGTAATGGTGGAGTTCTCTATTGGAGGGTACAAGGACAAGCTAGCTTGTGATGTATTACCCATGGATGCATGTCATCTACTACTGGGCAGACCATGGCAATATGATAGGAGTGTCATGTATGGTGGAAAGGAGAATACAATTTCATTTAAGAAGGATGGGAAGACTTTTAAGTTGTAGTCACTATCAGAAGAGGATGAAGGATAGTCAAAGACACCAAGTGTTCTACTAAGTAGTGGGAAGGAGTTCCTTAACACCCTACATGAAGGAGGAGAACTATATGTAGTCTTATTGCAGTCCAAAGAGGAAGATAAGACTGAAAAACTAGTCATACCCGAGGCAGTCTAGAATTTGCTTGAAAAGTATAAAGACATAGTAAGTGATGGTACACCTACAACTTTACCTCCTAAAATAGCTATTAGTCATCAAATTGATTCATACCTGGAGCATCATTGCCTAAAAAAGCAACATATAAGCTTACATCGGATTAGAATTTGGAAGTGGCTAGACAAGTGCAGGAGTTGTTGGATCAAGGCTTGATTAGGAAAAGCATCAGCCCATGTGCAGTACCAGTGGTCTTAGCAACTAAGAAAGGAGGCAAGTGGAGATTATGTACTGATTCCAGAGCAATAAATAGGATCACAATCAGATATAGATTCCCGATTCCAAGGATTGAAGACTTGATGGATTGTCTTGGAGGAGCTCAATACTTCACCAAGTTGGATCTCAAGAGTGGATACCATCAGATCAGAATCAAGGATGGAGATGAGTGGAAAACAACATTTAAGACAACAGATGGGTTGTATGAGTGGAGAGTTATGCCATTTGGCTTCTCTAATGCCCCTAGTACATTCATGAGGCTCATGAATGAAGTCCTCAAAGACTTTATAGGTATATTTGTGGTTGTATATCTTGATGATATACTCATCTTAAGCAAGACAGTAGAAGAACACCTTAAGCATGTGGAGATGGCTCTTAGGAGGTTGCAAGAGGAAAAGTTAGCCATCAACCTAGATAAGTGTGAATTCTTTAAACAAGAGCTAATATATTTGGGTTTTGTAGTGTCAAAAGGATCACTGAAAATGGATCCAAGTAAGGTGGAAGCTATCCTAAATTGGCCTACACCAACTACAGGGACTGAGGTAAGAATTTTCCATGGATTGGCTCAGTTTTATAGGAAATTTATAAGAAACTTTAGTGGCATATGTGCACCAGTTCTAGAGACAATCAAGGGTGGTTTGAAAACTAAGTTTGTATGGACTCAAGAGGCTAAGAAAGGATTTGAGAAACTGAAACAAGAGGTGGCAACTCAACCTATTCTCTTATTTCCAAGCTTTGACAAATTGTTTACTATGAAGTGTGATGCTAGTGGAGTTGCAGTAGGAGGAGTGCTTAGTCAAGAGGGCAGGCCCATAGCTTTCTTGAGTGAAAAGCTCAATGAATCCAAGAAGAAGTATTCTACCTATGATCTGGAACTGTATGCTTTGGTTCAATCACTTAGGAAGTGGAGACATTACCTTCTACCCAAGGAGTTTGTGGTTTTTATAGACAATTAGGCACTGAGTTATATCAATACCCAAGAGAAGTTGAGCAATAGACACTTGAAGTGGATGGAGTACATCCAAACTTTTACTTTCACCATCAAGCACAAGAAGGGACAAATGAACAAGGTAGTAGATGCATTGAGTAGAAGATTGCTAACAGTCCAAGAAATACATATCAAGAGCATTGGAATAGAGTGTTTCAAAGATCTCTATGGGGAGGATGAAGATTTCTCAAAGGCCTACAAGGTATGTTCTAACTTTGAGAATCATTTTCATAGCCAATAATCAGAGTATACTTTGTAAAGTGGATTGTTGTTTAAAGGGAATCAGCTATGTGTTCCAAAAGGGTCAATGAGAGAAAACCTCATTCAGGAAAAGCATAATGGGAGTCTTAGTGGACATTTTGGCATCAATAAGACATTGGAACTAGTGCAAAGGTTCTACTATTGGCCTAAGTTGGCAAGAGATGTCAGAAGGTATGTAGAGCAATGTGTTGTGTGTATGAAAGCTAAGGGAGGAGCTAGCAATGCTGGCCTATATCAACCCTTACCCATTCCTAACAGACCATGGGAGTGTGTGAACATGGATTTTGTGGTAGGACTTCCTAAGACCAAGACTGGTTTTGATAGTGTGTATGTAGTGGTGAACAGATTCACCAAGATGAGTCACTTTATTCCTTGTAAAACTACTCATGATTCTAGCTATATAGCTCACCTTTTCTTCAAGGAGATTGTTAGGATCCATGGCTTACATTTAAGTATTGTTTCAAATAGGGATGTTAAATTCATGAGTCACTTTTGGAAGACTCTATGGAGCAGATTGGGTACCAACCTATCTTTTGGATCAGCCTACCATCCTCAGACCGATGGTCAAATAGAGGTGGTTAATAGGGTGCTAGGTAACCTACTAAGGTGTCTAACTAAGAAATATGGACAGACTTGGGATATGGTAATCTCACAAGCTGAGTATGCCTATAATGACAGTGTGAACCAAACCACAAGGAAGAGTCCTTTTGAGGTTGTGTATGGAATGCACCCAAGAGGGATATGTGAGCTCAGGGATCTAGGAGCTATGGAGAATAGGAGTGGACATGCTAAATACTTCACTCAAACCATGAAATAGATTCAGGACCAGGTAAAGAAGACAGTCACCGAGGCTACACAAAAGTTGAAGGACAAGGTAGACATGTCAAGAAAAGAGTTACAATTTGTAGTAGGAGACTTTGTCATGGTTCACCTTAACAAATTAAGGTTGCAGAAGGGCATGTCAACCAAGATACAAATGAAAAGAGTAGGACCATGCAAGATATTAGCCAAGTATGGAAACAATGCATACAAGGTGGAGTTACCTTCTGATTTGGGAATTTCACTAGTTTTCAATGTTGCTGATTTGATCAGGTACAAGGGATCAGTCTAAGATATGGATCAAAATAGTATGGAGATCTTCAAAGATGTCAGTAACATAGAATTACCTATTCAAGACAAGCTTCAGGCAGAAAATATCTTGGAGCCAATAGTGCAAAAGTCTACAAGGTATAAGGTGTACATGGAGCATCTTATCAAGTGGAAGAACAAGCATGAATCTGAGGCTACATGGGTACAAGAAGATCAGTTCAAGAATTATGGAATTGATATGTCACTTCTCTCTCCTTCCATTCCTTATTGTTTGGGCAAAGAGGGGGAGAATGGTGCAGGAGCACCCCAAAGTCAATCATCTAGGAGGGTAATCAGCAGGTCAAGACCTAATAACTTGTTTAGTTAAAATTTAGCAAATCCCTTCCAATCCTTGGAATTATTCCTTAGAGGCATTTGAATTTTTTTTTTATATTCATAAGGTCATGATTGATCATTTTTCTAGATTGGGGTTTGGCTACAAAGATGTTTGTTGACCTTGTAGACCTCCCTAGGTGATATTTTGTTTTACAATTTTGAAAATAAGGCTTATGCAAAGCCACTACCGGCCATTGAATAGTTGAGGTTTGAGCCTAATTGAATTTGAGAGTCTATTTAAGGTGTGCCTCGGCCTATGTGAAAGGTTGGAAGGCATTGAGAAATTTTGTAATTTGAATTTTAATGAATACTAAGAGAGGACAGTGAGAAGATGGAGTAATTTCCTGTGTTTTGTTTTGAACTTGTATGTTGTAGGAGTAATAATGGCATTGTGATTACTGTAGAACATAGTTCAATTTCTTTCCAAGCTTTGTGTGGGATAGTAGATAGCTAGTGTGTGCATTTCAAGCATTTTGTTGTAGTTAGTTTGGTTTTATTTTTAGTTTACTGTTTTGACTGGCAGACTGTAGTTGATGGAGTCCTAATTACTTTCCCCACTGTACCTAAGTACGAGACCTTGGGAAATGTGGTTAGGCTCCATTCCTGTACATAAGCTAGATTTAGGAGTGGTCAAGAGTGATGGAAGCAGGAAGAAAGACTTATCCTAGGCGAGCTTGACAATGCCCGGCTAGGAAAGTCTTGAGGTGCAAGGCACTTAGCTTGTAGGGGGGACCTTTCCTTGCTAAACCCCATGGTAGAAAGGTGGATGGAAGCCTTGTAGAGGCTTGGAAACAAGGAGGAGGTTCCAACAGTCCATTTGAGTGGAGAACAAAATAACAGTCCACTATGTGGTCAGGAAAACCCAAGGAAAAGACCTATTTTGCAAAATTTGGAAGTTTGACCTATGTACTATCAAGCAAGGGTTGAGACCTTGAAAATATTGAAGTGTTAGGTATCAAGACCAAGAAACCACAGGAAATATTTGGGGTTCATTGGAGAAATTAGGAGAGTTACTTCATTCTCTCAGAGGAAAGGCCTAATTTGGGAAGCCTAAAATTAGGGAACTAAAACCCTAGGTGAGGGTTTGGAGGTAGTGAATGACAAAAGGAGTATGGGGAACTATCAAGAAACCTAGGAAGATGATTAGAAACCCTTGGAAACATATCAACACTCCCTACAAATATGAATTGAGTCATTTGAGAGAATTAGTCTTTAGGGAAGTTTGAAGGCTAAAGCCAGATTGGAAGGTAGTGCACCAAGTTTCACTTGGTAAGTTTTTTTGACATGATAGTAGGGTTGGCCAGAAGAACCAGGGGAACCTAAATAAGATGAAGGTCCTAAAGGTTCAGTTGGTGTAGAAAGAAACCAAGGAGATATTGCAAGCAAGGATCTAGAGCATGGAACAGTGAGTGTTCCATCCAACTCTTACCCTATCAATCTCTCTGGAAGATAATTTGGAAATTCTTAGGAATGTTTCCACGGAAGAGGTTCGGTTGGCTACTTTTAGCATGGGGGCCTTCAAAGCTCTAGGACCTAATGGGTTTCCTCCTGCGTTCTTTCAAATCTTCTAGGATATTGTGGGTTGGGACCTTGTGCTTGCGGCTAGGGACTTCTTCAAATATGGCAGGATCCTTAAACAAATTAATCACTCTTTCATTTCCCTTATACCCAAGATTAGTGAGCCTCTTTCAATGTCTGAATTTCGACCTATTAGTCTTTGTAACACCTTTTATAAGATCATTTCTAAGATCCTTGTTAACCAAATCAAACCTCTTCTGGATAAAATTATTAGTCACACTCAAAAGGGGTTTGTCCCGGGGTGACACATTCTTGATGCTTCTTTGACTACCCATGAACTGCTCCACTCTATGGATAGATGTAATAATGCAGGGATGGCACTTAAGCTTGAAATTTCCAAAGCTTATGATAAGTTTTTGTGGTAATTCATTCCAAAGGTCCTGGCTAAGTGTGGCTTTAACAGTTCAGTCATTAAGCTCATTATAGAGTGTGTTAGTACTGTTAAGGTCTCAGTTATGGTTAATGGATCCCCTTGTGGATTCTTCTTTGCTGGTAGAGGGCTCAGACAGGGAGACCCTCTCTACCCCTATATCTTTATTATGATTGTTGATGTGCTTAGCAGGAACTTCATGAGTCTATTGTCAGAGGGCTCCATATCTGTTGTTAGAGCAACTACCTCTCTTAATCTGATTGTTGTGCAACAATTTGTGGATGACACCTTTCTATTTGGGAAGGCCTCTATTGTGGAAGATAGGAAATGGAAAGCTTTCCTTAACAGCTATACCTCTTTCTTTGGTCAATGCATCAACTACAATAAGATCAAGATTTAGTTCTTTAATTGCTTGCCAAATTTGGAAAACAGGGTGACTGTGATCCTGGGATCTGTTGGTGATTCTCTCCCGTTGGTTTATCTTGGGCTCCCACTTATAGTTAAGGAGGTTCCCCCAGAGTTTTGGAATTCTATCCTAGAGAGGATCCAAAGGAATTTGGCTAGGTGGAAGGGCTCTTTGCTTAGTCATGCTGGAAAACTCTAACTTCTTACTGCGGCTATACAAGGTATCCCCACCTACTTTATAGCTATTTTTAAGATGCCTAAGTATATTGCTAAATTTTTTGAAAGAATTCAAAGGAATTTCCTTTGGTTCGATACTGAGGAAAAAAATAAAATTTCTTTGGTTAAATGGGAAAGGGTTTGTCAGGCTAAAAATTGTGGTGGACTTGGAATAAGGAAGATTGTGATCTCTAATGGGGTGCTGATGGTGAAGGTTGGGTGCAACAAGCTAAGGAACACCAAGGATTGGTGCAAAATTTTGAATGCTAAGTACCTCCAGAACAGGCCTTTGATTGATTGTCTTTTGGAACCTCATCCCCAAGGTTCTGTTGTCTAGAGGAGTATTTGCAGCATACAAGGCCTACTAAAAAAAGGGATTAAATGGAAAATGGGAAATGGGGTCAAAATCAGATTCTAGGAAGATGCTTGGCTTTTGGACTCCTCCTTGGCTTGCTTCGATTTTTGGGTGGTGATGGGTGAATCTCAGAGTTTCTTTGGCTTACATATTAGAGACTATGTGGCTGGCCCTTCTGGAGCTAGAATTTGGAGGGATCTCTCCCTTTGTTGCCCCCACTCTCTTGACCTTTGTCACCTAGCTAGATCCCTTTAGGTGTTTCTCTCCAGTATCATGTTTCCTTCCTATGACAGGGAGGATGAGTTCTTTTGGGCTTTAGATAAACAGGGGGATATTTCGGTGTGATCTGCTTACAGACTGTTGACTAATGAAATTTCTATTGTGGAACCTTGGAGGAGGGTTTGGAATCATCACATGATCCCCAAAAAAAAAAAATTCTGGTGGATGGCCTATCATAATATGATCTTAACTCAGGACAATTTGAGAATTCGGTGGTTATGCTTTCCCAATAGATGTTTTCTATGCAAGGAGGGGGAGGAAACTGTCAGCCACCTTTTATTACACTTCCTGTATGTTGTTGAAGTTTGGGGGATGGCTTTTGAGAAATTTTATGTCCTTTGGGTTATGAGAAAAGACCTTTTGTCATTTATTCTAGGCTAGAATGGCCCTTTTTTCCATCCTCTGACTGGTGAAAGTTGGAAGCAGGTCCCCCCAGTCTTAGGTTGGTGTTTATGGAAGGAGAGGAATAAAAGGGTTTTTAGGAATATTGAGCAAAGCCCCAAGGAAGTGTTTGGAATTAGTATTTGGATTATTGAGGAGAATTTATCTCTTTGGTGGGAAAATACCGGAGTTGGGGCCGCTGGACTACGAAATAAAAATGGCTAAGGAATGGCATCAAGAACTAAAGGCTAATGCCTTTGATAATTCAAAACTATTAGCTAGGAAAAATACCAAATGGGAGTCCCCAGATTGTGGATGGTTCAAATTTAATTTTGATGGGGTTGCTAAAGGCAACCCAAGGAGGGAAATTATAGGTGGGATTATCAGAGATTCTATAGGGAATATGGTGGCGGGTTTTGCTAGAGGCATTGGGGTTCAGTCGACTTTAGTTGCTAAGGCTCGTGCACTATTCTTGAGCCTCAAAAGTGTTGTTTCTCTGGGGATTGTTTATCTCCACATTGAAGGAGATTCCAAATCGGTGACAGATGCTATAGAAAAAAATAGATTTATAGGTTCGAATACCAAGGACATTTTGATTGATTTTAGCTTCCTTTTGTCCAAATTAAGGGACAAAAAGGTGACTCATATCTTCAGAGAAGTCAACCATGTGGTGGATGCTTTGGCTAATCTTGGCTTGGGTTGGGATTCAGCTAGATGTTGGAGGAATAAGGAAAGACTGCTACCAAATATTCAAGCTTTGATAGAGCGAGACAAGGCTACCATGGGTTATAATGATTTTCAACTTTTGGATGATGAGAGCTGATTGGGGGGCCCACTGGTTATTTTGGGTGTGCTGGTGGATGAATGCCAATATTGGTATGGAGTACAGGTGAATTTTTACTAATAAAGATGCGCATGTGTGGGGTAGGGAAAGGAGCATCCACGTGTCTGTCCTTTGGAATTCGTGGATGAGTTTAGTTTATAAGGTTATGATGAGATGGTGAGGAGGGGATTTAAAAGAGGAGTTCAAGATTTTTTTTGGGTGCTTCATGTGTGTTAAATGGAAGGACATGACTTCATTTCAATTGTGAGACCGTACTATGCATGCTACTCCTTTGGGAATTGGATTGCTTGTTTTATCTCCTCATTGCATTTGGAGGAGTGATTGTATTTATAATGATTTGACTATATATGATGAGATTTGGTCGCATTCTAGAGGCTTTGTGCTAGCTAGTTTAGCTAGGGGTCCCATTGGCTTCTTTTGGAGGTTTTCTAAATTTAGTTTTTTGGCCTATCCACATGGGATTTCGTGCTTTCCCTACATCTCCGCCAACTCTTGCCTTCTCTACTGTAATCATAAATTTATTAATTTTTGTGTTTTTTCACACTGTGGTATGATTCCTCTCCGCGCGTGTGAATGGTATGTTAGGTTTATTGTGCTTTGTTGTAATCCCTTCCTTAACTATCTTTTGGAGATTATTGTTTGCGACTACTACATTTGGTATTTTTTGCATTTTTGTGAGCTTTATGTGAAGTCTGGCAGTCTGGCAGTATGGATGGTGAGCGCGTTCGGACGAAACTGGACAATTGTGATGAATTTTGAAACAACCCTCTAGTCTAGAACATTTGTGTGGAGGGAGGAATTTTTCCACTCATGGAGTGCTTATTCGGCCATGATCCTATTTTATCGGGTCAGTTTGCCAGTTCGTGGAAGGACAGGAGGGTCTCCATTGGTGGAATTTCATTCGAAATCAGCGAGGATATTATTGCACAAGCTATGGGTTTGTTGTGTGTGGGGAAAAAATATCTTAAACACACAAAAAATCCAGACCACGAGAGCCTTAAAGCATTTTTCAGAGGTGAGGAGACCCCGATTAGGAACCAGGCGGGGTTTGAAAGGGAAGTGCTTCCTAAGTCATGGGACCTAGTGTGTATGGTGCTAATGAAGTATGTAACTCTGGAAGGTAGATATAAAACTTGTTTCTTTTATCATTTCCCTTTGTTAAACCACCTTAGGCATAAAATGTTGCTTTGTTTCTTGTTTTTCCTTCTAATGGACCTAGAAAGTTCTATTGACAAGTGTAAAGATTCAGCCAACCGAAATCCCTATGATCTCCCGCCGCTCCCACTCCATCAGGGGCTTATCCTTTGTCTATATCACTTTCATCTTGCCCTCTATTTGCCTAAATCCATCACTATTGTCTATGTTGAGAACATTGAACCCCTCTCTATGGTGCATATATCCCCAACCGAATCCAAGAGTCATCCTCGTAAGTCTAATGTTGACAATGTGGGGAATGCCAAAACCAAATTTTCCACCAAAAAAATTAAGGATGGGTTGGGCAAGGCCCATGACAATGCGACAGAAGGGCTCTGTGAGCTAAAAGACGCTCAGGTTGACACAGCTGTTAATGTCACTGTATCGAAAAAAGGTAAGGAGAAATGCATGCAGGTTGTGACTGCTAAAGATGGCAAGGGTAAGAATGCGGTTAGGAAAGATTCCATAGGGGATATGGTTGTGGGAAACACAAAGATGACTGGAGGGGAAAGTGTCAGGAGGAGATCTAGAAGGTTGGCCAAGAACAACAAGAAGAGGTTAATCATTGAGGATTCTGAGGAGGAGCAATTGGACAACAAGGGTTACAAGGAAGAAGAGTCTGAAGATGTGGAAGAAGATTTTGTGGAGAGGCCCTAGCTTACTCCAGTGGACAACAAGTTTCCTTTTGATGGCTCTGGCTCGCACTCTCCGTAGCCGCTAGTGGTTGAGCCTGGTGAGATTCAGGGAGCTATAGATGTTGGGGTGGATTCGTGCAAGGTGGAAAAGAGATTGGATACTCTTGACAAAATATTTCGGGGGTTAACCCGTTTCACCATGAAACTGGGTCACTTTGTTATGAGCACTCTATCTAATGCCATAAAGGAGGAATTGGAGGGGAACAATAGCCAGGAAAACAAAGAGTGGGTGGGAGATGAGGCGGTGGACCTCTTGATTAAAAACTGAGACGATGCCAGTTAGTTGCTCCTAGTGCCTATGTGTCAGTTGTTTCTTAGCTATTGTTGTGCTGCCTTTGGGTTGTCTCTATTTTTTTTTCCTTTCTATGTTAGTTGTTTAGTTTTGTCATTTTTTGGCCCTAGTGGCTCGTTGTGAGGGGTACAACACCCTGTAAATGTTGTTTAACTTTTCAAAAACATCCTTTAGAAGATCTTTGAAAGAATGTGAAAGTATAACGTGAGATAGAATCCAAAAAATTGTGTCTTTGGTGTGGATAGTGGAATTTTTTTAGGTTTTATAGTATCCCATAGAAGCATTGAGGTGGACATGAAGATAATTTATACTATCATTAACATGCCACCTCCTAAAAATATTTCTCATTTGCATACCCTATAAGGGAGAATTCAAGCTATCCATCATTTTCTGGCATCCTTAGCGGACTCAACATTACCCTCTACACAACTCCTTAAGAAATAAGTTGAGTTTAAGTGGAATGAGGATTGTAAAAATGACTTTGAGAGTTTGAAAGATTATCTAGCTATTCTACTTGTTTTACAACCTGCTATGCAAGAAAAACCATTCATCCTTTATACAGTAGTGTCATCCCATGCTTTAGTAGCATTGTTGGCTCGATAAGATGACAATGGTAGAGAGAATCATGTTTATTACATTAGTCAAAATTTGATTGATTATGAGACACAATATACAATGATAGAAAAAAAAAATTGGCTCTTGTATTTGCTACTAGTAAATTGAGATATTACTTGCTAAATGCATAAATTCATGTGATGATAAATTTTTGATCCTTCAAAACATGTTTTTGCTAAAACTGATTTATCAGGATGTTTAGATAAATGGGTTATGTTGTTAACTAAATTTTATCTTAAATTTTTCTCTCAAAATGAAATAAAAGGACAAGCCTTAAATGACCATTTAGTTGATGCTCCTTCTTCCCTAGCATTACCTAATATGGACTCATTCCCTAATGAAAGTGTGCTGACTATTGAAAAAAAAAAAAAGAAAGTGAATTGTATTTTGATGGTTCTAAGTGTTGAACTAGCTTTGAAGCTAGGGTTATAATAATTCCTCCTTTAGGTAAAGCCTATTCCATTATCCTTCTATCTAAAATTTCTACATATGTACAAATAACACTATAAAGCATGAATCTTTAAATGTTGGTATATGTGCAGGGTTAGCCTTAGGTGTTCAACACATTTTTATATTTGGTGATTCTCAATTAGTTATTTAATAAATAAATGGTTCATATCAAGAAAAAAATGATAAAATCATTAGATATAAAGACCTCACGATCACATTATTAGATAAATTTGAATCATATACCATTGAAAACATACCACAAAAGGATAATCAACTTGAAGATGTAATGACAAGCATTGCTTTCCTTCCATCACCTAAGGATCCTTTTATCGACTTTACATTTAAAATCCAAATGATTTTAAAACCTTCAATCGATGACAAAGTTAAAGAATTTTTATTAACTCAAGTCAAAAAATCTAGCGAATGGTACAAAACAATATTCAATTACTTAAAATAGGGTACCTTTCCTCATCCTACAACTAAGAACACTTGAGCTTGTCTCTGAAAACTTGCATCTAAGTACATAATTCTAATGGACATTTTGTATAGACAAATTTTTGATGGTCTCTTACTTAGATGTCTTAAACAATCTAAAATCCCTATAGCACTTGAAGAAGCTCATGCAGGTGCTTGTGGACATTTTCAAGGTAGATCATTAGTTCAAAAATTAATTTGCATAAGATATTATTAGAGACATATGGAACAAGATTGTTTTTCTCACATTAAAAAATGTCACAAATGTCAAGAACACATTAATTTTATTCATGCTTTGGCTTTTGAGCTTCATGCCCAAGTTCCTATTTGGCATTCTCAATTTGGGGTTTGGATTTTATTAGAAAAATATCATCACCATCTTCCATTGGACATACATTCATAATTACTACAACAAATTATTTCACGAAATGGGTAGAAGCTATCCCCCTTCATTCCATGATAGTTGATGCAATATGTCGTTTCATATCGGAACACATTATTGATCACTTTGGTCTTCCTTCCACATTAGTTTCAAATAATGTAACTCCATTTAATAATAATGACGTGAAGAAATTACTGGAAACATTTCATATTCAGCATCGCTTTTCAACACCATATTACCCACAATCAAATGGTCAAGTGAAATCAACTAAAAAGGCTCTTGAACAATTCTAAAGGAAAACAATAAGTAAGCATAATAAATATTGGCACACTCGACTAATTTATGCATTATAGGCTTATCGCGCAAGTATTGGAACATCTACTTGGGAAACACTCCCTACAACCTTGTTTATGGTGTCGAAGCAATAATTCCTTTAGAGTTATAAACTCCTTCATTGAAAATTGATCTTAAGGGGCTTAGTGACAACAATACTTATAAAGAGCAATGATTGCATCAGCTAAAATGCTTGATGAATAGTGCATTAATGCTCTTGAGCATCTCCAAGCTTATTTCAAATAAATACAATGTAGTTATAATGATCATGTCATCCCTTGCACATTTAATAAAGGATATTTAGGCTTATATGAGAATCAATGTAATGTAAATGCCCCTCCAAATAAAAAAGGGAAATTCAGCCAAAATTGGCTAGGACCCTATGTAATTGAAGAAAATTATGGGTTTGGAGCCTATACACTAATGGAAATGGGCAGTAGACCTTTCAAAGAACCTATCAATGTCACACATTTGAATTATTACCACACCTAACATCATCTTTAAATATTATGTTATTAAAGTAGTGTTGGTAGATTAAGTAGATAGTGTTTTATTTTTATCTTGCATTGCTTCATTCTTTGACAAATGATCTTGGTGTGTCTTAGAGTCTATGGTAATCATTCAAGTTTAGTTTGAATTGTTACTTTAGTTTGCATACTATTCAAAATCATTTAGTGTGTTGTGTTAGATTAGATCCTTATATGCATTTAGTGTTCTCAAATTTAGATCATAAACTTGTGCATTTAATTTAACTTAACATACTCAATCACAATGTAACATCTAATGTAAACTTGAGAGTTTTAACTAGATCATGCAGACATTTATTAAATACTCTAAGGATTATTTAATAAATCACATCGACATATAATTCAACATAAGCTCATAAGAAAAAAAAGATAAATGCTCATACATATTATGCATAAAGATTTCAAGTACACATATAATTATAAATACGATGCTAGTAGGGTCTATGATTGCTAGACCCCTCGAGGCCTAGTGTTGGTGCCCGTCGAGATATAGTAGAATGTGATCATGATGTGCTCATGGATTCTCATAGATCCTACACCTCTAAAACTACTCTTTCCTCCCATATGAGTGCCTCAATGCACTCTCACTCGATGTGGTCTCTATCTGTATTAACCCTAGCAAGCTCCCCTTATAGCCTCAAGATGTCTTCTTGTAGGGATTCCTTCATCTTGATATCAGTCAGACCTCAAGATGATTGAAGTGTTGAAATATCTGCTAGAGCTTGGTCAACATGTTTGGTGGCACTCTTGTATTCCACACTGAATCTCACTAATGGCTCGAAGAGGTCTACATGTTTCCTCATAGAAGGTGGGGGCATGTACTCTAAGGGTATATCATCCTCTACGCACAATGAAGTGAAATCTCTATAGTCATTTGTTGGTAGAGCTCACACCACTATTATGTGGACCTTGCAAGATATAAATCATAAAAAGTACTAATACACATCATGATATATATAAATCATATGCAGAAAGAAAAAAATTTATGAAAGAATAAGATATCACATCATCACCTAGATCTCTATTCCTCTAGTTGGGGTATAACCATGTAGAAATGGTCCCCTCCTATGATGGAAGTGTGGATGGTCTGCTACCGCTAGCCTCCCCACGCTCATGAATGTGAATCTCTACTATGACTATTACACATGATTTGGTAACTCATATAGAAGGTGAATCTCTCCTATCAAGGGAAATGAGATTTTAATTTGTCTCATAAGTGTCCTCACTCATCAACTGGGTATCCTCCTCCTCATCCTCCTCCTTGTCTATAAATATGTCAGGACTTGTATCATCATCATTTGTATCTCCATCAACCTACTCATCATCCCTATCATTTATGTGTCTAGTAGGAGTTCTTGCATGTCCCATAGGATGATGTCTAGGAAAGACATGGGATGGTTGTGCTTCAACCCACCACTGGTCATAGGCTAATGTGGTTCCTATGTCATCAACATCAAAGAATAGGGGCATATCATGGTCCTCATCCTCTAAGTCACTAATTTAAACATCCTCAATAGTAAGATGACGAGCATCTCCAAGCTTAGGGGAACTCTGTGCTAATCACAAAAATCTAGGTCAAGCTTGTGGTGGAACCTCTATCTGACCAAACTAGTGCATGTCATGATCATAATAGAAAGGTCTCACTATATAGTCATGTCACCCTAGAAAAAAATGATCTTGCTAAAGTTTGACTAGCTCATGTCTCTCATCTGCCCACTGTGGTACCCTAAGATATGGTCTCCATGAGATATCACCCTCATCCAATCAATTATATCTAACATGTTAGTGAAGCAAATCACCCTCCTGACATGCCCACCACAGTGGATAATTATAGGCCCATGGGTAGTCCATGGCTTCTATGGTGGGATATCCTATGGGTCTAGTGTATATGATATGCTCGATACACCACATATGTAAGAGTGTGCAGTGCACTATAATATCCATCTCTTGATAAATAAATCACCTTAGATCATAGTACAAATATGCCAACATACTACAACCCCATGTGTATAAAATCCTATGCTACTCCATGTCCTAAATAGTATGAACCATTCCTCCATATAAGTGTGCCCCTCATCTATCATGACTAGTGTAAGTGTTGTATTAATGACCATAATCCACTAGAGTAGTGGAATTTGTACATGTACTAGCCATCTAAGCTCAATGTGAGGCTCAATGCTTGACTCCTATATGGGGTTCCCTAAACAATACAAGATATCATCCTATATATCCTCATGTGTTCGCTCATCAACCAAGTGTAAAAAATTACCCTAGATGGGTAACCATAAGATGTGGTGTATGTACGCTAATTTAATAGTCATCTCCCCAGTAGGTAGATGAAAGCTGCATGTATTAGAATCCAACCTCTCTACTAGGGATCACAACATGGCATCATGATATCTCATTGGGTGTCATGGAATACACCCAAAATAATCTTGTATCTTGAAGAATACTAATCTCATCCTCTGACACTCAGGTGATGAGGTCTCGAAGGAAACAAAACTATTTTCCTCTGAGATGTTGTCAAGCTCAAGGAGGGATCTAAATAATTAAAAAAAATAAAAATAAATCCTAATATATTTATTAATAATTAAAAGAGTAAATTAAAGTTTCTCTAGAACACTTAGGCCATTTTTTGATGGGGTTCCTAGACACTTTAGACATTTTTGGACACTTTGTGCCAAAGTGGGACACTTTGCACCAATAAGGGATGCTTTCCGACAAAGATGGACGCTTTGCGAATTTCTTTTCCAAGGTCCTAAAAATACTAAAAATAAATGAAAAGATATTGTAAATGCATGAAAAAAAAAACAAAGCAATGAAGCATTGAAGAATCCACTCACCATAGGTTGGATCGCATGTTGTACCACCTCATTATGAAGAACATCAAGTCTAGGAGGCTTGTAAGTTTGTTTGCTCGGTATCTTGGATCACTCTACACCAAGGTAAATATCAAAATGAGATAAAAATGTCATTTTCATTCATGTATACCTAGTTTAACTACAAAGATATATATTTTACTTTAGGTAAATTTCATTCAAATCAACATAATGGGAGCTAAAGAACTCTATTTTTGATGTCATTTGTTGTGTTGGATTCATAATTCCACTCCCGATCTTATCAATTGTCTATCACTATTTGGTATGGTACTTGTAAATACCCAATGATAAGACTTAAGTAATTCGATGTGGTTTCATGCCTACCTTGATTCCACCTCTGTAAAGCAAGTAGAATCAAGGGGGCATACATCTACCCTCAAATTTGATTCTCCATAGAAGGTTGATAAGAGGATTTTTGAACGACTAACGAACCTATATTGTAGGATGTGGTTCCTAACATTGTGGTTTTGCAAATAACTACAGTGGGGCCTTCATTCTCCATAATGAATCCATATGAGCATCCTTTTTATATATTTTTTGAATTCGTTTAGCTTGCATATGCACGTAGTGTCATATGGTTGCTAAACTAGGGGCTAAATGTAGTGTAGAAAATTATACCCCTTTATAGGAGAAAGTATAATTCACATTTATTCGGACCTATTTTGGTGACCTTCTCACTAATTCATTTTAAAATATCATTAATAGGCCCCCAATACCCCTTTATTATGTATCCCAAGGCTTATTTTACCAAATTTTATTTAATTCTCGACACCACAACCCGCATTCAATAAATGCTATGAATTAAATTAATGCCTCAACATTTGTGATGTCTTGAAGTTTTAGGTTAGGACCCATTCACCCATGGGCAAATAAATCCTCATTAAGTGCCTTAAACTCAACTTTGGATTTTTTTTGGTGGCATTTCAAGCTTTCAAATTCAAATTTCACATGTCGACTTTCAAGATCTAATAATTGGGAAACGAGAAAGGAAGCTTATAAAACTAAGTCTCACATTCATTTTACACTAGACAAGGAAGAGAAATTCACATGAGATCAAACATTCATATTCAAGAGCAAGGAGAAGCATTCAAATGTGAAGTCTTGGAGCAGCATTTGAGTTATTTTTTCATGTCTTCAATCTCATTTTCATATCAAGATCAAGCATTTATGAAGGATTGATGATAGATGCCTATGGAGGATCATCATGGATTCTAGGTTTCGAGATATGCACAAGACATTCAACCAAGCCTAATGAATTTTCTTGTAAGTGATTACATCTTCTATTATCTTTCTACTTTCATCCTAAAGGAAGGTATAATCAGATTTGTGACTTATTAGGACCTGATTTAAGATCTCCTAAGGTAGGTATTCATCATTATGCATTATCATTTAGGGATCCTATTCTAACACACTTGAGTAGGGTTTCTTTCCATCATTTTTTTCTTAATCTTAGACACAATTAAGGTTAGGATTGAATACACATTTCATGTTTCAAATCTAAGTTATTCATCAAGGTTTAATTACCAAACTTGGGGTTTGACCAAGGCAAACCCATATCCACCAACCAAAAAAAAATTGTTTTGCAAATTTTGCAAAGATCCGGATCTGGGAGCAGAGGTACAAAGTTATAGGTAAGAATTTAAGGTCTCAAAATTTAATCTAGGATTCAAAGTTTTCCAAAAAATTCTTCTAGGATGCATTCTCCCTAGGGTGCATGAGTTCCTATTTAGCTTGTAAAAACAACAACTTTTGAAAGGTACTCAACATTTATTCATCTCAGATTTTCTATAAACTTTGTTGGTTCCTTTAGTCTTATACATAATTTATTAGATCTAAGTTGTAAATTGTATTTTGGAGTTGATTTTCTATTTTTAATATTTATCCCCAAAGTTTGTTTGGCCTAGACCCCCGTCCTTGCAAAAAAGGGAAATTTGTAGATTCGCACATTCAATTGATTCACCTTAAGTTTTATAGTTATTTCATTGTGTGGGTCTCATTTCCTAATGAAATTAGGGAAGTAGGACTCCTTTTCCCTCTTTGGATCCACTTTTCCATTTTGGTAAATCCTAGGACCCTCCTATTTTTCTTCATTTTAAAAACATCCATTTTTTCTTGTCCACTGATTATCACTTAAATTTTTTTTAAAAATTATAAAAAATTAGGGTTCCTAGAGGTCATTTTTTTTGCCTAAACTTCTACACCACAATTGATATCTTGTGTGATGCAACTATGTATCTACACTATAGAAACAGTGTGACACATCTATTGTCAACAGGAACACAATCATCTAATTAAACATCACATCTCTTTTAGTCAAACATTTTAGCCTTACTAAACAAAACTACACTGCAAATTTTGTAACACATTTGAGCAGTTTGGAAAAACATTTGTTGTCGACTGCACCACAGTCGTATTTTTTCACAGTGCATATATGGATTTTTACATTACATTTCTTGGCAATAAAAATAGAGTTCATTTGAAGAGTTACAAAAAACCTAATCATTTTACAAAAAATAAAAATCTGAGATAGTCATTGTTACTCCATATTCAGTATTATTAGATTTCTTAGGTTAAAGCTTTACCAATCAATTTTGCATCATTATAATATCATTATCATAAATTCATTATATCATCTTGTCTTTAAAATCTTAGAAACAAAAAATCAAAAACAAGTTAGAGGTCAAAATTTTAGAGTTGTCATTTGAAGAATCTCAAAAACCTCGTCTTTTAGAAACACATCTCATCAACAATGGTTGCATTGCAATTCATTAGTCTAGTTGTGAATTCACATTTTTTATAAAAAATTTGATCAAAATTAGAAACCTAAATCATTAGTCTAGTTATGGAAATTTCTTTTTGTCAAACCATCACCATTCACTTAGAGGTTTTAGGATTCTATATGTGGTTACACTAGTCTCAAAAATTGAAAATTTATCCAAAAGTTACCATTTTTAGGATCAAAAAGTCAGAACTTAACAAAGTATTTGTATTTAGTAAAAAAATTCCAAAACTCACAAAAAAATAGTGGACATCTTAGTCATTTACCTTCAAAAAAAATCCAAAACCAGAAAATTACAAACACAGTCATTACCTTCGTAAATTCCCAAAAATCAAATAATCACAAAAAAAAATAGTTGTCATCCTAGTCATTTACATTCATTAATTTTCAAAAAAAATAATCACAAACATAAAGTAGACTCATCTTAGTTGCATTCCATTCCAAAACTTAACAAAAAAAAAAACCAAAAATTCCAAAAATCTAGAAAATGACAAAGTTTGAACAAATATCACTTTTATAGTTGTCACAAGATCTCAAATCAAAATAAGAAAAGAGATGAACTCATCTTCTCATCCAATGTATAACCCAACTAGTGGTATGAACTTTTATGAAAAAATTAGTAGTCATACAAATTCCCAAAATCACACTCTTCCTCCTTTTGAGGATTACACTTTGAAAGAGGTCAACCAAAGGCTCACACTCGAGGAAATTGAAACCGCATATCAAGATCCAAGGATCTTGATAATTATTCATGAAAGTGTGTCAGCAAACCCTAGTAGATATTTTATACAATTATCCCAACATGGAGCTAAGATACCATCTAATTTTGGTATAAAATCCATCATAGGGGAGGATCCCAATATGATGACACCAAGACTTGGTGCCATAAAAATACCTTCACCTTCACTTACACCTACCACATCACAACCCACATCACAATTAAACACAAGCATGTCATCTACACAAACATCTCATTACACACCAAATGTGAACACTACACCAACAACTACATCCACTAAGCCCATGGAAAATCCATTTTCCTCCACATCTACAATTGCAGCACCAAATCGCACCATGGCTACAACCCAAACTTCATCCATGTAAATAGACCAAGTAAGATACAAAATACTAATGCTTCATATCTAGGATCAGAAGTGGGTACCACATCCACTTTGCAAAACATAAATTTACAACTCTGACAAGGACTAAATCCTTTTTTAAAATAGGTCCCAACCTTACCCCAGCATTACAACAACCTAACAATCTAGGTTTGCAATCTGCATTCAAGTTTTCTCAAAGCCCACTTCCAAAGAAACCAAAAAATTTGGGTTCATCATCATCATTCATTTTAATTGGCACCCACCCTCACAACAACCAAACTATCATGGCTCTACGTATACATTTGGTTTTTCTCAACCCCCACTTTGTTGAATGCATAAGACAATTGAGAGTGGGGTGAATCTGTTGTACCTTAAAACTTCAAAACCCTCATACACATTCAAATCCACATTCATTTAATAAACCACTAAATTTGTTATGATGATTTAGCATGAAAATAAAATAAGAGAAACTGAAACACAACAACACCATACACAAGAGAACACCAAATTTATGTTGAAAACCAAAGATGGTAGAAACCACGGTGAGGATTAGATCACAATATAAGTAATAACAAAATCAATTACAAGGGCTCACTAGCAGAGGGATCACTGCTCAAAAAATGAAAGGCTCACTTCTAGAATAATAAAGAAGATAGAGAAGAAATGTTTCATAGAGAAAACTATATCAATGCAATAGAGAATCCACTACAATTTTGCTAACACCTTCACAACCTGATTGAAGAATTGTAGACCTTCTTCTCACTGCATCCAGTAATCTAACACATGAAATCTTGCACTGCACTTCTCAAATTCATACTCTAACACTATGAAATTCAAATCATACTTGTCCATCTCTTCTATCACTTAATCCATCAACAAATCAACTCTTATTTATACCATATTCAACCTTGAAACCTTTCTCCAAGGTCATCTATACACCTCAACCATGAAAATTAAAATTAGTTCGGCACCAAATCATTCTTGCAGTGGAAAGGAATCAAGGTGGAACACAAAACTCCTTAGATAGAACCTAAATCCATCCTTACACACCATGTGGCGCTTCCACAAAAAAATAAACACCTTTGCAGGTAGTGTAAACATTAAGGTTAGTCAATACCCATGTAAAAACCATTAAGATTTTAAGTACACTCTTCCTTCGATCCATCCATATCTCACAAACCAAAAATTTCACCTGAACACACTCTATAATATTTCACAAACACCTTGAAATCACACAAAATCCTTCACAACAAATTTCACTTGAACAATGTACACACCTAGTACATTCAAGCTACTATTCCATACATAGTAACTCAAGAAATTTTCTTCCTTAGCTCTAAACTAAAAACCACCTCAATTGAATAAAGATACCAACACTATCAACACTTCTTCAGATCCACAAGACCCAAAACATAATTTTGGAGAAATGCAGAGAAAACAAATTCTCTCAGGCACCTCTCTAATACACAATTCACACTCTACTAATCACATCTTATTTTGTACAATGATCCAACACACCAAATTTTGGATATAACACCTCTGAACATCTCTGATCAACATATCCAAAAATTTTGCAAGCATATATTGAGCCTAGAATAAATTCAAATAAAAACAAGAACACAACCCTGCAACCTAGAACACCACTACAACACACTATTTATTCTTTTATAAAATTTTCTCATAATCACTTGGAAACCAAGCACCAGAGACACATCATCATCATCTTCAGTACTTCCTCGACACAACTGAACCAAATGCATCATGGTAAATCAACCATAGATCACAGAAGCTTATCACAACAACACTAGAGGTTGAAACTAATAGCTTTGATAATGACAACATATATAACCAATAAAATCATGGATAGCATCAACTTCTCACACTCAAAAATATCCCCCAATAATGATCTACTTACTCATTATATATTTGAAATCAATGACAATGCAATCTTTTTGACATCAATGATAACAACAATCTACTCATACTTGCAATAATCTCCCCCTTTGTCATTGATGGAAAAACATGATGTAAAAATCCATCAAAGACACAATAAATTTGAATATAAAAAAATCTTCGCATTACTTCTCCTCTATACTCAACTATCTTATTACTCTTTCTCCCTTGACAAATTTACCATATGACTCTCTTCCCCCTATGAATAACTTATTTTTTCACATGATTCACTCTCCTCCTTTGACATCAATGGAAAAGGATAAAATAATTGTATCATTTATTCTCCCCTTGACATTAATCAACCAACTGTTTTGCAACAATATTTCCTTTACTACCCTGTATACTCCCCTTTAGGAGCACACACCAAACTGCACCAAATCAGATACCACTACACGATGACAACACACACCCTTCTAACTACAAAAACCAACAATTCTACTACCTACTCCCCCTAAGAGGTAGCTACCAAAATCAATCTAGAAAAAATAATGAATCTTGAGATCCACTAGATTAATGCATCTCGTTGTGCAACTAGTTCAAAGGAGGGGAAAGAACCCCCAAATTCTCTTGAAGATACTCAAAATTATCTTGGGAAGAGCCTTAGTGAATATATCAATAACCTGATCCTTTTTAGGAATATATTCAATCTTTACTTCATTCTCCATAACCTTCTCTCTCAAAAAGTGATATTCAATTGAGATATGCTTTGTCCTTGAATGCATTATTAGATTCTTTACAATTTTGATTTCACTTGTATTGTCATAGAAGATATAAATTGGTTCATCATACACCACTATGATATCCTTCAATATTTTCCTCATCCATGATACCTATGTGCATCAAGATTTTTTTGAAATGTACTCATCCTCTATAATAGATAAAGAAACTGAATCTTTTTTATTACTTATCCATGATACTAATCTACATCCAAGAAAGAATACACCACCACTTGTACTTTTTTTGTCATCTACACAACTAGCCTGATTTGCATCTGTGTAAGCACTCAAAGTAAAATTATTATCCTTTTGATACCATAAGACATGATCTAAAGTGTCCTTCAAGTACTAAATATTTTTTTACTATTGCAACATGTGACTCTTTAGGATCTTCTTGAAATCTAGCCACAAGACAAACTACCATGCATGATATCCTATCTAGTAGCAGTTATATATAGTATTCCATCAATAATTTATCTATTATTGCTCTAATTATCCTTAGGAGATTCGTCATTCTTTCTCAACTTGCAACCAGTAACCATAGGAGTACATACCAGTTTAGAATCTTCTATTCCAAACTTCTTTAACATTTATTCTACATACTTTGATTGTGAAATGAAAATGTATTTATTTGTTTGAATGATTTGTATCCCAAGGAAGAAATTCATCTCCCCAAATACAACCACAATCAACATATACAACCACAATCAAAATTTTATTTTTTTCAACTTCAAATTAAATATTACTATCGACGATACCTTTATTAAATCTTTGTTATGTCAAATACTTGTCCAACCTTGCATACCAACTTCTAGGAGCTTTATTTAGTCCATGTAATTCCTTTTTCAATCTACAGATCCTATCTGGTTTGTTTGATAATCGAAATCGTTCTAGTTGTTCCATGTATACCTCTTCTTCCAACTCTCCATTCAAGAAAGTATACTTCACATCCATTTCTTAAACTTTTAAATCCTTATGTGCTGCAAAATCCAAAAAAATCCTAATAGCCTCCATTCTTGCCAATGGATAAAATGTCTCCTCAAAATATATTACTTCAACTTGTGAGTAGCTCTTACACACAAGTCTTGCCTTATTTCTTACAACCACCATTCTCATTTAGTTTGTTTTTGAACACCCATTTAGTCCCAATTATATTTTTATTTGTAGGTCTTGGGACAAGCTTCCAAGTTTGATTCTTCTTAATCTATAGTAGTTCTTATTTCATAGCCTTTATCTAATTTTCATCTTTGTATGCCTCAATTATTGTTTTAGGTTCAACTTCAGAAAGTAAACACAAATTTACCTCTTCTTCAATAAATTTCCCTCTTGTCAATACACCTTTTCTTTTGTATACAATGATCTTTTGTTCAAAGTTATTTTTTGCACATAATTAGGGGTTCTAGGGGTCTTTTTTGGAGCTTCTTCCTTTTCAATATATACTTCTTTTTCCTTAGCTTTTTCTTCTTCTTTGTAAGTAGGATCATCTAATTCATATCCATCTATCACCACTAAATTCTTTTAAAAAAATTCATCAACTTTGACACTTGCACTCTAAAAAATATTTCTCAATCTCTTGTAGTAGTATCTTTAGGCTTTGCTTCTAGTAGAGTATCCAAGGAAGATACCTTCATCGAACCTTGCATCAAACTTTCCCAAGTTTTATTCATCTCTTCTGATGTAAAATTTGTTTCCAAACACCCCGAAGTACTTGACCATAGGAATCCTTCCATACCATAGTTCATAGGGAGTCTTTGTGTTGTTTCCTTTTGCTTGAGCTCTGTTAACTATGTAAATAGCCGTATGAATTGCTTCTCTCCAATATATTTCTAGTAGGTTTTTTTCTTTCATCATAGTCCTTATAGATTCTTGAATAGTCTTATTTTTCCTTTCAACCACTCCATTTTCTCGAGGATTTATAGGGGAAGACAAGTGCCTTTTGTTACATGATTCTCAAAAAACATGCTAAATTCATTAGCGGTGAACTCTCCACCTCTATCAAACCTCAAACACTTGATTTTCATATCCATTTCATTCTCAACCATAACTTTAAATTTTGTAAACTTGTATAGGGCTTCTTTTTTTCTTTGAGAAAAGTAGCCCATGTTATTCTAGAATAATCATCAATCAAAAGCATGAAATACATGTAACCTTAAAGAATTCTTACTCTTGTCTAGGACCAAAAATATCTATATTCACCAACTTTAACAATCTGATAGCGGATTTTCTGTACCTTTGAAACTTCTACTTGTTTGATTTCCAATCTGACAATCCTTATAGATAGCATTGATAGGCTTTGTAATCTTTGGTAGATCTCTCACAACTTGAACTAAATTGATTCTTACTAGATTATAAAAAATAATGTGGAATATCCTCTTATTTCATAGCCAAATTTCATTAATCTAATTTATAAATCAATGACCATCAACACCCTTGAGCTAATAGACATTTTTATTTGTCCTTGTTCAAGCAACAATCATAGTTTCAGACCCTTTTTTAATCTCACATCCATTATCCATAAAAATAAGATTGTATCCTTTACTAAATAGTTTTCCAAAACTCAATAAATTATGCCTTAAACCCTTGACATAGTAAGCATCATCTGTATTATGCTTTCCATCAAAATTAATTGAACCTATTCCACATATTTTAGCACCTGAATCATTACCAAATCTAAAAATTCCCCCATCATAATTTTCAAGTATAATAAACTTAATCTTGTCATCATTCATATGGTTAGAGCATCCACTATAAATTATCCAATAGTTCTTATCCTATATAGTATGAAAAGAAGATACCAAAGAACCTTTAGTCCAGTAAAAAATTTAGTGGAAAATCTTCACCAATTGGCAAATTTTAGAAATTGGCCAAGTCAAAATTAGCGAATTAATATCACCCAAAAGAGTGTCCAAATCACTTGGATTTTATGAATTATCGATCCAATGCATGTCCATTCGCCATCAGTTTTTTTATGAGGCATATTTAAGCAACAAATTTTCCATAACAAACTACACATTTCAAATAGACCAATTAATATTTTCACCTAGAATCCCAGAAGCATGTGATAAAACACCTACATATTCACCAATACTATTAAAAAACATTATATCAAGACCCATTTCTCCAATTAAAATTTACAAATAGTTGCTTGTGAAGACCCATTTCGCCAATTAAAATTTACAAATAGTTGCTTATGAGAACCTCTTTCGCCAATAAAATTTAAAAATAATTATATTTGAGGATGTACGTTTTTCCAATTGTAATGACATCTCCATGCTAATCGTAGGGCCATAACTACCTTGAAAATTACAACGTATCATTGTATAAGCACGTGGGATTCACCAAATTTTTAATATACCATTTAAAAATCTCACACAATTCACCAAATATGGATTGATACAAATACAGTTGAAAATTTCATTTATTATTACACATTTTGTTTAGTTCTCGATTGGGAAGTTGGACTTGGAACCTTGAAGTTGATCGTAGGCAAGTTACAAACTTACAACACAAGCATTCCTACATTAATGAATAGAAAATTAGTGAAAACCTAAACTTAAAGGTGAGCGATCATTTCTTCATAGTTTTATAATATTTCTTTATTTCTTTTTCATTCTTTCTTCAATCTTAAAGATGGTATTGAGTAAGGAATGGGATCTATATTCTATATCCTTCTTAAACAAGAAGACATTTTTTTCCATCTTTTATTCAAAGTGAGAGATCAATATGTCGAGCAGCAAGGATAAGACTCCTTAGGGTGGTGAATGGACTGGGAGGCCATCAAAATAGCCAAAATGTAGAGGTAACATACAGTCTTACTTTGGAATTGGAAATTCTTATGATCCATCAAATCAAGATGGAGCTACATCATCAACTCTTCCACCAAATATTAATAAAAGCATTCACAATACCTCGCCGCCACCGGAAGGTGAAGGTGAGATTTTCATTGAGTTAAATGAGTCAAATGAGGATGGAAATACCACAGAAGATGTTCCAAGGGATATCCTGGTTAGCTAGAATGAGATAATTGACTTGGATCAGGATGATGTTGGTAGCGAGAAAAGAAAAGGAAAATCAAAAGTGGGGTTTGAGTGGGAAATGACAAGGAATTTTCAACTTGGTTGGTTGTCAAAGAGCCCATTCATTGTACTAGTGGGGAAATCAAACAATGTTGAAACTACAACAAATTTCATGTGTATGATTTGTAGTTATAAATGTAAAAGAGATAAGAAGTTGCATCTAAATCTTGAAACTTTAGAAAAGCATATCGGTAAAGTTAATGAAAAAAAATCATAGATGGAAATGAACAATTAGTCGTATGGTGGAAATCAAAGAAATAATGTCTTCATGTTAAGTATGTCGCCGAATATGATGAGCATAATAAAATAATGTTGAAGCTTGTTGCATGTCAAGGTACACTTGAGGCTCAATTTGGAAAAGCAATGGAAGGAGAAAATTTGTCAAAAACTATTCAAATTAGTGTTGATTTCCATATTTTGTCCAAAGGGCATCCTATAATAAACTACCCATAATATTTTAATTTATTATCTTTTGGGGTGTTCCTCACTTTCCTAGCTCACATTGGTTAGTAAAAACTAGATGGGAATGGGAAAACATTCTTGCTACAATGGAAAAGAAATATTTAAAGGAAAAATTAAAATATTCAAACTTCATTGCATTATCTTTAGATGAAGTTACTACAGTAGACAATACTTCTTGGGTTTGTATACATGTGTATACTATAAAAGAACATGTCCGCCAAGCTCATCTTCTCTATGTTCATAAAATGAAGGATAGCTCAACATCACAAAATACATTTGAACTAGTCAGGAAATATTTGAATTAAATTTCAGGTATGGATGAGTTTACAATTTCCAAAAAGTTGGTGTGTGTAGGAGTTGATAGAGTTGCAGTGATGCAAGTTTAAAGGACTGGTGTTTGTACAAATTTACAAACTGCTTGTGCACCATACATTCTTGGCATTCATTGCATGGACCAAAAAATGAATTTAGCATTCAAAATTGTAAGCAAGTTTCCTACAATATCAAAATTTTAAAATATATTCCACAATCTCTATGCATACTTCTACGGAAGTCCCAAAATTTTAGCGGAATTTAAAAAAAAATCTTATGGAATAATAGCAGGAAACAAGCTTCTCGAGGATGTTGATATTAGATGGATATCCCTGCATGTACCAATGCAATGAGTTCTTTTAGAATATCAATCCTTGATTGGATTAATGTACGAGCATCACAGCACAGTAGACAAAGCTCTTGACCTCTTACATAGGCTAAGTGATATAAAGACTCTCTTGACTTTAGCTAGTCTTCTCCCCATGTTGAATGAAATGAAAAATCTTGTGAAGAAATCCCAAGATAGAACTATGTATATTTATGAATATTCCAAACTACATAGACATACATGCATGGCCCTTGATCATCTATATCTAGATCTAACACAAGAAAGCCCATTTTTTTTCATGTGGCAGAAAATTACTTATTTGAATAAGCCTAAAATTATTTATAGTTTAATGCAAGTGGTAACTTATGTATCTTTGTACGTGGATATGAGATACCAATGTACTATTGTAAGACAGCCAAGTGCTCTATCAGAGAAGTACCTATTAGAGAGGAATATTTTAATGACATTGTTAATTTTTTTAGTGATAATTTGAAGGAAATTGTAAAATGTCTTTCCTCAGAGATTTATGAAAGATTCCCTCAACATGAAATATTTTAAGCCATGAGTATTGTGTATCCTCAATTTTGGGTAAACCGAGATAGCCCCAAATATTTTCATGATAAAGTAAATATCTTGATTGAACAATTTTTGAAAAGTGTAACATACAATGGGCAGACAATAAAAGGAATTTTAAATGTGGATAATTTTAGACAACAATGTAAGAACTTTTCAATAACTATGAGGGACTAATATGATTCCATGGTCATGGAGAAGGCCTTTGAATTGAGATCAATAAAAAAAATTTGGACAAACTTAGGTTAGAGTGAAATATTGCATGGTACGATATCAAAATATTTCAAAGTTGTTGATTTATGTCAAACAATGATATTGGGGTCAATGGAGGATGAGAGATTTTTTAGTTCATTGGTGTTTTTGAAATCAAATTTAAGAAACAAACTAGACAAGAACTTGGAAAATTGCTTGAGGATGAAAGGAACTACATATAATGTAAAAAATATATATTTTGAAAGGGCACTCATAATCTAGAGGTCCACATGTGAAAGAAGAGGGTCATGCAACACTCCAATTCCAAACACTCATAGTAATGGCACTAGCAGTGGGAGTGGTACAAATTAAATTTACACAATGAATGTTAAATTTGAAATGCAAGCTGAAGAAAATGAAGAGTAGACTCATAATCAAGATGACTCTTTTACTTTATCTCAAGTTGAATCTCAATTTTAGGAGAATCAAGACCCTAATTCCATTTGGGAAATGGAAGTGAATTAGTAGCTTTTAGGTATTTATATTGCACTTCATGAATAATTTTTCAAATTGTAGTTGATGGTATTTTATATTGTGTTCCATGAAATTTTGAATCGTTGCACTTCATGAATCATATTCTAGACTGTAGTTGATGATATTTTATATTTTATATTATGTTCCATAAAACTATGATATTTTATATTTTATATTTTATATTGTATTCCATGAAATTGTGATATTTTATATTTAATATTGTATTCCATGGTATTTAATTTGATATGTGATTCTGCATAATTTTTAAATAACAACACTTATCACACTACTTATAAATTTATATTGCATTTCCATTCACACAATATTTGATAAATAAATAAAAGGAATATTAATCCATTCCTTGAACATAAGCTAACAGTTCAACATCCATAACTTATAAATAACTATTGATTATTTTGAGTCAAATGATAGTGAATACAATACTAGAGAGAAAGATACGTCAATATTATATTCAAAATTAAATAAATACACTGAAATATTTAAGTCATCTTTTGTTATTACAAAGAAGAATTACAACATTTCCTAATATCCTACATGTTCTATCAAATAGCTTACAATAGCCTAATCTATACTATTTTTAAGATATGCATTGTTTCTCTCTTGTTCATTATCACCATGGTTGCAGACTTCAAGACCAAAAATTGCACTTACTATCCCACAACTACAAGTAATTCCTCCAATATGTCCAAGTATTTGTTCTTCCAAGCTTGGAATTCATCCTCAATGGGCCAACTAAAGCTCATGACTCTATCATCCTTTTTCCTATAAGGTGAATATTTAGTAACAACCTGATTGGCTTCCTTATCAAAATCTGCTAGGACAATCTCTACATGGTCCAACATGTCCATGTTCATTATTAGCATACCCATATCATGTCCTTGACAAATCGAAGCAACTTGATTCGAAATGACTTCATCAATTTATTTTCTCCAATCCTCCAAGGTTTTTATGTTATCATCATCCCTTAAAATGGATGGCAAGAGACCATGATGTGTTTCATGAATTTTTTTAACTAATTCCCTTATCCTTGTCTCCAAAGGCTCTATATTTCCCCTAAACTCCTAAATTTCATTTACAATTTGAAGGATGGGTTTAAGATTTTTAGGGGGATTAACATTGTGCTTGGCTACAATAGACATCATTCTCAACTCTTGCAAACTAGGGATCCATGTCTCCATAGGTGGAATAGCCTTCTCCTTATCATTGTCAAAATTATTTATATTGAATCTCACAGAAGAATAGTTGGCATGAATGTTGTTTAGTCTATTATTAACCCCTCTATTTAAATGATCCAAGACTATAGTGGCAATATTCATATTATAAGTAGCTTCATGTTGTCACCTTCCTCTATTTGGGGTGTTTCTGATGTGTTTGGTTGCACCATTGAAATGGGTAAAATTCCCACGTTGTATGGCACAATGACCCATGAGGAACTTGCTGAAACAATATAATCAATAGGTGTAGGTTCAAGTGAAGTAGTAGGGGAGGCAACATTAGTCCGCATTTGTTCCTTTGATTGCAAGTTTTCCAATTTCTCCCTTAATAGTGCTATCTCTATCTAGAGCTACATTTTTTGTTGTTCAATCTTTCCATAATAAACCAAAAAGTCATTGTATTGTTGTCTTAACCACTCCTACTTTGAAGTTTTTAGTTACTGACTTTACTATGGATTTTTCAAATTGAGCAACATTTACTGACATTTTTGCTGCATCAAGAGTTGATGTCTGTGACACTCTTTATTATCAAGCCTCCCCTATAGTTTGGTGCAGGCTCTGCAATGTTAGGCTTTCTTGTAATTGGAGCTTAGGCCCATATAGCCAATGTATCCTATTTTTCATGAAAGGAATAACCTTGTAGTGTAATTGTAGTTTTCTCCTCTGAATTATAGAGGGGTCTATCACACCTCTTTATCGTATCAAAAGAAATGGTAGAAGCTAGATCCCACTCTGGAAATAATAGGACACCACTATTTCTTACTAGCGCTTTTCCTTTTGGTGCTTTCATTCCATGAAATTTATCTCTCATTTCCTTTAGGACCTGGGCTTGAATATTTGCCTCTAAAAAATTTGGGTGAAGACTTCTTTGATTAGCCACATTAGTAACATAATCATCCTTCTTAGCCCTATAGGAAAACTCCATGAAAGCTTGTGATTTCACAAATGAATCATCATCCATGAATCTTGTGCATGCTTCCATGCAGACATCATTAGTGTTATTTATCCCAGTGAGGTCAGCCTTTCTCAACCTCATACCTAATTGTTGTGGAATAATCAATGTCAGTTAAAAATTCTTTCCCTATTGCATTTCTTACTCAGATACCCAAATTTCCTCATCTAATTCTTCGTCATCATCACCCACCAAACATGTTGATTTAACCTTTTCTTTTTCAATGGTGGCTCTTTTGGTGGTGAGGCATGTTGTGATGGGGAATCAACATCTAAAATTTTAGGACCATTTGACCTCAGAGGAGATGGTGGGGAACTTGTGGCACTAGAGAAGGGTCTCTTTTCTCCTCTTGTTGAGAGGAAGCAATTGTTGAATCATCCTTCTTTGCTTTATTATTTCTCCTTATGAAAAGTTTATTTTTTTCTCCTTAGGAGGCTAATATGTAGGCCTTCTTCCATAGAAGGGATTTATCCTCCACCCTATTCCTCTTTCATAGGGTATTTCCATTTATCTTTAATAATCCTTTCGCCCTCAAGGTGACCAACCACTATTTTAAAATTCTAGAAAACATGTTCCATTCTCTGCATTATATTAGGGATTTCTACAAGAGTAGTGAATTCAAGTTCCTTTTACCTTACCTTTCTTTGCATTTTGTTGAAAGCAACCCATTTTTATTTTCTATCATCTTCCTCAAAAAGATGAAAGATATTCCTTATTAAATCCTCAAGGTACTTGAAAATGTGCTCAAATTCAGAGCTCTGGTTCCTTAACTTTAACCAGGCTATGAATCCTTCAAGATCATAATACTCCCTTGCCCCTGCTCTCTTCATGTGAATTTTTTTGAGTATATCATTTATTTTATTCCAGCCTCCCTTTGTCATTACAAAATCAGAGAAGCATGCATATGAAGGGAAACACATTCCTTTTCCCTAATCCAACAAGTGGTTTTTTTCCACACTTCCTAATTTTAACATCACTTCAAGGAAACCAATTCTCCATGGCACACATTTTTGGAGTAGGTGAGGTGAGATAGTAGCACCATACACTCTCAAAATAGTATATGCAGGATAAGGGATAGCATCTCCCCAATTATGATCAACCCCCAATTCAGGCCTCATATCTTTAGGTCTCAATAGATCATGTATGGCCTTGGGAACTCTTAGCACATTCATAACTAGGGCTCTTCTCAACTCAGAGGCAAACATGTTCTCAAATATCACATAGTAAAAATTTATTTCATCCTTATTTAGGACTGTGGTTCAACACTGGATAGGAAAATCCAAATTACCCTCTACCCTATCCAAAGTAAGGTGCACCTTTGAATAAAAACATGTGCATGAATAATGAATACCAATTTAATCTTACTCTTGTTTCACCCTTCTTCAACTTTACTAGACCGTCATGAATTTTCTCTATGAGAAACCCCACATAATCATAAATTATGCAATAATGGGGGTCTTGGATGTGAACCACCATATACATCCATGCCATGGGAATTCCATTGATTGGGTCATAACTAATAATATAAAAAATGGAGTAGAATTGTTTTTGGAAATAATGGACAAAATAGTTAATAGGAAAGGGCTATGGATCAAATGGTCCCAATGTAATCTTTTGGCCCCTAATCTCTACTAGATACTTTGGTAGTATATGGAACTTGAATGAATTCCTAGTCTTCTCATATTATTCTCTAAGATCCTTTTCATTGATCTTAACTAGGTCCTCACTCCACTTAGTGAGACTAAAAACATGAGCAATCTCCTCCTTAATGAATTTAACCATGTCAATTTCATCAAAGGACCTCATAGTCCTGGTGACAAGATCATAATTGAAAGATATTAATTTTAAAAAATCAATATACAGGTATACATTTGGTACAGTCAATTTTCCCAAGTCAAGATTCCAAGGGTTACCAACTAGAACACCAAAATTTATATTTCCAAACTAGCCATTGAACAATTCCCACCCAGTGCAAGGTAATTTGGCATCCCTAATAGGGTTATGCTTGTCAATCAAGCCCTCTACTACTTGTGGACCCTGAAAGAGCAATTGACCCTTAGGTTTTCCATTGGTCGAAGGTGGCAGCTGGTCAGCTAGATCCTTACTCAAAGGTATTTTGAAGCCAAAGGCCTCCCCCTTTGATGAATATTTTATCTCCTTAGGAGCCATGACTCAAGGGATTTTGTAAACTAGGGTTTCTGGTTTCACAAACTAAAACCTATAGCTTGAGGAAGGGTTTGACACAAACAATTGCAATGTAGAACTGCCAAATTATTTGAAATGAACATCAAACCTTATAAGAAATGCAAAACCAAGAAAAATCTAGTGATAGGATGCCAGAGAAAACATATTTGTGAAAGTTCTTAATAGTTTCAAATGTGGGACGGTATATCAACTTACTAGCTTGGTGTGATCTTTAAAAGCCTAATTCCTGTGTTGAACAGGCTTGAAAATGTAGCACAAGCTTCCTTAGATGCATAGAGTACTTTTATCAATTCTTAATTGTTCTTTAAAATAAGTTTTAAAAGTCTTACAACTTCTAAATTCAGTAGATCGACATATTAATCACCATTATGTCTCGCTCGCATGAACCAAGATGGCTCACTTGCCCTCGATTTCAACTTTGAATACTTTATGTTGACCTCATGGTGAGATGAAAAGACCACCGAATCAAATTAGTTATCTTAGTTTGAAAAAGTTGACTATGATCAGTTGTTTCCCTCTATTGGCAATACAAGGGCAGAGTGAATCAATTGTCTCAAAAATTATACTTATTAAACTTATTCTTAGATCTAATAATTAAACATGAAAGAAAAACCATCACCACATCAAAAACACACATAACACCAAGAATTTTATGTGGAAACTCTGTTAGGTGAAAAACCACGGTGGAGGTTAATCCACAATTTTATACTCTATTAAAATTATAGTAAACGGGGAATGCACATGCATTCAAGAACACTACCTAGAGCTCGCTACTCAAATATAAAAAGGTTTACTACCCAAAGGAAGACACACTATCTTATAGTCACATTCGGATTACATCCATTCAAGAGATTTTGAACTGAGAATATAACATCTACTAATGCCTGATTATAGTTTCGGTTAAGGACATGAACAGTCTTTCTATTGTTCCCTCTTCTTCACATTTTACTTCTTCCTTCAGAAGATATGAAATTTATTCACACATAACACTCACACTTTTCACATCACGCATGTCTCAAATGATGTAACCAATTAGTTATATATATTTTCATCTAAGGATAACATCAACTACATGTCGGTCCAATAAAATATAAAATATGTACAAACTATCGGCCCAAATTAATAGACAATTATCAATGCGAATCAATAAATATTGGCCAAAACTAGTAGGGACCCAAAACAACATGTCTCAAAAATGAAGCACCATAAACAATTAGCCTCGAAGATCCACAACACACTACAATCACCTTGTCGGCCATGAACATGAGAAACATGAACACATAGACAAAAATCACCAATCACGATCACAACGATCGATGTGAACCAACAACATAGATAGAGAAAAATCTAGAAACATCCACAAGCATCATGAATCACCTCAAAAGAATTCACAACAACTCAAATTACCAGAATCACATCATCTTCTTTTAGGAACACCAACTAAAGCAACAGAAAAACTGTCAGAACACAGATACTCATAACCTTATCAAATCTTCATGCGAACCTCTAAAACTTTTGGTGGATAATGTGACGCCCTGCCACGTAACCCTAGATGAAGTTGCAATTAACTACTCAAACGAAATACTTTTTTTTGCTTTAAGTACAATTAATATGCAAGATCACTAACTATTGCAACAACCTCTAAGGTTACGAGACTGAGATTACTTAATAACCCACGAACAACATTAATGAATTGAAACCACAACATTTAATTACTTAATAAATCAAGAACACATGCATTCCATACAAGATAAATTACAGCATAAAAGTAAAAGATACCATAATTCCCAAAGTACAATAATCTAATAAGGAGATTACATCTCTCATTCCCTGAATGAGCTAAACCAATAAGCATGATTACAATTAATAACCTCCCACCTTAATAAAAAATGAGGGGTAATGAATTACAAGAGCAACATAAATGAATAAAGCATAAAATTAAGTAGTGTTGATGGTGTTTTTATGCACTTCACAACACAAGTAATATGTAGGTGCATTACCTCTCTTGAAAGACAATCTTCCACAATCAATTTGTAGAACACTATCCCAAGGTCTCTCGATTGTCAGGTCATGACGAAGCTTGGAATAAATTAGTTGTTTGATGTGATTTTTCTGGAATCACAAGGCGGTCTTACATGGTCACAACTGTAGGAGAATTGGATCAAAGAATGGAGTTCTATGGATCTAGAATTATTACACTTCACTGTAGGCTCGAACAGAAATATTAGACTCCGTTGCTTCATTATATTTGGCTTTACAATGTGCAATGAACCTTAACATAAGTTGTTTCTAAAAAATGGGAAAAGAAAAAGGGTGAGGAAGGAGGATGGTTCCTGGATCTGCAACTACCGATGAACAGTGATAATGGAGGTTCCTACTATGGACAGTTTCCTTAAACAGAAATTCACTTAATCAGAACCCTCACAATGTCATGCAATTTGTGCTATCTTCTAAGGACTGCAAATATTCATCATTCATTTGCTATGGGGAGGTGAATAAAGATGAGGTTTAATGAGAAACAATGAAATCAAAGTCCAGACTAACTTTGCATAGTCATCTACCTTCACCAAATGACCAAAATTATGGACAAGGAAAGCATACACACAGCAAGAATCTTCAAAACTAGAGACAACATGCTAAATCTACCAAATCTAATCTAAGGACATTAGAATAAAAAAGTAACTTAAAGCAAAGCTATAACTAAAAGGGAGAGGAATCATGAAACATGTTGAGAAACCCAGAAATACACCAGAAAATGACTATATTTGCTATTATAATTTCTGCAATATGCCTTTACAACAACTCAACTCTCTTAAAATAAGAGGATGAGAGCCCTATTTATAGCTTCAAAAAGAAAAAGAGTGGTCAAGATTCGATTCTATTGTGTGGCCAAGATTCACTTTACATTAGGGTTTCACTTACCCCCAAATGTATTACATTTATAAATAATTTCTTGTTTCTTCCCTATTTCGTCATCTAGTGACAACACTGTAGCAAATTGGTCTTTTAGCCATCTACCCTTTGTTGTAGATACTCTTTGAGGAACTCTTCATCAATAACAGGGTTGCCTTCACACTTCTTCAATGCTGCATACTCTGCAAAGTTTAGGATCAACGGTCATAGCTTATCCATCTCCATTATGTCCGATCACAGCATTTGGTAGCTCCATTCCTGGGAATTGTTGCCAAGCTTCTTCCAGTCATCATCATACTTAGCAACACTGTCTTTAAAGAGTTATGATTGTGCAAAGGCTCAAGAAACAAATCACATGAATTCAATGGTGACCTCAGCGGACATCCCATCTTCCATGATCTTCAATAAGTAGGGCTTTATATTCTCAAGATTGATCTTGACCGTAGGCAGCTCGTACCCCGTCATTAGCTTGAGGTACTGAGCGCACTCCTCTCTGGAATCCCTTGCCCATTCAATGTTTGGTGCTATTTGCTCAAGCCTCCTCTTTCGGTGATCAAAATCTCGCTTCCATGTATCCACTAACCAATGATCATCATCCTTGAAGGCAAGGTCCTTCTCCTAGACCTCACTTGGTAATGCGAGTATGGCCTCGATCTTTGGATAGGTTGCCCCATACTTTCCTAGGAATTCCTCGCAAATCTGCCTCATACCCTCAAGGGTCCTTTGCACCTTGAGGAACCTATTTTTTGTCTAAATAGCCAAATTGATGCCCGTGTTGCCCATGTCCAAGACCTGCCGGAACCAATTTTTCGTAGTCTTGTCTAAGTTTTGTCTCTTCTCTAGCTTGTTAATCTATTTCTGAGACAGCAATTGAGGTGGGGCTGATGACATCATGGGTTGCTCATCTAGGGATGACCATTGCTGAATATAAGTTGTTAGATCAGTTACTTGCTCCTTTAGTTCTTCCTTGGAGATCTTATCCTGGTGGATAAGGTGCACCACGATGGCGATCGACTCTTGGAGATGCTCAACCTTTTGTTCCCTCATGGCCACTCCCAAGTCAATGGTGGAGACGTTGTAAGTTACACCTTTTTCTCCAACCATTGGTGTTGCTATTTTTGCTACCCTTGATCCCGAGGCATCCATGGTTACTTTTGATCTATCCTATGGCCTCTTCTCTTTCTTGGTGCTTATTCGTGCTCTGGCCATAATGTCTTCCAGCCTCACCTTGGGATCCTTCAAGGTGGGAGTCTTTTGCTTTAGCTGTCTCTGCAGCCAATAGAGTACTTGGGGTTCTTACCTTGGAGATTCACTTTGAGTCCCACTATCCTCCTTCTCAAGTTCAATGGTTCTGATAACAAGAGACTTTTCTTCATCAGAGTCTTGTTCAAAAGTTTCATGTCTAGCAACAGACTCGGTGTGCAACTGCTCTTTGGGTGAATCTTCCTTTTTAGCATTCCCCTCTTCTTTGCTTTGAATATATTTATGTTCCTCGGGGCTCTCCCCTTGCTTGTCCTTGTGGAGGAACACCTCCTTGTCATGCTTTGTGGTTTGGCCATGTACCTCCCTCAGAGACCTATTGCCCTTCATCTTTGGAGCAGCAATCTCCTCTTCCCATGCAAGCCGATCCTCGACCTCCTTATCCTCAATTTCCTTGAGCTGCTTGCCCCACTAGAAGACTCATAGGCTACCTCATCAATCTCCCGATGTTTGAACAAGGGATGTTCGTGATATTCAAACTCCTCATCCTCTGGCGCCTTCTTAGCCTCTAGCTACTTTTGTTCAAGCTCATCTAATATTTGCATTGTTGCTTTCATCTTTGGTGATTCAATAGAGGGGGAGGGAGTTGGAGCACAGGCCATAGCCTAAGCTATTGTAGCCTAGACCATTGGATTGGTGAGCATCCCCGAAAGCTCAGATGGTACGTTCTACATGTACTTTACAAAAGACTCCGGGAGGCTAAGGGCAGGCATTGTAGCAGCGGAGACGGAGGGAAGGGAAGGAGACATAAAGGAAGAGGACAATGGTGAGGTGGTGGTAGGCGATGAATCCACGGGAATAACCTGCAATATTGGAGGAGTGGGAACAAGGTGGACAGAGATGTCCACCACAGGCGAGGAGGAAGCAGAGACTACAAGCGAAGCATGAGGGGTAGGGGGATCAGCAATAGTAGCAGTAGCAACGGTAGGAGGGGACCTTGGCAAGCTAGATCCTCCTCTTCTGATCCCAAGGTGCAGACCTTTGGTTATCACAGTCATCCCCATGCTGCCAGTTGTTTTCCTCTTCTTCTTGGAAGGTTTGGGCTCAGAAGTCTTACAGGCATAGACCTTCAGTTTGGGAAACTATTCACTAGCCTCCTTTCTTTTCTTGATCTTGACTGATGGTGGGGTCTTGGATGTCTCCTTAGTTGCAACGGTAGCCACTCCACCTTTGGAGCCACTTGGTTCACTTACATGTTCACTTGTAAGTTCATTGAATGTTAAGACAACCCCTTGTTGTTTCAATTGGGCCACCTTCTTGTCGATCCATGCCCTTGTTCGGATTTCAACGGGCCTATTGAGTACACTGATGTCATTAAGCTCTGGTTCATTCCAGTCAATTACAGGTAGCGGCAAGTTGGAAATTGCATCATAGCCTGGATCGATCACTGTGTCCTCATCCTCCTCAAGTTGGTCAGGGACCGAACACAAGTTTACCCTTCGTACATAGATGGCAGTCATGCACATGTAATATCACAACCATACCTCAAGATCATCTTTGCAGTTGGCCCAGAAGTCTTTGATGTTGTGGAGGTGGGCGTATTCACGTCCCAGTGCCTTTCTGACGTGACCATAAGTGTCCATTCATGGTCGCGCTGTGTATTGCTCAAAGTTATATTCGGCCAGCTCCTTCTTTGAATATCCTGCACACTGGGAGGTGTGGATCTTATACATCCCTTGACTAAGGTTAATGGGATAGGATGGGCCTACCAAATTATTTTCACTCAGGATATTATGAATATGTCATAGCTATCGAGTCAGCTCCAATAGATTGATCCGGTCACTTGGGTATCGGGGCAGCTTGTTTGGCCTTTTTGTGAATCCTTGAGCGCCCATGTAGATGAGCTTGGGGAATTGAATATACCAAAAGACGTACTGCTTGAGGAGGACCCTGGCACTATGTGATATCCTCCTATGAAAATCCCCTCCTAAGGACCGGATGATGTGAGTGATGAACGCATCATTCACCTTGTAGTAATCCTTCTTGAAATTTCGGAACTGTAGCTGAGGGTACCTATCATAAGGTTTGAGCTCTAGCCCTGATGGATTATTGGGTATCACTATCAATCCTTGATAGTGTCGCTGATTGGTGAGGGAATACACCAAATAGGAGGTCATGAAGAATTTGGTGGTCCTTTTCATGGTGGTAAACTCCTCGTGGAAGTAGTCACTGATTATCTCACCCCAATAGAAGGCGGTGCCTTTAATGCGAAGAATCTTCTCTATAAAATAGAACATCCATTCTTGGAAGAAGGTTATGCTGGGAAGGCCCATTACTCAGCTGAGCAGAGTTACAAGGTCATGGTAATCCTCAAATAAATCGTTGTGGAAGAGCTCCTGAGGAAGCTGACCAGCACTACCTTGCTTGTCCTTCAACCAGTACTAGTTGATAAGCTTTTTGCATCCCAATGGGTCCTATTCCCACAACTCTTTGCATTCCTCCATGGTGGGGACCTCCATGCTCTCAAAGGCAGGAATGTGGAAAGTTGTTATACCTAATGGAGACATATCGGAAAGAATATTTCTGTCTCGATCTACTATAATTCTAGTGTTAGGTTGGTATGCCTCTATGCATGCCATTACCAGCTCTGGGGCCACTAAGGCTGGCAGAAAACCTGTAGCCTTAGCAATTCCACTGCTCTTTATCAGCCTTGTGTTTTCTATTTTGGGATTCATTCTGACTCTCTGTGTGAATTCGTCAACATCAACCTATCCAATGTTGGTATCTGTGACATCCCTCCAAAGGGTGGTGATCCTGGATTGTATAGGGACCCCTTGGAACTTGTACTTCATCGGGTCTTTGTCCTCCTTGCCTCGTGGTTCCTTGGTTGTTTCTTTCCCTTTCTTGGAGGCACCAAAAGTCTTTGAACCGGATTCCATAAATCCTACACAAAGGACGTCAATTAGTAACAATAAACCTAACAAAATGGCCACTGACAAGTCCCTGCATGTCAAGATTAGTTCTGCAGTCATAATTCATATTCAATAAGCATGCAAAACTTGATAATTCATCGTTAGAAAGTAGTGCAAACAATCCGGACCTCCAGGGCCGGAATTCCCTTGGCAGAATATCATTTGAAAGGGAAAAATGAGGATGGAATTCCCAAAGGCACTTCTCAATGTTGGATTTGAGTATTTGAGGGTTGATGTGAAGGCAAACCTAATTTTAGGAAGTGGGTCGAAATCCATTTTGGATTTGGAGGTCATTTGATCTTTCATTTGGGAGTTCGGGTATCATCTGTAGGAAAGCCATCTGAGATGGTGCAAAGCACACAAAATTTTGGGCATCAGAATCCAAGTCTTAGATTGTCGTCACTGGGAAGCGGTTATGGGTCAGCCGTTGGGAACGGTGAAATGGAAGTGGAAATCTGAAGATAGTCTCCGGAGACAGTTAGAGAACTCAGGATAGCCAGGCGGCGAGCAAAAAATTGGGACCCGAAGGTAAGGAAGTTGTCCTGAATTCGCTGTTAAAATGGCACCAGTGGAACAGAATCCCGAGAAGGGAATTTCGGTGGTCAGAATCTGAAAGAAGCTAAAGAGTGAGAGTTTACCTAAATTTTGGTTTCAGCGGGCAACAGACTAGGGTCCAGGAGTCGGGAAGACGTCCCAGGATGGACGTTTGGAATGGCGAATCCTGACACGAAATTTCAAGGACAGAATTTCGGAGGTTGAGGTCTAGAAGGAACTTCAGTCAAAGGTTCCACATGGAAGTTGGAACAGATTTTGCAGTCGGGAACCGAGGTTCGAAAAGCCGCTCGAGGAAGGCCGTCAAAACGGTGAAGTCAGAATGGAATTCCAAGGACCAAATCCAGGGTTGGATTGATCTTGGTCGAAGCTTCAATTTAACTTTTAGATGGACTTCGGGTATCTGGGGTCTAAAGGTCGGGAAGACGCTCGGGTGAGGCCATTCAGAACGACGAGGGCACAACGAAATTCTGCGAAAGGAAATCCAGAGGCTGGGGTCTGAGGTGGGTTTATCCGCCTAATGTTTGAAGGTGATGAGTTCATGGATGGCCACAGAAGGCCCAAGTCCACGAGACACCGGCGACTATTCCGAAGAACGGTCGCAGCGTGGTGAAGCTTTGGATTGAAATTTCAGCCATTTCGTGATTGATTTTTACATTTTAAAACATGGGTTTTGATGGGAAGGCCCTCACCTACCAGATTCTAACATGGCTTAGCATTTTATTTTATTTAAGGCTCAGAATTTTGACAAAAAGAAGAGCAAGGGCATGGACGACAGGCATACCTAAAGATCCTAAATAAATCTTTGATGGTCGCATGGAAGACGCTGGAAAACGGAGCTCGGATTCGAAGGCTAGAAATGTCAGATGCACGGGAGCTCTTTGAAATTCTATCACTTAGTCAGTTGATAATGACGGCTAGAAAATTCAAATTTATAGCCATACCTTCCATTAATGTAGCATTCAATTCCTTCGTATGGTGGTAGGTGAAGTTGGTAAACTTAATTTCGTAGAAGGCGGCAAGAGGACCAAAGTCCGACAGTCGAGAAGTCATCCAGTCGTGATCATTTGGAATGGGAAAGCTCTAGCGGAAATCCGGAGAGGGAAACCCGACTTTTGGGGTCTGAGGTCCGGAAAGACATCGGACATCAGACACTGGAAACAACAAACCCAAAATGGAAACCCGAAAGGGGAAACCCGAGGGTTCGGGCCCGAAAGGAACCACGGACACCAAAAAGGCATTCTAGCAAGGAAAACCCGAATTAGCCTTAAATTTAGCATTTTCAAAAAAGGGGAATTTGGTCAAGCTAAAAATATGACCCTGGGGAACATGCCGACCCTTTGGGGCACAAAAATGGGTACACAAAATGAGGCAAAACAAAACGGACCCAATGATCAAAAGGCAGGAAGAGAGAGTCCCCGTTTTGAATGGGGCGTGTGTGCAAGAAGGAACAACAAGTAGGTCCCATGAGCTCTCCAATTGGAAATCGCGTCAACATGAACAAGAAGAAAACCCAACGAAGTAAGGTGCACACCACCCAACCAAGTGGAACCCAAAGGCCCACCCCCCATGCTAAGAGATAGTAACAAGGATTCCTATACAAGACCAACTACCTCTAGACACGGGCTAAATCATAACTGAACCAAACTAACACAACCAATCACATGAACCACACAAGTACATCAAAATTACAACTCAAGTATAGCTCTAACATGGTTACATTGCTTCCATATATAATTATAGATCAAGTATGTTAAGAAAACCATACACATAAAAATCAAGTACCCACTACAGGTACACCATCCAATCACATAGGATACCAAAGTGCAAACAAACAAGATATCATGACCACCCCTTTCTCAGGAGGTGAAATAAGTCAAAACCCTCTCCAAACATTGGAGGCAACAATTCCACATAATACACTCCTTCCAAAGGAGGCACAAAACATCCCCATTCATGGAAACCAGGTAATAACATTGACATAACTTCATGCACTACCTAAGGCATTCAAAACAAGTTGATGTAACAAATCGACAACCCACAAAATTAAACCCCTTCTAGAAGACTTAACAGATTAAAGACATATTTAACCCAATTCCCAATACAAGAACACAAAGTAAATATTCACTGAAGCAAATGAAATATCTACCTTTGGATATTCTAAATCCATTTTCTTTTCTAAATGATTTCACAACAAAGATAATAATTGCCTTAACAGATTAATTTGATTAATACAATTAATTGTTTCATCAATTGTAGCGAGGGGGAAATACTAGCTTAATAATTAAATCAATTCCCTTGATTACTTTTAAAATCAACATAAATCCTTTGTCCTTAATGAAATTCAATATTTTATTGTTTCCCTCAATTTAATCATATCTCTTTCAGCCAAAGTCAAGGATGAAAATTAAACCAGTTATTTAATCCTTAATTGCTTGCGAATTAAATAAGCCTTTACTTCTTCGTTTCACACCATACTAATTCCAATTTATCTATTTCTTCTTTGCAAAATAAATCATGTAAAATCAATTTATTCATCTAATAAGCACAATCTCTGAAAATTCAATTATTTATTCTTTCAAAATATATTATTTAAAAATAAATCCATTAATCCGATTACTACAATTCAATTTAAAATTTCCCCAATTACATTTGAATCATGCCATTTTAAAAAAAATTGATAGATTAATATACAGATTTGAATATTTAAATCGTCATTTACTTAAAAATTTAAATTATTATTTAAAGCATTTAAATTTTCTCAATTACCTTTAAATATACCATTATTTTATATATATATATATATATATATATATATTAATATTTTATTACTGCATATTTTAATATTATAAAATATAATATTACATATTATTTATAAATATTTTAATATTATAAAATTTAATATATAAAATATTATATATATATATATATTATTTTATTTTTTTGATTTAAAACATTATAAAAAAAATGAAATAAAAAGGTCTCGAGAAGTGCGCAGGTTTTAGAGAGGCGTGCCCAGCAGTTTGGGGGGAAGCGGCTGTGTAAAGACATATCCATAGGTTCTGAATGGTCTAAATGTGTCTTCATCAACCTTTACACTTGCACTTTCAACTACTTTCCTCAATCTCTTATTATAGCACTGGTAGGCTTTACTTTTAGTAGAATAACCAAGAAAGATTCCTTTATCACTTCTAGCATCAAACTTCCCTATATCTTCATCTCTTTTGAAATAACATTTTCTTCCAAATATTTTGAGGTATCTAATAGTAGGCTTATGACCAAACCATAGCTCAAAAGGAGTCTTACCACTATCACCTTTGACATATACCTAGTTAAGAGTGTAAATGGCAGTACTTACAGTTTCTCTCCAGTAGATATGAGGAACATTTCCTTCCAACATCATAGTCCTAGAAACTTCTTGAATTGTTTTGTTCTTCCTTTCCACAACTCCATTTTGCTAAGGGGTTCGTGGGGGGAAAAATTGTCTCTTTATCCCATGCTCTTCACAGAAATAATTAAACTCACAAAAAGTGAATTCTTCACCTCTATGTGATCTCAAACATTTAATCTTTAGACCTGTCTTTGTCTCAACCATAGCCTTGAAAATATTGAATTTCTATAGAGCTTCATATTTTTCCCTTAAGAATGTAACCCACATCAATCTAGAATAATCATCAATAAGTAACATGGAATACCTATCTCCTTGTAAAATTATAATTCTAGAAGGACCACACAAGCCAGTATGCACAAGCTCCAATAATTCATTTGAACAATATTGTTTACTTCAAAATGAGACTCTAGTTTTCTTCCCTAACTGACATTCCTTGCATATAGTAGTAGTATTTTTTATCAACTTAGGAAGATCTCTCACTGCCTAGGTAGAACTTATCTTGAGAATATTGCCAAATTTTACATCACACAATTTCCTATGTCACAACTAACTTTCATCAACTTGAGAAATCAGACAACTTTTATTAGCAGTACTTAGGTGAAAAATATTACCTTTTTTTTGTGCCAGATACAATCACATTTCCAAAACTCCCCAAAATTTTATGTTTTCCATCCTTGAATTGAAGATTATATCCCTTGTCAACCATTTTTCCAAAACTTAAAAGATTGTGCTTCAAACCTTCCACATATAAAACATCATCAGTTTTATTCTTACCATCAAAAGAAATGGATCCTCTACCACGAATTACACCAGTTGTGTCATCACCAAATCTTACAACACCACCATCATACTTTTCCAAGCTCACAAATTTATTTTTGTCACCTGACATGTGATGAGAGCATCCACTGTTAATCACCCATTCATCTTTTTCTTCAACTCAGGCAGGTAGAGCTTTCTCCACATTCATGCAACTAGTAGATTCAGTAGGTACAGGATTACTTTCCTTGATAGAAATAAATACAAACTCATCCTCACTTACATTTCCTTTATCAGATTCATCATTTGTCACACCTTCATCAACAGTAAAATAAGACTTTCTCTAGAATCTAGGCTTTTTAGATCTTGGCTTAGGAACTCTTTTAGGACACCTTGAGGAAAAATGACCTATCTTATTGCAAGAAAAACTTTTAAGAGGCAATTTCCCTTTAGACTTACCTTCTCCTTTAGCTACCCTCTTGACAAGAACTGGTTCAAGCTCATCTAGTTTTCTCTCTTCTTCTTCAATTTCTCTTATTTCCTACACATATTTAGACATTTTTCTAGAAGAACTTTCTCCCAAATCATGTCTCTACTTATCTTTCCTGGATACATTAGCTTTGAATGCAGATTCTATCTTAGGAAGAGATTCACCAAGCTCACTTAGCTAAAAACAAGAAATCTTACCAGTCAACATGTCTCTAGTTGCATTTTTCACAGTTCGGATCTCCTCAATAACAACTTTGTGTTTGTATGCAGTAGGAAAGGATCTGAGCACTTCAGCAATAATCTATGATTCTTCCAATGATCCGCCAACACATTTGATACTACACACAAGTTCATTCACTCTTTGCATAAACAAAGTAATGATCTCATCTTCACCCATTCCCAATGTTTTGTATTTCCCTTTCAGGATCTACAGCTTAGCAATCTTCAGTATCACCTTCATACAAATTTCCCAACTTTTTCAAAATCTCATAAGCAGTCTTCAACTCCATTAAATTTTTCATTTTGGAATCAATCAAAGCACTCAACAATGCTTCCTTAGCCCTGATATTATACTTGTCTTCCTTAATCCCACCTATAGTAGAAGGATTATTTTGAGGTATGATATATCTATACTTTTTAATTTTATAGTAGGGTTCACCAATGCATCTCAGATGACACTCCATTCGAGTCTTCCACAGAGAATAATTTTTTCAACCAAATATTGGACTATCCCTCTTATATGTCACCATCTTGGATCACCTCAAGGGATCAAGATTATCCAGAGGAACTTGCTTTGATACCAATTGTTGGCAACACAAGGGTAGAAAACTAAGACGGGGGGTGAATCAATTGTCTCAGAAATTATACTTATTAAACTTATTCTCAGATCTGATAATTAAACATGAAATCCAAAACCATCACCACATCAGAAACACACATAACACCAATATTTTTGTGTGGAAACCTTGTTAGGGGAAAAAACACAGTGGAGGTTAATCCACAAGTTTATACTCTATTGAAATTATAGTAAATGGGGAATGCACATGCATTCAGGCACACTACCTAGAGTTCACTACTCAAATACAAAAAGGATTATTGCCCAAAGGAAGACACACTGTCTTATAGTGACATTTGGATTACATCTATCTAAGAGATTTTGAACTAAGAAGATAGCATCTGCTAATGCCTAATTACAATTCCAACTAAGCACATGAACACTCTTTCTTCTGCCTTCAAAAGATCTGAACGTTATTCACACATAGCACTCACACTTCGCACATCTCGCACGTCTCAAATGATGTAAACAATCGGTTTTATATATACACATCTAAGGATAACATCAACTACATGTCAGTCCAATAACATATAAAATGTGTACAAACTATCAAGCCAAATTAATAAACAATTGTCATTGTGAATCAACCAATGTCGGCCAAAACATAGTAGGGACCCAAAATGACATGTCTCGAACATGAAACACCATAAAAAAATTAGCCTCAAAGATCCACAACATGCTAAAATCACCCTATCAACCATGAACATGAGAAGCATGAACACACAAAAGAAAATCACCAATCGTGAGCACAAAAATTGATGCGAACCAACAACACAGATAAAGAATGATCTAGAAATATCCACAAGCATCATGAATCACCTCTAAAGAATTCACAACAACTCAGATTACCAGAATCACGTCATCTTTTTTTAGGAACACCAACTAAAGCAACAAAACAACTATCAGGACATAGATACTCAGAACTTGATCAAATATTTATTTGAACCTCTGAAAATTTTGGTGGATAAAAAATTAGTATGCTTGTTTAGTGAATTGAAACTTCCTCTAGGGTTGCGTGGTGGGGCATTACAAATACCATTGGGCATTGGACGTGCTCAAACCTATGAAACCAAGTGGAGTCGATGTCCTGTACCTGTCAACCTGTGAACAAAGAGTATATCCACATACATAACCATGTCATAATTAAAACACACCATGAAGAGGAAATCACGGAATCGTAGGGCGCTCACAAGTGAGTGATGTGATACCGTTCCCTTCACCAATACAATGTAACTAACTGAAAAATCTAACAGATTAATATAATCCAAAGCATAAACATCATTAATTTGAATATCTATTTATGTTAATTCAAAACATGCCATAAAGATAACATCATATTAAAATACCATCACTTCAAAAGATAGCATTAACGTCGCTTTACATATAGCGAACAAATAGAAATACAACATAAAAGAGCAGAACACTGTTCAATCAAAAGGACAAAATGGAGGGGTATTACAAAACCAAAGTAAGGGAAGATAAATGGGTACAGTAGGAGAGTGTCATCACATGGCCTTATATGTCTTATGCAAACAACCTATCACAAGGTTTCATCTCCATCTATGGTTATTTTGACTACCTATCTCAAGGCGTTGCTCCATAAGGTGACTCATGTGGAACCACTTACTTATCATGAAGACAAGGCAATTATCTTACCAACTAGGTCTTCCCATCCTATCCTTAGCCTAAGGAAGCACTAACAGCATGGGTGAGGCACATAATTAATCTTGTTTAGTATTTAACTACCCAAGCCCACTAGTTCATTAATTAGGTTATCACTTGTTTAGGAAACTCTTCCATGGGTTATCCTGACAGCCTCTTTGTGTATCGACCCCCATGAAGAGCCACTCTCCCTACGAATACCCAAAACAAAAACAAAACAAGGGGTGTACCTCAACTCACATAAAACCAAAGTGTACATAACACATCACGTGTAAGGCAAGAACCATCTCGCGAATACATACCATCTCACTAAACCAAGAAAAAAGGAGGTACCACCCACACACATAAACTACAAATTCAATAGATGTACTACAACAATAAGGTGTCCAACGAACAAGTTCTCCCTAAGCCTCCAAAAGTTGCAAAAGAAACATCCCCCTCTAAGAACAAGGATAAAAACATGGGTTCCCGTGACTCAAGGTTAACATAACGGTTAATCAACCCATAACTAAACATCAATTAACTCATCTTGAACATACTAAACATCAACAAAAAAGAATCACATTCATCAATAAATACATTCAAAAAGATACACTTTATCTTCATTAAAATAATGACAAGTACAACCAGTGATTCCCAATACATAAATATAATTACACTACTTAAATAATCAAACACTCTATTTTCCACTTTTAACTAATAGAAAAGAATGCGAGAATAATAAATTATCACTATTAAGTTTTATTAATTTATACTTCTTCTAATAATTATTTTGACTTGCAAAATACTATCCCACCATTAAAATACTAAGTATTACGTTAAATTTCCAATTATATAATTCACATTGTTACTCTATCATATCGCTTAAATAAATAAATAAATATTTTAACTAACAATATTTATTCACATCTATTGATTTTAACTTCTAAATTTTATTTCACAATATTTATTTTTTCAATTCTAAATTTACCAATATCGTATTATCTTTTACTTCTAATCACCACTAATAGTATGTAAACATTTTCAATAATATTAAATTTATAAATCGAAACAAACAATCATATTATTAATTGATAGCTATTTCATTCTATGAAATTACAAAATAAACTACATATATTCACATATAAACTAATTATATAATCACATATGTTAATTATAATTTCTGAGTTTTCATTTAATTCAGTATGATAGTATTTCAAATTTGAGTTCACAAAATAACATTTTAAATCTAAGTTTTTAATTCACTATAATTATATTTCAATCTGGAATTACAAATAATATATTTTACTTTAACTAAGTCATATGAAAATAGTATATATATATATGAAATCCTAAGTCTAATATAAATCTATTGTTTTATAGCATACAGGGAAACGGACATACGTGCATTCATCTATATATATATATATATATATATATATATATATATAATCCTACATTCAAATAGGAGGGTCGTTGGTTTAACCAGGCATTGGCGCCATGGAGAAGCTCCCCCAATAGCTGGGCCCAAGAAAGCAATAGGAGGGTTGCACATACTTCACACATCAATAACCCTTATTGCATTACATATATAGTTAATCATTAGGCATGCATGGTTAATCTTCATGCCCATGTTGGCTATCTTGGGGACACCGTAAACCTTATTACTAAGATTCCAGTTAAACATATGGTGCTTGTGGATCATATATGAATATAGGCTAAGTATTTCCAGCAACACTATTTTTTTTAGTTGGATCCTAAAAATGTTGCAACTTATGTTCTTCTCTAAAATATATGTGCAAAAGCAGCAAGTGTGGTGACGTTCAAATAGTAAGGAGATTGATGAAAGATAGAGGAATTAAAAGGACATTCTACTGTAGTTGGATTGAAAGCCATAAAATGGTACATGCTTTTTGTGTAGGAGACAGATCATATCCACAAACATGGGAGATCTATGAAAATTTGGAGCAATTGGCTTGGAAAATGAAGGCAACAAGGTATTTCCAAATATGAGTCTCAGAAAAGTGCAAGAAACAACAAGAATTATAGGTCGAGACAAGCAGCCATGATGCAAAATTTGCAAACTTTTGAGACAAACATGTATTAGTTTAAATAGAAATAGAGGATAATGAACTACTTCGATGCTACCTCGAGTCCTTCGCTTGTTAAACAATTGGAGATGGAGATGATGACTTCCTGAATTCTCTCAACTGTAAAAAAATTTCTAGCTTCTTTTTAATTTTTACCCAAGCCCTCTACAGAGTAAAAACAATTTCTTTTCCACCATTTCCTGTATGATGTTTTTTTTTGTAAAGCAATTTTGAATGATCCATTTTACCCAATTCACCAAAATAAAATAGGGAAGAGTCTCTATTGTTTTTTGAGAAACTAAGGGATAGATGGCACTCTCACAAATTTTTATTTTTTTTGGCAAAAGGCACCAAGCCTATATATATTGATATAAAATTATATAAAAGCGTTTACAAAATATGAACAACATGAGTTTCCACTTGGAGGAAAATCTTTGTGTTTAGAAAAATCATACACTTAACTCCACTAACCTTTTAAATTAAATAATTTTCAACTACTGTAATTTATTTCACATATGTTTTAATATTTTATTGGGTACACATAATATCACATTATTTAATTTAAATCAACCATTTCGATCATGAGAATTCTTTTAAATATATATATATATATATATATATATGAAAATTTACCCTTTTCAAATATAGTAATTAACAAAATATTTAGTTTTTTGAATAAATCCATAATAATAATTAAATAAACAATATTATATAATTAAAAATTAAAAATTTAACAATAATGCAATTAAAATATTATTCTATTTAAAATATTTAATATTGAAAATTAAAATAATATTCATTTAAATCTACAAACATTTAAAATTTGCAAACTAATTTAATATTTAATTAAATCCTTGACGTTTTTCTACAACTCACATTAATAATTAAATTTAATGTTTAATTAAATTAATTTCAACAATAATAACCATCATTAAATTAAATTAACTAAATAAAAATAACGCATCAAAATCAAACAATTAACACTTAAAACGAATGACATGAAACAAAACGATACCATAAAAAAATGGGATACTGAAAGACAACATCATCAAACAATGACGGGATGACGGACTAGGTTGTAGGACTTTCTTGTCAACTCTATTTTCAACTTCATACCCATTGGGATTTATGAGGCTTGCATTGTCCTAATACTAATAATGTAGGTGGAATTGGGGGTTGGGTACCTGCAATCCTGCATAAAACCAAGTGTCAAAACAACATATATATCCAATGCCATACACACTGTGAGAGAGAATCGCAGTGTAGCAGGGTGCTCACGGATGAGTGATGCAACACCGTCCCTCTCACCCAACTCTCAAACAATAATACATCATCATAAATATCATGAAGCAAGCATTAATCAATTTACATAACCACACAATATCGCATAACCAGATAAAGACGAACACCATGCATCATTATATCATCAACATCATAAAATAGTATCATGAGCATTCAAACAAAGAACATAAGTCAAACAAGTGAAACAAGTGAAATAATCACCATCGTAGTCTCTAGTCCACAAAAAAATATGAGAAAAGTATCGGAAAAAGGCAACAACACGAGGGGAATTATATTTTGACTTAATTTGAATTTGTAAATATAACAGATAGTTGTCGACCTTGGAGAAGTTTTTTGAAGTTGAGGTTTATATAAATAAGTGTGGATTTGTTGTGAGTTGCAAGGAAGAATCAAGAGTGAAGCGAAATAGATGTGAGATTGATGTGAGTGTTGTGTGTGATATGAATTTGAGTAGAGCAATGCAAACTTCAAAGTGTTGGAATTCTAAATGCAATGAGCTGAAGGTGTCTACAATCTTTCAAACAAGGTTGTGAAAGTGTTGGAGCAATTGTGGTGGATTCTTTGTTGCATTGAGAAAGTGTTCTCTATGTAAAATTTCTCTTTTATCTTCTTGTATTTCTTTCTATGGTAGTGAGCCCTGGCTATGAGAAATTTTGGATAGTATGTCCTATTCTGGTAGTGAGTCCTTTTGTACCATTTTTTCAATTACTTATATTGTGAGCTAATCCTCACTGTGGTTTTTCCCTCATTGGGTTTTTCATGTGAATCTGGTGGTCTCTTGTGTGTGGTGTTGTTATTTTAGTTTCAATTGTCTACATTTCATGATTAATCACATTAACATAATAATGTTTTATTGAATAAATGTGGATTTGATTATTGTAGAGGGTTTTGATGTTTTAATTTACTACAACTTATCCACCCCCCCCCCACCTCTCAGTTGCCTTGTTCATTCATTAAAAATGTTAGCTTTATAGATGTGAAATATTTGTGAAATATTTTATTATCTAGAGAAATGTTATTATTCCTTATAATGACCACATTATTTCTTCTAAGCCTCAATATAACCCTTTTTCTTTAAATATTCTCCAATCTATTTCAAAACTTAGAAAGGTGGGAAGTGTAGTGAACAAGAGAATAATCAATTAGCTAAGTTTTCTCATCAATTCTACATCAAGAAATTTTTTGAAGAATTTCTCAATCATCACCTTGAAATTATCTTTGATAGAATGAGTGTCATCAACCTAAGAATTATTATTCATCTAAATATCTAAATTGATGGATAAAAAGTCTATATATATATATATATATATATTCAATTGATCACAATCTCTCGGCAACTTGGTTTTTCTTGCGAAATTTTTTTATGGCTAATATCTCCCACTTTATGATTTTTATCTATAAGAGGCACTAATTTTCATTGGAATTTGAACACTTGTTCTACGATGAGTGTTTCATTACCCATTTCAATCATTTCTTTAATAATTTTTCAACCTCTATCCATATGGACTCCTCTTTCTTGGACACATCTATTTCATCTTTGATTTTTTGTCTTAGTGTCGATTTCATTATATTTTATTTTCTAATTCAATAAATTTTAACACTTTGGTTATTATTTTTGACCTTTTCTATTGATGTCAAAGGGGGAGAAGAATAAATCAAAATTCTATATCTACTAAGGAGAGAATGTGGAACTCAGTTCTGACACATTAGATGTGTCTTCGTGTGTGTCTAGTTGGTTTCTTAAGTGGCCCAAAATTTTGTTGTTTGTCATCAATGACAAAGGGGGAGATTGTTGAAAAAAAAAATCATTGATTTCAAAGGTTGTTAGTGATGTATTAAGAGAATTTATTTCAAAGGTGTGTCAAATAATATATGATTAGAGGTGGCATTATCTTTTCAAGGGTTGTGCTAACATACCTTTTTGTTGTCGAAAAACAAGGTGAAGGAAAGCTACAATATGAACTTATGCAAGTGAATTCAGATCTAAAAATCAGATTACCAAATCAGAAATAAACATGTGGCTGCAGTAAACATCACAATATAAAAATCAGCAACCAAAATGAGATGCCATATTTACATGGAGAAACCCTTTCAGTAAAAAACTCCACCCAAGAAAAAAAGATTAGTATATTATTAATCTTCAAATGGGAGTACACAATAATACACTTCACTACTAATCTCTAATCAACTCGGCAGCACCTTGTTACCTACAAGAGCTCAATATGAAACTACCATCCCATGGCTCCAATTTATAAAATTGTGGGAGGTAAAGTCACGAATGGTAAGCCAATACAAGAGGCACAAAACCACCTACAAAAACTCATTCCCATCTTCTTGGACATCCAAAAGACAATTAAATATTAATCAGATATTCAAGACTCTCACATGGGCACCTAATCCATAGCCTATCCAACTCCTTACTTTTCAAATGCTCAGGTGATCTTTCCACTTCCTGATGAAACACCAACGAACACCTTTTCTTCTCCAATCTTGGATTCCCACTCCAAAAAAATCTCTATTCCATTTTGGACACCTAGGAAATATGTTGTATTTGTATTTGATGTGTAACCACCACCAAAAATAAATCATCTTTAAAATATAACTACAACATGCCAAAATTTAATATTTTTTCTCTCATGTCCCCTAGAACACATTCCAAGGAACGTGGAGACATACAAATGTCATAGGATTGCAAGTTTAATGTCACCTTATCCTAGCATTTGTGTTGGTAATTCTACTATCATATTAATCATATCACTAAATCAAGAAACATATATTACTAGCTATATTAAGGAGTGTATGTTTTGGAAGTATGTGTGACTATTGTATGCTTGCAATATCATGCATGCATCTATTTATTGCGATAGAGGTGATCAGAAATTTTGAAATGGAATGTTTCAATACTATGTATATTTAATGTTTCTTAGGTATCCTTATTGGGGGCATTATTTGCTTTTTGGTTTGAGAGGAGAGTACACATACACTTGTTCTATCATGCTCTAGTGTTTTTAGAATATATGTTCAATATGAAATAATTTTGGAGTGAAGAAGGTTCTTTATTTCTATCTGTCAATCAAGTTGTGTTTCAAAATAGTGTGGTAATGGCTAGTAGAGTGCAATATTCAAACTAGTGTGTGGTGTTGAGATAGGATCCGGTTAAGGCTCTTATGGAAGCATACATCATCATGTCATTCTAGCGGCAAAAAATTAAATTAGGACCTACCTACTACACATTTCATGAAAATTGAATTTTGGTCCACCTTATGTCATCCTGATCATTTATGGATCCCTAGAGGACATATAAGAGTGTTAATACAATGCCATGTATATATTCCTTAGTTGTATAGATGCATAAAGTGAAGTCTAATTTTGAGTGAGGCATAAATTGAAGAGAATGTGGTGAATAAAAGGGTGAATTACATCTCAATGTGTGTGTCATTATCATAATATCATCGGGAGTGTTGAAGAGTGTCCATAGCTAGTTCAGTAGTTTATGAGATGTATTTGGCTGCAATTGAAAGTCTTCAAACCTTATCCATATAATTTGATAGGACTTTTGTTCTACCTATTGTACTAATCTATGTTGGGGATTGGTGTCTCCAATAGGTTGGTGCCTGGTTGTCTTTGGTAGGTTGGTTCCTACTTCATATTGTAAATTTCACTTGTATCTTTCTACTTTATGAGGCTAAATTTGGATAGCATATCTAAGAAGCTATTCTCACCATGTTTTTTTCCATCTTTAGTTTCCACATATATGTGGTGTTGTCTTGTGTGAATGTGTGCTCTTGAATTTTCTTATTATAGTGAATATTCATGTTCCATGTTCAATTATTTGTGTTGAAGTTAATATTTTTAAAGTGATTAGATCTACGGATTCACCCCCCCCTCTTTTAGTAGATTGTGTACCCTTTAATTATTTCCTTGACCCAATTCTCAATCACTCTATCATAAGATTGATATTTTTATATCCTTTCAATTATCTCCTTACTTCTATCTAAACTAGGTTCAAAATAAGTATATACCTTGTCCAATAGTTGGGTTGAAGTATCAACAATTGAGCTGAGATAAGAAGTAAAAACCTTAACATGTTTCTTGAACCAGCCCTTAGAGTGTTTATTTTTATTTGTTCTCTCTACTAGCTTGGTATCAGAGACTTGGAAATTATGGATATCTCCATCATGGCAAGAAGGGCCAATATTAATCTGAGTGATATTGAAATATTATTCAATAACCTCATGTATATCCTTCTTTATAGAGGGGTGAGATACTTCCACATACATGTTGCTAGAGGTGGAATACTTCATTAGCCTAGAAATAGTTTTATCCTTCTTTCACTAAGGTGACTTCTTAAGAAACTTGAAATAAAATAAAATTGGGGTACAACCAAACGAGTTAACTTTCTTGTTCTTAAAAAGGTCTTCTATAGCCAAGAAGAAGAAGGAAAACTAGATCGGGTGCTTGCAACATTTGGATAAAACCATAGTGGCCTCATGGGTGGAGGTGTGGTGAATTAGGGCCCAAATTCATCAAAATTTTATATATCAAGTGAGGAGGGAGGTTTAGGATTAGGTTGGTTAGGAGGAGTTTGGATGGAATGTTGTGGTGAGGAAACTAGTGATGAATGAGATAGGGATGATGGAGAAGTGTGTATCTAAGAAGGGATGAGGTGTAACACCTCTCCAACTCTAGTGTGGGTAAGGTGGTATTTTAATTGTGAATTAGCATTATAAATGTTATCATGATTAGTTATTATAGATTACATGCTTAGTTATCAGTGCTTTTGTATGAATATGGATAGGAAGGGATGATGTTGTAACACTCGTATTCGAGAGGCTTACGATATCATGACCCTCTTTCTAATGATTCATGTTGTTTTAATTATATGATATATGTTATATGTGCATGTACTTTGACGTGTAATTGGAGTGTTGCAGGTACTGAGTATCGACCTCGCTTGGATTCACAGGCCTGAGCATACTCTATTCCCCAATAGTGGTAACTAGAGGTAATCATACAGGCCAAATTTCCCCTACCTTAGCCCACTGTACCTTATTAGTGCAGTGTTCCCGTGTTTTCTTACCATCCAATTACCTAACGGTAACGTCCGGAGCACCCTTCGATCATATGTGGTTTACCTATATGTCTTATTGAGGTATTTTGTCTTGGTTTCATTAATCGTTTATGTGGTTATATTGATATTTAATTGGTTGTCAATGCCTTGATGTGGTTTATTAGACATCTCTTCGTGACTTTATTTTTGGTATCTCATTATGTTTAATTGATTTGAGATTTGAAAGGTCTTATTCTCAAGGTTTTAAATATATGTCATTTTAATTGATTTTTATTGATCATTCGGAAGAATGATACATTTCATTGGAAATTTTAAGTGATTTTATTAATCCATTTTGTGAGCCCTCGTAATTTTATTTAATCTTTTGGGGAGCCTTATCTATTCTGATGGATTTAAATTATTATTATTATTATTATGTGGAAATTGAGAATGTTGTATAATAGAGATTCTGATTAATTTCTTTGGAAAGCATTAATAGTTTGTTTGATAAAATGATTTATTTCATTTTATTGTGTTGAGGAGTTAGCTAAAAGAAAAGGAATCAATAAAATTGGGCAACTTGGTCTTTGATACATATATATACTTTACTTTGAACCTTTTTGGGGGAGGATGATCTTTTGGGATAGAAGCAAATTTGCTGATTTTGCATGGAGGAGAAAACACCCACAATTTGGGCAGCTGAGTTGGAGAAGAAACATGAAAGGTTTCTATGAAGAAATTGGTGAGTATTGGATTGTTGAATTCAATGGACCATCTTCTTGTTGCTGCTCCATTTTGGAATCTCGTCATGCCTTGCTAACAAAGCATTTCCTCATTTCACATTTGGGCAGATATGAGGTATTCTTTCATGCTTTCCTTGAATCCTTGTTTTAGAAATGTATGTTAGAATGTGTTTAAATGATTTTGGGAGTTTCAAATGTTGGGGTTGGATTCAATTTTGCTACTTGTAGTTTTATATGGCTGAATTTTTGTTCATTTCCAGCTCTATTATTGGTCAATGATTGTTCTATTTTAAAATAGAGACATTCTCTTGTCTGGAATTTTGAAAAACAAAGATGAAATTATTTTTGAATTTGCCAAATCTAAAATGGGTCTATGTTAAATTTGAGTTTCGGGCACTTCCCTTTTTTTAATGTTTTTCCCAATTTGCTAAAATACATTTTTTTTTGCTTCTCAAAATCTACCAGGTAAAAAGTCAAAATGCAAATGTATTTCATGTAGAAATACCCATATCTCAAATGGGTTGTTGTCCGATTTTCAATCTAGACACTTTCATTTTTAATGAATTTTTGTCCATCTTGGTTGAATTACATTTTTGAATAGCATCCTATTCTTGCTCAATAATTTTTTAAAATAATAGTGTAGTCCATTTTCTAATGCCCATATCTCAACTGGGTCTTTGTCTAATTTGAATTCTGGGCACTTTCAATTTTCATGTCAATTTTGCCCAACCTAGCCAAAATGGCGTTTTCTGAACAACACCACTTTCCTAGGATAAAATTGAAATTTAAAGGGTGGATTCCAACTTGCAACACAAAAATCTGATCTGGGTCAAGGTTAGAATTTTAATCCAAACACTTTCTATTTTGATGTAAAAAATTTGCCCTCATTTCTTTATAGTTTTCAGCCATTCAATTACTTATCTTTCAGCAATATTGGCTTGGGCGTTTAAATGGTTTTTGTGATGGAATTGTGGACTTCCTTATTTTCATGTTTGTATGAATCTCTCTTTTGGTTAAACTAGATGGGTTTGAGTCGAGTTCATTTGTGTGGCCTTATAGAGTGGCTCGTAAGTGGCTGCCAAAGGAACTAGCGGTTGAGTTATAATATGCACGAGATAATTGAATCAAACAATGGTATAAAATACTTATAATTTTATGACCCCTCATGCATGGCCTTGAGCACTTGAATATGGCCAAGGATGCACGCGAGAAGGCCTATTCGTCTACGAGGCATTGAGTTATCCATCTGCGAGACGTTGATGTGGGTATGGTTGATGTCTTCTCATCTGATCTATAACCTTGCATCTTGTATCTCAGTAATCTTGGGTCGTACTTGTCATGATAATGTATTAGTATCTCCATGTTGTGATATTTGCTTTATGCATTGTATGATGTGTTCACTTTGTGTCTAATGTGAGTTTTGTGCTTGCTTGGGCCTTGTGACTATCTCCGAGCACGGTTGGGTGGACTCTTTTGAGCCACATGGTAGGGAGGCGTTGCCACTGCAATTGGGGACCAACGTATAGGTTGAGGTACCGGTTGGAATTGATCTCTCTCTCTCTCTCTTGTATTTTTTTATCACATATATTCATGTACATGCTTTGTGTATATACCTCTATATATGTTGTATCTCTTCCATGAAAATGTAATTGTAGTCATACTTGTTCCTTATGCATATTGTACTCTCTTGTGGGAGAAAATTAATCGTAAGTTTAATGAAAAGATATGTGATGTTTTTCTTGGTTTACGGGCTCCGGTGTTGGTATCGGACTCGAATTCTCTTTGATCATCCTTAAGTTATTTTATGTAATTAATTTTCATGTTTAAGTTAGATCCATAGTTGTGTGATTTTCCTTTTTAGCAATCTGCCCATGTTCCGAAGCACCGGTGCCTTCTGTTGTTGTTTGAGTGTAGCAGAAACATATTTCGAAGGTGGGAGCTTCAGAACTGTAGGTTCCGGAGCACCAATGCAGGGAGCTCCGAAACTACAAGTTACGGAGCATCGACACCCTCTGTTTGTTTTCCAGTGGGCAGAAGCAGGTTCCGAAGCATCGGACTCCAAGAACAGTAGTTTTGGAGCATCGGGCTCCAAAACTGTCAAGAACTGTAGGTTCCTTAGTATCGGGCTCCTCAACTGCAAGTTTCATAGTATCAAGCTCCTGAACTGCAAGTTCCGGAGCAGAGTAGCAAGTTCCAGAGCAAATCTCTGGAGCTATCTTTTTTTCTCATGTTTGGATTCTCTCTAGATGGTGGATTAGTCCTCTCCTTTAGTATGTCATTTAGGTTATATTTGACCTTGTTTTTTGTCATTATATCGAATCGGTAATTAAATTTGTGTATGTTATTCCCTATTTTAAAAAAAACAAAATTATCTTGTCTTCTTTTGGCTCTTATCCTTCAGGGTTGCGTAGCAGGATGTTACATCTAGTATCAGAGTCCATGTTCGCACACTCGGAGCTCTGGCATACATGAGCCTTCTATGTTATGTTGTGTTTTGCATGTGTGGCATGAGCTTGTTAAGTTATTTTTCATAGTCTTGATTGACTAGCTTTCATGCCTTAATATAGTGTATAGGTCATCCTTGTGATGACGTATTTTGATGTGTTCCTAGTTTCCTTTAGGATTCCCTAGAGGTAGAGCCCATGTTGCAACACTAGGATCCCTGCTTTTGGTTGATACCTGCTTGGTGTGTTGGGTGTGGTGGATGGCAACAAGTGATGTTGTTTCATGCCCCTTGCATGTCTTGTTGAGGAATGGTTTTGTGAGGGTTAGTTAGACCCTCGAGCCTACCAAGAAGTGTGTTTTGATTGGTCTCCTTCTTGATGTGTGGCTCTTTCATTGTGTAAAGGGTTATGACCCTTGAGTATTAGTTGACTGTGGTTGTAGCCTATGTGGTTTTGGAGTTGCTTTTGCATGTTTTATTGAGATTATAAATGTGGTAATAGAAATGAATGATCATGTTGTTAGTTCATAGAGATTTTTTTTGCATGCTCTTTTATGATTGATGCATTTGTGTGAAAGTGATTATGTGATAATGAAACCATGTTTTCATTTGTGCTTGTGTCAAAATTGTAAACCTCCCTCTTCTTCTCTCTATTCCCATTGGTTTAACGAATATTTCTATCTTTGTGTGTGTGGTGTATTGAAATTTATTGTATGCTTGTCTCTTATGAGAAAATTTTTATGCATTTCATGAAGGTTGTTTTATTAGATCAAACCTTGGGTAAAGGACCTAAGTCCTCGGGTTACATTCATAATAATGGAACATGTATAAATATGAATGGAAGATTATTCTCCATTAAGTAAAAGCTTAGAGAAAAAGGGAATAGTGAATCCATTTCAATGTTGATGCTAAGTGCACAATGCTTAATGTATTGTGAAGTGATAGTGTTGCATACCCTTTTTTGAGTAAACGGTGTAATGATATTGCACTATGTATAGGAGATAAATGTGGTTAACACATGTGTTTAGTAAGGTGATTTATCACTTAATAATTGTGAATGTGAGAATTCTTATGGAATTGATTATTTACTCCATGTAGCACTATGATGTATTGCATGTGGTGATTGGTTGTAATTATAAAATTATGTTTAATGACTTTATTGTCTTGAAAAGAAAAGATTGTATGGATGTTGGGAGTACATGTTCTTGGGAAGTTTGTATTGTTCTTGCATAATTAATAAGTGGATAAGTGTTTTATTTTGGTAAGAGGAAATTGGAAAATTCACTCCCTACTATGTGAACATATTGTATTAGTGCTCATGTTGAGCATTGTGGATATCATGTGCTTGAGTTGTGTTCCCGTGGAATTGTGGTACAGGGTACCCATCCATGGATGATATGATTTTGGAAAGGGAATCACATTGGTTATAAAAATAAATTTATTTATGGTATGTGATCTTTTGAAAAGTAATGGAATTTTATATGTAATTGTACCCCCTGTATATGTGAGAAACCAATAACTGTGCATTGGTTGAGTGTTGTGAATACCACGTACTTGCATTGTGTGCCATGGATGGTGATACTGTGCACCCATCCATGGGGAATATTTTGTATCTTAGGTGTGGGATTAACCATACCATTATATGTTCTTGAATGTTTGTTACTTGTTTGAGGGCCAACCCATGTGCGGTTGAAGTTTATATATATATACATAAGAGTAGCCAAAAGTTAGTTTCATAGATTCTCTTATTTTGGTTCTCTAGTCCCTCAGTCCGTGAAGGGGTAGTAGCAGCCACAAAGTTCCTTGGGCGGGGTGTGTAGCGTGCGCATGTTACGATGTAGAGCAATCTCAGCTCAATCGCTTCCGAGGAAAGTACTCACTACTTACCCTTATGATGGATCAAGGTACTTGATCCACACATGCTTGACTTTTCCCCAGATTTGAGTACACCAGCATTAGTTTGTTAGTTTTGCATGGCCACCTATAGGTGCATTGAGCTGACATTAGTGATTCTACCTCATCCATATGAGATGTGAGACTCGAGTAGCCCCATATTGATATACTCATATATGCATTATATATATATCGTATCTGGACGTGTTTCAACATGATGCAATAGATACAATACCATGTGCATAGACACATGAAGGTGCACTATTAGATTGTGTTTAGTTAGCCTACTTGGGATGAGCGTAATGGGGCCTTGTACACTTGTAGAGGGACACTCATGCTTGCTTTCGACATTTTTTGGGTCGGTTAGCATATGGGTATGTCCTAGCCATGTATACCTTTGGCTACAGCGAGTACCTACGTGTGCCTTCTCCATGAGGTATCTCTATGCAGGGTGTGTTTTGCACGTGCCTACTTCTGCGAAGCCATAGACACACTGCCATGTGGCATATGACTAGTACGTGCCTTCTCCAGCTGGTGTATGCCATGTCACGCTGTGACGCGATGCAGGATGGGGTCAAGGTGCACATCCCATGCGGGAAGCCAAGGAGTGCATGGGCCACTTAGCGATTCCATGCCACATGACGACGCGATGCGGGGTGTAGCCTAGGAGTACACCTCATGCCATGCAGTTGGCATGTTCACTCCACACCACATGAGGAGCTATTGTGATAGTTAGATGTGTTCCCCTTCCTCATTTGGTGGCTAGTATCTAGTCACATAGTGTTGTACAATGCAATTTCAAGGATTGTGAACTTTTTTTATGGTTGTTGATGATCTTCTATTGTTTGTGAAGACCGACACTTTATTTATAATTGATTGTGATGGTTTAGCCCCACCTTGTGATCTTCATTTGCATGTAACTCTCATAGTTACATTTGATTTAGTGTTGAAATGGCACACATTTCTTGCTTTAATGTTGCAATTGAATCTTTATTTGAAATTTATTTATAACCTTTGGTGGCTAAACTAGTTTTCTACTTGTTGTTTTCAAATGTCGGTCTTGTGTTGTAATGTGATTCCTCATCAGGTACGGAAGAGTTAGACTCGGTTGAGAGTATACAAGGAAGTAGATGCAGGGAACCTTGAGGATGGGGGTATGTGTAACGCCTCACCACGCAACCCTAGAGGATGATGCAAACAACTATTTAAATAGGCTAATTTTTTTTTGTTTAAGTATAATTATTACACAAGTTCGCTTCCCCATGCAAACATCCCCTAAGGTTACGAGACTAAGATAACATAACAACCCACAAACAACAACATGAATATAAACCATGTCAATTATTTAAATAATAATTAAGCACATACATTCCAATTAAGATGAATTACATCCAAGCATAAAGATAACTTTCCATTTCATTAATCTCTGTTAAACAATAAGATTACAACACTCATTCCCCGAATGAGGAAAGTCTAATAAATAAGGTAACAGTTACAACTTCCACCTCGATAACAGATGAGGGGTAAAATACAAGATCCAACAAAAATGAAACAATGCAAGAACTAAAATTGAAACCAACGAGCTCTCCAACTGGAAGCCTCGTCCACATGAACGTGAAGATAGAACCCAACGGATTTAGGTGCACGCCACCCAACCAAGTGGAACCCAAAGGCCCACCCCCCGTGCTAGGAGATAGTAACAAGGAATCCTAGCCAAGACCAACACCACTAGACACAAGCTAAATCATACTGAATCAAACTGAAGCAACCAAACACATGTACCACACAAGCACATCACAAGTACAACCCAAGTACCACATACGTACAACATAAGTACAACATAAGAGCATCACGAGTACCTCAGAAGTACAACTCTACATGGTCACATTGCTTCTAGGAATAAAGCAGATCAAGTATGTTAAGAGAACCATACACATAATAATCGAATACCAACTATGGTCACATCAGGTATGTTACGGAAACCATTCCCACAAGATCAAATACATGAGTTACCCACTGCGGATCATCAAGATGGTAGCCTCAACCGATCCTCAGCCCTCATACATACTAAAGCGAAAACAAATACTGACTTTTGTCCTAGACAAAGTGTCATCACACAGCTCATCATGGGTTATCCTCTGGGATTCTTCCTAGGCTCCAGTCCCCACAAGAAAAGGTTATCCTGGTGACCTTTACCAAATCTCGGCCCCCATACTCACTCATGTGGAATCAAATACCTTTCATATAGACAAGATAGATGACCTTGCCATTCCAGGCCTTCCCACCCATCCCAAGCCTAACCAAGCACTTGGGTCCATGAGTGAGGCATTAATATCTTGATTAGTGAGAAGTTAGTCCTAATCTTTTACATATTGTTTTAGTTATCACTTGATTAAACCACTTCCGAAGGTTATCCTGGATACCTCTTTGGGCTCTGGCCCCTACGGAAGCCACTCTTCTACTTGACAACACACATACCATCCAAACACTAAGGGTATCAAAGTGAAACAAACAAGATAACATGTCGACTCCTTTCTTAGGAGGTGACATAAGATAAACCCATCTCCAAACACTGGAGGTAACAACAATAACAAAACCACTCCTGACAAGGAGGCACAATTACATAATCCACTCCTTTCTCAGGAGGTACAATACATTCCCGTTCGTAGAAATCGGGTAATAACAAATAACTTCTCATGCACTGCCCAAGAGATTAAAGAAACAGTCCACATCACAAGACGACAACCCTCAACCTTTAGGGTCCTCTAGAAGACTTATAGAATTAAATGCACTTAACCCCTTTCCCAAACACGTGAACTCAGAGGAAACATTCACTAAGGCAAGTTGCGAGGAATTAAACTAATTTTGGATTTACTAAATCCATTTTCTCATTACCATTCAACATTTTATTGCATTAATAAACTGATTTAAAATACGTCTTCTCCAGGCATGGGAGAAATTTAGGAAACTTAATACTTAATTTCCCTACTTGCATTTAAATAATGAAAATTACCCAGTTCAACATATAAAACAATTACATTGCTTTAAATGAATTATTGTTTCCTCGATTCAATATAGCCATTTAAGGATAATTAACTTGCCTTGAAAATATATATATATATTATTTTAAATCCACACTATTCCCATTAAAATATTGTTTACAAACAAAACAATGATTTAACTATAGTTCAAGTATTTTCCGTTTCCCCAATTAAACTTAAATCATGCCATCAAATAAAACATTCTATTACCCTACTAATGCACATAATAAATATACGTTTATAAATAATATTATAATATTATATAATATAATATTAAATATTATTATATATTATTAAACCATAATATATATAATAATATTTTAATATTATTAAATATAATAATAAAATATTATTATAAAACAAATATTTTTATTGACTTTAAAAAAATACACCCCACACTTTTTTTGGGTTGCGCGCTAAGGATGGCCGACCAGATTAGGGCGTCAGCTACGGACATGGTTTTACTGCCGCCAACTGTGTTTACACAGTCGATGTTGTGGATAGGGCGCAACTGCCAGTGGTGGGGTTATGTACACAGTCGGCCACCACCTCCGGTGGCGCTGTGCACAACACAGCGAACCACTGGGGGTGGTGGTGGCGACTGTGTAAACAGCCACCCCACCAGGGTGAGTGGTTGTGGGGTCACACTGGGCACGGCTCCCCCCATGTGCCTCCCATGGGGGTGCGGTGGGGGTGAGCCCCCAGCCTCCCCAATGAAAAATTATTTTTATTATTTTTTTTTTTATATTTTTTTTTAAATTATTTTTCCAGTAAAAACCTACAAATTTTGAAATTCGTGCCTCTTCCAAAGGGCTATTTTTTGAAATATTTCAACAATATAACCTTAATATGAATAATTTATATATATATATATATATATATATATATATATATATTCAAATCTTTAATGATAAATTGCATAATTAATTGAGAAGGAAAATATTCAAACCCAATTCTAGCCAAGAACACAAAGATTTTATTGAAGAAATTTTTTTTTTCAATGAAGAGATTTTTTTCAATCAACTTAGATTTCCTAATGGGTTTTTTATTTTTCCAAACATAGTCTATTTGAGTTTCCAAACAAATATTTTTGCAACAACAATTTCAAAACATGAATCTTTTCAAATTCAATAAACAATTAAATGACATGAACCTGGTATGCAAGAATTTGGAGAAGATTCAGATGATGCCCAGTTCTTTGCTTGGATTCCCTCTTCAGATCAGCCATTTTTACAACTTCAATCCAAAACCCACAAAATCCAACAATACTTCCTCCCTCCATTTTCCATTTTTCCAAAAACTTCATAATCCCCAAAATTGAGGAAAGAAATTCAACCATAAGGATAAAACCCTAAAATTTCAACAACCACCCTCATAAATTTCAGAAAATAGAAAATGCAAAATATCTCAATTTCCTCCATTTTTGAATTAAAATTTCAAATTGACTTTTAATCTCATTTTCCATAATTTTCAATTCCACATAATAAAATTCATAATTTCAAAATGAACTTATCCAATTTCAACAAAATCAATTTAATTAATTAATCCACGATTAAATTATTTATTAATTAAATTAAATTAATTAATAAAATAAATTACATTATTAACATAATACCAGTACAATTTCAATTTCACAAATCAAATGCATACAGCCATATGATTAGCCTTTTTAACTTGCAATTAAATAAAATCTAGGCAAGATGATCAATCATGAAAGCAACATAACTCGACTAACACCAGACGACACACTAAGACTAGGGTGACAACTTGGCACGGAAAACTTAGCTACTATCTCCAAATAGAATACCGTTGGACATTGGACATGCTCAAACCTGTGAAACCAGGTGGAGTCGATGTCCTGTACCTGTCAACCTGAAAATCGAGTAAATAATAACATATAATATGAACAACATAAAATACACACCATGAAGAGGAAATCTCAGAATCACAGGACGCTCGCAAGCGAGTGATGTGATCCGTCTCCTTCACTAATACAATATTACCAACTGACGAATCTAACATCATTAATATGATCAAAAGCATAAATATCATTAATTCAATTATCCATTATGCTAATCCAAAGCATGACATAATAATAACATCAGGAAAATACACCATCACACTAAAATATCACATTCACATCGCTTTACAGATAGCGATCAAACATCAACTGAGTTCTAAGTCAAAGTACAAACATAAAATAAGGCATAACCAAACAGAACATTGTTCGGTCAAAGGAGCAAACCGAAGGGGTCTTACAGTATGTGAGGTTGTTATACAGCTAGGACCCACTACCCACATATGTGTGATGACCATTTCTTGGAGGCTAACCACCTTATACAAGAGATATATCATTGTGGTCTTGTTTGGATGGCCTCACAATGTGTGTGTGACCTAACACCATCAAACCACTGAGTGTGAGGTATGGATTATGTGAGATGGATATAGGCCCTTGGCTCATGGATTTTGTATCATGGATTAGTATGTTGCTTCCCGGTGTCTAGATAGACTCTTGTGTAGTCTTGTGATGTGATTCTCAGTGATGTATGTATGTACATATGTATAAATGCATGTTTCATATTGGCTATGGTGCATGTGAAAAGTTCAAAATTGGTTTGTTATGCTTTAGAAAGTGTAAAGTGTTATATTTGGTTGAAAATGATGTCAAATATGTTCTAATGTGTGAGATTGGAAGTGTGTGGTAAACAAGTATTGTTGCAAAAATGGTGTTTGGAAAGAATTGAGTGCATATGCATCTTCTTTACCCTATCCTTAGTGGAAATCAATGTGTATTTTAACTTATCTTTGAATGAATGTGGATGTTAAAATAAATGCTTATATGAGAATTGCAATACATGTGAAGTTACCAAGAATAACCATGTTATTTTGTTTCATGATGAGACCTTATGAGTAAGGCATATGTCAATTTATTGATAATGGTTCTTAGAAAGGTGAATGTATATGGATGTCTTGACTATTTTGTTCAGTGGTGAATGATATATATTATAATTCTCATCTTTGGAATGAAGTACAATCGATTAATAATGATTATTATATTTTGAGTACTAATGTGTGACATGGCTGCATATTGAGCTTACATGACTTCCAAGAGTAAGTCAAATCTTAGGGGGGGAGGATGTAACACCTCTCCAACTCTAGCGTGGGTAAGGTGGTATTTTAATTGTGAATTAGCATTATAAATGTTATCATGATTAGTTATTATGGATTACATGTTTAGTTATCAGTGTTTTTGTATGAATATGGATAGGAAGGGATGATGTTGTAACACTCGTATTCGAGAGGCTTACGATATCATGACCCTCTTCCTGATAATTGATGTTGTTTAAATTATATGATATATGTTATATGCACATGTACTTTGACGTGTAATTGAAGTATTGTAGGTACTAAGTATCGACTTCGCCTAGATTCACAGGCCTGAGCATACTCTTATTCCCCAATGGTGGTAACTGGAGGTAGTCATACAGGCCAAATGTCCCCTACCTTAGCCCATTGTACCTTATTAGTGCAGTGTTCTCGTGTTGTCTTACCATCTAGTTACCTAATGGTAACGTCCGGAGCACCCTTCGATCATATGTGGTTTACCTATATGTCTTATTGAGGTATTTTGTTTTGGTTTCGTTAATCGTTTATGTGGTTATATTGATATTTAATTGGTTGTCGATGCCTTGATGTGGTTTATTGGACATCTCTTCGTGACTTTATTTTTCGTATCTCATTGTGTTTAGCTGATTTGAGATTAGAAAGGTCTTATTCTCGAGGTTTTAAATATGTCATTTTAATTGTTTTTTATTAATCATTCGGCAGAACGATACATTTCATTGGAAATTTTAAGTGATTTTATTAATCCATTTTGTGAGCCCTCGTAATTTTATTTAATCTTTTGGGGAGCCTTATGTATTTTGATGTTGGATTTAAATTATTATTATTATAACTATTATGTGGAAATTGAGAATGTTGTATAATAGAGATTTTGATTAATTTATTTGGAGAGCATTAATAAGTTGTTTAATAAAATGATTTATTTCATTTTATTGTGTTGAGGAGTTAGCTAAAAGAAAAGGAATCAATAAAATAGGGCAGCTTGGTCTTTGATACATATATATACTTTACTTTGAACCTTTTTGGGGGAGGATGATCTTTTGGGAGAGAAGCAAATTTGTTGATTTTGCATGGAGGAGAAAACCCCCACAATTTGGGCAGCTGAGTTGGAGAAGAAACATGAAGGGTTTCTGTGAAGAAGTTGGTGGGTATTGGATTGTTGAATTCAATGGACCATCTTCTTCTTGCTGCTCCATTTTGGAATCTCGTCATGCCTTGCTAACAAAGCATTTCCTCATTTCACATTTGAGCAGATATGAGGTATTCTTCCATGCTTTCCTTGAATCCTTATTTTAGAAATGTATTTTAGAATGTGTTTAAATGATTTTGGGAGTTTCAGCTGTTGGGGTTGGATTCAATTTTGCTTCTTGTAGTTTTTCTATATAGCTGATTTTTTGTGCATTTACAGCTCTATTCTTGGTCAATGATTGTTCTATTTTAATATAGAGACATTCTCTTGTCTGAAATTTTGAAAAACAAAATTATTTTTGAATTTGCCAAATCTAAAATGGGTCTGTGTTAAATTTGAGTTTCGGGCACTTCCCTTTTTTTATGTTTTTTTCCAATTTGCTAAAAGACATTTTTATTTTCTGCTCAAAATCTACCTGCTAAAAATTCAAAATGCAGATGGATTTCATGTAGAATTACCCATATCTCAAATGGGTTGTTGTCTGATTTTCAATCGAGACACTTTCATTTTTAATGATTTTTTGTCCATCTTGGTTGAATGATGTTTTTGAACAGCATCATGTTCTTGCTCAATAAATTTTTAAAATAATAGTGTAGTCCATTTTTTAATGCCCATATCTCAACTGGGCTTTTGCCCGATTCAAATTCTGGGCACTTTCAATTTTCATGTCAATTTTGCCCAACTTGGCTAAAATGGCGTTTTCTGAACAACACCTCTTTCCTAGGCTAAACTTGAAATTTAAAGGGTGGATTCCAACTTGGAACACCGAAATCTGATCTAGTCAAGGTTAGAATTTTAATCCAAACACTTTCTATTTTGATGAAAAAAATTGCCCTCATTTCTTTATAGTTTTCAGTCGTTCAATGACTTCTCTTTCAGCAATATTGGCTTGGACGTTTAAATGGTTTTTGTGATGGAATTGTGGACTTCTTTATTTTCATGTTTGTATGAATCCCTCGTTTGGTTAAACGAGATGGGTTTGAGTCGAGGTCATTTGTGTGGCCTTATAGAGTGGCTCGTAAGTGGCTGCCAAAGGAACTAGCGGCTGAGTTATAATATGCATGAGATGATTGAATCAAACAATGGTATAAAATACTTATAATTTTATAACCCCTCGTGCATGGCCTTGAGCACTTGAAAAAGGTCAAGGATGCACCCGAGAAGGCCTATCCGTCTACGAGGCGTTGAGTTATCCGTCTGCGAGACGTTGATGTGGGCATGGTTGATGTCTTCTCATCCGATCTATAACCATGCATCTTGTATCTCAGTAGTCTTGGGTAGTACCTTTCATGATAATGTATTAGTATCTCCATGTTGTAATATTTTTTTTATGCATTGTATGATGTGCTCACTCTGTGTCTAATGTGAGTTTTGTGTTTTCTTGGGCCTTGTGACTATCTCCGAGCATGGTGGGGTGGACTCTTTTGATCCACATGGTAGGGAAGCGTTGCCACCGCCATTGGGGACCGGTGTATAGGTTGAGGTACCAATTGGAATCGATCTCTCTCTCTCTCTCTCTCTCTCTCTCTTGTATTTGTTTATCACATATACTCATGTACATGCTTTGTGTATTTACCTCTATAGATGTTGTATCTCTTCCATAAAAATGTAAATGTAGTCATACTTGTTCCTTATGCATATTGTACTCTCTTGAGAGAGAAAATTAATCGTAAGTTTAATGAGAAGATATGCGATGTTTATCTTGGTTTACGAGCTTCAGTGTTGGTATCGGACTCGAATGCTCTTTGATCATCCTTAAGTTCTTTTATGTAATTAATTTTCATGTTTAAGTTAGATCCATAGTTGTGTGATTTTCTTTTTTGGCAATTTGCCTAGGTTCCTGATTGGAGTTATGGGTAATCATCATGAATTTATGTCAAACTATCAAAAAACCCTCTAATGACCAATATCGTCTAGGTAAGTGCAAGAAGTTGGGTGCACTTTTTGACCAAAAAGTGGAAGCATTTTCCTTGAAAATCAAATTTTATCATACTTGGAATAAAATTTTAAACAACTTACATATAGAATATTATGAAATTCTAGTAATATGAAATTTGATTCTACTTTTGAAATATGTGATTTATTTTAATGTCCATATGATATAGATTAATTTTTTATAAGATTTACAAAAAACACTTTTTAGAAGTCACCTTTTGAGGGTCATAAAATGCATGTGTACAATAAGGGAAATATATGTCTTATAGTGAAGTTAGATAGGATATTTTTTTATAAAATTATTTTCTAAATAAATTGTTTATAAATAATTTTTTTATGGGCTCTAATTTTCATTTTTGAAAACCCCTTATGTGTGAAAACATCATTTGACCTAAACTAATAATAAAATTATTATATTTTTTTATTGTGTAAGGATTAATGTATATATTGATGACATATTAAAAAACTAAAAACTTTAAAATTAAAATTTATTAAAAATATGAATACCTAAGATTTCAAGTTTATGGACCAATTTTCTCAGAAGTTAATAAACATAAAACCAAGTCCAATAATTAATAATATTATATATTTGAAATCAGATATCATCATCTATAATCGGTTTTAATTTTGTCAAAAAATTATGAAAAAATTCATCAACCATATTGCTAAAGTCAATTTTTCTCTTATTGTTTTCATGGTATTGTACTTGCAGGTCCAAGGCTAAGGGTTCGGTTCCAAGCCTAAAACAAAATAAAACCATGGGTTTCAAATTTTAAATTTTATGAAATGCATACCCACTCCAAAATTAAAATGAATACCAATTTAAAAATAGGTATCTATTTTGAAAATTAAAACGACTACATGTTTCATATAGATAGAAATTTAGGCTCGAGAGTTTGATCCTAAACAAGTACCATTTTTTATAAAATAGATATTGTTCCTATCATGATATTTTTAAGCTTGAAATTTCCACTAAAATTAGACCCATTATCTTTCACTTACCCATACATATAGAAATACATGTTTAGCTAAAAATTAGTGAGTTGATGATGGAAGTTACCATTGATTACCCAATTAATAAATTGTTCTACGGCAATCACAATGATGAATAGATACATCCACTCCTCAAAAATGTGTGTTTATTCATTTCCCAATTAAAAGGAGATGTGTGAAGAGTTTTAGCAGCTATGATTTTCCTTTCTTCAATACTACAACCAATGTCACAAATTATGGTGTTTTGACATGAGCTATTTGTCTTCGTATAATGTTGGTATGACATCATGGTGTCAATATCAGCAAAGTTTTCTCTAAGAGTCAACCTAAGAGTTGCTCTCAAAGCTTTAGCATCTAGCTTGGCTATTATTTGATCATTTATCATTCTTATCTTCCTAGTCTTAGGGTTATAGTGTTTCATGGACTCCAAGATTAGGTTAGTTCATTGTACTACCACTATAAAATTTGTTACTTATAGTGTTTCATGGATTCTAAGAAATGAACGGCCTATTTCCTTCTTCCGTCCATTTTTGTAATTCCTCAAGATTTACATGCCCCAATTTTATATCTTGTATCTCTTATAGTGTAGACTTTAGAATTGATAAATTTTCATATCCTAGATATTCTTGATAGGGAAAATTTATAAAGGGAACATACTATATTATCTATAATAATGTTAATTAAATCTGAAGGTGTCTTATTCTTCATCAAGGATCGATGGGAAAATATTTTTTTATGAAATTGAGCTCTATAAGAGAAAATTCCTCTTTCTACAAAATTTGAGAACCAAGGGTAGTCTTATGTCCCTTTGAATTAGGTAAATTTTGATTTCTTATTTCCTTTGAAATCTCCTTGCTGTAATTTTTGAGTGCCTACTATGGTATGCTCCTATAAATTCATCACATGTCTTTGATGAATGTTTCACAATATGCTCATTATTATACCACTTTATTGAATTAATTATAATTTGTTAAATTTAATGCATTAAATTTTGTGAGAATTGATGGTGACTCGTAATGTTAGTTATGTTAGGACCCCACCACATTAATTAGCTCTAAATTTGTTTTTAAATAATGTCTCTAAAATTTTCTTGTCAAAGGTTCTAAGGGTTGTCAAAACCTCATTGGCTTCAATAATAGTTTTGAAACCAAATCAAAATGTCAACATAGAAAAATTTCCTTGTAACAGATCTTTGTAAGCTTCAAAATTATCTTTTGTATCTTTTTGAGTCATCCATCAATCCTTTCCCTTAACCCTTACAATGGTTGTGACAACCTAGTCGAGAGCCGCCATTAGTTTCAAAACTAACACTAAGTGCTAAAATTATTTTATAAATTCATTTTATTTATCTTTTCAATAAGAGAATGGTTAAAAATATCCTTTTGGATTTGACAATGGTTTTGATTGGAAATGAAAATAATTAAAAAAGGGGTAAGAACAATGATGAAAAAAACTCAAGGCAACAAGAAAAAAAGGTCAATGAAGGGGCATTACAAAACATCTATTTTAAAATATGCAATAGGAAAGTGAGCTAATAACATTTTATGATGGAAACTATGAAACTTCAATGTGCAAGAAGATTTATTTTTATTTTTGAGACCATTCGCATGTAATTGATTATGAACTTTCTATCTTGATCTTTTGAGACCGTATTTGGGCCCATGGTATTATTTTTTGGTGATTTTATAATCTTTCTTAAGTCTATATATTGAGGATTTGGTGTGGAGGGGATATGAATATTGTGCAATTACTTGATCATAATCCTAAAATTCTATTAGAATAAAGAATAGTTTAGGATTTTTATTGATGTACTTGTTTCTAGTTGATTAATATAATTTTAATATCGCTTTAGTGGTCAAGGATTTTCCAAAAGGTTTCCATGTATATCCAATATCATATGTGTTTGTTAATTTATTATTGTCATTGTATATGATATTCCATGTTCTATTTAAATTTTAATGGTTAGTACCTATAATTGAATTAGTCAAATTTGTACTGTTTAATTTTATACACTCATTTTTTTTATAGATAAATAGCTGCTAAGGGGCAGCACCCAAAAAATATAAAAATAATTCAGTTGCTTCAAACCCACGAATGGGGAGCACGTGTAATGACAAAGAAACTAATGACACCAAAAGCTGACCAAAATAACCAATGGTATCTTGATGCATAAAAGAACTTGAAGACTAATTTGTTGAAGGAAAAAACTTAGACAAATTTGTACATACCGTATACACATCAATTTTATACGTTCATTATTATTATTCATTAATTTCTCAATATTTGGTAAATTAGAGCTAACAATTTATGTAACACCCCTTTGTTTTTCTCTTATGATTAGATTATGATGCTTTGTTATTTTTTTATTGCTATTTATAGAGAAATGTGGATTATATGTTATGATGTGATGTTACTCTATATTGATGTTATCATTTTGACATGCCTTCAATTAGCATAATGATTATTTGGAATAATATTATTATTTGCACATGAGTAGATTATATATGTTAGAATTGTCAGTTTTTTTATAGTGTATTGGTGAAGGAGATGGAATTGCATCACTTGCTTGCGAGCGCCTTGCGATTCTGTGATTCCCTCTTCACAATGTGTTCTATTATTATGTATGTATGCAAGTTAGATATATGCCATGTTCATAGGTTTGCAGGTATAGGACATTGACTCCACCTGACTTCACAGGTTTGAGCATGTCCATTGCCCAACGGTTATGTTGATTGGGAGATGGTAGCTAGGATTCTTGTGTCAAGCCTTTACCCTAGTCTCAATGTGTTGTCGATTCTAATCGATTTTGCTTGTAAAATTTTTTATATTATTGCTTTTAATTATTATGTTGAAAAGTTTAAAAAGGGAATTTAATGAATTTAATTATTTAAAGTTGAATATTAAATTAATCTTATTTTGATTTTAGAAGTAGTGAATTAATTTATTTATTTATTTATTTTAATTCGTAAATAGTCTAATCTTAGGATTATATTATTTATTAATTAATTAAATTAGTTTAATTAAGTTAAATTTGAAAAGTTAAATATTTTATAATTATTCTAATATTTTTTTTAATTTTAAATTTCTAGAGGATTATATGCAAATTGGTTCTTAAATATATTTTGTGAGTTTTAACATGTGTTAGAAGAATTAATGAAGTTATTGGAAATTTATTCATGGGGAGAAGATTGTGGCTTTAACGGAAGAAGTGAGAAGCTTCTTCATAGTAGAAGCATGGAGATATTTTGGCTGTTGGGAAAAGATTAAAAAAGAGTCAATCTGGGTTTTTGCATGGGTTCTGGAAATTTTTGAAAATTGTATTGTTTGGAAGGAAGCTATTGTCTATTTGGAAAAATTACTTGGATTTGTGGAGGAGGTGTTGCTTCAAATTTATAAATTCATAGGCATTGGACTACAGGTTCATTCTTTAATTTTTGTTTAGGTTATATTGAAAAAGCTTCTAGTTTAGATCTTCTCTATAAAAGATTGTATGTGCAAACTTTTAAGTTTGAGCTTTGTTTTAAAAATTGTATTTGTCGTGTATGGAATCCTCTGTAGAATAAATTCCTCTATAGATTAAATTCTCTATGAAAATTATGGCAAAATTGTAATTTGACATTATTGTAAATTTAAATAAACCCAATTGAATATAGTTAGGGATCTGAAAAGAAAATCTTGGTTGGAAAGAAATTTAATCTCCTATAGAAGTTTCATGTAGGATGAAGGCTTCTGGGAAAAAAAATTGTTATCTTGTCTTTAGGAATTTTATTGCTCTTCCTCTTTTTAGTTTTATTACCTAGACAAGTTTGAAAGAAAACACTGTTTTTTCTATTGGAGAGAATTGTCTATATAAATTCCTCTGTGAGAAGGCTTCTCGGATTTTTTTGTAAAATTTTCCTAGAGATGGCGTTTTGAGAAAATTGTTTGCCTAATTGAAGTATTCGTTCTGCCAAGTTTGCATATATATATAAATATATACATACACATATATATTCTGAAAGATACATATATACATGCATATACATATGTACATATAATATATATAAAAACATTATGTTTTTATTTAATTAAAGATTCTTGTCAAAAAAAAATATTAAATGGAAATCGCTATAGATATCGTTCGTATGCGATTAAATATCGCAAGTATTATTTTTCAACATTATGTAAGAGGCATATATTATGTGTGGGGGGAGGGGAGCACATGGCTTCCTCCCCAACCGCCACCCCATGCGGGAGGCAAGTGAGGAGGCAGCCATTGTTGCCTCCCACCATAGTCACCCATGCTAAGAGGAATATGAGTCGGCACTGCCATAGGGGAGCAGCTTTCCCAAGCATATGTATTATGTGCTTTCTGATTTCAATTCGATCGACCCATATTTACTTATCGATCTTTATTATTATCGTCTGGGTTCCATTAATTTGAATGTAATATATATGTTATATATACATATTTATATGTATATAATTATATTCTCAAATATAATTATATATTTATATGTATGTATGTATGTATACATATATCTTTAGATATTTTAATATTTATTTTTGTAATATGTATATTAAGAAATTATAATTTAATTTTGAGTTATTTAAATAGTATATTAAAATGTGTATGATAATATATATAATATATAATATATATACATATAATATATATTTTAAATGAGTATATTATTTTAATAGGTGTATGTTCTTGCATAGTTGAGATAATTTTAAAATAAGTATTATTTTAATTGAGGAAATTGATCTTAAAATTAGTTGAAGTTGAAAAGGTGGTTTAAACAAAGTTGACAATGTTAAATGAAATAATTTTAATAGAAGAAATTGAGTTTTAATTTGTTAAATTGGGAAGTTAGAATATACAATTATATTTAATTTCTTTGCTACCTATAATTGAAATAGTACTAAAATTAGTGTATTGTGAATAATAAACTATTGTGACTCTTTGGCATGTTTATGTTTTCTTTTGTTCATTTATGTGGGGATATTAGATAATCGTGTCAGTAAGTCTTCCAATTGTAGTATTTTCATTTGGGGTTGTTGTGTTATTGGTTTCATCCCTTTACTTACCCTTGGGTAGTGCGTTCAGTTGAACTAAGTGAGTTACCTGATTTCCTCGAACGAGAATGTTTTGCCTCCTTGATTTGGAGTGGTTTTTTTCTACATGTTGAAAGTAGGAGAGTGATTCTCGATGGGGGTCAGGGTCTGGGAATATCTGTCGGGGTAACCCATGCACCTTTGTGGTGAAACTTCTCCTAGGTTAGCAGAATGTATGGTTCACCAGTGTAACTAGTTATTTAACTCTAATAGCGTTCTACCCTATGAGTTAGTGTTGTACTTGTGTTTCTTAATTTTGGTTTTATATTAGCCTGTGTCTAGAGGTAGTAGGTTTGGTCTTGGATCTTGGTTACTATCTCCTAGCATGGGGGGTGGTCCTTCGGGTACCACTTGGTTGGGAGGAACATTCACCCTACACCGTTGGGTCCCCTTATCCTCAGATCTTGATGGCGAGATTTCCGGAGGAAAGCTTGTGGATTCCATCTTATTTATTTCATGCATTGCTTATTGTTACAAATGACTCTTGTACTTTTATTACCCCTCAGTTGTATTCGATGTGGTCTCATGTATTTTGTAACTCATATGTATGATCTACCTCATTATGGAAATAAGTGATGTAAACTGTATTGATGAGTTAATGTATTATTGGAATCTTGATGTATATTTTATCTATGTGATGTAATTTCTATGTTTGTATGTATGTATTTTAATTATTTTTTAGTAATTAATCAAATGCTTTAATTGAGTATTGTATATGTTATGGATTTAAATGTAACCTGTAACATTCCGCTACGCAACCCTAAAGGTTAAGAGCCAAAAGAGGACAAGATAAAAAAAAATTAAATAAGGAATAACATACATATAAAGTTAATTACCGATTTGGTAAAACGACAACAAACATGGCCAAATATGACCTAAAGGACATCCCAAAGGAGAGGATTAATCTACCCTCCAGAGAAAATCCAAACAGGAATAAAAAGGATAGCTTCAGAGATTTGCTCTGGAACTTGTTGCTCTGCTCCGGAACCTGCTACTCTGCTCTGGAACCTGAAGTTCTGGAGCCCGATACTATGGAACCTGCAGTTCCTAGTAGTTTTGGAGCCCGATGCTCCAGAACTACTGTTATTTGAGCCCGATGCTCTGAAACCTATTGTTCTGGAGCCCGATGCTCCAGAACCTACTGTTCTGGAGCCCAATGCTCCAGAACTTGTTGTTGCAACATACAAGATAGCAACAGAAGGCTCTAGTGCTCTGGAACCTTAGCAAACAAAAGAATGAAGGAAGACACACATTTATAATTCAAGTATTTACATGAAAATTAAGGGAGGAAAAGCTAATAAAAATCTTCATAATACGAAAGATTCTGATACCAACACCGGAACTCATAAACCAAATATAAAACATCACATTTCTTCTCATTTAATATATGATTACATCTCAAGAGAGTACAATATGCATAAGGAAAAGGTACGAATACAAAATCATTTTCATGAACAAGATACAACATTAGATAAGATAAATACACAAAGGCATGTACATGAGTGCGATATGATAAATCAAATACACAAGAGTACAATGACATAGCCATGAATAAGATACATCAACTGATAGAATAAGTACAAGAGAGAGAGAGAGAGAGTGAATGTCTCCAACTGGTGCTCTTTTAACCTGTACACCAGTCCCCAATGGTAGTGGCAAGGCCTCCCTACACTGTGGACACCAGAGAGACCACCCCACCATGCTCGGAGGTAGTCACAAGGCCCAAGAAAAAGCAACAAGACATGGGTAACATAAAGCCAACACTCACATCAGACATGGAGCGAACACATCTTACAATGTACAAAGCAATTATCACAACATGGAGAGGTTCATACCATACATGTCAGGTACTACTCGGGATGACTAAGGTGCAAGATACCAGATTACAGAACTGATAAGGAGACTCAACCATGCCCAAATCGACACCTCGTAGACGGATAACTCAATGCCCTACAGGTGGATAAGCCTTCTCAAGTGCATCCTTAGCATTTTCAAGTGCTCAAGGCCATGCACGAGGAGTCATAATATTATAAGCAATTTATACCATTGTTTGATTCAGTCATCACATGCATACAATAACTCAGCTACTACTTTCCTTTGCAGCCACTTACAGGCCACACTAATGACCTCGACTTAAGCCCATCTCGTTTAACCAAACAAGGGATTCAAAGAAAATAAAATAAAAGGGAAATCCATAATTTTTTGTCCAAAAAACCATTTTAGACAGCCAAGATAAAATTGTTGTAAAAAAACTAATTTAATAGCAAAAACATATCATGAAGAAGAGGCATCAAAATTACATAGAAATTCAAAGTGCTCTGATCGAATTTCTAAGCTAGACCCAGTTCAGATCTTGGTGTTTATAGTTGGAATACACCTTCGATTTTTTATTTTAGAATCGAAAACGAGGTGATGTTTTGAGAAATGTCATTTTGACAAATTGGGCAAGAAATACATACAAAATCAAAAATGCCTGGAATTTGAATCGGACAAAGACCCAGTTGAGATATGGGCATTTAAAAGCATAATACACTATTATTTTATAAATTTATGGCCAAGAATAGGGTGTTGTTCAAAAACGTCATTCAACCATGTTTGACAAAAATTCATTAAAAAACAGAAAGTGTCTAGATTGAAAATCAGACAACAACCCATTTGAGATATGGGTGTTTCTACCTAGACTACATTATTATTTTCCATTTATGTCAAGTGGTGGAAGAGCAGCAAAGAAAAATGTTTTTCAGCAAAAGAGCAAAACTTCAAAATAAATAATTAAACCCATAAATCAGATTTTTCCCTTGACCCAATTTAGATTTAATCAATTCAGGTTGAATTTCATCTTTGTTTTCAAAATTCCAGACAAGAGAATGGATAAAATTTAAACAAGGCAATCATTGGCAATGAATAGAGCTGGAAATGCACAAAATTCAGCCATATAAAAAGAAAAATTACAAGGTAGCAAGTTGAATCCAACCCATGAAAAACTAAAACTCTCAAACTATTTCAACACACAATTACACATATTTCAAAACAAGAATTCAAGAAAAGAAAACATAAGAATACGTCATTCTACCTCAAATGAAGATGAAAGAAAGTTTTGTGTATCAAGCATGGCAAGATCCCAAATTTGAACAACAAAGCAACAAAACTATGTTGCAACTCCGGAGCCATTGCCCACCAATTTCTTCTCCCCAATTCTTCTCATTTTGCTACCCCATTTGAAGGGTTTTCTCCTCTTTCTCCCAAGCAGCCAATTGCTTCCCCTCCAAGATCCTCCCCATAAGATCAAAATAAAGTATATATATCAAAAGCAAAGCTGCCATATTTCCCTTTTCTTTTTCTTTTTAAAATATTTTCTCCCCCAACACAATAAAATGAAATAAAATATTTTAATAAACAAGCTATTAAAGCTCTCAAATTTAATTAATTTAAAATCACTCCATATCCAACATTCACAAATGCCCAAGAAAATAATAATTTAAATCCAATATTAAAATACACGAGCTCCCCAAATAGGATTTAAATAAAATTATGAGGGCTCACAAAACATATTATTAAAATCGTTTAAAATTTTCAACTGAAATGTATCATTCTCTTGAATGATCAATAAAATCAATTAAAATGACATTTAAAATCTCGTGAATAAAACCATTCAAATCTCAAATCAATTAAACACAATAAGATACCAAAAAAAGAAGTCACGATGAGATACCCAATAAACCACATCAAGACATACTGGTAAACCACATATGATCGAAGGGTGCGTCGGACATACGGCTAAAAGGTGCTCCGGACATTACCATTAGGTAGCTGGATGGTATGACATCAACTCAGAAACACTGCACTGATAAGATACAATGGGCTAGGGTAGGGGACATTTGGCCTATATGACTACCTCCAGTTACCACCATTGGGGAATAAGAGTATGCTTGGGCCTGTGAGTCCAGGCAGAGTCGATACTTAATACCTACATCACTCCAATTACACGTCAAGGTGCATGTGCATATAACGTATATCATGTAACTAAAACAACATCAATTATCAGGAAAAGGATCATGATATCGTAAGCCTCTCGGATTTGAGTGTTACGACATCATCCATTTTTATCCATAATCATACAAAAGCAATGATATCTAAGCATGTAATCTAGCATATTAACTGATCATGATAATCATCAATGTCTAATCTCAATATGATAACATTTATAATTCTAAATCAAAATTAAAATACCATCTTACCCAGGCTAAGGTTGGAGAGGTGTTACATAACCTTTGTCATGTGCCTTAGAGGTTGTTGTGGTAGTTAGTGCACCTTTTTTGTTAAGATTGCACTTAATAAAAAAAAAATTGTACGCTTTTGTAGTTGTTGCAACATCCTTTAGGGGTACAAGGTGGGGCATTACAATAAATCCATCAAAGAGGGACACTTTTTTTAAGTTTTATGAGGTTTTATATTTTAGTAGAAGTATTTATTGTAGTTGGTTTTATTTATATTTTAGTAGAAGTATTTATTGTAGTTGGTTTTACATATCCATTCTAGTAGAAGCCATTAATAACACATCCTAGTTATAATTTGACATGGTTAATGGTTTTGGGTATAAGCTTTGGAACTTGAAAATGGAGGATTTCTTGGAAGATAGGGATAAGTGTAAAGTTATAGAAAAGGAAAGATAGCATAAAGGAACTCATAATGAATATTATAAAAAATTATACAAGAAGGCGCAAGGAACCATTCAACTATGTCTTGTAGATTTTGTCCTCTTGAATGTATCAAATACCATTGTATTTATAGTATACAAGAGAATGGGTGATATTTATTAATCTAAAATTATAACTAATATTTATATCTCAAAATAAAATTTTATTTCTTAAAATTTAAGGCGGTTCTATTGTATAAAATATTAATTCCTTTAATTTTATTTTGAATTAGCTAATTTTACTAGATGTTAAACTTGATGAAGAAGATAAATGTCTCTTGTTGTTTTCTCTTCGTAGAAATCTTACGAGAACTTAATTGTTGCTATTAGTGGTAATGTTGTAGAGACAAATATGGGTCATCTCTTATTGCTATATTATTTTTGAGGAGATGAGGATAAAATCCATAGATAAGGGCTTGAAGGATGTCTTGCATGTTGGAGGAAGGTCTCTTAATTAATAAAAATATGGTTGATGGTTCTTTTGTTTGGTCTATTGAGAGTTTTGATGTCTATAAGCATTTCATTTTGGTAAGTAAAATACAGTCTCATTTCCTATTGGAATTAATAGATTAAAGAGATTATTAAAATGTACTCACTTGGATGTGTTTGGTCAAGTAAATGTTGGTTCACTAGATAAAACTTTTTTTTTTGTTACATCCATTGATGATTACTCGTGATATACTTAGGTTAATTTGTATGTTATACATCTAACTTTTTATCCAAATTCAATGATTTTAAGGAACTTGTAGAGAAACATTTGGATAAGAAATTTTTTTCATTTTAGAGAATTTTATGATTATTGTAAATATGTACGTATTTTTCAATAAAAGAATACCCCTTATATACCTCAAAATACAATGTTATAGAGAATATGAATACTATCTTAATGGAAAGAGTTAGAAGTATGATGAGTGTTACATAGTTGGATCAATCATTTTTAATAGAGGTTGTGAGTTCTACTTGTTACTTGATAAACCAATATCCTTATTCAACTCTTGTAATCAAAAAATCCTTATGAAATTTGGATAGGTAATTAAGCTTTCATTTCACATTTAAATTTACTTGGTTGTAAGAATTTTGTTCATATACCTAATAAAAAGGATCTTTAGATCCAAAAGTGTAAAAAATGTATCTTCTTTGATTATAGTAAGAATTTAAAAGGTTAGAATCTTTGGGTTCATCTAACTTTTAAAATAATTTATTCTATGGATATGATTTTCAAGGAGCTTGGAGAATTTTTAGATCTTGTGTAGCCAAAAGAAAAATATTAGAGGAAAATAATCCATTTTGAGATTAAGTTCAAGAAATAGGAAGACATAAATGTTGAATAATAGAATGATGGATTACATGATGGAACAAAATAAGAGGATTCAAGTGAGAGTGTTGATCAATTTGAGCATGTGGATGAATACACATAGTCCATTATTCTACCCTTGAGATGATCAAAAAGATAACAAAACCTAATTGATAAGCATAGCCCAACATATTTCTATTTCATATTTTAGTTATCATATATTAGTGATGAGCATATATTTTAAGTAATCTCTCCATTCATATGAGTTTTATTTTTGGATGGAGACCATGTGTAATACCCCTCCGTTTTGCTCTTTTGATCAAACAATGTTCTTCTCCTTTATGTTGTGTTTTATGTTAGTACCTTAACTATGGTACTCGGTTACTATTTGATCGCTATCTATAAAGCAATGTGAAAGTTATATTTTGATGTGATGGTATTTTATTCTGATGTTATCATTATGACATGCTTTGGATTAGTATTGTAAATATTTGAATTAGTGATGCTTTATGCTTTTGATTTAATTATTGATGTTAGATTTTTCAGTTAGTTACATTGTATTGGTGAAGGGGACGGGATTGCACCACTCGCTTGCGAGCGCCCTGTGATTCTATGATTTCCTCTTCACAGTGTGTTTCATTATGTTATATATGTACATGTTGATATACTCTTTGTTCGCAAGTTGATAGGTACAGGACATCAACTCCACCTGGTTTCACAGGTTTGAGTGTGTCCATTGCCCAACGACATTTGATTGGGAGATAGTTGCTAGGTTTTCCATGCCAAGTCATAACCCTAGTCATAGTGTGTCGTCATTTTTAGTTTGGTTGAGTTGTTTTAATATTGTTCAATTTGCCTTGATTTTATTGAAATTGCAAGTTAGAAAAAGGTAAATAAATGGCTTATGTAGTTAAGTGTTGATTAAATTCATCTGGCTATAAATGTTAAAAATGTTATTTAATTTATTAATTAATTTAATTTAATCTTTGATTAGATTTATTTTATTGATTAATTAAATTAATGGTGTGAATTGAATTAAGCTGTGCATTTTGGAATTGATAGGAATTAAATTTGAAAATTGAAAAATGATTTCAAATTTCTTTTTTTGAAAATTTGGAAATGCAAATTGAAAATTGGAGATATTTTCTATTTCTGTTTTTCAAAATTTATGAGGGTGGTTGATGAGATTTTTTTCATTTTTTTTCTTTATTATTTGGATTTTCATGAGTTTTTGAAGAATGATGGAAATTTTGAAAAATAGAGAAGGAAAGAAGATTTTTATTGTTTCTTGTGGGTTTTGGATTGAAATTGCGGAGAAGTTTGTTGATTTGTGGGGAAGAAGCTGAAATCTGAAGAAGGAATCTTTGCACCATTAGCAACCTCTCAAGCTTTAGGATTCAGGTTTTCTTCTTATTAAATTTATTCCATTTTGAAATGATTCACAATTTTATTTGTTGTTTGGAAAATATATTTATAAACTCTGTATGATTTGCAAAACAGACCCATTTTAAATCTTGCTTCAAAATTTGAAAAAAACCTTTGTTTGGAAATGAACTTCTTCAAGGAAAAAATGGTGTTCTTGACTGAAAATTATTATTTTAAATTTGTTTTCTCAATTAATTTTGCAGATTCATTTTGTGAATATATAAATATATATACATATGTATATATATATACTGATATATATATATACATACATATATATATTATATGTATTAATTAATGGGGGTTATGCTGTCAAAAAAAAAAAAATTAAAAGAAAAAATTTACTAACCCTAGCAAAATCGCGGATTTAATCCACAGGGTTTTTTGTTGTTAAAAAATTTATTTAAAAAAAAACCGAATTTTAGGGGCGTCACTAGGGGCTCACCCCCACCGCGCCCCCATGGGAGGCGTGTGTGGGGGAGTTGCCCCCAGTGTGCTCCCCATACCCCGCGGTTGTTGCTAACACAGTCGTCATCCCATGGTCGGTTGTGTAGTCACTGACCTAGCCCTAAACCAATGTGTGTGCAGTAACCTAGAAAATCATGCTTGATTTTTGTAATTTGGGTTTTTATAATATTAATATTTTAATATTATATTTTTATAATATTAAAATATTAATATATATTGATTAATAAAATATATATATTAATATATAATATTATAATATACAATATTGGAATATTGACATATATATATTAAATAATCAAATATATATATATAATATATACACATAAGTATATATATATCATATGAAGATGTACATATAAATATATATTATTTTATATATATAGAGATGTGTTATTAATTTTAATATATGTATATATATTTTTAAATATATACATATATTAAAATATTGATTTAAATAATGGCATGATTTAAATATAATTGAAGAAATTTAATTATTGTGTTCTTAGTCTAATTATTGATTTTATTTTTAAATAATATATATTTGAAAAGATAAATATTGAATTTAAAAGAGATGTGTTTAATAGAAAGATTAAATGATTTTAAAACGATCTATTTTGCAAAGGACCAATAGTATTATTAAATGATAGGGTTTTAAATATGTGTGTTGTCATTCTATAATGTCAACCATTTGCTAATTCGTTGGGTAGTGCATGGTGTCTAGTCAGTGTTTAACCTCGTTTCCATGAACGGGGATGTTTTGTGCCTCCTATGGAAGGAGTAGGTTAGGTGATTTGTGACTCCTTGTAAGGAGTGGCCTTGTTGTGTTTGTTACCTCCACTATTTGGAGTGAGTTTCATTTTGTGTTTCCTCCTAGAGTTGGAGTGGTTGTAATATCTATTTTGTATGCACTTGGATTCCCTTGGTAATTGGTTTGATTGTGTGTTGTCAAGTAGAAGAGTGGCTTATGTTAGGGGCCACTACCCAAAGAGGTAAATTGGGTAACCTTCAGAGGTGGTTTAATCAAGTGATAACTAAATCAATGTACTTAGAAGATTAGGTAGTATTTCACACTAATTAAGATAACTTTGCCTCACTCATAGACACAAGTGCTTGTTTAGGCTTGGGATGAGTGGGAAGGCCTAGAATGGAAAGGTCATCTATCTTGTCTTTACGAAAGGTATTTGATTCCGCATGAGTGAGTATGGGGGCCGAGATTCGGTTGAGGCCACCAAGATAACCCATAGTGGGGGTCGGAGCCTATGAAGATTCCCAGAGGATATCCGATGATGAGTTGTGCGACGACACTCTGTCTAGGACAACAATTGGTATTTTATTTTATGTGTATGGTTCTCTTAGCATACCTGATATGTTTTATATTTGGAAGCAATGTGACCATGATTAGAGTTGTACTTGTGTTGTACGTGTGATTGGTTGTATTAGTATGAGTCAGTCTATGTTAGCCTATGTCTAGAGGTTGACGGTCTTGTCTATGAATCCTTGTTACTATCTCCTAGCATGGGGGGTGGACCTTCGGGTACCACTTGGTTGGGTGGAATGTGCACCTTACTCCGTTGGGTTTTCTTCTTGTTTGTGTTGACGAGATTTTCAGTTGGAGAGCTCGTGGGATCTAGTTACTCTTTATTCTTATTTTCATTTTAGTTGATCTTGTGATTTATTACCCCTCATTTGTTATCGAGGTGGAAATTTGTAATTGTAATCATGCTTATTGGATTTACCTCATTCAGGGAATGAGAGATGTAATCTTATTGTTTAATTATTGTTAAAGGAAATCGCATGGTATCTTTTATTCGTTGATGTAATTTATCATGTATGGAATGTATGAGTTCTTGAGTTCTTTAATAAATAAATGTTATGGTTTCAATTCATGTTTTTTGTTTGGGTCTTAAAGTAAACTCAGTCTCATAACATTAGGGGTTTTTTGCAATGGGTAGTGAACTTGCATGTTAATTGTTCTTAAAAAACAAAAAATAGGTCGTTTGAATAGTTAATTGCAACTTCCTCTAGGTTTGTGTGGCGAGGCATTACACATGGTATCAGAGCCTAGGTTTAAACTCTGGGTACTCTAGGATTATGATGGACCCATTAATCTTTTAGTTGTGTAGCTTTTAAGTTATGTACCTTACCTAATACCTTGGTGTGTGGACAAGGTTTTGTTTTGGATGCAGTTTGTATGAGGGAGTTATATTCCTACTTGTTTGTAGGCTTCCAAGAGTAAGCCTGACCCTAGGGGGAGGATGTAATACCCCTCTGTTTTTCTCTTTTGATCGAACAGTTTTATTCTCCTTTATGTTGTGTTTTTTGTTAGTGCCTTGACTATGGTACTCGGTTACTATTTGATTGCTATCTATAAAGCGATGTGAACGTTATATTTTGATGTGATGGTATTGTATTCTCATGTTATCATTATGGCATGCTTTGGATTAGTATTGTAAATATTTGAATTAGTGATGCTTTATGCTTTTGATTTAATTATTGATGTTAGATACGTCAGTTAGTTACACTATATTGGTGAAGGGGATGGGATTGCACCACTCGCTTGCGAGCGCCCTGCGATTCCATGATTTCCTCTTCATGGTGTGTTTCATTATATTATATATGTACATGTTGATATACTCTTTGTTCGCAAGTTGACAGGTACAGGACATTGACTCCACCTGGTTTCACAGGTTTGAGTGTGTCCATTGCCCAACGGCATTCAATTGGGAGATAGTAGCTAGGTTTTTCGTGCCAAGTCATCACCCTAGTCATAGTGTGTCATCGGTTTTAGTTTGGTTGAGTTGTTTTAATATTGTTCAATTTGTCTTGATTTTATTGAAATTGCAAGTTAGAAAAGGGTAAATAAATGGCTTATGTAGTTAAGTGTTGATTAAACTCATTTGGTTAAAAATGTTAAAAATGTTATTTAATTTATTAATTAATTTAATTTAATTAATAAAATAATTTAATCTTGGATTAGATTTATTTTATTGATTAATTAAATTAATGGTGTGAATTGAATTAAGCTATGCATTTTGGAATTGATAGGAATTAAATTTGAAAATTGAAAAATGATTTCAAATTTCTTTTTTTGAAAATTTGGAAATGCAAATTGAAAATTGGAGATATTTTCTATTTCTGTTTTTCAAAATTTATGAGGGTGGTTGATGAGATTTTTTTCATTTTTTTTCTTTATTATTTGGATTTTCATGTGTTTTTGAAGAATGATGGAAATTTTGAAAAATAGAGAAGGAAAGAAGATTTTTATTGTTTCTTGTGGGTTTTGGATTGAAATTGCGGAGAAGTTTGTTGATTTGTGGGGAAGAAGCTGAAATCTAAAGAAGGAATCTTTGCACCATTAGCAACCTCTCAAGCTTTAGGATTCAGGTTTTCTTCTTATTAAATTTATTCCATTTTGAAATGATTCACAATTTTATTTGTTGTTTGGAAAATATATTTATAAACTCTGTATGATTTGCAAAACAAACCCATTTTAAATCTTGCTTCAAAATTTGAAAAAAACCTTTGTTTGGAAATGAACTTTTTCAAGGAAAAAATGGTGTTCTTGACTGAAAATTATTATTTTAAATTTGTTTTCTCAATTAATTTTGCAGATTCATTTTGTGAATATATAAATATATATACATACATATATATATTATATGTATCAATTAATGGGGGTTATGCTGTCAAAAAAAAAATTTAAAAGAAAAAATTTACTAACCCTAGCAAAATCGCGGATTTAATCCACAGGGTTTTTTGTTGTTAAAAAATTTATTTTTAAAAAAACCGAATTTTAGGGGCGTCACTAGGGGCTCACCCCCACCGCGCCCCCATGGGAGGCGTGTGTGGGGGAGTTGCCCCCAGTGTGCTCCCCATACCCCGCGGTTGTTGCTAACACAGTCGTCGTCCCATGGTCGGTTGTGTAGTCACTGACCTAGCCCTAAACCAATGTGTGTGCAGTAACCTAGAAAATCATGCTTGATTTTTGTAATTTGGGTTTTTATAATATTAATATTTTAATATTATATTTTTATAATATTAAAATATTAATATTTATTGATTAATAAAATATATATATTAATATATAATATTGGAATATTGGCATATATATATTAAATAATCAAATATATATATATATATAATATATACACATAAGTATATATATATCATATGAAGATGTACATATAAATATATATTATTTTATATATATAAAGATGTGTTATTAATTTTAATATATGTATATATATTTTTAAATATATACATATATTAAAATATTGATTTAAATAATGGCATGATTTAAATATAATTGAAGAAATTTAATTATTGTGTTCTTAGTCTAATTATTGATTTTATTTTTAAATAATATATATTTGAAAAGATAAATATTGAATTTAAAAGAGATGTGTTTAATAGAAAGATTAAATGATTTTAAAATGATCTATTTTGCAAAGGACCAATAGTATTATTAAATGATAGGTTTTGAATCGTAGAAATAAATGGTTATTTTATTATTATTTAAAAACAATTAGGGAATTAAATATTAAGTTTTAATTTCATCTTTTGTCTGAAAGAGACGTTATTAAATCAATTTTATTAAGGCAATAAATTACTGAATGTTAATATAGGAAATGGATTTAATATATCCAAAATTAGTTTATTTCCTCGCAATTGCTTTATGTGATTATTTCCTTTGTGTTCATGTTTGGGGAAATGGGTTAAGTGTCTTTAATATGTAAGTCTTCCAAAGGACCCTAGAGGTTGGGGGTTTTCATTTTGTGATGTCAACCATTTGTTAATTCTCTTGGGTAGTGCATGAAGTTATGTCAATGTTATTACCCGGTTTCCATGAATGGAGATTTTTTGTGCCTCCTGTGGAAGGAGTGGATTATGTGATTTGTGACTCCTTGTAAGAAGTGGCTTTGTTATGTTTTTTACCTCCAATGTTGGAGTGAGTTTCTTTTGATGTTTCCTCCTAGAGTTGGAGTGGTTGTAATATCTATTTTGTATGCACTTGGATTCCCTTGGTAATTGGTTTGATTGTGTGTTGTCAAATAGAAGAGTGGTTTTTTTTAGGGGCCAGAGCCCAAAGAAGTAAACTGGGTAACCATCGGAGGTGATTTAATCAAGTGATAACTAAATCAATGTACTTAGAAGATTAGGTAGTATTTCACAGTAATCAAGATAACCTTGCCTCACTCATAGACACAAGTGCTCATTTAGGCTTGGGATGAGTGGGAAGGCCTGGAATGGCAAGGTCATCTATCTTGTCTTTACGAAAGGTATTTGATTCCACATGAGTGAGTATGGGGGCCAGGATTCGGTTGAGGCCACCAAGATAGCCCATAGTGGGGGTAGAAGCCTATGAAGATTCCCAGAGGATATCCCATGATGAGCTATGTGATGACATTCTGTCTAGGATAACAGTTGGTATTTGATTTTATGTGTATGGTTCTCTTAACATACCTGGTCTGTTTTATATCTGGAAGCAATGTGACCATTATTAGAGTTGTACTTATGTTGTACATGTGATTGGTTGTATCAGTATGAGTCAGTCTGTGTCATCCTGTGTCTAGAGGTTGATGATCTTGTCTAGGAATCGTTGTTACTATCTCCTAGCATGGGGGGTGGGCCTTCGGGTACCACTTGGTTGGGTGGAACGTGCACCTTACTCCGTTGGGTTTTCTTCTTGTTCATGTTGACGAGATTTCCAGTTGGAGAGCTTGTGGGATCTAGTTACTCTTTATGCTTATTTTCATTTTAGTTGATCTTGTGATTTATTACCCCTCATTTGTTATCAAGGTGGAAAGTTGTAATTGTAATCATGCTTATTGGATTTACCTCATTTAGGGAATGAGAGATGTAATCTTATTGTTTAATTATTGTTAAAGGAAATCACATGGTATCTCTTATTCTTTGATGTAATTTATCATGTATGGAATGTATGAGTTCTTGAGTTCTTTAGTAAATAAATGTTATGGTTTCAATTCATTTTTTTTGTTTGGGTCTTAAAGTAAACTCAGTCTTGTAACCTTAAGGGTTGTTTGCAATGGGTAGTGAACTTGCATGTTAATTGTTCTTAAAAAAAAAATAGTTCATTTGAGTAGTTAATTGCAACTTCCTCTAGGGTTGTGTGGCAGGGTGTTACACCATGTAGGAGGTGACAATAGCCTTGGATAAATGTGACACCTAGGATCAATTAAGTATTCCCAAGAGATGGAAGGCCATTGGTTAGAAGTGTGTGTTTAAAAATAAATTTAGAGTAGATGGTTAGTTAGAGAGGTACAAAGCTATATTGATGACCAAGGGATACTCTAGAGAGATGAGGTTGATTTTGATGATAACTTATCCTATCACTAAATTTTCATCTATTATATTCCTAATTTTTATTATTGTTTCAAGTATGATTTTGTAAATAAAGTGAATTTAAAAGCTACTTTATTATATGGATATCTTGAATAAAATTTTTGCATGTGATAGCTAGATAGGTTTGAGAGAAAAGGGAAATAATTTTTTTTAAGTTATAGGTTGAAAAAATCATTGCATGGTTTGAAACAATCACCTTGGACATGGTGTCAAAATTTTGATGTTCTTACATTGAATTTGGGTTTTGTGAGAAGCCAAGAGAATCATTGTGTTTACATGAAATATATAATGTAGCATCCCTAATTTGTCTTCTTTTGGATGTCTATATTGTAGTGTTATTATTTTATTATATGTTATCAACCTTATTGGTTAATGTTATGTGTAATAATGGTGTGTTCACTTTTCATTATACTTGTGTGTGTATATAATATTATTAAATGAACATTTAGAAAAGAACAGAAAAAAAAAAAGGGAAAAATCTAGATTTTTCAATATTGTCTCTTATTTTCGTTAAGAAGATAAAATTGTATTTTATTTTATTCCTAAATTTTAATTTGAGTCTTGAGAAGGAAAAAGAAATATTTTTTTTTAAAAAGAAGAAAAAATAATTAGTTTTAATATTTTTATTCTTATTCTTCTCCTTCTTATCATAATTTTTCATTACGCAAGAGAGAATGAAAATGAATAAGTTTGAATTCTTGAAAATTCAAAGGTGCTTTTATGGATGAAGTGAAAGAAGTTGTTGCTACTGGATTAATTGAATTCTCCATTTTATTTCTAAAATTTATAAAATGTTTAGGTAGGCTTTTTCTCATTAAATTTTATAGAAAATGAGTTTGTGGATAATTAATCAATATACATTGTCGTAAAAATTATGTTATTTCATCATTTATGTGAAAAATAAAATTAAAGATATGTTAATAGTGATATAGGTATTTATTATTTTATGTATAATTTTTTTAACTATTTATTAATTATTTTCACCAAGGGCTATACTTAAATATATTATATTTTGTGTTTTATGATTAAAATAAGTCAACTATGGTTTTTTTAGAAAATTGCTTTAATTGACATGAGAAAAACTAGTTGTTCTAGTTTTATAAATTTTGTTTTATGAATTAGCTTTTTCTAAAACTTTGGGAAACAATTAAAAGATATTTTTTGTAAATCATATATTGAGAACTTAGATATACCTAGATTATAAATAATGAGATAAATTAATAATTTAGTGATTTTTTGTTTGCATTGACAATGTAAGAATTAAATTTTATTTGACATTCTTTGTGTCATATTTCTAATTGTAAAAGTAGAAAGGTAATCATAAGTTGTAAAATTATGAAGATTACCAATGTTTATTGACTTATAATATGTCCTATAGGTTAGGATGATAGATACCTTGATTTCTATTAGAAGTGAAAAGGTCAAAGGAGTAGGAGTGGTTGGATGTCCTTATCTTAGATGGATACGCATTGACATCATCTTCTCTACTTGATCCCAACACATGTCAACATATCTCCTTAACAAATCTGCCTATGATTGATCTTGTTAATCTTGTTGTAGGCACCACATCATGGTTAAGATATACTTTTCTCAATGGTAGAATGTCCACATGTTATTTATGCATTTATTGTGTTGTCTAGCACTACTAGCTAATAGATCTGTGAAATAAGTATTTTGGCTTTCTTATTGGTATGCATATTGTTCTATCTTTTAGTAGGGTGTTTTATGGTTGGTATAGTTAACCTTATGATGTAGTCAACAATTGAGAAACCAAAGAGGTTTGTCAATTGTTGGATCCTTCCTTCACAAAATCAACACTTGAGGAAATTTTAAATAAAAAATCTAGCATAAAATATTTTATTACATTCATAAAAATACTAGTGTAATGCCCCTTTGTGCTTCGTGTGTGTTTGTTGATGTCGTTTTCTTTCCATTTCACTTTGCAGTCTAGTGTTGTGTAGCAGTGTGTTCATTTAAATGATGTTCGTGAGTGTGCCTTGTTTAATTATTTCGTTAAATAGAGCACATTGGAATTAAAAGGCCTTGGGATAATTGAAATAAAAGGCTTTAGAATAATTTAATATAAGATTTTATTGATTAAATTAATTAATTGATTTCTTTATAAATTGAAACTTTAATGAAATATTAAGATAAACACATTAAATTATGATATTAGATAAATAAATAATTACAAGTAAAGTTTCAATGGGTAATTTTATTCTATTTTGGCCAAAGTGGCAAGCCACTATTATATTGTATTATATATTTAATAAAATTATTACAAAATCTAGTTCTGGGGAGCATACCGGCAAGAAAGAACCAGTAAGAAAACCTCTGGTTATAGCTCTGAGCATGCAAAAAGTAAATAGTTACAAAGTCCACCTAGATCGTTTGTACAAAGATGTTTCAATGGGTAATTTAAATAAAGATATTTATTAATAAATTTATTGCGATGGTGGTAAAACAATAGTGAAAATTAAATTAAATTAATTAATAAAAGGAAATTATATTAATTATTTTTCTAGGAAGTGGATTGCAGTTACACGAGTGAAAAGATAAATTAATTAGTTAATTAGGGAATTGGGGGCTTTTTGCAAAAAAAAAATTAGAAGAAAATCTTGTTTTTAGGGGTGTTGGTCATGAATGATTCTTGTTCTTGAATAAGTAATCTTGGGTTTTTCTGAGAATAATTTTCTCCCTATTCCTGGAGTATCTTGTTTTCTTGGAGGCATGAAATTTCATATGTTTTCTTGGATTTTTCCACTAGATTCGGGGTTTTTACAAAGGTTGTTGGATTTGGAAGAGTTTGGAGCTGTACATTTGCAAATTGAAGCTTTGAGAGAAAATTGGAGCTACGACTTGGAAATTTGGACCCAATATCAACTTGCAACTTAGTCAACCAATTATATCCTAGTTTCATTGCTCATAGTTTCTTACTTTTGTTTAATTTTGAAATGAAATAATTAATTGATGGAACCTCTGAAAAATTATGAATTATAAGTTATCTTTGTAAAGAATTTTGTGTGTATTCTGTAAATCTCTTCTTTGAATGCTTCCTTGGAGTCATTTATTTGGTTATTAACCCAATCTGGTTATATCTTGCAATCAATAAATTTGATGTGATGATTCGCCTCCACCTGCTAATTGAAATTGCTTGAAAGACTCGTAACTTCTTAATAAGCCATTGTGTGTAGTATAGTGTTCTCTCACAGTCAAATACAATTGTGGAGTCTGAAAATTTCTTAAGTCATTTTTGGTGTCTTAAGTTTGGAGATTTATTTCTTAAATTATGGTATGTGCATTTGGTCGGTTTGAGGCGGTGGATTTATGTCTTGTTCTATTTTCTCAAATATTACATGTCAAGCCTTGTCTTGGTCATGGCTTGCTTCCCCTGCCTTACTTTATGGCTTTAACAATGTTTAGCTCTGTTAGTTTGTAGTTGGTTATAACGTTGGGAAATTTTTGGATGAATTGCTTTACCTTATCTTGGCCTTTGAGCTCTTTCTATGCAACCATTCAGCACCGCCACTATTTGTAGTAATTAAATTAAAAGATCATTTGTTAGTCAAAATTCCTTATAGTCAACACTCATGTCATCTTCCCATAGACTCATGCTTTGCATTCGATAATGATAGAAAGCCTTTACTTTGCCTTAGTTGCTGAGAAATATTTTGTGCCTCCAAATTGAATGATAGATACTCTTGTCTCTTCACCTGCCTTCAAAAATTTTGGTGTTGCATTCCTCACTCGCGCCTTGTCTTATGGTGAATTTAACCTCTTTTGATAAAACCTAATTAGTGCATTTTGTTCCTGTAGAATACATAGGAGCAATCGAATCATGTTTGGTAATATCGATTTGATTAACTTGAAGTTTGGGAATAAACAGTTGTACATATGGACATTTAGTTTCAATAGGTATCTTCTTCAGTTCGTTGTGTAACTGACTTATTTCTTAACCGATGTTTGTGTAATCGTTGTGTGTGTGAGTTTGTTGGTAATTGCCCGATGATTATGCGTATTGAATGCATTTAAACCTATTTTTATCGAATATCTTCTATCACCTATCACTCATTTTAATCGATGTTGATTTACATCGAATGATTTTGTATTGAGATTCGATTTAATGTAATATATATATTTATATGAATTGCATGTGTATTATGTATCCTTGATCATTGTGGTCTACACACCTTGTATAGCTGACTGTTAATGGACATATATATATGGTGTTATTATGTTAATATATATGTATTTTCATTTAGATTCATGTTGGAAATTATGTATTTTAAAAGTTTAAATTAGAACTTCAAATCAAAAAAAACTAGTGTATATATAAGTATATTCTTATATATATATATATAATTTGGTATATAAATATATATAGGTGTATATTTGAATGCATTAAGAGACTATTGTGTTTAATGTTAAGTGATTGCATTTATAAATAAAATAAATAGAGAGAATTATTAATTAAAAGAAATTTAGATTATGACATTAGAATAATTTTAGTTTATGATGAATATCATGAAATTAGAAATGGATACATCATATAGCACTATGATTTCCATGATTTTGTTGGTAACCCACTCTTGTATCTACTCTTCTATTATTGTTTGAATTTTTTATGTGAAAACAAGTGAATGGATATTGTTTGGGAATGAAAGTGGATTTTTTTCATGGCTATGTTATCTTGTGAAATGAATATTGGAGTCATCCAAAGGCTAGGGGAAGTGGTCTTTTTGATGTTGTCTTTTTTATTCTCGTGTGATGATTATTTTGTATTCATGGAGTAATTGATGATCTTTAGCCTTGCACAGTGTGTTCTCCTATGTGATTGAGCCTTTGAATTTGTGAGCGGGCAGGGTTATGCGTCGCCATGTTGTATTGTTATGATTTTTTGTGATTTTGCAAGGGGTCTTACTCTAGATTCTATTGGGGTCTCCTAGTTGTCAGTAGGGGAGTGGCTCTCGATGGGGATCTGACACACAAAGTGGCATCTAGGTAACCCATGTGGGAGTTTTGTAATTAAGTGATAACCTAAAATGAGCTAAGGGGTTGGGTAGTAATCACACTAATCAAGATAAGTGAATGCATCACTCATAGCTCAAGTGCTTGTTTAGGCTTGAGATGAGTTGAGAAGGCCTGGAATGGCAAGATCAATTGTCTTGCCCTATTGGAAGGTATGTTGATCCCGCATGTGTTTGTATAGGGGTATGATGGCTAGTAGAGGTGGCCAAGGTAACCCAAGATGGGGGTTTGGTAGCCTAGGAAGGTTAACCCAGGGTAACCCATAGCAAACTATGTGATGGCACTCCTCCTATGACAAGCTGGTATTCCCTTGTCTCTTGTTTTCCCTTAGATGTTTATGCACCTCTATAATTGATGTTACTGTTGTTTTATGTTGGTTCTTACTTGTTCAGTGACATCATAGTAACCTTGTGTTTTATTTTGTCTTTCACTTGTTTTTGATGGTGGTACCCTTTGCTATCTCCTAGCATGGGGGTGGGCCTTTGGATTCCACATGGTTGGGTGGATAGTGCATTGTACTCCATTAGGTTCCCTCTCCTTTTTCATGGTTTTGGTGACTTCTTATGGATTGGAGACTTCTTCTTTGTACCAGCCCATGTGGATTTTTACTCATGTACTTGTATTTTATCATATTTTGATGTATCATGTATCATGCTTGGATGTGTACTCCTTATTTGTATTCGAGAAGACACTGTTGTACAGATGTATAATGTAATGATGTAAATTCAGATTGAACTCTCTCTTATGTAATGAACTATTGAATATATGTTTTTTTATGTAACTTAATGGATTGGATCAAAAGAAATCAATGTAACATATATGTTATGGTTGTATCATATTTATCTTGTTAATGTGATGGTTATTGTAGCTTCTTAGTTTAGGTGAAATCTAATTAACGTAGTGTCTTTCAGTTCTTACTCATTTAACTATTGGGAATTAAGTAGTGTAGTCACAGGCCTTAAAGGACTTAGGTTAGATTGGTGTTAAATATTTCATTTGCATTAGATTGTTAAATGCACTTTCAAAAATTGTTTCAGGGTTTTTGTGTGGTCCTCTAGGGTTTTCTGGCAGGGCATTACAACTGGAAGTCTACAAACTCATAAAAATAATTATTATAATCCATGTTGGATTCTCTATCTATAACTATAATCAACTACAAGCAAGATTCAAACTCATATGCAAACTCCCACAAGAAGAGTTCTGGAAATCACCAAAAATCACTACAACTCCATAAACCCATCACTTTCTTCTTATCATTGCTCCCTTATTCCTTTGTGTTTTGTAAAACATTTTTTAGGTTTTGTGTGCCTCCTTCTCATCTTTTAGAAACATTTTGAATTTTTGAATTTTGTTATTGTATGAGAAATTTATGCTTTTTTTCTGAGATTGGTCCTCTTAGTTACAACTTCTGACCATCTCCTCTCCTGGTCAAATATTTTGAATGCTCATGACTCCTTCCTTGGTGTGGTTTTTTATCTTCTTGGCATATGCATTCAATATAAATTCAAAAATTGTCTTCTCACCTCTCAACCCACTCTTTAGACACTTCCTCCATGCCTTGCATCCCCTTTTTTCAACAAATACAAATTCAATTTTTTTGAATAGTTACAATTTACAATAAATGCCCACTCACACGCTAGGCGTGGGATTTTTCCTTTTTGGAAAATTACAATTTTTAAACATTTTAAATCAGCTAATAAGTGAATTAGTTAATCAATTGATTTTCTTTCACAATCCCAATATCAAACCTTATTGTGCTGGAGGGGTTGAATATTTAACTAAATTGTGCATGTAAGAAAAACCAAGACAAAACTCAAAAATTAAAATTAATATATTTTTTGATGTCCAAGATTGTTTGTGCACCTAAATGCTCCTACATCAAACAACTCGAGTAAATTAAATGTTCCATGAGTGAGAACTCATGAATATTTGAATATCTTGTGTTTGTTCATCATCCACCTCTCTTCCTTATCTGCTTGATTTTTTTTCTTCTCTTTTCTATGAAACCTCCTATCTCCTCTATCATTCATCTTTCCTCTCTTTCTTCCTCTCATTTAATTCATCTTGTTGCACCAAGGTTCATCTTCCCACCTCACTTTATCACTCTTAACTTCTGCATATAAATCAACACTAACAAAATCATTGAAATCAATAAATTCTTTATGCACATTCCCTTCACCTATTTGTTCTTCACTTTATTCTTCCTCTATTTTGCTTTCTTTCTCTCTTACTACAACATCTTCTTCAATATCCTCATACCATTAAATTCTAACCATATTACTTATATAAAAATTAAATTCATCAAAAATTTCACAAAATACAAATTTTACCTCTTCTTTCAATGCTACAAATTTTGCTTCCCCTGTTGTCAATACAAGCCACTCCTTTTCAACTGCTGCAATCTGCTTTAATAAGTCATCTTCTTCTCTATTTTCCACTACTCCTTCACCTTCCTCATTCACTATCTTCCCCATATATTCTTCTTCACTTTGTGTAATCTCTTGTTCCTTTGTTGCTGCCCCAATATTTTCTTCTTGATTATTTGTTGCAACATTGTTATTTTCTTCTTTCATCTCATCCCTTGCACTCGGTTGTTTTATTTTATTCAATATATTTATGTTCTTACAAGAACCAATCACTACCCCAACTTTGAAATCATCTCCCCCAACACTTTCTTTTACCTCTTCTGCATACAAATCAACATTAATAATTTCTTTACAAAACTCAAAAGAAGGACAGAATACCTCTATTTTTTTTATTGCACCCTCTTTTCCTTTGCATGTAATTTTAATTTTCTTTTCTTTTATGTCATCAAAAAAATGCACATCTACTGCTACCACTTTCTTTCTCCATTATTTCCTTGTGCCTTTCTTCTTTCCTTGATTTCTTTCATTTTCATTTGTGTGGGTTGCTCCCACATGACTTTCTTTCCATACTCTTTCCACCATAGGGTTGCAACACTACGCTTCAACATTCTCCTTTTCACTGTCCTCTTTGCCAAACTTCCAATTTTCCTCTTTCTTCTCTTCACTGTCATCTAAATTACAAATTCTTTTCCTTCTTCATTTTCTGCATAAAAATCATTACTTACAAACTCATTATGAAACAAACAATGTAAGTTCACTTCATCTATTTTTTGATCTTCCTCAACTATAGCTTTCTTCTTCATTACCAAGCTTTCCTCATCGCTATCCAATCTTACTTCTATCTTCTTCAACACTACAAACAACTTCTTTTCTCACTTTTTCTCAATACTCTTCCAAAAATAACATTCTCACAGGTCTTCGAATGACCCATCTTGTCTTCTTTTTCATAGTCATTTTAGAGACTCACAAGTCCCTCTACAATTATAAGTCCTCCTTGCAACAATCTCTCACTCACACAACTATCCTCTACCCAACAAATACTCTAGAAGATGCTTCCTCTACCCACCCTCTCTCAGTGGAGGAACTCTACACCTTATACCCAACTTTATCTTCGCTAGAGGATAGTAGTCACGGGTCTTCTTCCATACCTACAACAAACAAAAATTCTCACAACTCTCTCATGGATCACTCTTCACCCGCAGGTCCTGTTGTATACTCTGCACTCTCAAGATCTTTTGGCTCTAATAACATTTTATGTAGTCAACAATTGAGAAACCAAAGAGGTTTGTCAATTGTTGCATCCTCCCTTCACAAAATCAACACTTGAGGCAATTTTAAATAAAAAATCTAACATAAAATATTTTATTACATTCATATAAATATTGGAAGTCTACAAACTCTAAAAAATAATTATTAGAATCCATGTTGGAAGCTCTATCTACAACTATAATCAACTACAAGCAAGATTCAAACCCATATGCAAACTCCCACAGGAAGAGTTCTGGAAATCACCAAAAATAGCTACAACTCCATAAACCTTTCACTTTCTTCTTATCATTGCTTTTTTTTAGACCGGCCCTCTTAGTTACAACTTCTAACCATCTCCTCTCTCGATCAAACATTATGAATTCTCATGACTCCTTCCTTGGCATGGTTTTTTCTCTTCTTGGCATATGCATTCAATGGAAATTCAAAAATTGTCTTCCCGCCTCTCAACCCACTCTCTCCACTTCCTCCATGCCTTGCATCCCCTTTTTTCAAAAAATGCAAATTCAAATTTTTTAATAGAGTTACAATTTACAATAAATTCCCCGTCATAGGATGGGCGTGGGATTTTCCTTTTTGACAAATTACAATTTTCAAACATTTTAAATCAACTAATAAGTGAATCAATTGGAATTTTTTTATAATCCCAACATCAAACCTTATTGTATTGGAGGAGTTGAAGATTTAACTAAATTATGCCTGCAAGAAAAACCAAGACAAAACTCAAAATTTAAAATTAATATATTTTTTGATGTGCAGGATTGTCTATGCACCCGAATGCTCATGCATCACCCTATTATCTGATGTGAGGTAGGAGTACTTGGGTACACTACACAATTAAGAGATGAATACACTACATAATTAAGAGATGCATCTAGATGGGGTTTGGTACCTTGTGTGTATGTTGTTGATTGTATATTCTTTATATTTTATTATAGTGTCTTAGTTGTATTCTTATATCAGCTAATTTACTTTTATTTTTATGTATTCTATTTTTGTGTGTCATATTATGAGTGATTGTATTGTATGAGTGTTTATGAGTTTATAAATTTTGTAATCGGCGGTGTGATCATGTATGTGTTTAATATGGTTCTATGAATGGAAATATGTAGTGATGAAATGAGCTATTAATTAATAATTATTGTTGTGTGTAATTTCCACACTCTTGGATCATTGATTGGATGCCTCATTTCTGGACTAACAATTGGGGGGGAAAGGGACATCCTCATGGCGGGTTCAAACCTTCCCCATCGATAGAAAAATCTTGGAGGAATTAGCTTGCAGAGTTGAGTTTGGAATGTAATGCCCCGCCACGCAACCCTAGAGGAAGATTCAATTCACAATAAAAGTGTACTAATTTATTTTTTATTAAAGTGAATTAAACATACATGTTCATCTATAATTGACAACATCCCCTAAGGCTACATAAACGAGATTACTTAAATCCCCATTAACATTGAACATTAAAAATTCATTGCATTAAACAACACAAGTAATATACATTCATTCAACATAACTAAATAACAAGATAAGAAGATAACATCCATAACATATATCCATTACATGAACAACTGATTACAACACTCATTTCCAGAATGAGTCATAAACACATAAGTGTTACCATTACATAAATCCACCTAATAAATACAAGAGGGGTAAAACCAACTTATAACATTTTGAAATACAACAGTGCTAGAAACGAAAACAAGATCCGCGAGCTGTCCAACTGGATGTCTCGCCTCCATGTATTGAAGATCAAGGGGGATCCAATGGTTTATCGTACATGTTCCACCCAACCAAGTGGTACCCGAAGGCCCACCCCCCATGCTAGGAGATAGTAACCACATAACATGGACAAGGTTCTACTACCTCTAACCAAAGGCGGACTCATACTGACACATACTGACTCAACCAAACACATGCACAATATAAGTCTAACACTATCATGGTCACATTGCTTCCAGACATAATATTAATCAAGTATGATAAAGACTCCATACACACAACACACATCTCAATGTTATCCTAGACAGAGTGTCATCGCACGGTTTGTCATGAGATCTCCTCTGGGCATTCTTCATAGGCTCCAGTAATCCTGGTGACCTCAACCGAATTTCGGCCCTCATACTCACTCATGCGGAATCAACTATCTCTCGTGAGGATAAAATAGTTGGCCTTGCCATTCTAGACCTTCTCACTCACCCCAAGTCTAACCAAGCCCTTGCGTCTATGAGTGAGGTTAAATTATCTTAATTAATGTGAAGTGCATCCTAAACAACTAAGTACATTACTTTAATTTTCACTTGTTTAAATCACTTCTGAAGGTTACCCGATTTACCTCTTTGGGCTCCGGCCCCTAACAAAAGCCACTCTTCTAATGGATAACACGCTATACAAAACTAGACTCCAAGGGTATCACAGGTGCTACAGAACTAAACAATGCAATCTCTCCTATTCTAGGAGGAAACAATTAAGGAAACCCATTCTAATACTTGGAGGAAACAACACATAAAGCACTACCCAAGGGAGAACGAACGATTGACTTAACAAGAATCAACCCATAACCTTTGGAATACTTTACAATTTAAAACATAATCAACCGTTCCCAAAGCAATCAACATAAGGGAAAATAATATAAAAATGTACTGGCAATTTGAAATACACTATATTTGGATATCTTAGATCCATTTCCTTATCTAATGCTTCTCACATAAATTAAAATAATATCATTCTAATTTTTTATTAAAGCAAATAATAATCCCTTCCATTAAAATAAATATCTTTTCTCTAACTTACTAGCCATGCACACTATTTGTTTCAGTTTAACTTGTTGTCTAAAACTTTGCATGCAATCATATGTCAACATAGAATATTAAAATATAAATACTTAAATATAATGGAGCATATCATATATATTTAATTACATATAATTTATTTGTATTCTAAACTATATTTAAAATAAACTTGCAATAAGCATTGTTTATTAACCTCTGGTTTTTTTTTTTTTTCCAAACAAATAACTAGGAAGTCAATTAAATTAATTTTGTATAAAAATTCAAACTCAAACACTAATTTCCAAATTTGTAAATACATTTATATTAAATATTATATAATAATATTTAATATAAAATATTCACAACTTACATTCTATAAAAGAACATTATATGAAAAAATTTATAAAAAAACAAAGTTTTAAATACGAATTTACATTCGCATTAATACCCAAAAGTGATAGTGACTGGAAATCGAAGCGCGCATAGGAAAAACCATTAACAATAATATAAAAAAAAAACAAAAGAACAAATGACAGTGTGTCGGTGGTACCTTGTACCGGTCGGCCACACCCTTAACAATGTATTGGGGGCAGCGCTTCCCATGGGACAGCGCTTTCCCCACCTCTGTATGCATGCGGTGGGTGGTGGGAGTTGACCTCCCCACCAACCACTGTCACAACAAATATTTTTTTTAAAATAAATAAAATTTCATTTGCTTAAAAGAAATCCGGTATAAAATGAAACTAATTTCTTAAGACTTCTCAATGAATTTCTTCAAAATTTGTTTCACAGACACGTCATACGGATGGCAATTTTTCAACATTATGTATTAAATCCTTAACTTCATATTAAATTTATATATATAAATATATTATGTGTATTAATATTCAAGAATATAATACACATAATATATAAATATATATATATATATATATATTTACACATAATTAAATTACTAGTAAAATTGAGAAAATAATAAAAAAACCAGTAACAGGAAATTAATAAAATATTTTTCCCAAAATATCTTCCTAAATTCAAGAGGTTTAAAATTAATTTCTTTTAAACCATTCCTTCAATTTTCATATAATATAAAAGTAGGAAAATTAAACGCATCTTGTTTTTTTTTTCATTGAAATTTTTCTAAGAGGGTTTGATTTGAAAACCAGATCTAATTGTTTTCTAAAAGAATTAAAATTTCTTCAACAATCTAAATGTTTGAAGCACAATCTAAGGTTTAAATTAAACAATGATTCTACAATTTCCCCATTTACTGAATTAAATCCTATAGTAAATTTATACAATCTTCCCCAAATTTTAGATTAATTTAAATCTAATTTCTATTAACAAATCCTAATTCCCAATGAATTCAACAAATATATTTCTTAAACAATATATATTTGTTTTGAACAAACAAGAACAAGAACAACACAGAACAAAACCTAGATTTCCAAGCTACAGGAAAAGATAAATTTCCGATGCAAGCCTCCTCCAAAGATCTCCTGAATTTTCTTCAACCGTGCAATGAATCCAATCCAAAACTCAACTAATGCAAACAAACTTTCTTCAAACCCTTCTCTGTGCAAATTTTCCAAAAAATTATTCTCTGCTTTCCAGAAAACTTTTCTCTTCCCAAAATCTTCTTCTTCTTGAATGAATCAATTTTCAATCAACACTCCTTCTTAATTAAACATGCACTTCAGTCCTCAATCAAAAATATCTTAAACAACCTAAATCTAATTGAATGCAAAATTGAATATTACATATTAATTTAATTTTCCATTTTCAAAAACCCACTTTCAATTTAAAATGCAATTTCAAATATCCTTCAATTTTTTTGCTTTTATTTAATTTAATTCAATAAAACTTAATTAATTAATTGTAATTATTTAATAACTAAATTCAACCCTTTTGAGATTTAATTTAATTTAATTTAATTTTATTTTATTATTAACTTTAAATATAACATCTAAGCATAATTTTAATTTAATACAAAATAATCACCACTTTTAACCAATGCAATCATTCTAAAAATTGATTAAATAATCACACACTTTTCATAATCAAATAACATTAAAATAAGGTAAACTATGACTCAACAAACGAAACTGACGACACACTAAGGCTAGGGCGTAGGCTTGACACATGTTACCTAGCTACTATCTCCCGTTCAACTTAACCGTTAGATCGACACACTCAAACCTGTGAAACCAGGTGGAGTCGATGTCATGTACCTGCAACCTAAAAACCTAATAAACAACATCATATAGTATATTCAGCATATAATACACACTGTGAAGAAGAAATCATGGATTCGCAAGGCGCTCGCAAGCAAGTGATGTGAAATTGTCCTCTTCACCAATACACTCATCAAAGACTGACATTAACATCATTATCAATAATCTCATGTTAACTCTACTAACATCATTAAACCATTAAAGCATGTGAAATAAAAATCAGATAAACACATCACCCAATAATAGTTGTCGTTCAATAGTAGCGATCAAAACATCATAACAAAATATGTCCAGTATCAAAGTAGCTACAGCTAACAAAGCATAAAACAATCAGAACAAGAAGCAAAACGGAGGGGTGTCACATGGAATCCCTCAATTTTTATATGTGTTTATACATGGCCACTTTCTACATGTGGTATTCGCTTATGGCTTATTATTTTTATTATCATTATGACAATTGTATTTTTTACTCTTTTATATAATTAACATTATGAATGATGTCATCTTCATTATTAGTACTTTTATGTAATTATAAGGTTTACATATCTTTCTAATGAACTATTAATTCTTATAGATTATGACATGAATAGTACAAATATGTGTTAATTTATTACTGAGTTTAAAAAATAGCTATATATTTGAGTATGTTACATATAATATTTAAATTATAAGCATTCTTATATGTTGATGATATATTATTTATTGGTAACAATAATGTGATGATTAGAGAGCTCAAAACTTAACTTTCTTGAGCATTTGACATGAAATATTTAGGGAAAACCAAATATATTTTCTAATGCCCTGCCACGTAACCCTAGAGAAAGATGCAACTACTTACGAAAGCGAACAATTTTTTCTTTTAAAGTGTACTAATAACATGAAAGGTTCACTACACTATTGCAAACATCCTCTAAGACACACAGCTAAGTTTACAACTGAATCCCATAACATAAAACAATAACCCATTCATAGAATATAAATAATTACTTATGAATTTAAAGATCATACATCCAAAGCAATAAACATCACATAAGATAGAAGTACATAAAAGATCCATAGATTACATTCATTCCAATAATGTTTACAAAACTCATTCCCAAAATGAGGAAGATCGTACAATAGTATTACAATTTACATCTTGAGTCCTCCTCGAATACAACTGAGTGATACAAATACAAAGTATCCAACTGATACAATAAATCATAAGAATGGAACATAGCAACTGGTACACACGAGCTCTCCAACTGGAAGATCCTGCCATCACAAACATAAGAAGGGAACCCAACGGAGTAAGGAGAACATTCCACCCAACCAAGTGGTACCCGAAGGCCCACCCCCCATGCTAGGAGATAGTAACAAGGCTTCCTAGACAAGACCAACTACCTCTAGACATAGGCTATCACATGGTTGAATTAACCAAATACAAGTGCAACACTAAAAAATTGGTTACATTACTTCCAGAGTTATAATAATAAAGTATTCATCTAAACCATACACACAAACTATTGTCATAGGAAGAGTGTCATCACACCAACTTGACACGGGTTACCCAATGTGGATCTTCACAGGTTATTGCCCCCCTATCTAGTTAAACCCTGGCAACCTCAACCGATCCCCAGCCCACACTCTCACTCATGTGGGATCAACTTACCTTTTGAAGGGACAAGGCAGATGACCTTCGCCATTCCAGGCCTTCCCACTCATCCCAAGCCCAAATGACCATTTGAGTCCATGAGTGAGGCTAACTTATCTAAATTAATATGAGTTGCTGCCTGAAACCCCTAATTACTTTTAAAGTATTATTTTCACTTGATTAACTACTTTCGATAGGTTACCCAGTTTACCTCTTTAGGGCTCTAGCCCCTAATGAAAGCCACTCTCCTACTGACAACACATGGATCAAATCCAACACCCAAGGGTAACTCAATGCACAAAACCAAACAATAATTCCCACTCCTAAATATAGGAGGCAACACATCCCCATTTGTGGTAACCGAGTGATTCACTAAATACAACCATACGCACTACCCAGGGGAAATCAAAGGGATAACAATAAAATACAACAACCCCAAATGTCAAAATACCTCATCTGGAAGACTTACAAAATAATGACTAACACTTTTAACCAATTTTCCCCCAAAACGTAACCAGCAGAAATCACATACAAAAGGGCAATAAAGACAGGAAATAAATCTACAATTAGGATTTCCTAAATCCTTTTTCCCTTTAGTGAATACAGTAATATATATTTTCCAAATAAACTAATTAAATAAAATCCCTTTTACAGACAGAGGAGGAAATTTAATCTATGTATTATTTCAATTCCTCAATTACTTTTAAATAAAAAAATATCAATTCGTCTAATAGATTATTCTATTTAAATCTTCTATCCGTACATATAATACATGCACCTATTTAAAAACAAATCATTTAATTATATATACATATATGAATATATACATAACTATATATATACAAATATATAATTATATATATATTCCATATATACATATACCTTAATTAAATATTTAAAATCTAAGAACAAAATTCCAATAAAATAAACATACATATATATTCAATATATATATATATACATATATATATTTATATTTATATATTATATATATTTATTTATTTAAGTTACAAATATTACAAATTAAAAACTCAATCAAAATAAAGTAACGGCGGAAGTAACTGTCGATTCAAATGGAAGATCCCAAGGCAATTAAGGGGCCGCATAAAGTATTTGGGGGTGGATGTGTCTCCTCATAGCCGAACCCCCATTTACATGGGGCAGTTGTGGAAGGGGGCAGCGCTAGGCACTGCCTCCCCCACAGCGCCTCCCATGGGGGCGTTGTGGGGAGAGCCCCAGCCTCCCCAAAATATTGAATATAAAACTTAAACTTTTACTTCAAATTTATTGTGAATTTAAATACCATTCATCGTACAAAAAACTTAAACCGATGTTTTCAAAAAGAAAATTTACAGAGACACCATAACTATATGAATATTTATATGTTTATAAATATATATGTATGTATATATATATATATATATATATATATATATATATATATATATATATATATATATATATATATATATCAACATATATATATTTATAAATTTAATCAGAGCTTTACTCTAATCAAGGAAATAATTTTCAAAAGTAGTTTTCTACAAGAAGATTTCACGAATTCACGAGGAAAACCAAAATTATAGAGATTTTCTACATAAGAGTTTCACAATTTCAACATGAGGTTTTCAAATTCCTCCAAGTAAACAAATATAGTAAGGAGAAGATCAACAGTTTTCTACAGACAATATTTACCAAAAGTTCCCAAGAGGTTTTTCTATCAAATTCTACAAAGAATTTTAATTCCTTCCCAACAGAGATTTTCCATTTTCCTAATGTTTTTCTTCTAGGTTCTTCATTGTTAAACAACAATCCCAAATAAAATTTGCAATAATTTATACTCAAGATTTCACAAAAAATTTTAGACACGGTATTTTACAATTTTACAAAAAACTCAAAATCTTCTTAGTTTGCACAAGCAATCTTTTTCCAAACAGCAAATTAATCTAAGAATCTTTCCAAAATGAAATTAAATTAAATAACAAAGGAACCTGAATTCCAAACGCTTGATGTAATACCCCTCTGTTTTGCTTCCTGTTCTGACATCTTTTCATGCTTTGTTTTAGATTAGTTACTATGATACTTTGCGTACTTTATCATGTGTGTTATTTAATCACTATTTATAGAGCGATGAACTATTGGTGTGATGCGATGTGGTTTATCTGATGCTTGATTTGATATGCTTTAATTGGTGTTAAATTACTTATTGTTATAACATGTATTGTATATGAGATATTTGAAGTATTATGGAAATGTCGGTTTATGATGAGTGTATTGGTGAAGGGGACGAGATCGCATCACTCGCTTGCGAGTGCCCTACGATTCCGTGATTTCCTCTTCACGGTGTGTATTTTATGCTGCTTATATATATATGATGTTGGCTACTTTGTTTTCAGGTTTGCAGGTACATGACATCGACTCCACCTGGTTTCACAGTTTTGAGCGTGTCGATCCAACGACTAAGTTGAACGGGAGATAGTAGCTAGGTAACTTGTGTCAATTCTACACCCTAACCATAGTGTGTCGTTAGTCGTGTTTGATGAGTCATTTATTGCCTTGTTTTACATATTATTTAATTCTGAAGGGTTCTTGTTTATGGAAATAAATATTTAGAATTATTGCATTAAATAATGTTGATACTTGTTTAATTAAATTAGACATTGTGGATAAAAGTTTTATTTAAATTAATTAATTAAATTTAATCCAATGGGTTGAATTTAGTTATTAAATAATTAAAATTAATTAATTAAATATAATGTTGAGAAAATTAAAAGAAGAGGGGAATTTAATTCATTTGAATTTAAATTTCAATTAGTGGTAATTCAATTTGGAATTATTAAATTAAAATTGGTTGTTAGAAGATATTTTATTTTTACCAGCATGTTAGAGTTAAAATTAATGAAGAGGTTGTTGAAAAATTATTCACGGAGAGAATTGAGGATTTTGAAAGAAGAGGAAAGCTTCTTCAAGGGAGTGTGAGGATTTTTTTTTTTTAAAGATATTTTTTGGGGAAGAATGAAAAATTGGAAAATACACAGAGGATTGTAGAGTTTCTTGGCTTCAGGAATTGTTCTTTTTCATTTGATGTGATTATTGGATACAATTTTGGTGCTGAAAATACTGAGGTTGCTGGAAAGAAGCCGTGGAAGCTTTGGAGGAGGCTGGACATCAAATATTCATCTTGTCTAAAGCTTATTGATACAGGTTATTTACTTGTGATATTTTATTGTTTATAATCTAAATTAGAAATTGTATTGTTCGATGAATTGTATTGTTAGATCCATTTAGGAAAGGATTTGATTTTAGAGAAAGGAAAATTTTAAAGCTTTTGTTGTTGCCGTGAAGATTTTTAGGAAAACTATTAAACCTCTGAATAGGAATTAATATATTGAGAAATTTAACAAATCCAAACTGTAAATCAAACTTAGAGGAAAACAATATCTAGTTTTGTTTTAGAAAATTAAACCTCTATAGAAAAATGAATTTTTCTTTGAATCCTTTGTAAATTTTGCGGTGGAGAAACCCAAAGGATTTTAGTTTGTATATTTTAAACCTTTGTTAGAAAATGGTAATCTCTTTGCCTAGATTTAAATTTGTGGAAGTTATTTACAAGATTCATTTTTAAAATTCTCTGTAGAAATTTTGTGTTCTCTGGAAAATTTTATAATTTCACCTGTAGGTGTATGTTTTGGAAAAATTCCTCCAATTTGTCTATTATGTTGAAGATTTTGTTTATATATATACATATATATATGATTATATATATACATATATATATAATTATATATATACATATATATATATAAAAACATTTTATTTTATTTAAAAATGACGAAATCGTTGTACGGCGAATTTTATTATTGAGTATTCTTGAAATATGTTTTTCAGAATTTACGAATTCTGCAATGTTTTTTAAAAAAAAAAAAATGTAGAAAGTATTTATTATTGTGGTTGGTGGGGAGGTCAAACCCCACCTCCCACCGTACCCATGTAAGGGAGCGTGTTGCTCCCATGGTCGTGCCCTCCAGTAAAGTGGAGGGAGCGCTACCATGGCAACAGCGATGCCCCCAACCAGGGTAGTTGGTTGTACATAGTACAGACCGGTGCCCAATACTTTGGGTGGCCGGTTGTACAATGTACAGTCCGACGCCCAAGGCGTCAGGGTCGGTGGTACTATGTATAGTCTGGCGAGCCATAGTTGTTGGTTTTTTTTTTTCAAATATTTTCGGAATCGAATTTCATTCGATTTATTTCCGTTTTCGAAAATCGTGAGAAATTTGTTGGGTTCGTAAAAAAAAATTGGATTAATATTTAAATGTATATACATTATGTATATATTTATATATATATTATATATATAATGTGTATATGTTTATTTATATATTATTTTAATATGAGTTTTTGTGATTTGAGTAAACAACAGTATTTTTAGTTATATATTTAATGAGTATATATACATAATTATATATTAAAATACAATTATGTATGTATATTTTATGAATATATATTAAATATATATGTGGTTATTTTAAATGGTTTTTATTTTAGAATATTATATATTATGTTGATTGGAAAATGGAAGGAATTAGATGTAGAAGGAAATATGTTGCTTTTAAAAGTATTTGAAAAATGATTTTACTGTAGAGAAAATTTAATTGTTGTAATTAAATATTTTGTTAAGGCAATTGTTTTATTTACTGTGAAATTTTTTATAAAGGGAAATGGATTTAATATATCCAAAAATAGATTATTTCCTTGCCATTGCTTGTTGTAATTATTTCCCTTGTATTCATGATTGGGGAAAAAGGGTTATTTGAGTCTTTAATTCGTAAGTCTACCAGAGATTGACGGTTGTCGATTTGGTATGTCAACTATTTATATTTCCCTTGGGTAGTGCTTTATGTGATTGGTTTCCTCCAAGTGTTAGCAGTGAGTTTCATTTTATGTTGTCTTCTAGAGTTGGAGCGATTACATTGTTTAGTTTGTATGCACTTGAGTTACCCTTGGAGTTTAGTTTTGTATAGTATGTTGTCAATTAGAAGAGTGGCTTATGTTAGGCACTAGAGCCCAAAGAGGTAAACTGGGTAACCTTCAGAGGTGATTTAATCAAGTGATAACTAAATTAATGTACTTAGAAGATTAGGAAGTATTACACACTAATCAAGATAATTTAGTCTCACTCATAGACACAAGGGCTCGTTTAGACTTGGGATGAGTGGGAAGGCCTGGAATGGAAAGGTCAACTATCTTGTCCTTATGAGAGTTAGTCGATTCCGCATGAGTCAGTATGAGGGCCGGGATTCAGTTGAGGTCACCAGGATTACCAGAGCCTATGAAGATTCCCAAAGGAGATCTCATGATGAGTTGTGCGATGACACTTTGTCTAGGAAAACATTGGTATTTGTTTTATGTGTATGGATTTCTTATCATACTTGATCAAATTATATGTTTGGAAGCAATGTGACCATGTTAGAGTTGGACTTATATTGTACTTTTGTTTAGTTGAGTTAGTATGTGTCAGTATGATTCAGCCTGTGGTTAGAGGTTGTAGAGTTTGTCCATGTTACGTTGTCACTATCTCCTAGCATGGGGGGTGGGCCTTCGGGTACCACTTGGTTGGGTGGAACATGCACCATACACCGTTGGGTCCCCTTTATCTTCAGTACTTTGTGGTGATACATCCAGTTGGACAGCTCACAGTTCTTGTTTTAATTCAAGCATTGTAACTTTTCAATTTGCAACATGTTATTTTACCCCTCTTATGTTTAGGAGGTGGATTTATGTAATTGTAACACATTTGTACTATTGCCTCATTCTGGGAATGAGAGATGTAACCATTTGATTAAGTTAATGAATTTGTATCTTGGATGTATATCTTATTATGTTATGTTGTATCTTTATGTTGTTTAAATACTTATTTCATAATGTCATTAAATGATATGGTTATATGTTGATGTATGTGTGGGTTTAAGCAATCTCGGTTACATAGCCTTAGAGGATGTTGTCAATTGTAGGTGAACATGTATGTTTAATTCACTTTAATAATAAAAAAGAAATTATGCTTTTATAGTGAATTGAAACTTCCTCTAGGGTTATGTGGCAGGGCATTACACATGGTATCAGAGCCTAGGTTTAAACACTCGATTATTTGGGATTATGATGTACCCATTAAGCTTAGTTGCATAGGTTTTCAAGTGTTACCTTGTCTAATACCTTTATGTGTCTATGTAGGAGTATGCCTCCCAAACACGGATGAGGCAAAGAACGAGGACATGGCCAGATAGGTGGTCGCGACGGGAGTCAGCATGACTCTCCGCCTCATGTTACGCATATACCAGATCAGGAGGAACGGCAAGCCTCATAGAATGGCCCAAGCGGCGGTGATGGACAGCAGGATCCTCCAGGGATCGAAGCTGCACGTAGAGCGTTTGAGGAGGCTTTGGTACACCTAGGTCTGAGACAGGCAGAGCTAGAGGTTAATCCTGGTGTGAGGGAAGTTCCAGCATAGTCAGAGATGTTAGCCTCTTCTTAAATGAGGGACTTGCTTTGGTCACAACCACCACAGTTTGACGGAGTAGGCAACGGTTTAGAGGCTGAAACTTGGCTGATAGGTCTCGATCGATGCTTTTCTATGCATCCATTCGATAATACCACTAAAGCATGGTGTGTTGTTATTCACCTGCGAGGGTTTTCGTCCACTTGGTGGAGACTGGAGGAGTAGAAGCTCCACATTGATATGAATACTATGTCCTAGGAGATATTCCTTGAGCGATTCAGAGCCTGCTTTCTTTCTGACCATTGGCATCAATGTAGAAGCGATGAGTTCCACATCTTACGACAGCTAGCCATGACCGTAGACCAGTATGAGAGACATTTCTATGAACTTAAATAGTTCGCAGGAATAGGAGATGACGAGGGGATGCTCGTGCAACATTTCGTTAGGGGATTGAATGCCCATATTAGTGGTGGTGTGTGGGTCTTTGAGCCCAAATCTTTGGAGATAGATATGGAGAAGGCACGACTAGTGGAGGAGAATTTGACCATGGCACTGGGGGGTCATTCAAGTGTAGTTATTGGCAGTGGTTCAGGAGTTGGGACTAGTGCTCGAGGGGGATAGACATAGGGATTTGTGCCTCCTAAGACATAGCAAGGATCAACACAGGGTAGTCAGTAGCAGGCATCTCAGGGGAAATGGAAGGGTTTCCATCAGAGACAGGGCGATAGAAACTAGACGCACATGAAGCATTTCAACTCTAAGCAACCTGCTCAGAGCTTCCAATCCACTTTTAGAGGTAGTGCACAGCAGTCTAGTACACCAGCTGGACGCAGAGGATATGGTAGAGGCACGGGTAGTTTCTCTTGTGGTCAGCAGGGCCATATTGCTAGGATGTGTCCTAACAAGGGCACATCTGGATTCACGCAGAGACTAGCGGCATCTGAGCCGACAATGGGGGATGTTGGCAGAGGCCATCGTGTGTTCATAGCAATTGATAACCATCAGGTAGAGCACCAAGGTACCGTGATCGAGACTTATGGTATGTTATTGGGTAACCCTGTTACCATTCTATTTGATTTTGGAGCATCAGACTCCTTCATTTCTTCATCTGTAGTGTCACGTTGCAGACTAGGGACCGTAAGGCGAGCTAATAGGTGGCAGGTCGAGTTAGTTTCTGGTGCAAAATTCACATCGCATTCTATAGTACCTGAGTGTAGGCTGGAGATTGGACCTCTCCTTACTACATTGGATCTTCAAGTTATACCATTGGGATCCTATGATGTTGTAATAGGTATGGATTGGTTAGAGGCTCACCGAGTAGTTATAGATTGTCGACGTAAGTTGATTTGATGCATTAATGCATCTAGTAGTGAGGTGGACATAGAAGGAGTATAGAGACTGATATCCTTCAGGATTATCTCAGCTATGCAGTTCAAAAGATGTGTACAACATGGATGCCAGTTGTTTGATGTTACATTTGAGGATTGGGATTAGGAGATGGAGAGGAGAAAGTCTCTCTCGATAGTCACCCCATTCTTCAGGATTACTCAAATTTCTTTCTCGATGACATTCCAGGGATGCCACCGGGGAGAGATATAGACTTTAGGATAGACCTAGTACCTGGATCGGAGCCCATTTCATGAGCTCCTTACCATATGACTACTCAGAAGCTGATAGAGCTTCTCTTGCAGCTTGAGGAGTTGTTAGAAAAGGGCTTCATTCACCCTAGTGTTTCTCTGTGGGGAGCACCAGTGATCTTCATGAAGAAGAAGGACGGTTCACTTCGGTTATGTATTGATTACCGGTAGTTGAACAAAGTGACAATCAAGAATCGATATCCGCTTTCTAGGATTGATGACTTGTTTGACCAAGTCAAGGGTGCTACAATATTTTTGAAGATTGACCTTAATTCAAGATACCATCAGCTCCGTATTTTTTACTCAGATATCCATAAGACGGTGTTTCGGATGAGATATGGTCACTACGAGTTCACTGTGGTACCATTTGGGTTGACGAATGTGCCTTCTGTGTTCATGAGTCTGATTAATGGGATATTTTGTACTTAGACAGATTTGTCCTTGTGTTCCTAGATTATATTTTGATATATTCTAGGATAGTGGAGGAACATGAGGAGCATTTTCAAAAGGTATTAGAGTATTTACAGGATAATCAACTTTATGCTAACTTGTCGAAATATGAATTCTTCAAGACTGAGATCAAGTATCTTGGTCATGTGATCTCAGGGGAAGGTATATCGGTGGATTCTTCAAAGATGCAAGCAATCTTAGATTGGCCTGCACCCACAAATGTGGCAAAGATCTGTAGCTTTATGGGGCTTGCAGGATATTACAGGAGGTTTGTTCAGATATTTTCTAGGATAGGACATCCTATCACATCCCTTCAGAGGAAAGGGAAGAGGTTTGGATGGTCAGAGCAGTGTGAGATGGCATTTCAGGTTCTTAAGGAGAAGTTGATTAGCGCACCAATACTAGCGATACCTGATCCTACAGGGGACTTTTTAGTCTATACAGACGCATCCTTGGAGGGGTTAGGAGCAGTGTTGATGCAGGAAGGTCAAGTGATAGCTTATGATTCATGGAAGCTTAAGGATCATGAACTGAATTACCCTACACATGATCTTGAATTAGTGGTAGTTGTCCATGCATTGACTAGATGGAGACATTTTCTTCTTGGGCACAGATTTGAGCTTCATAGTGATCACAGAAGCCCTCAATATATTTTCATGCAACCAAACCTTAACGCTAGGCAGAGACATTGGATGGAGTTTCTCTGTGAATATGACTTCAAAGTGAAGTATATTCAGGGAAAGGAGAATGTTGTAGGTGATGTACTCAGTAGACGTAGGCACAAGATATCCGAGTTAACTCTTGTAGTGGATTTGCAGAGTCGGATTCTTACTGCTCTTCCAACTGATAGTTGGTATTAGGATGTTAGGGCAGAGATTAAGGCAGGCAGACCTGTAGAGGGCAGGTTCATAGGATATGCACTTGATTCAAATGGTTTACTGAGAATTTAAAATGCATTTACGTTCCTTCAACAAGTGATCTTCGCACTTTAGTTTTGACCGAGGCACATCGTGCACCCTATTCAGCCCATCCAAGGGTGAAGAAGATGCATGCATATCTGTGTCAGTTGTATTTCTGGCTAGGGATGAAGCGCGATATTGCAGATTTTGTAGTGAGATGTCTAGAGTGTTAGTGGGTGAAGGTTGAACACCAGCATCTAGTAGGGCTTCTATAGCCACATCTAGTGCTAGAATGGAAATGGGATATGATCTCGTTGGACTGCATTATTGGTTTATCCAACTCCTCATGATGGCATGATGCGATTATGGTGGCAATCGATAGGTTGACGAAGGTAGCACACTTCTCACCTATGCGCTCTTCCTATAATGCATCATTTGTTGCTAGAGTGTTCATAGAGGACATAGTGAGGTTGTACGGTATCCCGCGTCGGATCATTTCTGATAAGGATTCAGTGTTCAACTCATCTCTTTGGACTTCATCACAGCATGTGATGGGGACACAATTGAACTTCAGTTCAGCGTATCACCCAGAGACAGATGGAAAAACTGAGAGGGTCAATCAGATCCTTGAAGACATGTTGCATATGTATGTTATGGACCAGCAGACACAATGGGAAGACTATCTCTATTTGGTAGATTTTGCTTATAATAAAAGTTTCCAAAGTTCTATTGGGATGCCTCCTTTTTAGGCTTTCTATGGGCATCCTTTTCATACCCCCTTGAGTTGGGATCGACTTGAGGATAGAGTATTATTGGGTCCAGATATGTTGCAGGACACAGAGCAGCAGGTGGTTCGAATTAGAGAGCACTTGGTTGCAGCACAGGATAGGCAAAAGAAGTATGCGGATGTGCATAGCGTGGATCGACAGTTTTCTGTCGGTGATAGAGTGTTCTTGCAAGTGCATCCGAAAAAGAGTCTAATCCATTATGGAAAAGGTTCTAAGTTGGCATCTCGCTTTGTCGGACCTTTCGAGATACTCGAGAAGATCGGTCCAGTTGCTTACTGACTTTCTTTGCCACCTAGTCTTGCATGTATTCATGATGTTTTTCACGTTTTTGTTCTTCGACCATACCATCCAGACATTTCTCACATCCTTGATTGGAATTCTTTACAGGTAGAGGATGGGTAGCTGGCTTTGGAGCCCGTGGTCGTAACAAAGCGTAGAACGCTTGCTCTTGCGGGTGAGATATTGATCAGGTTAGGGTTCAGTGGGATCCTAGGGATGATGCTTCATCCACCTAGGAAGATGCAGCTAGGATGAGGGAATTATATCCCTACTTGTTTGCAGGCTTCCAGGAGTAAGCCTGGTCCTTGGGGGGGAGAATGTAATACCCCTTTGTTTTGCTTCCTGTTCTGACAGCTTTTCATGCTTTGTTTTAGATCAGTTACTATGATACTTTGCATACTTTATCATGTGTGTTATTTGATCGCTATTTATAGAGCGATGGACTATTGGTGTGATGTGATGTGGTTTATCCGATGCTTGATTTGATATGCTTTAATTGGTGTTAAATTACTTATTGCTATAACATGTATTGTACATGAGATATTTGAAGTATTATGGAAATGTCGATTTATGATGAGTGTATTGGTGAAGGGGACGGGATTGCATCACTCGCTTGCGAGCACCTTGTGATTCCATGATTTCCTCTTCACGGTGTGTATTTTATGCTACTTATATATATATGATGATGGCTACTTTGTTTTCAGGTTTGCAGGTACATGGCATTGACTCCACCTGGTTTCACAGGTTTAAGCGTGTCGATCCAATGGTTAAGTTAAACAGGAGATAGTAGCTACTTGTGTCAAGTCTACACCCTAACCATAGTGTGTCGCCAGTCATGTTTGATGAGTCATTTATTGCCTTGTTTTACATATTATTTAATTCTGAAGGGTTCGTGTTTATGGAAATAAATATTTAGAATTATTGCATTAAATAATGTTGATATTTATTTAATTAAATTAGACATTGTGGATAAAAGTTTTATTTAAATTAATTAATTAAATTTGATTTATTTAATTAATTAAATTTAATTTATTTAATTAATTAAATTTAATTTATTTAATTAATTAAATTTAATACAATGGGTTGAATTTAGTTATTAAATAATTAAAATTAATTAATTAAATATAATGTTGAGAAAATTAAAAGAAAAGGGGAATTTAATTCATTTGGAATTTAAATTTCAATTAGTGGTAATTCAATTTGGAATTAAATTAGTATTTGGAATTATTAAATTAAATTGAAATTAAAATTGGTTGTTAGAAGATATTTTATTTTTACCAACATGTTAGATTTAAAATTAATGAAGAGGTTACTGAAAAATTATTCATGGAGAGAATTGAGGATTTTGAAAGAAGAGGAAAGTTTCTTCACAGGAGTGAGGATATTTTTTTTTTAAAAGATATTTTTTGGGGAAGAATGAAAAATTGGAAAATACACAAAGGATTGTAGAGTTTCTTGGCTATAGGAATTGTTTAGGAATTGTTCTTTTGCATTTGTTGTGATTATTGGATACAATTTTGGTGCTGAAAATATTGAGGTTGTTGGAAAGAAGTTGTGGAAGCTTTGGAGGAGGTTGGACATCAAATATTCATCTTGTCTAAAGCTTCTTGATACAGGTTTTTTACTTGTGGTATTTTATTGTTTATAATCTAAATTAGAAATTGTATTGTTCGATGAATTGTATTGTTAGATCCATTTAGGAAAGGATTTGATTTTAGAGAAAGGAAAATTTTAAAGCTTTTGTTGTTGCCGTGAAGATTTTTAGAAAAAATATTAAACCTCTGAGTAGGAATTAATATATTGAGAAATTTAACAGATCCAAACTGTAAATCAAACTTAGAGGAAAACAATATCTAGTTTTGTTTTAGAAAATTAAACCTCTGTAGAAAAATGAATTTTTCTTTGAACCCTCTGTAAATTTTGTGGTGGAGAAACCCAAAGGATTTTAGTTTGTATATTGTAAACCTTTGTTGGAAAATGGTAATCTCTTTGCCTAGATTTAAATTTGTGGAAGTTATTTAAAAGATTCATTTTTAAAATCCTCTGTAGAAATTTTGTGTTCTCTGGAAAATTTTATAATTTCACCTGTAGGTGTATGTTTTGGAAAAATTCCTCCAATTTGTCTATTATGTTGAAGATTTTGTTTATATATATATGATTATGTATATACATACATATATATAATATATATATAACATATATATATAAACGTTTTATTTTATTTTAAAATGACGAAATCATCGTACGGCGAATTTTATTATTGAGTATTCTGGAAATACGCTTTTCAAAATTTACGAATTTCGCATTGTTTTTAAAAAAAATTAAAGGTAGAAATTATTTTTTATTGTTGTTGGTGGGGAGGTAAAACCCCACCGCCCACTGTACCCATGTAAGGGAGTGTGTTGCTCCCATTGCAGTGCCCTCCACTAAAGTGGAGGGAGCATTGCCATGGCAACAACGTTGCCCCCAACCAGGGTAGTCAGTTGTACATAGTACAGACCGGCACCCAATACTTTGTGTGGTTGGTTGTACAATGTATAGTCCAACGCCCAAGGTGTTAGGGCCAGCTATACTATGTATAGTTTGACGGGCCATTGTTGTTGGTTTTTTTTTTTTTCAAATATTTTCGAAATCAAATTTCGTTCGATTTATTTCCATTTTCGGAAATCGTGAGAAATTCATTGGGTTCGTAAAAAAAAATTGGATTAATATTTAAATGTATATACATTATGTATATATATATATATAATGTGTATGTGTTTATTTATATATTATTTTAATATGAGTTTTTGTGATTTGAGTAAACAATAGTATTTTTAGTTATATATTTAATGAGTATATATCATGAGTATATATACGTAATTATATATTAAAATATAATTATGTATGTATATTTTATGATTATATATTAAATATATATGTGGTTATTTTAAATAGTTTTTATTTTAGAATATTATGTATTATGTTGATTGGAAAATGGAAGGAATTAGATGTAGAAGGAAATATGTTGCTTTTAAAAGTATTTGAAAAATGATTTTACCGTAGAGGCAATTTAATTGTTGTAATTAAATATTTTGTTAAGGCAATTGGTTTATTTACTGTGAAATGTTTTAGAAAGAGAAATGGATTTAATATATCCAAAAATAGATTATTTCCTTACCATTGCTTGTTGTAATTATTTCCCTTGTATTCATGATTGGGGAAAAAGGGTTATTTGAGTTTTTAATTCGTAAGTCTACCAGAGGTTGAGGGTTGTCAATTTGTTATGTCAACCATTTATATTTCCCTTGGGTAGTGCTTTATGTGATTGGTTTTCTCCAAGTGTTTCGAGTGAGTTTCATTTTATGTTTTCTAGAGTTGGAGCGATTGCATTGTCTAGTTTGTATGCACTTGAGTTACCCTTGGAGTTTAGTTTTGTATAGTATGTTGTCAACTAGAAGAGTGGCTTTTGTTAGGTGCTAGATCCCAAAGAGGTAAACTGGGTAACCTTCAGACTGTATTTAATCAAGTGATAACTAAATTAATGTACTTAAAAGATTAGGAAGTATTACACACTAATCAAGATAATTTAGTCTCACTCATAGACACAAGGGCTCGTTTAGACTTGGGATGAGTGGGAAGGCTTGGAATGGAAAGGTCAACTATCTTGTCCTTACGAGAGGTAGTCAATTCCGCATGAGTCAATATGAGGGCCGAGATTCGGTTGAGGTCACCAGGATTACCGGAGCCTATGAAGATTCCTAGAGGAGATCTCATGACGAGTTGTGCGATGACACTTTGTCTAGGACAACATTGGTATTTGTTTTAAGTGTAAGGATTTCTTATCATACTTGATCAAATTATATGTCTAGAAGAAATCTGACCATGTTAGAGTTGGACTTATATTGTACTTGTATTTAGTTGAGTTAGTATGTGTTAGTATGATTCAGCCTATGGTTAGAGGTTGTAGAGTTTGTCCATGTTATGTTGTTACTATCTCCTAGCATGGGGATTGGGCCTTCAGGTACCACTTGGTTGGGTGGAACATGCACCATACACTGTTGGGTCCCCTTTATCTTCAGTACTTGGTGGCAAGACATCCAGTTGGATAGCTCGCAGTTTTTGTTTTAATTCAAGCATTGTAACTTTTCAATTTGTAACATGTTATTTTACCCCTCTTATGTTTAGGAGGTGGATTTATGTAATTGTAACACATTTGTACTATTGCCTCATTTTGGGAATGAGAGATGTAACCATTTGATTAAGTTAATGAATTTGTATCTTGGATGTATATCTTATTATGTTATGTTGTATCTTTATGTTGTTTAAATACTTATTTCATAATGTCATTAAATGATATGGTTATATGTTGATGTATGTGTGGGTTTAAGTAATCTTGGTTACATAGTCTTAGAGGATGTTGTCAATTGTAGGTGAACATGTATGTTTAATTCACTTTAATAAATAAAAAATTGTACACTTTTATAGTGAATTGAAACTTCCTCTAGGGTTGTGTGGCGGGGCATTACACTTGAGGGGATGTAGATTGATGTAGAGATTCTTCCATAGATCAAAGCTTCCTCCAGACAAATAAAGATTCTTCCAAAAAACAAAACAAATTCCCGAGCCAAAGAATTTTTCCAAAACTATCTTTCCCCAATTTTTCAACAACCAAACTTATTTTTTAAACAAACTTTGCCCACAAAAATCTTCTCCTCTCTTTCGTGAAGTAACTTCCTACCTCTCTCTATTTTAGCAATTATTCTCTTTATGAAAACATTTTCCCCAACAATCATCATTAATATTTCTAAACACATGTCGAGAAACAAATGTCGTCTAAATCAATTAACACCAATCACTCAAGATATTTCTAGAAATTAAAACATTTTAATAATTTCAAATTCACATAGTATTTATAATTTTAAAAAAAATATAATTAATTTTAATTACTTAATAAAATAAATCCTAAGATTAAATTATTATACCAAATAAATTATATTAATTAATTAAATTAAATTACAATCTTCTAACACAATACTCCAAATTAGTTAAATAATCAACTAAAACATTTAAACCATTTATTTTCCATAAACACACTTTACAACAAAAATATCATCAAGGCAAAAATGAACAACGTAATAACAAAATATAACCAACTAAAACTAACGACACACTATGACCAAGGTTGTGGCTTGACAAGGGAAACCTAGCTACTATCTCCCAATCAACAATACCGTTGGGCAATGGACACGCTCAAACCTATGAAACCAGGTGGATTCGATGTCCTATACCTACAAACCTGCAAACAAAGCATATGTCGAAAATGCATATATATCATAAACAAACACACTATGAAGAGAGAATCGCAGAATCGCAGGGTGCTCACAAGTGAGTGATAAAATATTGTTCCCTTCACCAATACAATGTCACAACAACCGACGAATCTAAACATCAATAAACTGCATATGAGTAAATAACACTATCAATTCAAATAAACACTATGTTAATCAAAATAATGTCTTAATAATAAACATCAAAATAATGTACTCGCATCACAATATAAAAACCAGCATCACTCCAAAGTTAGTGATCAAATAATAACAAAATATCATGGTCTATCAAATTCAAGACCTACTAATAGAAAAACATAAGCATATCAGAGAACACATTATCTGAACATAAGAGCAAAACAGAGGGGTGCTACATATCTTAGGAATAGAAATCACCAACAATTGACTTCATGAAAAAATTTGGCTTAATTACAGTTAGTATGTTGACACTTTTTTCTAGTAATTTGTTATGCATTTTATTTATTTACTTGTAGGCACTAATATTGTATTAGATATGTGTCTTGATTCAAATTATGGTCTAGAAGATATGTATAATGTGTATTGTACTATTTTTTTAGTATCCTAATGTATGCAATGTTTCAAGTACTAAACTATATATTTCCCAAGAAACGGGAGTTCTTAAAAGTTTTGTTTAACCTTGGTAGAGAGAATTAGACTTGTATTAAGAGGTTAATTAGATATTTGTGAGGAAATTTTATTATTTCTTATGATACCAAGTTTTCAATATTATGATAAGATATTAAACATATAGGGTTGTGTTGATGTAGATTGGGGAGATGAGTTGCACAATCAAATACCCAATAGTAGCTACATATTTTCTCTATTTAGTGGAGTTTCTAGTTGGATGACTAAGAGGTAACCCATATAAATTATTTGTCTACTTTTGAAGCAACGTATATGGTTGCTACATAATCATGTAACTAGACAAATTGGCTATAGATATTGTTCTTAGGATTTGGTTCTAATTGTGGGGTATTTGCAATTAGATGTGATGTCTAAAAGTCTATGTGTTTGTCTAAAAACCTCATGTATCATGCTTGTATTAATCATATTGATATTCAATATCACTTTGTTCATGAGATAGTTGACAATGGTAAGTTCATGATTTGAAAAGTTGACACTTTGGATAATTTTATAGATTCGCTTATGAAACCAATGAGTGATGAGCCAAGTTTTTGCACATTCATATCATACTTTTACAAACACTTTTTCTTTTTTTATTATGCTAAAACAAACATTTAGTGTTGATTATGGGACAAGACATGAACTTTTTATGCTTAATATAAAAAGTATATTATGCTAAATCTTTCCATAAGTATCACCTTGAAATGTTTTATTAGTTTGATGAATGTTTATGACTTGGTGTGATGACAAACCCTTCCTGCAGCCTCTATTGTTGAACTTCCTGCAACCATGTCTGAAATAATGTTTGCCTTAGTTTAATGCTTAATGAATGTATAAATAAAGTGTTGAATTGTCTTAAAGGTTGAATGTGTTGAGCTAACTTTCTACCTCAGGAATATCTAGTAAGATATTTTGCAGGTACCACGATTGGAGGAAGGAATTCAATTCCTACTTGAAGGATAGAAGACCAAATCAAAGAAGATTGGTTCAGCAGAAAAAGAATAGGGAGGTAGTTTCAACTCATCCGCCATGCAAGGGGAGTGTTTTAGAAATCTAGCTCAAGTCTCTTGATGGCGCATAAATCTAGGATGATGGCACTTTAAGATTGATGAACTGATTTGACTTAGTTCTTTCATTTCCATTCACCTCTTTACTAAGTTAGTTAAATGTAATAAAGACTTCATGTTTTATAAGGGAAGGTTGGTTAGTAGTTGGATTCAGTTTCAATAAATAGCCCATTCTCCTTCAGAGAATGGGCTGGAAAAAGATTGTTGTTGTAACACATTTTCAGTTTTCAAAAATACAGTCAAGAGATTATGTGCCATGTACTTATCTATCTTGAATCAATAAATTTTATGATTTTTTCCACCTAATTTGTTGTCTACTTTTGGCATCACCTAAGGGGGCCCACTTAGGGAACTGTCCATACTTTCATTCTGCAAGTTAGAATAGTTGCACTTCCTTTCATAGAGGTTAATGTGACTGTTCCTATAGCTGATAGAAACACAGAGTTGTCAACTATTCCTATAGCCACTAGATGTAGAGTAGTTTTATCTTTCAATTTTCATTTCCAATCCACTTATCCAGTAAAGTTGTTTCTAGTAATTCAAATTCTAGTATAAAGCATCTTAGGAAATCATGTATGTCTGGAAAAGGTGATTAGTGCATATATTGTGTTGACCCATTTCAAGTTTACGTCCCTAGGTTGATGATTAAATGAGGCTCTTTAGCAGGTTATGACTGCTAGTTGTGATGTTCAATCCCTGAGTAGAGGAGTTCATGTTCCTAGTTATTAAGTTGATTAAAGAACACTACAATGAGCACACATAAGTTCTCTTGCTATAGGGACACCATGGTCCTTATATCCTATACTTGATTCATTTAAGGTTTCATGTTATTTATTATAATGTAGAATATCAAGTGGGATTATGTTTGATATCATGATATTAAATTGTCATCCTAATGTATAATGTTAGGTCTCCAACCCTCTTGGAATTGGTAATTTTGGTGCACATTAGGATCTGAGAGATATTATTGTATTATTATTAATCTCTAAATCATGTGAGATATTCTTGTAATGATTTTGAATAAGAGGTTATAAAAATATGTCAAAGATTGGGAATTATGAAGCATCCTTCTCAAAATAGGCAACAAGAATGCAATTATTAGAATCATAGAATGCCTAGAAATGGTAAAGTGGGCTTAATGGCATATTATGATAGAATCTATGATATGTTAGTGGGTGAGAGGAGTTACTTGAAGACCACTCTCATGTAGTGGGTCATGAAATTCATCGTGTTTGGGCCTATGATCTTGTTTTATGGTGATTTCTTAAACCTCGTGAAGTTTATAGATTGAGGGCTTGGTATGAGGGAGGTGTTGTTATTATGCAAGTATTATCACATTGTCATAATACTATTAGACTAAATAATATTGTATGTTTTGTATTGATGTACTAGCTTCTACTTGATTTAATGCAAGCTAAATATCTCTTTAGTTATGGACTTTTTTTGGAAAGTTTTTCTTCAGAAATAACCATTGTCATATATGTTTGTTGACTTATTTTTTCTATTATGCATGCTTTTTCATGTTCTATTTTATCTTTAACAGTTAATCACATGTACCTATAAATCAAGTTAATTAGACTTGTACATTTTAAGTTTATAGTTTCACTATTATTGCTCACTAGTTTTCTCAATACTCTTTAATGAAATAAATCTTCTTAAATTATCGTCCAATAAAGGCAACTAGATGTGTGATATTTGATTATTAGGTGATGATTGATGAAATGCAATGAATATATTTTTAGACATATACATAACATCAAATTATGAAGATTTGTGCTAAGTCGGTATAATACTAAAATGTAAGATCTAGAGCTAGGTATTTAAATGTTCAGTTTTCATTTTACAACTTAAAGTATCAAGATTATGATTGCAAGAAGAATTTCGTACCTAAAAACATCATCTGAATCAAACAATCAAATTAAATTAGTGTCTAATAAGATGATTATATGAATTAAATTAATTAAACGATCAAAAACCAAACAAATAAATCAATAAATTAAATATTATATATAAATAAATATCAAAATAAACAATAAACCCAAAAAATATCTATATGTCAAAGTAAACTCGAGAATGTGGAGTAGCTAAAGATCCATTATTTATTGGTGGGCAACTACTCCATATCATATTTACTATGAATGGAACGTTAATGTCCACCTTTTCAAGTGGCCAACAACTACATAGCGAATTCTTCCTAAAATTTGCAACTTCAACCACTACATAATCGAATAATTCTTAAATCTCAACTACGTCGTTGAATTCCCAACATTAAATGCAAGATGACCAACAAACATGCTTTGTCGTGCCACTCATTAAACATTCTCAACGTCCTTTCATTGATTTTTTTATATTAATGCTTTGGTGGCTTGTCAATTTGCTTACAACTCATATATTAAAAAAATGGTTGGTGTGAAATATGTAAATGAGAGTTTAAAAGAAGAATGGGAGGAGCAGGTATGCCTCTTTTTTTACATATGAAAGAGTGAAATTTACATTTAGATTAATTACATAAATATTTTAATAATAAGTTTTTAATAAGATTGGTTCAATATTTATCTTCTATTTATATATTGATAATTATTAACTTGATAGTGATGTGATAAGAAATCTAATCAAAGGTTTCAATAGTTATTTATAGATTTAGAGATCATTATTTTATGGTGTTCATTAAAGTTGCTTAAATTTTTAGATGTATAAGGTGCAAATTCAATTTAGCTCGTGTGCAATGAATTCCATAAAATTTGAAGTGCATGTAGACCATCTTCTACTATATTTTTGATGAGGAATTTGCTCAATTTTAAACAATTATCATTTTTATAGTATAGTATTGTGACGTCAAGATTATTAGTGTTGATCATTATTATTAATAATTGAATGAATTTTTTCTTAGATTTGAAAAGAAACAAATCATATTATGTTAGATGAGGGCACTAATATAATACAACTTTTTTTATATATTGAATTAAGTTGAAAGAAGATTACAAAAAGAATTAAGGACTATCCAAAAGGAGGATTGTACAAGAAAGAGAAGAGACTCAGCATCTTACAAGGTGGAGCAGCAAGTATCAACTTTTACAATACTAATAACCATTTGAAACCTACCGAACAACAACTCATAAGGCAACTTACAGTGAGTACCAACAGTCATAATCAGCATGACAATAATCGAGCTAGGTACAAACATCTAGCTAAGCATACAGGAACACAAAGAGTACAATAACATAAGAAGTTACACTTTAAACTTGAAGAAATCCTAAATCAATTTGGCATTGTGGAGTTACCCTTCATGAAGCTGTAAAAACTTATGCTTAATAACCTCCAGCTTACTTATATCCTTATCTTTGTGTCTCCATCTCTGATGTGAACATAAAACGATGAATTGAAACAGGATGTCAGAGTAAAACATTAAAATGTCTATTTCCCGAGGCAAAATGTGATGAGAAAATATAGTTGAACACCTACTTTTCCATAAATGCAACAAAATACATTGCCTCATAGAATTGGCAACAATATTTCTATGAAGTCTAATACCAAAAATTGTTTATTTCCAACTTAAAGCATGTTCAAACACGGCAGGGAAATAACTAAACATAATATTCCACTTCATTTTAGTTCTAACACAGTCCCAAAAAATATGTTTTATGTTTTCCTTGCATTGGCAAAACGGACATTTGGTTGTTTACATCTTAAAATGCTTTAATTTGTCCCCTAGAGCCAACTTGTGATGTAAAATTTTCCATGCCACAATCTAAGCATTAGCATCTACCTTGGACTTCCAAGTTTGAGCACTAAGACTTCTCCATTTTTTTTTGGAAAACAACAACACCATTTTTTATTAAGTCTTGGAAACAACAACACTATTTTTTATTAAGTTTTTGATTAATTAATGGGTCTAATTTTTTTGGGGTGATCTTTTAGAATACCTCAACAAAAGCATGCTAATGTGATATTATATGTGATCATTTGAACTTGAAACTTTTATTTTAAGCAAGGAACCTCTCAAATAAAATACTAAAAAAATTGAGTTATTCATCATTCAAAATCATGTATAATTTTGAAAGGCATGAAATCGAGATATACCATTACTAAGTCCTCTTCCCTGTTTATTTTTTAAAATAAAGTAAATCTATTTAATTTTTAAAATTGATTTTTTTATATATTCAACTCTAAATAAATAAAAAAGGTTGAAATTTTACTATATGACCACACATTTTGTCTTTAGCTTTAATAATTATTTAAAATAAAAATTAAAAATCATAAAACTATTTGTTCCCAAATATTAAAAATTTGAAAACAACTCTAAAAATAAACAAATGATTGCATAAGCTTCTATTTATATATAAATATAGTGTCGTTACCATGAGGTTTTATAAGAGATTATAATATTAATAAAAGATTTTATTTCAACTATCTCTATTAATAATAATAAAAATACTTCCACATAAAATTATAATATGATTGCCTCATCTTTAAAAATAAATATAAATTTGGTATTTGTAGAAAAAATAATAATTTACCGTGAGGGTTTGTAGTTCTCCCTTTTTCAGGAATTGAATGATAGCATCTTGACTAATTCAAAATAATAGTTTTCATTATTCGAAATATTATTCTTTGTACTTCACTTTATGATCTTCTTTTCTTAAAATGGTGATCTTCCTTTTGTCGTTATTTTTGTTTGGAAATATTAGCTCTCAAATAATTATTTTATAATTGTAATGATGAGATTTGTATATTTAAGTGAATTTGTATTTAATTAATATTTTTATGTAAAGTTGAATTTATTTTTCAATTTTCTAAATTTTTTGTTATATTAGTTTTTTATTTGATTTGATTTTATATATATTTATATATGTTTTTATATATTTCATTTAGTAATTTAGTAATTTATCATTATATTTATTTATATGCACTTCTTTGTGTTAATATTAGTATTTTTATCTTTTGTTAATCTTGTGGTGTGTTAGAGTGATCTCACACCATGTAGATTGGATTCCTAAAATTTTAAAAAATAAAATCTAAATTTTAACAATTCTTGTTCATTTCACTAGTCATTATGAACTAACTTGGTATATATTTTGCAATTAATTAGCATGTTTTGATATTTGAATGCATCCAATGTGCATTCATTCACATCAAGTTCTTATCAAAAAAATTACGCATGAAGTAAAGAAGCATTCTTTTAACACTCTTTTTAACCATAAAAGAAATCTAAGTCTACATCAAATAATTCTAGAACATTTTCATGACTAAAGGGTGATGTCTTTCATCATTTACATAATCACAAAGTTAGTTCAATCAAAGGGGTTGACTTAAAATAACTTGGCCCTTACAATATTGATATCTCAAGATATTTTTAAATGCATAAACCCTTTCACATCCTCAAACATCAATGATTAACGAAAAACATGTTGAATAAGTCCACAATTAGCTAGTTCATATTTGCACATCATAGGTCATATCCATATGGAAGGTCAAATATGTGACATCCAAGATTGATTCGATGATGTTTGGGATCAATCTTCCAAACTTTGAGAACAACCAAGTTCAAATCTCATTATTTTTTTTCTAATATATATAAGAGGTAATTCTAAGATATGATCAAAAGTTATGATCAAAATAACAAATGTCTACCTATTAACCACCAAAATTAATTAAGTGTATTTATGTCTATTATTTTTAGATTCTATTTTTTTTTTAATATGATCTTACCCATATTTTAATTAAGTTGGTTTATTGAACTATATTCATAAAACCTAATAATGGTAAAGGAATCATTTTATTTCCTTACATTTTTTACAAACTCATTTTCTCTTACATGACCTACTTTTACTCCCCCTAGGATTAGTTTTATTAGGTGTTTTTTAAATTTATAATTTATTATTGCTAGATATTATTTTAAAATTTATAATTTATTACTGTTAGATATTATTTTTAAATTTGATTTGTATTTATTTTCTCTTTCACATTTGTGTTCTATAGTTATATCTTTATTTAGCTCTTGTGTCTTAGTCATAGCTCTTATCTTACTCTAGCTTACACATCCTTAGGTTCACCTCTAAGTTTCCATTTTCATATATTATTTTTTTAATTATGTATTCTTCATCTTAGATCTAATTATCATTTGCATCCATCATTGTGTGCTTTTTATTGATTTATACATATTAGGGTTTAGATTTGCATTGTTTGAATTTTTTACCAACCAAATCACCCTTGTTGATGCTTCACAAATACATTTTTTATCATATACTCTCATAGTTCATTGATATTAGCCTCTATCTATGCATAAATGTTATTAATATTGATATGTTCCTATGCTTTGTTACATGTTATTTTAAAAAATTCTTTGAACCACAAAAGGAACCTAATTCTACATCAAATCATTTTACAACATTTTCATGACTAAAGAGTGATATCTTTTATCATTTTCATAATCACAAAGTCAGTTGAATCAAGGGGGTTGAATTAAAATAACTTGGCCCTTACAATCTAGATATCCCCTCAAGATACTTTTGAATACATAAACCCTTGCACATCCTCAAACATCAATGATTAAGGAAAAACATGTTGAATAATTCAACAACTAGTTAGTTCAAATTTGCACATCATAGGTCATATCCATATGTAAGGTCAAATATGTGACACCCAAGATTGATTTGATGTTGTCTAGGATCAGTCTTCCAAACTTTGAGAACAACCAAGTTCAAATTTCATTATTTTGTTTCTAATACATATAAGAGGTAATTATAAGTTATGGTCAAAATTTATAATTAAAATAACAAATATAACCTATTAACCACCAAAATTAGTTAAGTATATTTATGTAGATATTAGATTATAAAAAAATTATATGATCTTACCCATATTTTAATTAGGTTGGTTTATTATTGTATTCATAAAGTTAATTATAGTAAAGGAATCATTTTATTTCCTTACATTTTTTACAAACTCATTTGCTCTTACATGACCTACTTCACCTACTTTCCCCCCTAGGGTTAATTTTATTAGGTATTTTCAAATTAGTAATGTTTTTATTGCTAGATATTATTTTTAAATTTGATTAGTATTTATTTTCTCTTTCACGTTTGTGCTCTATAGCTATATCTTTATTTAGCTCTTGTGTCTTAGTGATAATTATTATCTTACGTCAACCTACACATCCTTAGGTTCACCTCTAAGTTTCTATTTCCATATCTTATTTTTTAATCATGTATTCTTCACTTTAGATCTAATTATCATTTGCATCCACCATTATGTTCTTTTTATTGATTTATACATATTAGGGTTTAGATTCATATTGTTTAAATTTTCTACCAACCAAATCGCCCTTGTTGATGCTTCGTTGACACATTTTTATCATATACTCTCATAGTTCATTGTTGTTATCCTCTTTCTATACATTAACATTATTAATATTGATATGTTCCTATGTTGTGTTACTTATTATTCTTCCATCCTTGATACTCTTATTTCTATTTATCCTACAAATGAAGGTGTTTCCTTTATCAATGTGTTATTTCATCATGTTTATGATCTTTCCTCCTTCATAGATTTTGTTGTTGTATTTTTGTATATATGATATACTCATGCTTCACTTTTCTATGAACTTTGTGTTTTTTCTAATCTTCTTATAACTAGTGATGTAGATAAGAATAAGAATGATAATTGTTGCAAGGTGTGTGCCCTTGGTAGATCCTTGTGTTATGTAATGCAGCGCTCGGTTTTTTGGCATGGCTTAACTGCCTCCTATGGATTCATTCTCTGGTGGTTGTATCGAGCATTAACAAGTCAATCTTTTGGTGCAACAACAACCATTTGTGCAACAATTGGTATCAAAGCCTAGGTCATAGGTTTGAACCCCTCGCTTGTGTTGGGGGGGGTGGATTGTTGCAAGGTGTGTGCCCTTGGTCTCCTTGTGTTGTGCAATGTCACGCTCAGGTTCGTGACATTTCTTAACCACCTCCCATGGATTCATTAACTATGGTAGTTGTATCAGGCATTAAAAGATTGATCTTTTGGTGCAACAATAACATATTACGTTTATAGACTTATCCCCCATAGACATTGATGATATTTTTTCTCTGAACTCTCATTATGCATCTATGTATCCCTCTTAATTTTATTTTGATAAACTTAGTGAGCCTATCATTTTTATGTTTCATACTATATTTCCATGCTCACCTATGGTTTATCCTACTTGTGCCACTTTTGTTAAATATTTCCTTGAGAATTTTGGTGATACTAATGTACATATTCCACCTACACATGAGATTTATATTCCTTCTTATATATCCTTTACTCATGGGCTATTGATGATATTATTGATGTTGAGCATAGTCAAAATTCCTTATATTCTCATTAGGTGGTCAATGACTCTTTTTTCATGATGATTTAATTTATGAAATGCATTCTTTCACCATATATTATAATAGAGTCATTTAGTGTTAATAAAAACATAAAATAACATGTTATATGATTCATTTTTCCACAATATACTTCTATACATGATGATAGTACTTTGATGCATTCATTTGGTGATACCTTATTTGATAGTGTTAAACAATATTTCGATTCATGTCATAATTATTATATATTCTTCCATGATAATTTATCATGTGATTTTGTATATTATTTAACTATTGGCTCTAGACCATGTTTTACTCATTATTTTCATTATTCCCCTTATAGTGTTCATTCCTTAGAAAATCTCATTGATTTAAATATCCATCATTGTGGTACACTTAATAGAGACCCTCCTTTATTTATGAGTTCACATGAAATATCTATGAGTGCTTTTGGAGTACCTCCTCCTACATCCCATGTTGCACATGATTTGGACTTACCTAAGGATCAAGAGTGACATGAGCGTATCCTATTATCTTTTCTTGTTATATGTAAGGATAAGATACCATTTTTTATGCAATACATCTTTCACACCATCCACCTAGATGCTACATATTACTTGGTGCATACACACATGAACATGGGACATGTTAATAATGATATTTCACTTTCTGTGAATCATCATCTAGATAGATTAAATTTTAGAATGGTGTGCTAAAAATTATTTAGAATTAGTTTAATCATAAGATGACACTACTAAAACCCTCCATGATCCTCTAGAATGCAATATTTATATTTTCCCTTTATCAAGTGGATATATGACACCCTATTTTTAAATTTATAGTGTTAGAGGTGATCTATTATGGAATTTATAAAACTTCTAATTAGTATGGCTCCCTTACTTCTATGGTGATCAATTTCTCACTAAGATGTTCCCATAAATCTTGAGTGATCATTGTGAGACCTTGTCTTTTGTACTCTTGATTTCTCTATGATCCTTAGTGTTTCTAGATACCTTTTGATGGATATGATATTCAGGGCTTCATGGATGATTCATATTTTATTAATTTTGGATGATATTTGGATGTTAGATTTTATGATGATTATTAGATTTCATATGGTATTCATTGATGAGATCATTTTTAATGTTGTATATGTGAATAGTGAATTTGTACTATAAAAAAGTGTATATGCTTACACTTTTACGTATTTTTTTGGCCCCCACTTTATTGGATTTAATTACTTGCTTCTAATTTACCAAATTGTACATTCCAAAGACTTATTTGTATTGTTTTCTAAATTTGAACTAATATTAAACAAATGCATTCAATCATTAAATTTCCTTGGATCAAGTGTGTCCTGGAATTTTGGGCCAAGACCCATTCGCCCAAGGGTGAATGGGTTTCCCTTCTTATCGAGGACCCAAATTTTCAAATATTTTATTGGTGCTATTTTAATATCCAAAATTCAAATATGAAGTGTTAGATTTTAGAATCAAATTTCCAATAAATTGTATAAACACCTATAAATACCTAGTTATTTTATCATTTGAAATCTAAGACACACAATTGAGAAAATTTTATTGTCAAGAGCATTCAAGATCAGCATACCAAAGAATTATTACAACAATTTAAGATCCAAAATTATTTCAAAGTTTATGTGTTTTCATGTTCATGATCTATCAGGCTAATATTGTTATAGGTCTCCAAGCCTTCAAGCATTCAATAAAATCAAGAAAGAAATATCTAAGCCCCTTGAAGAGATGTGTATGTCTTCAATCCTTAAAGGAATCCATTGAAGGGTGGTGAGTTGTAGCATTATGTTCATTCATCATTTCCTTCCTCTCCATTCAAGGTTTTTTTATCATTGGCATTGCCATTGTGGAAGTGGAAACAATAACTAAGGGTTTAATTAAGGCAAGCCCCTATATGGCACAACATTCCCCCTCTTTTTGAATGTGTAGGTTGTAGGTTTGAAGTGGATTGGTGAGAGATTGAAGATCCATTTTGCATTGTTTCATTTATTGTCACCATTCTTGTCAAGAAACGAAAACTCGCCTACAATATTTATTTACAACATTTTGACTATGGGGCAAGCCTAAAATAGAAGCTCAAATCCAACATCAAAGGACCCTAAAATTTGAGTAGGACACCCTTACAAGTAATTAACGGCCATATGGCGATCTCGTCCTTATAGGCATAATAGAACCAAAAACTTCGGGTAGGTACATATCGATTTGCACCTTCCATACCTATCAAAACTTGACTATTTTTGCTTATTAGTTGTTAGATAATTACATTTATTGCATTAGATAATATAGTTTAATTAGGGTAATCAATCACAATCATTTCCAAATAATTTGTATCCTCAAAAGGATGTAGATCCAAGTCTGATTGGCTCACCATTGAGGTTGATAGTCAATCTATCCACCTTGTTGATTTGTATCCCAATGAAACATATAGAAACAATAAAATACACCCTAGCCTTGGTACATTCAAATTAGGGTGTAACACATTTTATGTTTCATTTTGGTGAACCTAAAGTTTGGCATCATAACTTTCTGATTTGGTAGTCCTTTCAAACCATAGATCTAGGTTTTGCATCATTTTTTTTTTTTTTTTGGTAAAAGGCTTTATGCCGACATTTATTATATTATAGTAAGAGCTTACAAAATTTCATTTAATGATTGGGAATATTGAACCTATCAACATCCTATGCGGCTATGTCATTGAACTCTATCATCTAATTTCAATGATTTACATTTCCCATTTAGTGTTTTATATTTGCATCATAAGAATCATAAAAAATCAAAAATATTACACTCATATTGTCTTGCATTATAGTGTGTTTTCAATCATTTAGATCATATTTTCATTTCAAAATTGTATTCAAAAAAGTGTCATTTTATTCTAAAATTTTCATACATTTGCATTTGCATTTTATTAAAAATCTAGAAAAATAGTCATTTTACAACATGTTTGTAGATAGGAACAATCATCTTACATATTAGTCTAAACACTCGGTTTTTATTTTTTGAAACCGTGTATCAAGACCCATTCACCCAAGGGCAACCCAATCCTTGTATAGGTGTCTCAACCAATTATTTCACACTATTTTGTCTATGTTTTCTTAGTTGCACTTTACTTGCATATCTTTGTGTTGGATTCAATAATTGCATATTTTTAGGAATTCTTTCATGTAGTTCAGTTGGTGAAATAAAGTGTATTGTTTAGAATCAAAATTTGCATTTAAAAGTTCATTTTTAGGTTCCTGCATCTTACATTAGTCAAATATTTCATTTCAAATCTGAAAGTTGCATTCAATCTTGTTCAAACATTTTCAACATTGTTATATATCTACATTGTGCTTTAAATTGGGATACATAATTAAGAAAAATTTGGAAATTCATTTACTATTTTTTTTTTTTTCAAATAGAATCAAGATCCTTAAGCAATTCAGTTCATAGTCAAACTTTAATTTTTCAAAACCCCTAACCAGAACCCGGTCACCATTGGGCAACCTAGTCTTGTTATTTGGACATCAGTCAACTTTTAGTGATAGAATAACCTCAGGAATCTTTTTCTAAAGCTACTATCTAACTTCCTCTTATTTTTTGTTTATTAGTTTGAATCTTATTGCAAAAAATAATCATGAATATGTGTTTTGGCAAAATTTGATGTCCATGAAATCTTTGGTTGATGTGTCTAGTTGTGTGTTTGGTGATGATCCTAATAATGGTGCATTCATGTCCCTACACCTCCCAATGAATTTCCTCGTGATATAGACATCTTGGTTCAAGATGAAGAAAGCATGCAAGATTTCATAGAAACTCCTTGAATTTCCTTGAAAATAATGCAGCCTTTTATCCCTCAATGCAATGGCCTAATAACCCATGTCAACAACCAACACTTTTGATCATTCCACCACTTAAAATGTTCAATATTGTACATTTTTAAAATGAAACACAAGGTGTATCTCAAACAAAGAGCATGGAAGCACTCATTGGTGACAACATGGAACATATACCATCTGAGACACTTTTATCTTATGCACACAAAGTTACCAATACACCCATTGACTTGTAACAAACATATGGCCAAGGTTTTAGGATTTTCAAAAATCAAGGATGTGACATTCACAATGAGCATGAAGTCCATTCTCTCTTGGAACAAATACCATATGAAGATACTAAAGGATTAGGTTACCAAGATCCTCCACCTCCACATAAAATAGTTTCTCAATCAAGTAAGAAACCCAAGCCTTATAAACTCAAGAAGCTACCATTTCTACATAATATAACTAAAACTATAAAGACCTTACAAACACTCCTCAACCTAGGACTTGTCACGTTACTACCTATCCGTGAATGAGAAGATAAGAAGGTAAAAAGTACAAACATGTCTTATTGTGCATATAATAGAACACTTGGACATCTCACTGATGAATGTAGTGCTTTAAAGAAGGTACTCAAACAATTTTATCCTTATGGAGATCACTATGAGTGTGTGATAATTAACATTTATTTTTCTTCTTGCCATGTGATAGTCATAGTATCTACCTATTATCACTACAACATGCATTAGATTTTATGCAAATCGGCTTTTGTTACAATGAGTTAGGTAGCATATCGTCAATTTTAGGCTCATCTTTGTCCCTACACTTGGGGACAAGGGGTTAAGTAGCCTTATCCTAGGTGTATTCCTTCTAAGGGATCCTTATTTATCTCCTTAAAATTTTAAGGGGGGAGAATATAGTCCCTCGTTCATTATTGCATAAGAAACGATCTCTTCTTAGTGATCATAGCATACATCTCGTAGGAAGTGTGACCTTGTTGATCAAGGTATAATATTTTTAATCCATGTGATGTGTCTCCTTTGTGGTGATATTAGATTTGATGCCCTGCAAGATTATGTCCATTTCTTAGCATATGAATTTCTCCTTGGTTGTAATGTTATGGCTAGTGTTCCCTAAGTTATGATATCCTATTCCATGACTAGTCCTCTCTTGGTAGTGATATCAAGTGTGATATTCCATAAGGTGTGACCTTTTATGAATTAAGAAAGGATCCTTTGATTATTTTTTATCTTGACCTTTGGTGGTGATTGTAATGGCGTAAATTTTTACCCTAGGAAAATTGCCCATTTATTTTACCCTTACTTTAGAAATTATAAGTTCAATGATGCAAAGCCCACTTTCATCTTCCCACTCCTTCTATGTAGCCTTGTCTTTTTGCATTAGTGGAGGAATTTTTGTTTGGAGCATGCATGCCCAGGTAGACATTTGTGCATTGTGCTTCCCTCCTGGCAGGATTCCTACCTCTAGAATCTATAGAGGTGTTATGTTTCAGGTTGACCGTGAATGTAACATCCTCTGTCGGCTCTTTCCTGACAAAAAATTACTCCTTACCTCATTTTTTCTCATTCAAACTCATTCCCTCACTTCCTCATGCTAATTATTTCACTCTCTCTTGATCTCTCTTTTTCTCTCTTCTTGATCATTCTTGCCTCTTCTTGTTGCTACAAGCTCTCTTCTTGGACTCTATAGTACTTTCTCATTGCAACACCATTATTTTTGCAAGGTCTACGAAGCTCCATTCTCTTGGCAAGGTTTCATATCTCATAATCTTCTCCTCTTAGCCTTCAATGCTAGTAGAAGGGAAAATGATATTTATCTTTTTATTTACTTGCATCATTGTGTCTTATAGAGTAGCATTTAGGCTATCTTTGCACTCTATTTGATAGTGTCTTTTTCATTCTGTCTTTATCAATTTTCTTTGTATTGTGGTGTATACATCTAAATTTGACCACTTATATTTGGTTAAATTTACCCTTTTCTTCTAAATATCCTTTTATCCACATTATTTAAATAATGTTACTATTATTTAATTAATACCCCTAAATTCTTCTAAATCCTTAAGGTGTTTAGTTAAATAATTAAATACCTTACCCCTTTATCCCTTTCTTCCAAATAATTAAATAAATAACCCACTTATTTAATTCCCTTTATGTCCCATCCACACTTAATCCTAATTCATCTCCTAATCCCATCATTAGGATGTGGACATTCCTAATCCATGATTAGGAGGTGTCACATCCTCCAACTTTTGCAAGTTGGCTCCTAATCATCATTAGCCACCTAACCCTCTTCTAATCCTTCATCAACTAAACTAATTAGCCCCCTTTAATCAACTCTTCCCACATCCCAATGGAATTTTTTATTCCATTTTATTCTTCCAACACCCTTAATGGAATTTTTAATTCCATTTACAATCCCCATGTCCTTTCCAATAGAATTTTAAATTCCATTTATTCACCCAAGGTTTCTCAAGGAATATTTTATTCCGTTTGTCTTCCCCATGCATATTAAAAAAGGAATTTTTAATTCCTTTTAGTCAACCTTTGATCTCCACCCTTGATATATTGTCCTTGGCCAAGAATGAATCTAGACCATTCATTCATCTCTCCTTGGCTAAATGACTAACACTTAGCCATTTTCACAACCCTAACCAGATATTCACATTCAAGCTCTCATCATCTCAACCCATCTCAAGCCTTCAATCTCCAGCCATCATCTTGCACTCAATCCACCATCTCTTGCATCCCAATCAAGTACACCAAGTCGTTATGTTGCCAAAATCAATCTAGGAGCACACAAATCAAATGATCTACAAGGCCAATCAACTGATGAACTTGGACAAGGTAATATCACTACTTTTCTTGTATTTTGTTCAAGTTCAACTTAGGCATAATCTCGAGGTGTTGCTTATGTTTTCCTTGTTTTCATTTCTTTTGGTTTTGCATTTTAGGCTTGGTAAAAACACTTGAACACATTTCTAGCACGCCTAGTGGGACCCACGTCACAGGTCTTTTGTTTCACGTTCTCTATTGTTTGGCTTTTGCAGTTCTAGATTGTAGTTACAAAGGAAAAACTACCCTGAGGGGTGAACCTGATTTTGCACAGGGGCGAACCTAACTTTGCACAGGGGCGAACCTAACTTTCACAGGGGTGAAGTTGCTCTATGGGGAAAACTTGCCTCCCTATAGGGGTGAACATGCTTGGCCTTATGGCAATAGGTGAACTTGCCTTCTTTTTGGGTGAATCTACTTGTTATTAGACTAATATGCTCAGAGGGGTGAACCTGTCTTTATAGAGGGGCGAACCTGCCTTTACTGAGGGGTGAACTTGCCTTTACAGAGGGTCGAACCTAACTTTACAGAGGGGTGAACCTTCCTTTACAGAGGGGCGAACCTGCCTTAACAAAAGGGTGGAGTTGACTTTACAAACAGGCGAATTTGCTTAGCAGAACGGGCAAACTTGCCTCACATAGAAGCCAATCTGAGGTGAATCTGAAACTCTAAGTTCTTCCATTTTCTATGTCAGTTTGCTTCCATTTTTAGATACTAATCCACTAACTCAGTTGTTTGTGAGTGTCCTTGCTTCCACCTAACAATCTGTGTAGTTGTTTCTCATTCGTCCAAGATCAGTGATCTAAAACTACTAACACATCTTCTGCAGGACAAGCGGTCCAAGGATAGTTAGTTAGTTTTGTTTGTCATTTTCTTTATAATAATCTAGGAACACGTAGCTCTAATTAAAGGGTCAATTAATTTTTTTATCATGCTTGTCAGTGGGCTAATGACGTATCCAATCTCCTTGCACCACTTAGTGATCCTGGGTGACGAGAAATCGCAGCTTGCTCTAGTCCAATTTTTTCTTCCTAAGAGGTGCTAGTGTGTCTAGGCTCTCCCCTTGTGCTACATGTGAGCTTGGGGACCAGTCGAAACTTCTAGTATCTTCTTCCTTTAGCGGGACCTGCCTAGGATTTCATTACCTAGGGGACAATCCCAACCACATCTTATCGGTGGGGTATATAAAGGGGGGAGAGTGAAAGTTGTACCTCAATCTACTCACGTTGTGTCTGGCGGAGCATCAAAGCTAGGGTGATACCTAGATAAGACATGAAGAGTTGATCTAAATTTCAAGTACCTCATTGGGGCTCCCAACTCATGCTTGTGATGGGCTGGTGTTCACGGTTGTGCCCCACGTACCGTGCGTATATTGGGGACTCACGAGATAGCCTTGTTTAGCCTAGATAAAGAACCTTCACTAATCCTAGGGTCGTGTTGCTTGGAGTGTCTTCTTTGTGCAATACCAGTGCTTTTCTTTTCAGTTGAGTTAGTTTTTCATTTTGTCTATTGTTTTTCGTGCTTGTTGTCTTTTGCCACAGTCCCCCTTGCCTTCAGAGGCAATTTTGCTTCCTTGTTCTAGTCTTGTCTGACATCCCCCTTAGCAAAATCGCATGTTCCTTGTACTTGGCCGAGTTTTCCACCCTCATGGGTGAGCTTGCTTAGTGTAGGGGTGAACATTCCTTAACAGAAGGGTGAATTTTCCTTTCTTTCTTCATTTGGGACCTTGTTCGGGTCCGTTTTGCTGTCCGTTTGGTCTTTTTCTTCCTATTCGTCATCCTAGTCCTCAATCATATCCCTTTAGGCTTATCCTTTTTTCTATTAGTGGTTCTATCTTCCATCTGATTCTCAATCTGGATCCATTTAGTTGAATCCATTCATCTTTTTTGTTATCTCGTTCTTTGTTCGAGTCCCCACTAGGAGTCATTTAGGCGAATCTGGTTGTCCGTTGGTGGTTCTATCCTTCGTCTGAGTCTCTCTTCGAATCCATTTAGTTGCAGTTGTCATCCCATTAGGAAATCATCAAGGTCACCCTTGCCTATTCTTCAATCACACTTGTTTGTTCTTTGGTCGCATCTACCCATTCTTTAGTATCTTCAATTGTTTAGGTGAACTTACAGCTGTTTTGGGGCCAATTTTCTCCTAGGAGCGATCCTTCTTTTATGTTTCGGAGAATCTACTATTTTGGGTGATTCTAATTGCTATTTTGGGTGATCCTACTTTTATTTTTGGGTGAATCTGCTATTTTTGGTGATTTTGACTACTATTTTGGGTGATCCTCTTTTTATGTTTGGGCGAATCTGCTATTTTGGGCGATTTTGACTGCTATTTTGGGTGATCCTGCTTTTCTGTTTGGGTGAATCTGCTATGTTGGGAGATTCTGACTACTTTTTTGGGCGATCCTACTCTCCTGGTTGGGTGAATTTTCTCCTAGGGTTGATCCTTATTTTCTGTTTGGGTGAATCTACTATTTTGGGTGATCTTGACTACTGTTTTGGGGCAAATTTGCTCTCCCTAGATAGGTGAATTTGTTACATATAGAGGCCAATCCGCTTCCCATACAAAATCCAGAGAGTCAATCCTTCATGCCACAATTATCCCACATCTTCCTCAGTCCAAAATCATAATCCAATCATTCCTCCTCTTCCTATTCATCCCCAAACCATCCAATTTTCAAAATAAACTAGGAATGTATTTACCCTAACTTGTCGGGGTCATAACTTTCTACTCGGTGCTCATAATTCAAAACCGTTTACATCATTGAAAAGGTCCCCAAGAGTACTAAAAAGGTCCCTAAAATAGGTGCCTTTGGCAACCCAATTTTATGGACCTACGCAAGTTTCAACTCCAAATTATTCTTCAAAGACCTCTGAAAATGTGATTTACTAAGACATAGAAAAACCAAAAAAATTGAATTTTTCAATTTTTCAATTTTTCTCAATCATGTCGCCCATGGACTATTCTGGACCAAAATATGAGATTTAATCTCATCCTAATATAAGCTCTAGTCCAATTCTAATATGATATTTAATCCCATCATCCTAATCTGAGCTTTAATCTAATCCTAATCTGAGCTTTCATCCAGTCTGAATCTGAGCTTTAACCCAATCCCAATCTGGGCTTAACCTGAATCCCAATTTGAGCTTTAGTCCATCTATATTCGAGATCTTTTGATATTGAAACAAATCTTAAGATATCTTCTCTGAGTTTCTTTCGATCCATCCTATTTATCTTTCATCATCTATTCTTTCCTTCTGATCATCTACCCCCATCTTTTCAATCTAAATCCATCCAATCAAACATCATGAATCCTTATCCTTCATTCGCGCAACCAACAATATTGGTCAAGGGGAATCCCAACTATGTTAATGATGATAACGAAATTCTTGTTGATCAAGATGAATATAATATAGATTCCCTTGATGTTGTTGCTAGCAAGCTTCTTCTTATCCCCTCCAAAAATCAAACCACTCCTACGAGCTATCAACCTATGCCTTCATCCACATCTAGTAACAATCCTTATTCTACCCTAGACAAGGGATATATGATATCCTCACCATCCACATATTCATCATGTCCTCCTGCTACATCTCTCTCATATCCAACATCCACATCCTCCTATATTAATTCACCATCTTCATAGTCTTATCCTTATCATCAATCATCCCAATATATCTACCTTAATTCCACATCTACAACTTTCCACCTTAATTCAGCATCCACATATTGCTATCCTAATCCTCCATCCATGTCCTCTTATTATAATCCACCATCCCAATATTCCTACTATAATCCACCATCCCAATCCTCCCAACCTTATCTAGCATCTGCATCCTCCTATCATAGTTCATCATCCACATCCTCCTACATCACTCCACCCGGCATTCCATTATATTATAATCCTCCTCCCAATTCACCCTACCTCAACCCTATGTCTAATCTTGATCCACCCACTGAGCTTAATCATCCATATCCTCTTATTCCTCCATCCAATCATATCCCCTCATCTAATCCTAATCCACCAATCCCTTATCCTAGTCCTCCACCCATTCGTAATCCTCCATCCATTCTTGTCTCCCCACCTAAACCTACAATTTCCAAAGATCTCATTCTAGATATCGTCCAAGGACACCTAACAAAAGAGACATCCCCAAATCCACATCTTGATGTTGTGGAACCATGCCATCCCACTCTATCGTTTTTGGTCACTAGTGATGAAGCCCTCCTCCATCATACACCTATCACTCCCATTACCATTCCTAACACCGTCCAACTGGTTGAAACCATCAAACCCACCGAATCCATTGAAATACCATATTCTACTCTTGGAACTAATGAAACTAGTGAATACAACCAAATCCAATCCACTCCCCCTAGTCCTAGTATCACCAAAATCCAATCCCACAACATCCATGAATCCTCCATCATCCCATCTCCCCCACTTGAGGATTCCCTCCAACACTCCTGCATCATCATACCTCCCACACAATATGAGCCATGTTAAGAGCTTTATCCAAAGCATACAAAAATATCCCCTCCTTTGAATCAAGATCATAGTCCCCCATTCATTCCATCTCATGATTCATTTCCTCAACCAAATCACGATCCTACCATCCTATATACTCCATCTCAAGATCACACTAGCTCATTCGCTCCATCTCATGATCCCACTTGCACTCAAGACCCAATCACTTCATCTCATGAGTCCTTATCACCCACTGCCACAAATCCAGATCCTGTCATACCACCTAGTCTCTCTCTTGATCTCTTACCACTCATTCCTCCTGATCGGGATGCTACCACCCCATCATCTTCATCTCATGATCCTTCATCGCCATCTATCCCTACCATACCAACACCACTTTTATATCACCTCGGTAACATCACACTCATCCATTGTGGTTATCTTACAAAAGAAGAACAAAGCATATGCACCACCTATGCTCCTCTACCTACTAATGGACTTGCATCATGCTTCCAAAAGAATAAGCATCCTACCATAGATCGAATGCTCAATAACATGAACTATCAAGGAAAAGGTTTAGACCTTCATGAGCAAGGTACTTTAGAGCCCATCCAAGTCAAAGAAAATTCAGGCACACAAGGCCTTGGATATAACTCCCAAGAATCACAATCCAAAAATTTTGGTACAACCTCCATACATCCTAAGTGAGCCTCTTCCAAAGGAATGAGAGGCACTTCCCATTGCTCCACCAAACCATTCGTCGACATCCCCCTCCTCCATCATGTTATCTATAGACAACCATGCATCTTCCTCCTTCATCCTCAAAATCTATTTTGGGCCCTTATATCCCTCAATCCACCATCACTCATCCTCCATCTATTACATCTATTTTGGGTCCTTATGCCCCTCCATCCACCATTATACATCCTCCATATACAACGTCCATTTTGGGCCCTTCTATCCCAAAATCACCTCCTCCATCTTATCATCTTCATCCTCTCATCCATCCATCACCTATCCCTAGCAACCATCATAAGAATCCTAACTTCATAATCCCTGATTAGGATTAACAAAGGCACCCCTTAGTGCATGCTATCTCACATCCTCCATCCATACATCATCATAAAAATCCTACCTCTATCACTCCAGCCACGTCTTCTCCACATCATCCATCGCCTCATACCCACCCTATTGCTACTAAAAGCACTTTGGATGCCAAAGCAAAAATGCATAAATCCAAACATCCACATGAATCTAAAGCTCCTCATGTCCCCTTAAAAATACATGTTGAGGAAGAGAAAAATACAATCCAAAATCCAAATTCATCCAAAAGGCCACAAAGGCCCACCAAAGAAAAAATCAAAACCATGTGGATCCCAAAGAAAAAAGATGCAATGCCTTCAAATTAAAAAGTCGTAACAACATCCAAAGTTTCTCATCCACCAAAAAATCATTCACATCCTCCATATCCTAAATCTATTTTGGGTCCCTATGTCCCAAAATTCACTATCCCAACTCCTCCATTATTCCCACACTCTCCATCCATTCATCCCCCTATCCTTTCACATCCCCCACCACATGTGCCAATGTTGGTCCTAAAAACCTTCACCCATCACATATCCACTCCATAATTCCATCCATATGATTCCCAACATCCCATCCATTATCCCCCATATCTCCCCCATCAAATCCCTTTAATCCATTCTCTTGCACAATCCATCAATTCTAATAAGTTTGTACCAACATTTGAATAGTTGCTTCAAACATGGGCTCTTCTTACCTCGTATGGAACTTGATACTTGATTCCATCCATCTCCTTATTAAATATCTTCTTAATCCATTTATTCATATCCCTCTCTTCAGCCATCTCCACCCGCTTACTAGCCAAAAGTACACAAAAAGTAGAAAATTGTCAACAACAAAAAATAGTAAAGAGAAATAATCTATCCAATAGTGAAAACTTGGAAAACAAGCGCCTTGGATAAGTACCATGATGAAAATTTGGAAAATATATGTCATGCATAAATCCCCCATCCATTTTACTTCCATAATTGGAGGAAACTTCCATCTTTGCATCCCCTTCCTTCGTCCCCTACATCTGCCTATCTTCCACCTCCTACCCATAATATCCCATTTGTATCTAGTCCCTCCATCTTCCTTGTGATCTTGATCAAGACAAGGGCACATATTTATACATGCTTTGGACACCTCTTGGCATACATTCCCCTCATCCATACGCCACCATATCCCTTATACTCTCCATTCACTTTCCTTATCCATGCATCCTATCCACATCCACCTATCTTCCATTGTCTACCCATCCTGCTATGATCCATCTCCATCATGTTATCTTCCATCCCTCTTTCCTTATCACACATGACATATATATAGTGGGGAATCTCCTTCCTTGTGACATATTCCTTGGCGACATCATCCATCTGTCTATCCGAGTAATCCCTTCCATCTTCCAAATCCTTCTCTTCCTATCCACCCATCCCCTAGTCCTTTCCCATATTTTTATCCTTATCTCCCTATCCACCCATCCACAAGTCATTTTTTATCTTTTCATCTACCTCTCCCTATCCATTTATACATCCAATAATCCATTCTATCTTTCCAAATTTTTATCCCTTTATCCATTCATCCTAGCATCTTTCTATATCCCCATCTTTATCAATCCATCAATTTATCGCTATTTTCCTTCCATCCGGTAATCCCTTGTCATTGGTACCTAGCTATAGGCTACCCCCATGCAACCCAATGCCATTCATCTCACTATTATTACTCTTATCTATTCCTTTCATCTTTCTAACCTCCTATCACTCTTCATCACTTCTCTATCCATCATATCATCCTCCCAATCCATATTTTTATGCTTTGGATAACTATCCCATTCCTGAGCTTCACGCCATGCCAATCATCCAATCCATCAGGTCTATATTTTATAATTATATCAGCTCCATCATTGTATCTCCTTATCATTGTCATCTCATCATCCCTTGTCCATTTTTTTTCTTTGGAATTGTGTCAAACTACGTTTCCCCTAGGTGTTCATGTAGGAAAGGTTGATCATTTGATCCACCCCTAGGGAATTTTCCATATGGTATTTATTATCCATCATGGTCTACATCTTCCTCTTTTCACTTTTATCCATGGTTAGTCATCAATCTTTGGCCAAACTACAAGGGCTCTACGCTTTCACATAGGCAAGGATGATCTTTGATCAACCCCCAAGCCCCTTGGTCTTTAGGGTGTGTCGGTCTTGTGTTCCCTAGGTCTTTAGGGTGTATCAATCTTGTGTCTCCTTGGTATTTTTGATGTGTCTTTCTTGTGTCCCCTAGGTCTTTAGGGTGTGTCGGTCTTGTGTCCCCTAGGTCTTTAGGGTGTGTTTGTCTTGTGTCTCATCATGTAGTCATGTCGTCAAGTATATCCCTCTCTTAGCTAGTTCTTACAAACAAATTTCATTAGTATCAAGAGATTCAATTGGTTTCAGATATCCTGTGTCATGTCGATCACCTAGTTTAGTCTCCATCTTTGGTCTCAATAGGATGCATCCTTCCTAACAGACTGCATCAATCCCATCCATCCTTTTGATCATGTGGCAAAGGATGTTTGAATTTGATTGCGATCTTTTGATGCTTTTGACATTTTCTTTATCATTGGAGCTTCCTATTATACCTCACCAAGGTAGTCACGATCCATCATATCATGGTTTTTTTGACTGGTAAATATAGGGGTGTATCTTGATCCTTTTTTTTGCTTTTTTTCCTTCTTGGTTGTCCCATGTAGTACCCACCAAGATCCTCGTGGTCCTATGTTACGTTGGGGAATCCTTTATGTTTTTGGTTATCCCAACATCAGGCCCAACCAAATCTCTCATGACTTTGGGATGTTGGACTAACCTTTTTTTCTGTTGTGTTAGTCCTATGCATGTGCTATGATGTCACCTTGGTTCCTCATAACCTAGTGCATAGTATCACATGCTATATCAAATTAAGTGCCCATTACATGGCAGCATAACGCATCACAATTGACTTGCTTGATTAGGTTACTATCCATTCATCTATCCAAACCCCCCCACCCATCAATCCTAAATCTTTCCAATCCATTCATTCTTCATCTCTCTCCCTCATCTATCCATCCTATCTTCTTTCATTATGTTTCCAACCTACTTAGGATGATAGATATTTTTTATTCTAAGCATCTTTCCCTCCATCGTCATCATTCATTTTAACAATCTTGCATCTCTATCCAATCCTAATGCATTTAATCTAGCACATCATCTAATCACATCCTTGGTCCTATTCCCAACCTTGCTACAAGCCTTAACCCAATCATCATCATCATCATCGGGATGTATCCTTCCCTATCTTTTTCTGTTGTTTTGGGATGTATCCTTCTCTCTTCAACAACACTCTCATCATTGTCATCGGGATGTATCCTTCCCTGTCCTTTTGTGTTGTTTTGGGATGTATCCTTCCCTCATCAACAACACTCTCATCATCGTCATCATTAGGATGTATCCTTCCCTATCCTTGTATTTTTTTGGGATATAACGTTCCCTCATCAACAAAACTCTATCCATCATCAGTCCATCTTGACTTGTAGCTTGACTGTGGCAACATCATATTTTTCCTTGAATCCATTTGTGCTTTCTTTCTTCTCATCTTCTTTGCCCAATCTCTTATTGCTTATCATCCTCTCTTATCCATAATTTTGTCTCATCTTCCCCCTCTACCCTTGCATCATCTCATCCATTTTTAGAGCACACTCATGTTCTCTTGAACCCCAATGTCCTCTCGAGGGGGCATCCTTAATCCCTAATATTCATCTTCACTCTCAATATCTTTCCTCCTAGTCACTCCTTTGAATGACTAGGGAATCCTCCCAATCTAACAATTTTCATCATGGTTCTATCTTGTAATCTTCTTTTAAATGATGCTACTTCGTAACACCATCTCAAAGAGGGGGAAAATGTAGACATCTAAATTTGACCACTTATATTTGGTCAAATTTACCCACTCTAATTATTTGACCCTAGGAAAATTGCCCATTTATTTTACCCTTACTTTAGAAATTATAAGTTCAATGATGCAAAGCCCACTTTCATCTTCCCACTCCTTCTATGTAGCCTTGTCTTTTTGCATTAGTGGAGGAATTTTTGTTTGGAGCATGCATGCCCAGGTAGACATTTGTGCATTGTGCTTCCCTCCTGGCAGGATTCCTACCTCTAGAATCTATAGAGGTGTTATGTTTCAGGTTGACCGTGAATGTAACATCCTCTGTCGGCTCTTTCCTGACAAAAAATTACTCCTTACCTCATTTTTTCTCATTCAAACTCATTCCCTCACTTCCTCATGCTAATTATTTCACTCTCTCTTGATCTCTCTTTTTCTCTCTTCTTGATCATTCTTGCCTCTTCTTGTTGCTACAAGCTCTCTTCTTGGACTCTATAGTACTTTCTCATTGCAACACCATTATTTTTGCAAGGTCTACGAAGCTCCATTCTCTTGGCAAGGTTTCATATCTCATAATCTTCTCCTCTTAGCCTTCAATGCTAGTAGAAGGGAAAATGATATTTATCTTTTTATTTACTTGCATCATTGTGTCTTATAGAGTAGCATTTAGGCTATCTTTGCACTCTATTTGATAGTGTCTTTTTCATTCTGTCTTTATCAATTTTCTTTGTATTGTGGTGTATACATCTAAATTTGACCACTTATATTTGGTTAAATTTACCCTTTTCTTCTAAATATCCTTTTATCCACATTATTTAAATAATGTTACTATTATTTAATTAATACCCCTAAAGTCTTCTAAATCCCTAAGGTATTTAATTAAATAATTAAATACCTTACCCCTTTCTCCCTTTCTTCCAAATAATTAAATAAAAAACCCACTTATTTAATTCCCTTTATGTCCCATCCACACTTAATCCTAATTCATCTCATAATCACATCATTAGGGATGTGCACATTCCTAATCCATGATTAGGAGGTTTCATATCCTCCAACTTTTGCAAGTTGGCTCCTAATCTTCATTAGCCACCTAACCCTCTTCTAATCCTTCATCAACTAGTCTAATCAACCCCCTTTAGTCAACTCTTCCCACATCCCAATGGAATTTTTAATTCCATTTTATTCTTCCAACACCCTTAATGGAATTTTTAATTCCATTTACAATCCCCATGTCCTCCAATGGAATTTTAAATTCCATTTATTCACCCAAGGTTTCTCAAGGAATATTTTATTCCTTTTGTCTCCCCCATGCATATTAAAAAAGGAATTTTTAATTCATTTTATTCAACCTTTGATCTCCACCCTTGATCTCTTGTCCTTGGCCAAGAATGAATCTAGACCATTCATTCATCTCTCCTTGGCTAAATGACTAACACTTAGCCATTTTCACAACCCTAACCAGAGATTCACATTCAAGATCTCATCATCTCAACCCATCCCAAGCCTTCAATCTCCAACCATCATCTTGCACTCAATCCACCATCTCGTGCATCCCAATCAAGCACAACAAGCCGTTATGCTACCAAAATAAATCTAGGAGCACACAAATCAAACAATCTACAAGGCCAATCAACTGATCAACTTGGACAACATAATATCACTCTTTTTCTTGTATTTTGTTCAAGTTAAAATTAGGCCTAATCTCAAGGTGTTGTTTGTGTTTTCCTTGTTTGCATTTTTTTTGGTTTTTCACTTTAGGTTTGGTAAAAACACCTGCACACATGTGGCATCTTGGCTATCCATGGAGGTGGGAACACCAAAATGGGGGTCTGACTAAGGTAAACCTCAAAACACAACCCAACACTTTTCTTGTCTTCATGTATGTAGGTTTTGGTTCATCCATTTGGAGTTATAGCTGAAGAATTGGATTTCATGTGAATGGTGTCTTTTCCTACTCTTTATTTATCTTTTTCGTCACTAGAATAGCTCTTTCCAATATTCTTCTTGTTGTATTGTTTATTTCCACATTTTCATATCAAATTGTCAAACTATAAAACTCAGTTACTCATGTTGTAAGTAGACCTTGAGTTTCTTCAATTTTTATTTGACTCGTTGTCTATACAAAATGCCAACACATCCTTGAGACTCCAATGCGACATGTTGAATTTTGGTTCCCATGTTGTCATCCTCGGACAGGGATCTATCTAAGTTAGAATCTGAGACACTTGTAGTCTACTCAGCCAATTTTTAAAACACCTATCATTACCTTTTGATCAACCTGAGGTAGTTTAGGGCAGTTCGTTCCTTAGGGCTCTCCCCTGACCTAGAGCCTTGGGGGTGATGAATCCCCCTACTCTACATTTTTTGTGAACCCAATGTGAAAGTTTTTTTTTCATTTCTTAGTGTCAGATATATTTCTCTCATATCCTATGTGTTTTGCGAGCTTGTGTATTCTACCTTCGAGGAAATAATTTTTAGGAATAAATACAAGTTTCTCCAACCCTTTTAGGGAATCTCCACATGTCCCTACCCCTCCTGCTTCTCCTTTTCCTTCATCTATGGAGGAAGATAATGCTCTTGAGGTTCCTATAGAGCAACTTCTTTCCCTAGAAAAAAGGCTTGGGGAGTTCGAGAAGTATCTAGGGAAAGAAAGGACTATGGCTTAGACCACTAAGGTTGTTAGTTAACAACTTAAGAGTTATGTTGGACAATGATCGAATAGGTCTAGAATTCATTTGAGGCCTTGAAAAAATTGTGGAGACTCATGTTCCATCATATTATCCTAGGTCACGTATTGCTCGAGACCTTCAGTCTTAGACGGTTAAGAGAAAAATAGGAGTTTCAATGCCTAAGACATCGGTTTGTATGGTCGAGACTAGTCCTTGTGTTGACACCACCTCTAGTCCTTCACCAACTCCCATCATTAAAGTAAACAAGGTACCCTTGGGTTTTAGCTCCTCCAGTCCTAATTTTCTTAGTGCTAATCTTGGAACACATGTTGGTACCAGAGGTGGGGTCTCTATCATTATGGGGGCTAGTGGCTCTGGTGGTTCTGGTGGAGGTTCCACTGGTCATGTTTCATCCTCTGACCCTATCTCGAATCGCTTGTTGTAGGACATGGGTCATATGCAAAGCCAGTTAGTGAAATTATCTAGTTATACCTCTCAACCTATCTTTCAACCTTTTTTCCATTATAGTCCTCTATTTATTCTTATTCTAAACACGTTGATCCCTCAGGGATGGAGATACCATAATTTAAAAAGTATGGTGGTTATGGAGATCCTCAGATGCACGTTTTTGAATTTAATGCTATGTGCACTAATTTCTTCCATCATGATGCGTTAATGGCTAATATTTTTTCAAGATTCCTTAAGGACACTTCCATTGAGTGGTATTGTTCCTTACCGAATAACTCTATATTTTCATTTAATCAGTTGGTAAACCAATTCCTCAGGTAGTTCCAAGCTAACATCAAACCGAAGATGACCTTTTTGGATCTCGTCTGATGCAAGAAAGGGGACCATGAGAAGGTAATTTATTTTATCACTCTATATCAAGTGTTATTTTCACAAATTTCTTAGCCTTTACCAGATTCATATGTTCAAAAGGTCTTCATTGGGAATGTATAGAAGTAGTGGCAAGATAAGTTCACCTCAATGAAGTACCCTTCCTTTACACACCTATATGTTGCACTTCATGAATACCAACAAATGGTTATAGGTTCGAGGGTTCATCCTCACACTCTCATCCCGATACCTGGTCTATAGTGTCATTTTCTTGTAAAAATAAAGTTATTGTGAACATGGTCTCTATGTCTAAAAGGGCCTAGGACGTAATAGGCATTTCATAAAACTGTATGAGTCTTATACTACTATTTTGAAGAAGTTATTAAAATATGAAGTTTAGGAATTTCCAAAACCCCGACCTTTGGCTAAGTCGTATCTTGAGTGGTATGACAAGCAGCGATTCTATTAATTCCACTCATTACATGGACATGACACCAATCGATATGAGCATCTATGTCATGAGATTTAGGTCCACATCAATGATGGGACTATCTATCTCAATGGGAAGAAACATAATTCTAATAATTATATGGCCAAGACTAACAATGAATTAAAAAATTGTATTGATTTGTTTCCCTCTCATTGTACAAATTTAGTAACATGGTCATCTACATCTTTTGAGTTAGTTCCATCTGAGTATGTGAACATGGTTTCATTACCAAGTATCTCTCATCCTAAAAATGTGAGTGTTATTCTTGATATAACCTTCACCTCACATGGTGAGCCTCTTAATAAGGATCCTTCCTTGCTATACATTCATGTCCGGATTAATGGAAACATCATAACTGGAATCCTAGTTTATCTGACAAGTCGAGTTAATGTGATAATAGAGGAAACTCTATTCATAAATAGCTTACATAAGGAGAGATAAGAAGATTCGGAGACCACTCTCCATACCCATGATGGACTCTTTGTTTCCCCTATGCACTCTATTTATTTATCAATCTTGGTAGGACCTAAGGCTATTGATGTATCATTTATTATCATTCCATATTTTGACCTATTTTGAGTTAGGTTGGGCATCCCCTGGCTAGCCTCTATGAACGGAATCACCTATGTAGTTCATAAATGTTTAAAGTTACCTCATGAAGGCATTGTGCATGTGGTGCATGACATTGGTTATAAACTGCTAGTGTCATGTGGGGGCTTCTCACTGGATCACTTTTGACCTGCCTCGGTTAGACCTCTCCCTCCTAGAGGAGATTTGTTATATAAGGCTTATATTAAATATAAGGCTGGGGTCTTAGCACCAAAGGCTACTTATCCAATGTCTTATTTTGATATTTTTATAAAAGCCTCTATGGTAGCACAACAAAAAGCTACCTCTTCTTTTGCGTCCAAGGGAAAGAGGAAGCTTTCTCGTACCCTAGAGCCTTCTCCTTTTGCATTTGTGGTTCCATCTGCTTCTCCTTCACATCCTACAATGGAACCCTTAGCTTTTACTCCTATGCCTCGCATGGGAAATGCAATGGTTTCTGCATGGAAAAAATGAAGCATTAGGCTTTTGATCTTCTTGTGCTGCCAATGGCACCATGACCCACTATTTATGGTATGAGAAGTCTTCCCACGGGGTTGTTCCAACTTCTTGGCATGTATGGCCTCCTATTGTTCCTCTATCTACCCCTAAGGTAGAGAACAGAAAGAGGCTTGTCATTGAGGTGCTTATTTCTATTTCTCCTCTTATGGTTGCTTTTACTCCTATGCTTCCTCCTCCTCCTGCTCTTGCTTAGGAGACCATCCTTCCACTAGAAATAGTTGTGAAAAATACTCTTGTGGATAAGCAGTAGCGTATTTTCTCTTCTCAAGTCGCATCTTCTAGTGTCTGCAGTTGTTGTAACGAGCTTGAGAATGAGCACAAGCATAGCTAATTCAAGGCTTTGGTCATTTAACATGTTGCCTTACACAATATGGAGGGGGATCCAATGACATATTTCTTTGCATCTTCTATTGTTGTTTTTCTTTCTCCTATTATTTACACCTTGGTTCTAATTTCCTCTAATTCTCTTCCAACTCCTTCAGTGAGTCTCGTTGATGCTCACCCCAAAAGGGTGCAATTTTTCACTTCTCCCTCCATGGAACCCCCTCTCTTGATGTCCCTCTTGGAAATCCCTCCTTTCTCTCAACCCATAGATATGTTGAATACAACGGTGGTGTCTATTGTGGATTTGTATTATTCTTCCTTTGCTTCTACTTCTTTTGTGGGGATTCTACATCCTCCATTGAAGTGCAGGCTAGAGGATGACCTTGTTGTGAGTAGAGGCCAGAAGAAGGTTCACCTTATTTGAAGGCTAGTTCTATTTTGGCCTATTACATCCTCATGACAAAAACAGGCCCACATGCTTGGAGTTTGTCACTGCCCCTCTTGATGAGGTTGGTAATGACTCTTGGGTGCCTCATTCTTTTCCCACCTCATTGACACATGGCACTCTAATAAAGTGAATGTTCAATTTGGTGGATGATATCCCAACTCTATCTTCAATCTTTACAAGATCAATGACTTTTTCTTCACAAAGAGCTAGGTGAAGAAGACCTTGAGGGGCCTTCTTCATTGTTCCTTGTTACAAGAAATTCATAGGCTACTACACTCACTATCCTACCCTTATAGGCCTATCCACACTTCCCTTACAATGATCTGAATTGGGAGTAGGATGACCTATTAGTCATTGAGTATTAGGGTGGTACCTCTTCTTTATCTATATATTAGATTTGTTTTATGTTTGCATTCCCCTATGTTTGTCTTTTTGTGTTTGTGTTTGTGATCCTACTTGGAGGACCCTTGCTACCCTTGTAAGTGCTTGGACTCTTTTGGTGTGGAAAAAATTTTGTACACTTCTTCTATTTGTATCATCATCCTTCTATGTGTTGCAAAATTGTATTTATATATTGGGTATGATGCAAAGCATTGGGAGCATTTAGGTCTTCTTCCATGTTGACCCAATTTTTATTTTCATTTTGTCTTCAAGTGCTCTTCTTTATGTTCTAATAACTTTTTGGATTGATGACCATTCATTCATACACTTATTATATTTATTTGTATCTATGAACATATCTAACTCCAAATCCTCAAATCCCCCTTGTCTCTTGATTTCTTCATCTTTGTCTACTTCTTAATGTTGTGGTTCTTATGTGTTGTCCCTTGCATGTCTGTGACAACATACATGAATACATCTCATTGTGTATCTTGTGCCACAACATCTTTTCTTCTCCTTTCTCTCCTGAGGATGTTGTGTGCTCCTTTACATAGCACTCACCATCCCAAGGGGGGCTACCATGTTCTAAATTTTAGTAAGGTGAATTCTTTCAAAAGGATTCCTTGGTGTCAAATTTTCTTTACGATGAATTCCTTGACAAAAGAGTCCCTTATTGAAATCTCCCATTTTTCAAAATATTGTATTCTCTCAGGATTCTTGGATGAAATTCTCTTTCAAAAAGGATCCTGTATGTGAAAGAGTCTAAAAAATTTCCTTTAAAAAGGATCACTTTTTCTAAAATGAAAGTGTCTAAAAACTTTCCTTTGAAAAGGAGCATTCTTTCCAATGAGTTCCTTAAAGAAAGGTCTTTCAAAAGGATCCCTTGATCATAGAATAACTTGAAAAAAAATTGGTGTCTTTCAATTCGTGTGTTCCTTTGAATGGGCCCCTTTGGTGTCTTAAAGGGTTACCTGTCGAAGGAACCCCCTTTGAAATTTTTCCTCTCAAAATATATCTTTTGTGTCCTGCAATGTGTATCTATATTTGATATTTATGTCGCATGTCTTGGTGTTAGATATCTTATATTTTGGCATCTAGCTTGGGGGCAATCTAACTAGACCCTCCTTTTCTGTGAATGTCTTGCAATGCAATTTGTAGCAACCTCAGGCTTATCTACCTAACCAATGTATCTGATCAAATTATGTCTTATCATGCAAGCTTGTGTGTCTTATGAATGTGTTTCTTATAATTATATTTTTCACCTAACATATTTTTCTACAACCTAACATGTTCATAGTGAGATCACAACTAGCTTTGTAAGACCAAGAACCTATGGAGCCTCCCCCTTTCACATCCAGGTACATTGGATCGAAGATCTACTTCCTTGACATTATTGGTATATTATCTTCAACCTCTTTCTACTTTAGCTCATTTTGACGTTTCATTCCACCATTTGATGACCCATCATTGATAACCAATCTGAGAGATCCTACATGGGCCATCATTGCATGAATTCTCCTTGAAGGTTCCTAAAAGTGGCTAAGTGTTGTGTTTTCGGACTTTCAATATTTTTCTTACCTCTCTACTCACATGTCTTCTTCATTGCTATTTCCCCTTCTTCTCTTCCTTCCATTTTTTGCTAAGGTTTTTGGGGTTTGGCCTTCATCCTTACCCCTTAACCCTTACCGCTCTCTCTTTGCAATCCTTAAGCTCACCTTCTGAGCCCCAAATCTCTAATGAATCCTTCATCATTTTGCTTAAGTGTTCATTCTTTGGGCTTTCGAGTTTCGAACTTTAGCCTTACTCTTTACCTCTTACCTTTGCTAAGGCAAGTGGTAAGCCTATCATTTGACCCTTGACCCCTCAATATATTCTTAGAAAGCAAATAAGTGGTGACCTTTTAGGAATTGGGGATAGTGCATCCCCTTTACCCCTTCTTCTGACCCAATCATCAAAGTCTTGTTCATGAAAAATCACTAAGTCTTGATGTTTTTGAACTTCATAGGTTGAGGTTTCCCTTTAAATCTTACTGGTTTTATGGTAAGAGTTAAGACATCCTCTTGATTCCTGACCCCCAAAAAGCTTCTTCCTTTCCACCACTTTATTAATAATTTCTTTCCTTCTCAAAACCTTGGGATTCCCTCCCAAGGTCCCATTTCTTTAAAATTCAACTAATTTCTTATTTTTCAAACTTTTAGGGTTCGATCTTCAATCTTACTTCTTACCACTTTGTGGTAAGTGGTAAACTGACCCCCAACCTCCAATCTCGTATGACCTTTCAAGGATCGAGGATCGGGTTTCTTCCTTCCCCTTTCCCCTAATGCATTACCACTTCACGGTAAGCCATGAGTGGCAAGCTTGACTCCCTATAGGTTTCAACTTGTGGAATTAGTGGTTTCGGCTTCCCTCATTCCAATCTTTGGCATGCGGTATGAGATAGGCCTGAATCCTGACCCCCAATGAGTTCTAGTGTTCGCAGTTCTTTGCTTTGAACTCCTTTTCTTCAACAAGTGGTACAAGGTATATTTGATGCCCAACTCCCAAAAATGACAACCTTGCGAGGTTCCAAACCATTTAATTCTTGAGCTAGCAAGGGTTTCCTTTTGAGCCTGATGCCTCGAACTTCCACATTTTGGTGTGTTTTTTGTGATGGTATCATTACTGCCCAAGTGGACTTCTCACCTGCCTATTCAATTTTTGAGGCTCAAGGATGATAATTATTACACTTTTTGATGGTTATGGTTGATCTTGTGGGAACCCATGCTCATTAAAAGCTGATTTTTGTCCTCCCTTCTTTCCCCATACCCAGATCGCTAATTTCACAAGGCATTTTTAGAGGGATTTTGGAAAAATTTATTACAAAGGCATGGTATGTAGGTCTTGGTGTGTCCTAGGCTTGTCCTTCAACATAGTTTTCATGATTTTGTTGCCTCAACCCTAGTTTGGATGGATTTTTGCTAATTGCTAACTGTAGTTAGGGTTTGTGTATTCTTCTTTTGGGCTCCTCTCACATTTTTCTTTTGCATACATTGTATTCTACATTTTGTCATTGTAAAGTCTATCTTTGTACCTTATATTAAAGAAATCTAAATACCATCACAACTATTTCTTGCATGTTTGAGTAAGCTTCTTTACCTTCATACCTAAATATGTATCTTAGTAGGTTTAATTATTGTATTGAGAAATCTAAAGCAAAGAAGAAACAAATTATATCTTGGTGTATCACCTTCATTCCATTTCATGTCATCCTTCTATCTATTTTCTTTGTGAGCTATTAGAGTAGAGTAGTGATAGGTTTTCATGTGTTGGGTTAGACCAACACATTTGCACTGATTATAAGAGGAATTCATCCTTCTCTGGAGACTCGACCTCATTTGCAAAAGGTCCCACACATTGAGGTTGTTTTTGTGAATGGCTGATCTAGACCTGCTCAAACATCATCAAACAACACAATGTTAGTCGATAAACAAATCTAAAACAATCATTCCCCATGAAATTCATTTGAATGCCAAGAACAAGAAATAAAATGAAATAAACCAAATAAAAGCTACTATATCTTATTCAAAACATCCAAACCAGCATCCCATGGGGAGTTGGTGCTTCTTTGATATGGAAAGAAGCCCTTTCCCAATTCCTTGCAAAGCTTTGATGAATATTGTTGATGATTGTGCTCCTTGATGGAAATTTGACCATAACATAGATAAGATTGATGAAATACTATGAAAACTTTGATGAGCAATGGATTAACTTGCCTAAAATTTGAAGATAATGACTTTGCATAAAGTTGTGGATCCTCAATCAATAGAGAAGCCCTTTATTTACAAGAAAGAAGGATGGAGGAATCATAAACATGAAGGATGTGGGATTAAAAATAAAACAATAGCAATGTGTTACTTGTCAACATGCTATTGAAGGGAGGTTGTGCACATTTTGGTCAATGTACAAATAAATGCAATTAGATGGAAATTTGAAATTTTAAAGATGGCTTATGGAAGAGGAAGTGGTAGAGGAGTTAATACCACTTGGCTCAAGAAAAAGGACTTGTAAGAGGCTTTAATGCCATGTTGGAGGACAAGTCCTTTTCGAGGGAGATTTCAAATTGGGGGAATATTCTAAATGAGATCCCCTTTTGAATGAAAATAGAAGAATTTATAAATCAATTAAATTGATTTACATGTGCAAGTTGCAAAATCTAGAGGATTTGATGGATTAGAGTTAGAGTTAATTAGGATTTAATTAACTTAGGTGGAGATTAGTTGATTTGACATTTGATTTAGATTTTTGGATTGATTTAAATCAAATGAGAGGAATAATGGACATTTAATTAAATAAAGTTTGATTTATTTAATTAAAAGGGATGGTGTTAGATTTAATCAAATAAGGGTGATTTATTTAATCAAAAGAGGGAGTATGATTTAACTAAATAAAATGAATTATTTAATCAAAATGGGAACATTGATTTATTTAATCAAAGAGGAAATACTAGGATTAATTAAATAAAATGATTTATTTAATTAAAAGAAGATGATTTAATCAAATAAAGTTGACTTAGCTAAATAAAAGAGGAAGCTTGACGAATTAAGGATTATTTAATTAATTGGTTAGTAATGACATGATTTAGGATGAAATAATGTTAGTAGATTAGGATCAGGTATATGATATCAATCAAGATAATTCAGACGTCTAGAGTTTCTATTGTGTCATTAGAACACTGAAAAATTGTTTAGTAGGGTTTAGTTTTATGTGACAGCAATTTTTGGAATGCCTAGTGGGACAAGAAGAAATTTCACTTCATCTCATTGAGAGAATGGTTTTTCTCTCAAAATTTTAGCCTTGAAGAGGCACTCAAACAAAGTGCTTGGCGATTGTGTTCAAAGGAGGACTCTACATCAAATTTGGTGACTCATTGCTACCTAGAACTCTTGGTTACAAATCAGACCTATTCATTCATGCCTCGAATTCAAACAAGGGTATATTCTAGAGGTATTTATCAATATATTGAGTTACCATATTTTTCTTCTAGAAGAAGAAGAAATGGACAATATTTATCACCTATTAGGAGAAATAGAATCTCAAATCCATCTCCTAGAACCCAATCTATGCCACCTATGAGTATATTTTTCAAAGCTAGAACACTTGTTGCTCATACACATAAGAATTTACTCCATATGGATTTTCCTAGGCATCAACCCTTTATATCTTTTAGTGGTGGTAGCCCTTTAATTTTAGTCCAAAAGGATGATATACCAATCAACACCTTGAAAATAATTCCCCATTTCATTGGTGAAACATTTGTAACTCCAACTAAGCACATCATAGATGTGGCAAATATATGCTCAATGCATGATGTGACAGAAGATAATGTGGCTATTAGTTTGCTTTCCAATTCTTGTAAGGGTAAAGAATCCAGTGGTATAGAGGATTTTCACTCAACTCCATTCATAATTGAGATGAGTTAGGTGAGAAATTATGCAAGCATTTTGAAGACAAAAGTAACCATTTGTCCTTGGTAGAATAATTGACAATAATTAAAAGATCACCTCATGAATTCATGAGTGCCTTCAATTATAGATTTCATAAGACTTGGGATAGAATCCATGCCTTGGTGAAACCTTCTCCTAAGTATTCCTACCTTTATTTCTTAAAATCTCTCAATAGTGATGTTGCTATTATGATTCAATCTATGGGAGGTTTTACCTTACCAGGTGCATATGATATTCCCATAAGGGCGTAAAATTTCTTGATACAAGCTAGGAAGATTGCTCCTAGGCCACCAATGCCTTTATTTATAGAGCTTCCTTTGCAGCCAATAGTGGCCCCTATCCCAGTGTTTCCTATTCCAATGGTTTCCACGAGCCAACCTTCTACTTCTATTACATTTCCAAAAAAATTGGGGCACCTTGCTCTAAATATGAACAATGATTTAGCATCAATTAAAAGGTAGTAGGTTCAAAATAATAGTCCTTATCAGCCTCAAGGTCAAGGTTATCAACAAAATAGACCACCTTATCAAGGACAAAATTAGTGGAATCATACTAAACCCTTGAATAGCATACATCCACCTGCTACCAGCACTTCTGAGGCTTTGGTCCTAGTGTGAAATAATCTAGCCCAAGAGTAGGAGTGGTGTTACCCTTGTGAGCAAGCTCATTATCAAAATGATTGCCAAAATGGAGAGTGTGTACAAACTCTAGTGGTTCATAATGAAAACTCTACTTCAAGGTAGAAAATTGGCACAAATCAACCAACTGCTAGTGGTCAAAATCATGCACATGAGGACTCCTCATTGGTCAATTGGCATCAAGAATATTTCGATGGTTTGAATCAAGCAGTTATTGATACAATAGCTCAAAATACAATATCAAAGAAAAGATCAATAGAGGGTGGTGCATCTTCCATGTTTGGGAAAGCATCAGTCTCTCAACAATCTCAAAAAAGTATAGACGTTGGACCAACAGGTGAAATAGAAAATGTTCCACAATCAAATCAGCCTATTAGTAGGACCAAGCAAGTAATAAGAATAGACCTTGTTGTCCCAAAGATTTCTTCTAAAGCCGGTCAGCTTCCTTTCAACATAGTGGATCAAATGAAAATAGATAATTTGAATGTTGCTATGTGGGAGGCTCCATCCATTCCATCACAAAGGGATTTTTTGTAATAGGCTTTGAAAGAGCATAAGCAATCAGGTGATGTACAAGAAAAAGAGCAGACTTCTCCATCAAGCAATTTGGTGCAATCCAAAGAAGGGAACTATAGAAAAATTAGTAAGCCACCTCCCTTCTATCATTCTCTTATTATTGGAAATCATAAAGTGCACAATTGTATGATAGATTCAAATTTACAAATTTATGGCACTACTATCAAAATAGTGGAAGTAATTAAGAACCTAAAATTGACCTTGCATGCATGCCCTAGTTGTGATGTATTGCAATATATTTCATTCATAGACCTCCCTTCTCATTTTACCATTTGTTTGTCTAGAGATTTCACTGCTAAGATAGATGGATACTTATATGTTGATTGGTCTCACATGTTATTTAGAACTAGATATGGTACTAAAGCAACCATCAAATCTAAGCCCATAGAAAAGGATCATCTAGAGCCTTACACTCCTAGTCCAATAAACATGAATTGTACATAGAATGATCGAAAGGAGTGTTCTATTCATGATAGTTGTTTATTGGATGAATGGGGGAATTCTTTACAATTTGATCCATTAACTTTTTTTGAAGTGGAGGAGACTGGTCTTGGCACCTATTGCATTCATGAAGAAAATGCTACTATCCCCAATCTCATAAAAACTCAAGAGGATCTAGGGGGATTGTGGCAAATGTTTTTTTATGGTTTTAGAAACAAGAGTGGTGTCGATGCTGGTGTAATGTTGGTATCTCCAAGAAAGGATAAATATTACTTCTCTTTTAGGATTTAGTTTAGTTGCACTAACAATGTGGCTAAGTATGAAGCACTCATCCAAGGTATCCAACTTGCACAAAAAAGGAACATCAAGTTGTTGTATATATTTGGTGATATTCAATTGGTTGTTCCTCAAGTCAAAACTCAAAGCTCAACCAAGAACAATCTACTCAAATCCTACAAGCAAATGGTTTGCAATTTGATTGATGGATTTGAGGGTTTTAACATTCAAACAACTTTGAGAAATCAGAATAAGCATGATGATAGACTTGCATTAGTTAGTGCTCAACTTGACATACCAGCACATATTGTAAGAAAAATAGAGCAGAATATCAAGCTTGTTATGAGACCTTCTATTCCAAATAATCAAGATCATTGGAAATTCTTTGAAAGTTACCAACAAATATAGAATTTTTTACAAGAGGAGGTAGAATTCTCTAAAATAAATCAGTCCAAGCTACAAAATTAGTATGGTGATTAGATTGTGCATCTAAGTATCAAAAATATACCAAATGGTCTCATCACCCTTGAAGGTATCTTCAACCATAATGATAAGTTAAATTAGAAAATGATGAACTTAGCTAAAAAGAGGGGTGACTTAAAGCCAATTGAGATTGCAGAGGGAAAGTCTCAAAAATTGGGAAAGGTATCCTCTACTACTAAACATAAAGTTTTCATAGATCTTTGCAATAGGTAAAATGATGTAGTTTCTTGGACTTATGAATACCTAAAATTTTTTGACCCATGCCTTGCCCAAAATACCATTGAATTAGATCCAAATTCCAAACCTATAAGGTAAAAATAGAGGCCTATAAATCCCAAGATTGAGCATTTGATGAGAAAATATTTGGCCCAATTGATTGAAGCTAGAATCATTTTTCCCATCAAACATTCTTCTTGGGTGGAAAATCTTGTTCCTATCAGGAAAAATAATGGGGAAATAAGGCTTTGTGTAGACTTTAGGGATCTAAATAGAGCCTCCCTAAAGGATCATTATCCCCTCCACTCCATGGAGAATATTTTACAAAGATTCAATGGGTTGGAAATATTTTCTCTCTTGGAAGGTTACTCAGACTATAATCAAATTCTAGTCCAAGAATCTAATCAACACGAAATAACATTTATTAGAAAGTGGGGCACCTATACTTACTATAAAATGCCTTTTGATATAACCAATGCAGGTGCTAATTTTTAGAGAGACATGGATATGGTGTTCAAGGTGTATTTAGACAGTTTATTTTGGTCTAGTTGGATGATATAGCACTATTTTTGAAACATGGAAGAGACCATTTTAGTCACCTTGAGCAGGTATTTAAGAAATGAAGAGAATATGGTATTCCCTAAATCTAAATAAATGTGTCTTTGCCACTAATCAGGGAAAACTTCTTAGACACAGTGTTTCAAAGGATGGCTTGGTCATTGATCTTGCAAGAGTAAAATCTATCTTGGCCATCCCACTTCCCAATGACAAGAAGGGATTGGAGAGTTTCTTGGGAACAATTAAATTTTTGAGGAGGTTCATTCCAAACCTTGCTACTTTGGTAAAGCCTCTTACCTCTATGATTAAGAAAAATATGGTCTTAAAATGGACCAAAGAAGGTTAGAATATATTTGAGGCTATTAAACAAGAAATTGCTCAGGCTTCTACTCTTATCAATCTTAATTATTACAATGATTTCATTATTTATACCTTTGGAGGTGAAGCAAGTATATCAACTATCCTAACCTAGCTAAATAAAAAAAATCTAGAGCAACCCATTGCTTTCTTTAGTGAAGAGCTAAAATATTATGAGGTCAAGTATAGCTATTTTGAAAAGCAAGCTCTTGCTACTGTTAGGGAATTGAAAAAATTTAGAGAAGTGTTGTCTAACAATAGGATACAGCTAATGGTGCCTCATGTCAGCATTAAAGAGTTCTTTTTAAGTAGATATATCAATGAAAAAATATTTGGTTGGATCACCAAGGTGATGAAGTATGATGTTGACATTAAAATCGTCAAGCTAGTGAGCGGCAAAGGGTTGTGTGAGAAAATTATCTCAACACTTGATACTCCTATAGAGGTTTCCCTTGTGTTACAGGAACAACGTGCACTCAACATTGATGCTCATAGAAGTTGGGTAAATGATATGACTACCTTTTTGCAAGAAGGTAGTGTAAGATGGGGAAAATCAAATAGTATTAGATAAAGTGACAGCCAACACTTCTAAACTATTATCCCAATCTAAACAAGAGAATACAAACAAAGAGAGCAATCAAAATGAAAGCAAATGAAATAAAACACTCCCCTTTGAAGTTGATTCTTTCTCTTGTCTCTCCTATTTCTTCTTATGCCAATATTGCCGTCAGATTTGTTGATGAAGTTGTGCAAATACCTACAAATAGTAAGCAAGAAAGTTGGAGATAATGACTGTTAAATTGAAAATGGAGGGGAAGGGTTGCTTTTATAGACAACCATTCAAATGGACGGACGAGATTGATCTTCTAGAAAGATTCTAAGATCAACGGATGAGGATTCATGAGAGGGAAGTTACGAAATGGATGGCCAAGATCGAGTTTCTAGAAAGATGCCAAGATCTACGGTTGAGAATTGATGCAACCAGAATATGCCATGCATGGAAAAGATATAACACCGACGGCTATGACGCCTGATGGCTATGACAGACATGCAAGACATGCAGACTATGACATGAAATAATGACAGGGGATCTTTGACCAAAATAGAGGGATAAATTATTTATTTTAAATTATTTATTCAAAAATGGAAGGGGATGACAAGTGGAAAATAAATCATTTATTTGGAGGAAATGAAAAAGGAGATTTAATTAAATTCATAAATTTAATTAAAGGAGGAGATATAAATTAAATATGGATAATTGATTAGGATCAATTATTTAAAGGAGAAGAATGACACATAATTAAACAATTTTCTTAATTATTTAATTATAGAAAAATAAAAGGTCAAATAATTATTATTATCTGACTATAGACATGTGATAAAAGATAAATAATTACATAAATAATGATTTATTTAATTATTGAAGAAAGGGGTATTAGTGATGCAATTAAATAATTTTAATTGATCAAGATAGAAATGAGAAGGTGAATCAATTAAATAATTTTAAAACTATTTAATTAATAAAGGAATATGATCGAACATAATAGAATAATTAAAATTATTCAATTATTGAAAGATGATGACTAGGAAAAATGATGCTCATAGACTTAGGACACTTTTCAGTGTCTACAGGTAGATATCATCCAAGTCTAGATAAGACCAAAAGAATGCACTTCTAATTATAGTCCATTCCCTATGTCCTAGTGGGTGGGATACTTTTTAGAAAATATTTCAGTGGTGTCCTATTAAGATGCATAGATGCATATCAGGTCATCAGAATTTTAGAAGAATTCCATGATGGTCCTTTTGGTGGTCATTTTTCTAAAAGGACTACTACTATAAAGGTCATGAGGGTTGGTTATTATTGGTCAACCTTTTTCAATGATGCTCACAAATGGGTTAGAAATTGTAAAAAGAGTGCTTTCTTTTCTAGAAAGAAAAGATTGGTTTCCCTCCCTCTTCATCCCATTCAAGTTGATCATCCATTTACATGGTGGGGTTTGGATTTTATCGGCTTGATAAATTCACCATCAAGTGATGGTCATAAATGGATTTTGATAGCTGCATACTACTTCACCAAGTGGACAGAGGCAGTTGCCTTGAAGGGTTCCACTAATGTTTCAATTTTGGAATTGCTTGATGGAATTTTTACAAGATTCGACACTCCTTCTACCATCAGTTCAGATAATACCAAGGCTTTTACTTAGATCCTTGATTAGGAAATTAGGCATGGCATTTACTTAAAGACGTCATATAATTATTACCCTTAGGGTAATGGTCTATTTGAGTCTTCAAATAAAAATATCATCAAGATTATCAATAGGACCATTGAGGACAATCAAAGAGTCTAGCATAGCAAACTGAAGACAGCCTTTGGGCTGATAGAATTACTCCTAAAAGAGAAATTGTTAATTCTCCTTTCATGCTAATTTATGGAAGGGATGAAAGGTTACCATTATCATTGGAGATGTCTTCCCTTGAGTTGGCACTGTAAGATAGGGGGACCAACCACTGTAAGGCCCCAGGTCATGAAAGGTCGAGAGCGACAGGGTGCCCTAACTTACTTCAGTTTAAGGGAATGTTGGGAAAATTAGGATGAGAATGATGAGGACTATGGGGTTCATCGACCACTCTGCAAACTCAAGAGTTGAAAGGAGACTAGGCGAGCCAGTTTTTAGGGTCGACTTTGTGTCTCAGATAACTCTTTACCAAAGGATAGAAGTATATTTTTGGGATGACAGCATGGCATGCAGGTGTCTCTCAGGTGCGCTGGTGTCCGTACGACCAAAAAACTAGGGAGACAAGGTCTAACCAATAAGAAATGAACTAACAGCCTAGTTAAGAGTTTCCAAAGGTGTAGAATAACACTATGAAGTATGAAACATAAAGATGAATGTGATAAATCAAGTATATTACCGCAAGGGTGACAAAGATGATCTCACACAATAACTTGTTCTCCAGTTTGCTCCAAGATATCTCCACTTACACATAAAGGAGAGAAGATGTTGGGGGGTTGTTTAGGGGTCTACCTCAATCAGACCCCTGTTTTGGTGTTTCCACCTCCACAGACAGCCAAGTTTGCCACAATATAGAAATAAAGCGATAAAGAAGGAAATACAAGCAAAGTACAAAAAGACACTAAAAAATAGTAATGTGCTAACTCAACCAAGTAATAGAGAAAATGAGTGAGGAGATTACCACCTCTGCCCAAAGTGCTCAAGGCTAATGGGGGAGAAAATGGGAGGAACTCAAGCATCTGCTGCAATGGAGTCATCCTGCGCTTGGTCTATTGAAGTGATGGAGTGAAGAGATTGTTGGTATGGAGTGTAAAATTTTGGTGCAATGCTTGGAGTGAATGCTAGAATGCTTAAAGAGATTGTCTAGGCTTGGTCAAGAGATCTAGAGGATGAAAGTGGATGAATGAATGAAGAATATAAAGAAGGGAGATGAAGAAACATCCATATTTGGGTCAGCCAGCCGAAGGGAGCTGTAACAATTTGACTTCCAATAGGAAGTTTAATGCCTTTGTAGAATCCAGCCATAGGAATCTTCTAGGGATGTAAGTGTGCCACACAGACGTCTACGCGTAGCGTGAGCGTCCCTGGAAGAAATGCCTCCACCGACACTCAAAATAAGTGTCCAGTGGATGAAGAATAGCAGGCTCATATGAAATTAAGCCACTGAATTTATTTTTCTAAAGTGGAAAGGGGTAAAAGGGGAATTTTCATTAGGGGTGCAAATTCGCTCCTATACATTTTTCCCCCACTTTAGCGAGCACGAATACTGGTGATTTCTTCAGTAAAGTAGATCGAAGAAGTAGTAAGGTTAGAGATGTATACCTAAACTATTGAAGAAGCGGATCACAGCTTACCAAACCCTAAAGTGTAGGATAGGAAAGTACTTCATAGCTCAACAAAATAATAAGCTGAAGATTGAAAGCACCTTACAAGCCTACGGACCTACAAGGGAGATATCCTTCAAGAAATCTCACATGAAGGAAACTAGGAAGAACGCCTTACAGACCTACATGGGAGGTATCCCCCAAGAACTCTCACATGAGAGAGACCACGAAAAGGGGGAATCCACAAAGTTAGAAACAATGACATGTTTACCCATAGATAGAACACGTCAAGAAGCGGTCGCACAGGCCAGAACGGATAGTCACACAGACCGTCACCAAGTTGGGAGATTTTCAAATGGGTCCCTCGAGAACCCATCAAAAGGAAGAGGGGTCCACTCAAGGGACGCATTGTTTGAAGAGTAAGGTCTAGTCGGGGTGCCCCTGGGCTAGACACAAAGATGTAAAGATATTTTGAAGAGGTTTCTTGGGAACCCGATGTGAAAGGAAAGGGTCCACTCAAGGGACACATTGTTCAAAATCTAATGTCATCTTTCTTGAATTGATTCATCAAGGAACCCTTTTTAAAGATGTTCACTTCATCAAGGAATTTGAAAGGAGGGATATTCCCCCATGCAAGGGGAAGATCAAATTTATTCCCACTTTGGAGGAAGGTTCCCAAGTCTTTTCTTTACGAACCCATGATGAAGGAAACATGTTTCATTAGGGTTTCAAGTCAAGAATGTGATTCTAACAAAGAAGTGTGTGAAGAGTCTTGAGAAGAGATTCATTGGAAATGAATAAATTTTCTAAAGACCAAGTAATGTAGAAGTGGTGTTGTCATGCATGAAAGGGATAACTCAAGAAAAGAAGAGACAAAGATAAAGGAAGAGAAAAAGAAAAGAGAACACAAGCAAAGAGCACAGGGGGATCTAGTTCTGCGGGGTCAGATCTACCTTTATTTATGAATAGTAGGTAACTAAGGCACAAGGCGAAAGATCATCAATCTCCAACCAAATCAGGAAGAATGGACGGAAGACAAAGAAAAAAGAAAAAATTGGGTCAACATGGAAGGAAGCCTAAATGCTCCCAACACTTTGCATCGTCCACAATTTATCGAAAGTCAATCATAAACATGGAAGAAGGATGATACACAAAAAAAAAGTTTTACAACACAAATTCCACACCTATATCCAAGCGCCAATAGGATAACAAGGGTCATCTAGGCACATATAGAATGATCATGGGGGAAACACATCACAACACACACACATATCTAATCTAAAGATTAAGAAGAGGGTCCCCCCATAACACTGATCGACCAAGAGGTCGTTAGCTTCCCACTCTAGATCATTGTAGGGGGAAGGATGGAGAGCCTATAATGGTGTAATTTTAAGGGGAGGAGCTTCTGACCCTCTTGCAACAAGGGCCAAGAAAGAAGGAACTATGAGGTCTTTGTCGCTCACCTCTTGTGGGTCTAAGGCCAATGACTTTGCAAAGATCGTTGAGAAGGTCATAACTTCATCCACTGAGTTAAATATGCACTTAAAGAGAGTTCCATGTTTCACCTCAACGGATGGAGGAGTTTGCACCTGAGGTTCACCCCTAAGCTCATTGAGAGATTCGGGAGTGGTGATGAACTCGGGAGAGGCTGGGACTAGTTTCGTCACTATGATAGAACAAGTCAGCATGGGACCACCTTTCAGAGAGGGTGGGCTCCTCTTATGTCCTCCATTACTAGAGAGACCACTCTCTACCTTTCTCTTTTTTGAAATGTGGATTTATGGAAGGAGTGATGAAAACTTACATCTTACTAGGTGCATGTGCACTCGTAGCGGAAGTCAAAATTCATGCAGAGATGGTTTGGATAGACACAAAAGGGAAGAGAGAGGAGGAAATGGCAAGAGGTCCTAATATAAGAGCAGTCATCTCCTCTTCCTTCTTCTATGAGGTATTTTGCTGAGCTAGGAGATCCTTTCATCGATGCTTGAGCTCACATGTAAGGCAATTTCTATGACTCTTCAAACCAAAAGCCGGAGGTTGTGAAGAAACAGAAGGCTCCTGCTTAGCCATGGGAATGTCCTCCACAGTTATTTCCAACGGAGGGATAGACTCCTAGATGGGAGCAGGAGGAGCATGTTCAGAGATGATAGGGGGAATCAACTCTAGCACCTCGATAGGGGTCCTCTTCCCGTTCACTACTTTAGGAGTAGGAACAATAGGAGGCCACAGAGGAAATTCTCTTTGCGAGCCTTTCTTTCTACCATATAAATAGTACCAAGGTCCAGGAGACCCATTAGGGAGATCCGATATCCTGATCTTGGGTCTATGCCAAACAAGCATCATTAGACTCACAGGGTAAAGACCAGGTTTATTCATCCAACACTCCTCCCAAGAAAGAGGAGTAGACGGCATAGTCCGAGAAGGAGCGAGCTTCTCCTTTCCCTTTTGGGAGGAGGAGGCAGTTGACTGCTCTGTTACAGGAAGGGTCAACTTTGGTTGTCCCTTGCCCTTAGTTTTATACTTTACGTAGTTCTTGTAAATTAGGTCCATTCTCGGAGGAAGCAGACCTACCGAGGTGGGCCAAAAGATATCCAATGAGTATCCCCATAGGATACCACAGGATGGTATCCAGTATCATTCACCACGTGCATGACACCCTCAAGGGAAAACTTATTAATTACAGAGGCAATCCCATTCATGGAGGCTAGCCAAGGTATACCTAGCTTCACCCTAAATAGGTCTGACTTAGGAATAACGTCAAAAATTATGTCTACATTCCTAGGTCCAACTAGGATAGACACAATTATCAATCCATATGGCTTACGAGAAATACCATCATGCATACGGATGATGGATTTTTTTTTCATATTCTTCCCTTTGCAAGAAGGTCAAAAATAGCATCTCCTCCATGATGACATTCACTCTACTCACGAGGTTGACTAAGACCCCTGTCACAATTTTTCCATTGAGGCGAGTGAGAATGTAGAGTGGAGAAGGTTTGTCATTTGTTGGTACATCTTGTGAAGTGTATGTTATATCCGATGAACCGGTCGCAAGACAAGGAGAGGGAGTAACAGTAACCATGTTAACATACGCTTTGGGGTAAGAAATAGAATCAGAGGGATTGATAATTTCATGTTAGCAGAATGTGATGGAAATGGGTCCATGTATATTTGTAATTCACTATTAGCTTTCGCCATTGATTTGTTTGTATTTTGTTTGCTTCCATCAAGATAGATAGTACTGTCCTCAATGTGATCATGTATCTCATGGTGTCGGTGCATGCAATGTCCAGTATCATGTATGTTAACTTGATGGTATTTCCAATAGGTATTTGATTCATACCTATTAGGATATGGTTCCCTAACTAATTTTGGAGTTGGCAAGTTAACGATCTTATCCTTCAACAACTTCTCTAAGATGGAGGAATAAGATTCTGATAACTTTTTGAACTTTTGGTCACGTCTGAGGCCATTGTTATCCATAACGGCTACTACATTCACAATGGCTTTTCCTTTTCCAAAGATTGATATAATGGACTTCCCTTCAGGATGGGAGTGCGAGGAAGATCCCCCAAACTTAACCACTATCTATTGATACTCTTGTAAAATGCACGAAATAAGAGTATTTCATAAGGGTGAACTTTTCTTGCCAAGGCCTTTGTAAGTTCCCTATGAACACCTTATGCACATCAAAGTTAGGTAACAGGTACAAGATTTGTGAAAAGAGTGCTTGATATTATGCTATAAAGCTGGTAATATTCTCACTATCCCCTTGTTTACATCGAACAAGGTTAGAGAAGGTCATCTTAGGTTTGATGTAGGCTTGGAACTATCATAGGAACTGGTTCACAAGCTGATTGAATGTAAAGATGGAATTTTCAGTCAAGGAATAGTACCACTCAAGCATTGTATCCTTGAGGGATCGAGGGAACAATTTTTCCATCAATGCATCATGATGGAAGAAGTCTATACATAAGGTGTTAAAAGTGGACACATGTGTTTGTGGGTCCCCTTTGTCACCATATTTCTTGAATTTAGGAATCTCCATCCTTTTGGAGGAAAGGAGTGTTTAGGATTGCTACCAACAATGAGCTATGTCAGAAGAAGGGTTGAAAGATAGGTTGGGTAGAATATTGGGAAAGGTTCACCAGCTGGTTCTGCATCTTCCCCATGTTCTAAAGAAGGGTGTTCAGAATAGGGTCGATAGAAGGCATAGGACCAGTGGAACCACCACCAAAGCCACCGCCTTGACCACCATCGTGACTACCGTCAGAGCCACCACCACTAGTGTGACCTCTGCCAGAGCCACTGCCACTTCCAAAGCCACTACCATGGCCTCTACCAGAACCACTTTCGCCAGTACCACCTCCGCCACCGAAGTTACCACCACCAAAGCCTCCACCAATCATCCCACTGAATCCTCCACTGTTGGAGATGGTAGAAGGGGTGAAGTGAAAACCCAAGGGGTTTTTGTTTACTTTGATAGTTTCAGAATTCTTAGAAGCAGCAGACACACTGACTAAAGGGACCATGTGAGCCATGTACACAGATGTGGGAGGCATCGATACTTCTAGTTGTCTCTCATGTTTCTTCGAAGGGTCAACCTCATATAATTTTCCTATGATTCGAAGGGGAACATGCTTTGGCTAGACCAGCGAGACTAGCCAAGAGTTCTACGCATGTTCGATCTTTTCCTACCATGTATCTTAATTCACTAATAACCTTAGCGGCCCTAGCTAGCTTTGGGTTTCTCTCCAGCTAATTCTCTAATGCATCCAACCCTTTGCTAAGACTACTGATGTATTCAGAAGGGATGTGGAAATCTTCATGTTCATCTATGGATGATGAGGTTTGTGATGTCAGACGAGTAGGGATGTGATCAATTTCATCAAAGAATTTGGACTCACCCCATGACACCTACTCCTTTGTAGGCAAGCCAACTATAGAACTAGAGAAAATACCGATAGTGAAACTAGAAGAGACCATCTTATCCATCGGAAGGTGTCACAGAATTCTCTTGAAAATATACCCAGAGGTCATGGATTGGGTTGTGATGCTCATAAACCTTCACAAAGTACAAGAGTACAACAATCAAAGGTTACAAGAGAAAAAGCTCAGCACACCGAAAAATGAGTAGATGTTGGTTCACATCGGGTTCACCAAAAATGTAAGAGAGGGGGACCAACCACTACAAGGGTCACAAAAGGCCGAGAGTAGCATGCTGCCCTAACTTACATCAGTTTAAGGGAATGTTAGGAAAATCGGGATGAGAATGATGAGGACTAAGGGGTTCGTCGACCACTCTGCAAACTCAAGACTTGAAAGGAGACTAGGCGAGCCAATTTTCAGGGTCAACTCTATGTCTCTGATAGCTCTCTATCAAAGGATAGAAGCACGGTTCCGGAACAGTAGTGTGTCACACAGGCATCTCTCAGGTGCGTTGGCATTCATATGGCCAGAAAACTAGGGAGACAATGTCTAACCACTAATAAATGAACTAACAGCCTAGTTAAGGTTTTCCAAAGGTGCAAAATAACACTTTTAAGTATGAAACATAAAGACGAATTTGATAGAGCAAGTATATTACCGCAACGGTGATGAATATGACCTCACATAATAGCTTGTTCGCCAGTTCACTCCAAGATATCTCCACCTACACACAGAAAGGAGAGAAGATGTCGGGGGGCTATTTAGAGGTTTCCCTCAGTCAGACCCCCATTTGGTGTTTCCACCTCCACAGACAGCCAAGTTTTCCATGATATAGAAATAAAGTGATAAAGAAGGAAATACAAGAAAAGTACACAAAGACACTACAAAGCAGTAATGTGCTAACTCAACCAAGTAATAGAGAAGATGAGTGAGGAGCTTACCACCTTCTCCCAAAGCGTTCAAGGCAAATGGGGGAGAAAATGAGAGGAACACAAGACTCTGTTGCAATGGATTCATCCTACACTTGCTCTATTGAAGTGATGGAGTGACGAGATTGTTGTTATGGAGTGAAAAATGTTGTTGCAATGCTTGAAGTGAATGCTAGAATACTTGAAGAGATTGTGTAGGCTTGCTCAAGAGATCTAGAGGATGAAAATGGATGATTGAATGAAGAATATGAAGAAGGGAGATGAAGAAAAATCCATATTCAGGTCAGCCAACTGAAGGGAGGCATTACAATTCAACTTCCAATAGGAAGTGTAACGCATCTACAGACTCCAGCTGCAAGAATTTTCTGGGGACGTAAGCGCACCACATAGACGTCTATGCACCACATGAGTATCCCCAATAGAAATGCCTCCACTGACACTCAAAATAGGTGCCAAGTGGATGAAGAACAATGGGCTTCTACGGAATTAAGCCTCTAAATATGGTTTTCTAAAGTGGAAAGGGGTAAAAGGGAAATTTGCATTAGGGGTGAAAATTTCCTCCTATATAGGCACATTAAATGGAGTTAGAAGGCAATGATGCTATGACAATAAGGTTGGTTGATCTTTTGGAACTGGAGGAGACAAGGAACAAATCTATGTAAGTCATAGAAACACATAAAGAATAGGTCAAAATAAATTTTGATAAAAGAGTTCACAAGATGTTCCAAGAGGGAGATCTAGTATTGAAATGGGATGCAGACATAGCCAAATCTAGAAGACATTCCAAATTTGATGCCATTTGGAGTGTTCCACATGTCATCACTAGTTGCAAGGAGGCCAATGCATTCCATCTTTATAGGTTGGATGGTGAGCTTCTTCCAATCTCAATCAATGGGATTCATCTAAAACCTTTTTTTTATTATTTTTGAGCTTCATGTACATATTATAAATATCTTACTTTACATGAAGTTCTTTTCCACACCCTACATTCTCCTTAAGGGCATGTATGTTCTACATTTCTTTCTTTTCTCCAAGTGCAGGCCAACACATGTTCTTTTTTCTCTTGGGAGGCCCAATTTTGTAAATCCCCTTCATGACTCTATGCCCAATGAAATGATAAGGCCCCTAGATTCTATGAGTAATAGGAAATAATCCTAAAGAAATTTCCAAAAATGTTGACATTTCATACCACCCTTTGATGACCCATCATTACTAACCGATCTGAGAGATCCTATATGGTCCATCATTGCATGATTTCTCCTTGAAGGTTCCTAAAAGTGGATAATTTTTGTGTTTTTGGACTTTTGGGCTTTCGCTTACCTCTCTACTCGCATGCCTTCTTCATCACTCTGGTCGCTTCTTCTCTTCCTTCCATTTTTTTGCTAAGTGTTTCAGGGTTTGGCCTTTGGCCTTACCCCTTAACCTGTATCGCTCTCTCTTTTCAAGCATTAAGCTCACCTTCTAACCCCCAAAGCTTCAATGAATCCTTCATCATTTTTCTTAAGTTTTCATTCTTTTTTGTTTTGGGTGTCAGACTTTGGCCTTACCATTTACCTCTTACCTTTGTTAAGGCAAGAGGTAAGCCTATCCTTCAATCCTCGACCCCCCATTATACACTTAGAAAGGAAACTAAGTGTTGGCCTTTTGGACATCGAGGATAGGGAATCCCCTTCTTCTTTTCTTCACAAGTAGAATTCCTCCCAATGCCTGATACCTGAAAAGCTTCTTCCTTTTTGTTACCTTCTTAATAATTTATTTCCTTCTCAAAACCTTGGGATTCCTCCCAAGGTCCCATTTCTTATAAATTTGACTAAGTCCTTATTTTTTGGATGTTCAGGGTTCGCCCTTCAGTCTTACCTCTTACCACTTTGCAATAAGTGGTAAGATGACCCCCCAGCCTTCGATCTCTGATGACCTTTTGAGGATCAAGGATTGGGGATCAGGTTTCTTCCTTCACCTTTCCTCTTACACATTACCACTCCACGATAAGTCGTAAGTTGCAGGCCCAAGTCTCGACAAGTTCCAACTTTTGGACTTGGTGGTTTTGGCTTCCCTCATTCCATCTTTGGGTTCTAGTGTTCGCAATTCTATGCTATGGCCTTCATTTCTTTAGCAAGTAGTATGAGATATCTCTAATGCCTATCTCCCAATGGTGGTAGCCTTACAGGGTTCCAATTCATTTAATTCTTGAGCTAGCAAGGGTTTCCTTTTGGGCCCGACTCCTCAATCTTCCACATTTTGGCATTTTTTTTGTGATGGCACCATTAATGCCTAAGCGACCTTCTCACCTACCTATTTGATTTTTGAGGCTCGGGGACAATTTATTATGCTTCTTGATGGTTATGGTTGATCTTGTGGGCACCCATGCTCATTAAAAGCTGAATTTTGTCCTCCCTTCTTACCCCATACCCAGATCAATGATTTCATGAGGGTATTTTTGGAGGGATTTTGGACAAAATTTATTATAGAGGCATGGTGTGTAGATCTTGGTTCATCCTAGGCACATCCTTCAGCATGGTTTTCATGATCTAGTCATCTCAACCCTAGTCTGGATGGATTTCTGCTAGTTTCTAACCCTAGGCAAGGTTCAGGTTTGGTTGGGATCAACTAAGTTATGCCTGAACTATAAAGGCAATACTTGTTTTCTTATTAGGGATTCTTCTTTTGGGATCCTCATAGTTATATTTTTTAGATATTGTATTCTACATTCTACCATTGTAAAGTCTATCTTTGTTCCTTATATTAATAAAATCTAGCTATCATCACAGTTGTTTCTTGTATGTTTAAGTAAGCTTCTTTACCTTCATGTTTGAATATGTGTCTTAGTAGGTTTAATTATTTTATTGAGAAATCTGAAGCAAAGAAGAAACAAATTATATCTTGGTGTATCACCTTCATTCCATTTCATGTTATACTTCTTTCTCTTTTCCTTGTGAGTTGTTAGAGTAGAGTAGTGATAGGTTTTCATGTGTTGGGTTAGACTAATACATTTGCACTTAGATTAGAAGAGGAATTCGGCCTTATCTAGACACTCAACCTCATTTGTGCAAGATCTCACACCTTTAGGTTTTTCCATTATGTCATTAGAATACTAAACTCTTATTTAGTAGGGTAATTTTTTATGTGACAACAACTCACATACGCACTGACATGTATCTCGCTAAAGTGGGGGAAAATGTAATGGTATAAGTTGGCACCCAATGAAAATTTCCCATTTATTTTACCCTTGCTTTAGAAATTATAAGTTTGAAGATACAAATCTCATCATTATCTTCTCACTCCTTCCACATAGCCTTTTCTTTTTGCGTCGATAGAGGAATTTTTTTCAGGGACGTGCGCATCACGCTACCATCCTAACAAGATTCCTGCCATTGGAATCTACATGGGTGTTACATTTCTAGTTGTCCATGAATGTAATGTCCTCTATCAACTCTTAACCAATGAAAAATGACTCCTTACCTCCTTTTTCTCATTCATTCAGTTCTTCATGCTATTTCTTTCACTCTCTTGATCTCTCTTGCTAATTCTCACTCTTTTGCTCTCTTCTTGATCATTCTTGCCTCTTCTTGCTACTACAAGATCTCTTATTGGACTCTACAACACTTTCTCATTGCAACACCATTTTTTTTGAAATGTCTACAAATCTCCATTCTCTTGGAAAGGAGTCTTCTCTCATCATCTTCTCCTCTTAGCCTTGAGTGGTAGCAGAAGGAATTTGATATTGCTCTTTTTATTTACTTCCATCTTGTGTCTTATAGAGTAGAATTCGGGCTATCTTTGCACTCTATTTGATAGTGTCTTTTCCATTATATTTTTATCAATTTTCTCTATATTGTGGCATCTTGGTTGTCTATGGATGTGGGAGCACTAAAACGGAGGTTTGACTAAGGCGGATCTCAAAACATAGCCCAATAATTTTCTTGTTTTCATGTGTGCAAGTGTTGGTTCATCCATTTTGAGTTATAGTTGAAGAATTGGATTTTGCATGAATGGTATCTTTTCCTACACTTTCTTTATCTTTTTTGTCACTAGAATAGTTCTTTCTAGTATTCTTCTTGTTGTACTATTTATTTCTGCATTTTCATATCAAAATATAAAACTCTATTACTCGAGATGTAAGTAGACCCTGAGTGTCTTCGGATGTTATTTGACTTGTTGTCCATACAAGACTCTAATGCATCCCTGAGATTTTAGCATGGCACACTAAAGTTCGGTTCCTACACTATCATCCTCAAACATGGAGTTATCTAAGTCGCAGTCCGAGATACTTTCTAGTTTACTCACACAATTTCTAAAACACCTGCCATTACCTTTTGATCAACCTAAGGTAGTTTAGAGCAGTTCATTCCTGGAGGCTCTCTCATGACTTGGAGCCTTGGGGGTGACAAATCCCCCTACTCTACAGTGATGTTATTACAACATCCTATGAGGTTTTGTGGAATCATCCTTTTATTCCATCCGTTGAGGCATTAAGCCTTTTATTTTCATTTTTTCAGCTAAGATGTTAATCCTTTTATTTTTATTTCATTTGTTGAGACGTTAAGCCTTTTTGTTTTTATTCCACCTGCTAAGATGTTAAGCCTTTTATTTGCAGTCTATCCACTAAGACATTAAGCCTTTTCATTTTCATGAAACCAAGCATAACATAAATTGTCAGCCATGTTTGACATTTTCATGGCTTCACTTTGTTCATAGTTTGAACTTAGTATAATCATTGCATAACATCATCACCCAACATAATGCACCTTATTTGGGGCCATGTGTTTCATGAATTTTTAGCATAATAAAACTTTCTAGCATTTTGAAACCTAATTTGTTTCATGGACTCATAGCATAACACAACTTCCTAGTCCATCTTTTTCTTTTTGCATTAATTTTGACATTGTATGTTTGTGTATCTTATCTTGTTGCATATCATATGATACATGTGTGTCCCTTTGTGCTTATGTTGGTTTTCCATGGGATCTTAGATCCTAGGGTCTTGATCACCCTCCTTGATCCTTAGTCATCCCATCTCCCTAACATTTGTACAATTGAACCTCTCTTGACATATATTTCTCTACTTTAGTATGAGTCTGAGTGTAAGTTCATACTCTCACTAAAGTGGTGGCTAAATTTACTATAAAAAAAGTCTATACGCTTACACTTTTACATTATGTTTCTGGCCCCCTAATTTATTGGATTTAATTAAGATTCTAATTTACCAAATTATGCATTTCAAACCTTATGTTTACCATTTTTTGAAGGCGAACTAATATTAAACAAATGCATTCAATCATTAAATTACCTTGGATCAAGTGTGTCCTACAAATTTGGGCTAGGACCCATTTGCCCAAGGGAAAATAGGTCCCCCTTCTTAGCCAGGTCCCAAATTCAAACATGTTGGCGGCATTTCAATATCCAAAATTCAAATATGAAGTGTTAGCTTTTGAAATCTAATTTTTGATAAATTAGATAAACACCTATAAATACCTAGTTGTTTTATCATTTGAAATCTAAGACACACAATTGAGAAAATATTATTGTCAAGATTATTCAAGAGAAGCATATTAGATAATTATTACAGTAATTCAAGATCCAACATCATGTCAAAGTTTATGTGTGTTCATGGTCATGTTATGTGAAGGCTAACATTATTATATGTCTCCAAGAAATCAAGCATTCAAGCAAATAAAGCAAGTGAGATCCAAGACCCTTGAAGAGATGTGTATGCATTCAGTACTTTAAGGAAGTCATTCAAGGGTGGTGAGTTGTAACATTGTGTTCATTCATCATTTCCTTCCTTTTTGTTAAGGTTTTTATCATTGATATTGTCATTTTGGAAGTGGAAACACCAACATGGGGTTTGACTAAGGCAAGCCCCTATATGGAACAACATTTTCCCTCTTTATGAATGTGTAGGTTTTATGTTTGAAGTGGATTGATGAGAGCTTGAAGATCCATTTTGCATTGTTGCATTTATTGTCACCATTCTTGTCAAGACACAAAAACTCACCTACAGGATTTATTTACAACATTTTGATTGTGGGACAGGCATAAAATAGAAGCTCAGATCCAACATCAGAGGACCCTACAAGTTGAGAAAGACATCCTTATAAGGACTTAGTGACCATATGGTGACCATGTCCTTGTAGGCCTAATAGAACCAATTTTTTTGGGTAGGTACATATTAATCTGAACCTTCTAGATTTGGCAGAACTTGACTATTTGTGTTTATTAGTTGTTGGATAATTACATTTATTGCATTAGGTCATATAGTTTAATTAGGTAAATCAATCACAATCGTTTCCAAATCATTCATATCCTCAAAAGGATGTAGATCTAGGTTTGATTGGCTCACCATTAAGGTTGATATTCAATCTATTCACCATGTTGATTTGTATCCCAATGAAACATATAGAAACAATAAAATACACCCTAGCCTTGGTACATTCAACTTAGGGTGGTATCACATTTTTTTTATGTTTCAAAATTATATATGTTATTTTATGATTATTAGCTTGATTTATGGTATCTTATATAATGGAGTTGCTTTAGATATATGGTCTAGATATTGTACTGACACTTCATGTTTGAGTGTACAGGTGGATTATAGTGTCAATGTTTTAATGGGTTATTTAGCTACTTTTGTGTCTTTCTAGTATGATGATGGACCTAGACTTGTATGGAGTGCTAAGGTCTATTTTTCCCATGTTGTAAAATATGTATTGTTTGTGTATGTGCTAATGTAAAAAATTATCTAATTGTCTTTTGAGTTATTTCTTGAGTGAGTTTAAACTTTTGTTATTTGTAAGAAATTTTAAGAGGTTTAAGTTTTATTTTAAGGTTTGGAAGGTTACTTAGGTATGGGGTATATAGATTAGGAGTGTATTTTTATCATTTAATCCTTTAAAAAGGATTTTATGACCCTCCTTTATGTCCCACTTTCAAAAGTGGAAAAAATGGGGAAGTAGTTACTTAGTTGAGTTAGTTTTGGGAAGGAGCATACCTCTTCCTCTTCTTTATAACTCTCCTTCGATAGTGTAGAAGGGTGGCTTCATTTTTCCTTTTTGTGATCTTGTTATTTTTCTTGAGTTCTTTTGAGGAGAGAGGAGTATGATGAAGGAAATGGGAGGAAGGAGAAGGCTTGAGGGAAGGAGATATTCAACCCAAGGTTCATACATTAGTGGTATTGTGCTATTTCAAGGTGGAATAATTTTCTTTATTATTGAGTAAATGTGTGTGATGTGTTTGTTCTTTGAGATTTTGGGGGTTTTGTTTTGGGGAAAATATAGTTTAATGTTTCATGTGTTATTTTTCTTTGAGTGGTTTAGTGGGGAGTTTACCCCCTCTTGAAAGAGTTTGTTTTGATCCTCCATGTGTAAGGGTTTGAGTGGGTGAGGTTCCCTCTAAGGGACATTTCTTTTAGGCTATTCAAGTACCCATGATTATGTGTAGGGATATGAGTGTCCTATATGTGATTTTTGTGTTGGAGAGAAAATGGGTGGATGTGGTTGTGTTGGTGGTGCCTTGTGATATGTGGAGACATGATATGGAGATTTTTATTTGGATGTGGTTGATTTGGTGGTGTATTGTGATATGTGGATACATTATATGAAGATTTGTATTTGGATGTGGTTGTGTTGGTGGTGCATTATGATAAATGGAGACATGATTTAGACATTTTCATTTGGATGTGGTGATGCTTTTATTCTCCCTTATTAGGTAGAGGCCCCACTCCCCCTAAGTGGATTCCATATAGGATATCTAATATGTTAGCAAGTGTTAAAAAGGGGTGTTTGAAAATATTTACTATGTGAGCCCATCTATGTAAATGTGTGTAATATTTATGTAAAGGGTAATCCTATAATAATGAGTCCCACTTTTTGGCCAAGATAGATATTTATATCAATATTTTTAACTAAATCTTCACTTTTTGAGACCTATAGCAACTAAACCATTAAAAATTTGAAGTTGATGCGAACTAGTGATTTGTGGCAACATATGTGTAGATTATAAATTTATATTTTTAAAAAAAATTAAATAAATCATGAATCTTTCAACATCTCCTTTAATAACTAGTTTTTAATAGTAAACAACATTTTCAGAAAGTAATGATTATGTCATCCAACATAACTTTTTTTGGAGAAAGGATAATATATTCTAATTTTTAAAATATAGATTCTTAACATCAATATCTAGTGCATGGATATTTTTTCATAATTTTTTGCTACATATTTCTTTTCATTAATTTTTGAAGTCACTATAACCATAATTTGGACATAGCTATATGTCATTCAGCATAACTTGTGCATAATATTCAAAATTTAATTTATTTATTTTTGGTGAAACAAGGACATCAATACCTAGTGCAAAGGTTTTTTTTTTTTTTTATAATGGGTTACTATTTTTCCACCTCTATAAAATGAAGAACTTGATGTTTGGTGAAAAACCTATATTCGATAAAAATTAAAAATTGAATACATGATAAAATGAAAACATATCAAAACTATACTTGTTGGAAAGCTCGTTTCGAGGGCTATGATCTTGAAAAATATCTTGCCAAGTTAACTACATATGAAGGTGTAACCCGAGGTTTGAAACTAGATTTTTTGAGGAAATTTTGAAGTAGAAACCAAAATAATTGTCATGTGAATCCCTTTCGTTTAAAGGTCCTTCTATCAAAGGTGCCTTTGATTGAAGGTTTTACCTTTGAACGAAGGTACCTTCATTCAAATATCTCTCTGTAAAAAGGATCTGTGTACATGGAGCATATCTGCGTTCAAAGTTATTTGCTGTAGACCTTTGAGTGAAGTACCTTTGTCCAAAGATATTTCTTCGAATGAAGGTGTTTTATTAAATTGTCCCTCCCCCTCTAAAAACATCATTGTCCCAAAAGTGGAAGTTAGTAAATTGTGATATTACCCTAAAAAAATTGATCAAATCTTGGTGTGGTTGTGAAAGTGTCTACCCAAGTGGCTATATAACCCCAAGCTCAAGGGTGGGTTGTTCCACAACCCTATGGTTGGGTGGAGAGCCTATTGGTCTTTAAAAAAATTCTCTCCTATTCTTTCGTTGGTTTCTTTTCAGGTCTTATGAAGTGTGATGAAGGATTAAGGATGATTGTACATTTCTCTTGTGAAATATTTAAGAACATTTGTAAATGTTCAAGTAAATTGTATACAAAAGACTTTTGTTTATAAAAGACACCTTTTGTTCTATAAATTTATTTTTAAGAAAATTTAAAAGATGTTAGAATACAATCATGCATATGTGTCTTGTAAATTCATTGAAAACTTGAAAAAAGAAAAATTTATTGTAAATGTGTGTATGGACTTAGAAATAGTTAAAAAAATTCTTGTTAAATTAGTGCTCACCTGTAATCCAATATGATTTCAAATGAAACTAATTCTATTTTTCTGAAGGTGAAGGTTTTATAATTAATCCTAAGAAGAAAATGCAAAAATCATAAAGTTAAAATTAAAATTAAATGTATATGTTCTTTCAAAAATAATGTATTCATCTTTTTGTGTTTTAAATGAAATATTTTGTGTATAAGATGTTGTTATGTAAATGTTTAATACATAAATTTTTCAAAAAAATTTGAATTTAGTAAAATAAATTTTCTAATGTTTATTCTAGGGTATTTATGATATATAAATAATCAATAACAAGTTTATTGATTATTGGCATGTATGGAAATGACAATGGAAATCAATAAACTATACACCTCGAGAACGGTCATTTGGCATCCTCACTGATTGCTTCCTTTTAAAAGCTACCTTCTATTCATTTTCCTACATAATCTAGATGCTTCTGTAAATACTATGTTTCTTTTTGCTTATTCTATAGGGTGTGGTGATAGTGGGTGGTGAGGTTTGGCTTCCACTCTAAGGTGTTGTGCAGGTAATGGCGGCTTAATGGAGTATAAAACAACCAATTTATATTTTATAAAGTGTATTATAGTTGGAACTGTAATAGAACTGTTTCAAAGTGAACTACACATAAAAATTGTAGTACCTATACAATGGTGATCTCCATGAGTCAACTATACATGGGTGAAAGTAGTTAGTTTTGATATTTTTCCATTACCAGTATGCCAGTCACGTTGTCTTGTAACTACATATCTGAATTGATTATGCCAATCTCTCTAATGGCATTTTGTTTATTGTAATTTCTATTTTATATATCTAACATAAATATATAGGCATCATGTCTTTTTTAAAAAAAAGTTTAGAAAAATAATATCAAATAATTAGCTTAGTCTATTTGATTAATCAATTGTTGAGGTTACAATATTCTTGCCCCTATGCCAAACAATAAACTATTATAAATTAGTTTCAAATATTTAATAATAAAAATTGATAAACATGATATTGAAATATAAACTTTAATGGGTTTTTAATTACTAATCTCAAAAAAACATATTCAAAAATTATATTAACCCAAATCACCAATTGTAATTTATTAAGAAAATATTGACATTTTTTCACATTAATAATCTATCATAAAACAGTCATACATATCTGATCACATGGAATGATTGATAAATAATTAGAAGATAAAATGTAAAGGGTTTCTTTGAAACAAAGATTGTTATGACATATCTGAAAATCATATCAACCCAATACATCAATTGAAATTTGTAATTAACACATTATTGTCCTCTACTTTAAAACTAAAAAAAAGTTGACAAATAAATTTGGGAGTAGACAAGAGAGTTGTAATATGTTTCTTTCATCTTCTTCCTCTTGTTAACCTACAAAATAAATTTTACAAAATACTTTCAGTTGCAAACAACAATCAAATGGAGGAAATCAAGAAATAACATTTCATATGAAAAACAATCTTCAAAGAGAAAATGGCAAATAGTTGAGGAGACTCATATTTAAGATATCAAAAATTAATTTGAAATTAGTTTTTAGTTATTTATTAATTACTTAGTTAAATAGTGTTTAGATATACTATTTTCATATTTTTGTTTATTCCCTTTAATTTAATAATTCATCTCTCCTCCTTAAAAGTTAACTCAATAATAGTTAATATATTTTATAAGTCATACATAAACATTGAGTGTTAATTTTCAATTCAAAATTGTAAATTAATAGTCATGAGATCGAGATAGAAGTTTGATGGCCTATTTTATTATTTTTAAATTATCAAGAAACTAAACTAATTAAAATTTAAAATTAGACTCGATTTTAAAATGTTTAAACATGTTTGGATATAAAAGGAATATCAATAGTTGAGACAAGAATAAATTGTTCAAATTAAATCTTAGAATTGGTACAACTTTTGAACTTAGCTAATGTCGTAGTCATATATAAAATGAAGTATGAGATATTAGGATCACTATGTTGATGTTATCTTCTTGGGTTATGAAACTAAATATGTACATAAATAATTAAATAATTAGACGTATTTAAATTTAACATTACTCAAATATTTAAATTTCAAATAATTTTATGTGTAAAGAAAGAGAAATTTGGATAGTAATTAATTGTTCAATTTATTTTTGAATTAACATGAGTTGTACATGTATGGTTATTCAATTACTTTTTTTCCTTTAGTTTTAGTGATAGAGCGTTATTATACTATATGTTAGAATGTAAAATATCTTCATGAACATATTTATCTCCTTTAATGTTTCCTTCTTTTAGACTAAATAGTTTCTCTTAGAACTAGGGGTAATACTAAAGTTAAACCTAGACTAGTTTGTCACCATTTCACTCTCATTCATCAATAATGTTCTAACACTAGGAAATCATTAACTCGTGTACTTTAGAATATTAACTTAACTTAAGTTATCAAGATTTGAAAAGTATATAGCAATGGAAGTGCAATTAGCATATTTATTTTAAGTAAACTTGTTTCCCTTGGTATAGAACTTGTTTTCATTTAAATTAATATATATTTTTAGTAACATTTCCTTTTGGTTAATTGAATTTAAGGTTAATATAGGCTAGAAAGCTATTTTTTTATGTTTATTTTGGTTACTCGTTAAACTTGCTAACCTAATAAAATATATTCACTAGCTATACCTTAGACTTCCTAGAAGAAGTTAGGAATGTCTCAATTAGAACTACTTAGAATATAATGTAAACTAGGTATTTCCTATGAAAGTTAAAGTGATATGATGACATCGTAAACTTGATGTCATCAATTAGAAGTAAGAATCTAAAACTTAAATTTATCTTAGTAAGAATAAAAAATGAAAAAAAAAAATAGTTTTGTTCATTTAGGGTTGAAAATGTAGGGCATGACAATCATCCACTTACATGGTTGTATTCATTACCTCATTCTTTTACTAATTCCTTGCAAGGATTAGACTGAGGATTTCATGAAAAAAAATATTACAATATTGAACATATGACATCCATCACTCAACTCATGCAATTCAAAAAATGAACAAAACTCAATTAAGTATTTTATTTTCATATTTCTAAGTTTTAGAAACTAATATGAGATATTTATTAATCTATAACAAGATTCCATTTATATTAATGGATAGTTTACTTCCAACCCTTGATATCCAAGTATATTTCATGTCTTATCTCTCATTTTTAGATTTGTGTGCTACTATATATAAATTCAAGTGTAGCTTATTAGAATATCCTTTATATAACAATGTATTTATAGCACCCCCTCTTTTTACATAAGTTAACATCATTATCCTATTTATAAAGTGGGGGAAATAAATATGTACCTAATGTTATTAACATAATGATCATAATATAATTTATAAACTAATTCCCTTTAGAGAATTCAATACATTGGAAGAACTTCCACATATGGTATTATAAAAATTCATAAATCATAATTTTATTTCCTTACCTCTAGTCAAAACAATGGGTAACTCTAATATTTAACCTCACAAGGTCAAGTATTTTTATTAAGGTTACATATGAAATAAAAGAGAAATAATGTAATGTTTATATTTTAGTATTATTAACAAGAGACAAATATGATACAAGAAGCAAGTAATGAAGAACAAAATTTAAGAATCAATTAACATAATAATTATATATTTTAGGATGGGGATAATGATAATGATGCTTCTATTTATTTTTCTCGTTTATTGGTTTTATTGTAGGCTATATACCTAAATATCCTTAATTCTTGTGTGTTAATTGGAATATTACTCATTCATTATCTTTTGTGCTTTCACATATCTTATTTTATAATTTCCTTCCCCCACTTGGGAGGCCCTTTTTTTCCCTCTTACTTGACATGTTTTTTATTATTCTAGTTTACAAATCCCTTACATATTTTTATGCCCTTGTATTTATCTTATTTTTATATTTTATGTAACATACAATATTGAATAAAATGCATAGTTTCATTCCTTAACAAAAAAAATTCCTGCTTTGCACCTTTTCAAATCCTCTATGTTCATGGTGGTCAGTTCTCTTGGGGAACCTCATGGTCCCCCTCATCTGTCCCTATTGGATATTGGAATACTTATGGCACATGCTCCCCCATCCTCGGGGGACCCTCTTTCTATGGAACCTCAATTTCTTGGTGTGGTTCTTGTGGTTCTAGTCATCTTGGGCCCCAAGGGCTAGAAAAATGTGCTCATCGGTGCAACTCAAGATTCCTTTTTTTTTATCGAGTGGAAAAATACTTTGCCTATTTTTTTGAGTCTGACTCTAGAATAGAGATAACACTATCATACTCCACTATTGAAAGGATTTTTTCTTCTATAGAGAACACTTTGGTGGGAAAAAAATCCTTCCACCCTTCCATTGATATGGTTCATTAATGGACTGTTGCTAAATGGTGTTTAAAGGGTAGTTTTGAGGTCACTGCTATGGCTAGAGGATTATTCCTACTCAATTTTACATCTAAAGACATTATCTTATACTGACCCTCTCCTTGATCCCTTGGTTATATGAAAAACATAGCTTATCCCTTTGTCATTGCAAGCCAGGGTTTGACCCTGCAATAAATCCTAACAAATTTGCTCCTGCTTGGATTTGTTTGCATGGATTGCCTCTTGAGTTTTGGGATGATTTGGTATTCCAATGGATTTGGAACTCCTTCAGCCACTTCATAACAATATATATCATTACAAAGATGAAATCCAGGTTACTCTTTGCTCATTTTTGTGTCAATATTGATATCAATAAGACTATGTCGAACTTTATTACTTTGGACTCTAAATATGGGAAATGGTCCCAACCGATCTGCTATGAGAATGCTACTATATTCTATCAAAAATGTTCCAAATCTGGTCATTTAATCTTTAACTACAAAGCATCGATCAAGAGTCGGCAAAAACTCAAAGGTCATGTGGTGCCTCCAGGTGACCTCATAGAGGGCTACCCCTTCAAATAAGATGTCAATAATACACATACTACTCCACCTAAATTTGGAGATAGGAAGCAATGTAAGCTACTCTTCCAACAAAGGATACTAACGATATGATAGTTTCTAAGATTATCATGTTGGAGAGTGTGTTGTCATTGAATGAAATCAAAGAAAAGTGTATAGCTAAAAGGAAAGATATAGAAGAAGGGGATACTCAGCTATCCAACATGGAAGAAAACCCTAATACACATCTAAAACCACCTGCATCTCCTAAGAACCTAGAAGTGCATGAAGATACTCTATTGAAGAGTATGTTGTCAATGAATAAATTAAAAGAAAGGCCACCTTTTGACCTAAATAATATAGAAGAAGGGAAAGTAACTTGTAACCCTCCCAACAGTCATAACCCTATGGAAAACTCATTCCCACAAAGTAAAAGTGTAAATTCTCCATCTGAGACTGGTCCAACCATCCTGATAGAGGTAGTAGAGTTTCTTTAGGCTATCAGTCAACCGCATAGCCTAGATGGTTGGACAACCCTCAAGAAAAAAGGTAAATCAAAGAAGGAAGATGTTGGGGTTGAAACTAAGGTGGGCAGACCTTCCAAAAGGAAAATAAGGAATTGGGAAACTATAAAGGAGATACCCATTGGTAAACAAAGGAAGTTGGAAATATCCTCAAATAATATTTCTAAATGAAGTTATTTTCATGGAATATCAAAGGGATAAATAGCCCACATAAACAGCTACTCTAAAAATTATCTTAGAGAACAAGATTGATATTCTCTTAGTACAAGAAGTTAAGATGAACAACACTAATTTTGAAACCATTGCTAAGAATATTTGGCCTTTTGTCCACTTTTTGATTAGTGAGACTTCTAGAGCCATGGGGGGTCTTTTTAAAATTTGGAACCCGAACAGGATGAGTGGCTCCCAATCACTCCAATCTAAACACTTCTTGGGTGTTCAATTCTCTGCTATTGGTCTAACTTGGAACTTCCTAAATATTTATGCCCCCAACATGAGAAATACCAAAGAAACTCTATGGATTAAGCTATGTTTCTTGATCCTTAGCATAAGGAGGCACATTGGATTCTTGCAAGGGACTTCAAATCCCCTCTCTACCCTTCAGAGAAATGTGGACGAAAAATTGATTGCACTGACAATATGGAAGACTTGGATGACCTTCTGAATTTTATCAGGCTAAAAGATATTGACCTTCGAGGCCAACTCTTTAATTGGACAAACAATATGTTTGGTGAAAATAGTATCTAGGTTAGACTTGATAGATTCTTTACCTCTCCTAATTGGGTCATCGTTCATAATCTCAACCCCCTCGCTCTACCTAGGAAGGTGTCTAACCATAATCCCCTCCTTCTGATCTAGGAAGATATTACAAAACTTGGTCCTTTCCCATTCAAATACAAGATTATATGGAGCACCCACCCTGATTTCAAAGATAGGTTATCAAATTGGTGGAATATACCCATTCACGGATCTACAATGAACTGTGTGGACCAGAAACTCAAAAATATAAAAAATAAAGTGAAAGGAAAACATGGCTAAGGGTGATGTGATTGAGACAACCTACCATTTGGAGAAGGAAAACCACCTTGACTAGTCCAAAGTGCTCAAGAAAGAAGAAATATTCTAGAAACAAAAATCCAAAATACAATGGCTAAAATAAGGAGATTGAAACTCTAATTTTTTCTACCTCTCTCCCCTAAAACATAGAAAAATGAATTAGATCACCAAGCTTAAAGATGAAAATGGGTTGGAAGGTACTACAATGGAACAAATTGGGAAATTTCTTTAGAGTAATTTTAAAAATCCTTTTTGGAGTCCACTATCAACCATACTACAGACTTGGAAGATAAAATGTTAGACAACACCCCTATCACCATAACTAATGATGATAATGTTACCATCCTTAGGCCTGTTACTCAAGAAGAAGTGGGGATTGCAACTTTCAGCATGGGGGCTTACAATTCTATTGAGCCTAATGGTTTCCCCTTGGCCTTCTTTTAGAAGGTTTGGGAAATTGTGGGGAATGATATTTTTGTAGAGCTTCCAAAGACTTCTTTAAATCCGGTAGGTTGCTAAAGCACTAAACAACACCTTTATTGCTCTCATTCCTAAAAAAATTGATCTTGTAACCATGGCTAGCTTCAAACCCATAAGCTTATGTAATATCATCTATAAAATCTTCTCCAAAATGCTTGTTAATATTGATTCATTTGTGATCTAAGTTGTAGGTCTCACATCCCTAAGGTTGGATAGTCTCCTAGATACCAAGGATGTCAAACTTGGGAGAATTACCACGAAGCTTATACTCAAGTTGGAAATTTGAGGAACAATTACTAAAGATAGTAGGACCTACTATTTTGGCTATGCTAAACCCAAGGTTTTTTTATAAGGTATTGCAATAGATATCACCACAAAAGAAAAACATCCACCTTGACACTGTGGGAGTAAATGGTGACTCCCTAACACCCCCAGGAATAGTTGCTAGACCAAAATATCTTCCACAAGAGAGAAAATGGCAAGAAACCTTGCTTCAACAATGCAATATTGAATAATGGTTGAGTATTCTTGAATGAAATTTTATATGAGATGCCTTCCTTATAAAGGAAAGGTAGAGAGATAGGATTATACAAGATTATGATAAGTGTCTTAATCCTATTACATGAGATAACCAACAAAATAACTACCTAGGAATCAAGCATTACTAGCTAGATAAGATAAGTTCTAGAAAAGCCAACTAAGACTTCTAGAAAGAATCTTATATCCTAAGTAAACTTAACATGTGAATATGTCCCCTAATCACCTAGTGAGTGAATTATCTAGCTACAAGAAATTTATTCACACCAATAGACACAAATCATACTCGTTGCATAGTGCACCCTATTTTAGTTTTCACTTCATGTCTATATGTTAGTTTGGTGAACTCAATGTTAAACACTTTATTGAAATAAATGATCTACCATATGAGTGGTTGATATTTTTTTATAATAACCCCTTATGTTTTTATATACATATTTAGACATGGTAATGAAAACACACTAGAATAAATAAAATTGAAAAGATGTTTATATTATTTTGTTGTAAGTGTGTTGGGATGACGAAGAGATGAAGTCAGTAGTAGATTGGTGCCTTTATCCAATTAGATAACATTGAGTTCATACAAAAGATGTAATAACTAAAACCAAAGGTGATACCTTAATCAAGATACCACAAAAGACTATGCCTTTCAAAATGCACAAGCAATTTGGACCTCTACACATACATTCAAAAAAATTGTTGTAAAATATTAAATGTCTACTTAGTAATCCATGAGAATACCCATAAATTTCCAAGTTATTATGCTAAAAAGATACCTTACAAAGGCTTTACAAGTATTTTATAGTCATCTCATTGGTCAACTAAATAACACACATCCATAAATGTATACCATACACAAGGAGACACTCAACTAAGGTCAAATATTCTTTTAATAATTTGATCTACAAAGGTTAAAAATACTCATTACAAATTTGGGATGAACCTAGATCATTACTATACCAAAATACTTTTATATAGAAATAAAGATTGAAACCTTAGGCTTCCTATGAATATCACTATTTTTCTCATTCTGCAACTACTCCTTTTTTCTCCCCTTTCTTCTTTTGCAAATCTAGAAAATATGTGTCTTTCAAGATCACCAAGAGATCTTGGAAAAATAACCATGGCTTTTTGTAACTGTGCAAGCCTCCCATGTTTTCTTGTATCACTCTCACATGGCCATACACTTACCCTTTATATCAAAAACCATATGATTTTTTATACCATTCATGTCTTAGTTGGACCCACAGGTACCAATAGACATTTGAGATTCCTCAACTATCAAATCTCATCAATTTTGAGACTATTAATGATATCTCGAGTCATACAGGGAGGTAGGTATGGATTTTTGTTCCAAGGATAGAGTTTTGAGACTTTTCATACCAAAGGGGGAAGAGGGAAAAAATACTATGAAGGTACAATAGGGATGTTGGGATGATAAACTTTGAAACTCTAAAATTTATAAATTGAATTTTTGGGGGAAAAAGTTGGAATTTGAGGAAAGGATGTATGTAATATGTCCAAACTTAGAATCCTAAAATTCAAGAAAAATGGCTTAGAGGGGAACATAAAACTTGGAGGGAAAAATATTCCAGGGATGACATGTCCAATAGGGATTTTGGGATGAGAAACTTCAAAACTTTAAAATTTACAAAGTGCATTTTTGGTGAAGAAAGTTGGCAATTGAGGAAATGATGCATGAATGACCAAACCTAGAATCTAAAAATTCAAGGAAAAGGGGCTTAGAGGGGAAAAGTGGACTTGGATGGAAAGGCATGCCAAGGATGATAGGTTTGATAGGGATGTCGAGGTGTGAAACTCTAAAACTCCAAAATTTGTAAAGTGGATTTTTAGGGGAAAATGTTGGCACTTGAGGAAAGAATGGATGTATAAGTAAACCCAAAATCTAAAAATTCAAGGAAAAGGGGCTTAGATGGGAAAAATAGACTTGGAGGGAAATACATGCTAGGGGATGACTAATCTGAAAGGGATTCTAGGATGAGAAACTCTAAACTTTTAAAATTTACATAAAATCACCTAAAGAAAAACCAATTCACTAAGCATTGACCACAAAAGTACCCATTAACAAATTTTACTAAATATTTTGTATGAGAACACTTTGAAGAAACATCCTTAGAAAATTACTTAGTATAGGAGACCAAACTAAATATTTTTCATATTCATTATCAAGGGAAGGTGGATAGGGTCAAGTGCACAAATGGAAGAAAAACAAAGCAAACATGTGGACACCTGAAAATAGGGTGCCAACACAAAAATTATAATAAATACATGATTATGACATGGAACCTTGTCATGTTGCAATAAATTCATTTTTTTATATGGAAAATATCTTGACCTTAAATTTTCTAAAATAATCCATATTTGTGATAAATAAGAAATATCTTGACCTTAAATTTATTAAATTTTAAAAATAACCTTATTTAAATAATCATAAATGATGAAGAACCAATAAAATATTGATCTTAAATTGGTTTATCTATTCAATATAAATGTCTTTAGATGGAGATAAGAACTTTATTTAGTATTCACATAAATACATACATTTCATTTATCTAATTTGTTGAATTTTTCATTGTTGAGAAAATATGTTAATTAATTATAATTTCTACTTTTGAGTTAGTAGATCGCCGAAACATATTAATACTTTTAATCTATGGAATGGTATGATAATTTCTAAACTTATGCATGATTACCAAATTTAAAACAATTGCATAATAAATGAGATAAACTATATGAATGAATATGCTTTTTTTACATACTTTTAATGTCTTATTTAAAGACTTTATTTCACAATGATGTTGTTGGATGACTTCATAATAGTTTGATCCTATGTGCATGTCTTAAATGTGTTTGAATCAAAATATGTTAAATAAACAATGATCTCGGCCTACATTTCCTCAAAAAAAGTGTGTAATAGTTGTAAACATGTAATATGATATTTACTTCTATTTTATCATCTTAGGCACATGCAAGATTAGATAATAAAAAAATCCTAAAACTATCATCTATAAGTGTAAGAGAGTGACTATATTATCTTCATCATATATCTTATTCATTCAATCATTACATAATGATAAAATTAGAAGAAGACAAAATATGATTTTTCTCACTAAATTGGAGAGAGTATAACCATATGGTCCATTTGTTCAATCATTATGTAAACGAGGGGGATGACCCCACAGTGTGACGGTATGTCACAAGCCCTGTTGAGAGGTTCATCTCATGTTTTAGACTCACCGACGCTTGTAGGTACGAAAATTTTTGTGGTTCGTTGGCGTACATGTTGTTCGAGGGTTGTTCACGGACGGAGGAATCGGCGGTGTCAACACTAGAGGGAAACACCTGATGGTAATGGAAGGCTGAGAGTGGGAGAGGCAAGCCAGTTTGTGTGCCCGGTGATAGAGGAGGTACAAGCATAGTGTCTGGTGACGCGGGGAGGTCATAGCCAGGTGGAGGAAGGGATTTCGTTGAGAAGGACTGAAGATGAAGAAAGGAGCTTGGGTAGCAAATGTGATGCACTGGAAGAAGCAAGGGAGTGGAGTGATAAGGAGAGGGATGGAGTGGTAAGGAGATAAGTGGGAGTGGAGTGATAAGGAGATAAGATAAGTGGGAGTAGAGTGGAGTGATAAGGAGTAAAGCGAGAGTGAAGTGTTGAGAAGAGAAGGTTAGAGTGATAAGGAAAGGTGTGAATGGAGAAAGGGTAGCCTGAGGAGAAGAGAAGGAGGAGGAAGGTAATAGAGAAAATAGAGGAAGAAGGAGAATGATCTAGTGAAATATCAGACAAAAACATGGGGATGAGGTCTCCCACAAATTGTGGCCTCACTGGTTCAAAGCTCGAGTCAAAAGCGATTACCAATCAAAAAAAAAAAATCATTATGTAAAAGAAAAAGATAAGGGGATAGAGGGTAAGTGAAAAAATATTAGGGGCCATGGTCCCATAAAAGACAAAACGAGCATGTTATAACATGCTTGTGTTATGGCTTGGTCATGATTGAGCCTAGGTTCGGTCACTACCAAGCCATATCGTGAGCACACTATAACACACTCATGTTTCCAAGAAGAAAAAATACCTCTCTTTATCTTAGCATCTCCCTCTACCTATTTATATGGCTCACACTCTCCCTCTTCCTTAGACTATATATGTATGATATAAAAATTTAAGATTAAGTGACATCTACATATGGAAAATTACTTTCTTATACTTTAAGTTATATTTTATGTATATATTTCCAAGATGTTTGAGAATAGTTTCAAATCTCTAGGAGTTATAATGTAGATTATAGGTTTTGGAGGATCTTATAATATCTCAAACTTAATCAAATTTTAGTAATCAACAAGCTCCTATCACCTTGCAGTTGTCTAAGGGTAGTTGTAACTATTCCAAAGAATCATCGAGCCTCTCTTTAGATATCTATCTACATCTCTTCCTCTCCCCTCCCCCTCTCTATCTACCTCTCCCTCTCTCTCTCTTTCCCTATCCCTCTAGATATCTCTCTATATCTCTCTTCCCCCCCCCCCTTCTCTCTCCCTCTCCCTATCTCTTTAGATATCTCTTGGGTAAGTGCAAGAAGTTGGGTCCACTTTTTGATTGGTCAAAAAGTGAAAGGATTTTTTTTAATATCAAAGTTTGTCACAGTTGTACTAAAAATTGAAGCACTTACACATAGAATATTAAAAAAATCCAGTAATATGAAATGTAGGATTTTGAGTCTAGTTTTGAAATATGTAATTTATTATAATACCCAAATAATACAAATTAAATTTGTATAGGCTTGTATAAAAACCATTTTTTAAATTCACCTTTTTAGGACCATAATATGCATGTGTATGGCCAACATAATTTGACTTAAATAAAATTATTTTCTAATTCCTTTTGGGAACATATGTTATTATAATGAAGATTGATGAGGAAATTTTTTACAATTTTTTTAATTTCTTTTCCCCTAATTGTTGTTTTTGAAAACCCCTCATGTATGACCAACATAGCTTGAGCTAAACTAATCATGAAGTGATTTTATTTAATTGTGTAAATAATAATGTCTAGATTGATGTCATATGATTTTATTTACTTTTAAATAAAAATTAAAAGTTATTAAAAAATAACCTAGTGAAACCTGACATTTTAAGTTTATGGACCACTTTCCTCAAAAATTAATCAATAATTAGAAAAACAAGTTGAATAATATTACACATTCAAAAACTACAGATTGTCATCTATAATGGGTTTTAATTTCATAAAAAAAATGAAAAAAAGTTGTGATATCCTTGAATTTAGCTACGCTCAATTCGTGGGATAACCCCTACGAAACTTCTTCGTTTCATAGCCCATGCACTCCAAAGCATGAAAAATGAGGTGAAACACATTTTCCCTCATGTGTGGTCCCCTAGCCTCGAAACATCATTTCAAGCATTAACCTTTTTCAGTTTTTGATTTATTCATAATTTGGTCCAAGTTACGAAATTTGAATTTTTCAGAGTTAGAAAATCTCTCATTCATGCAAGAATGTTGAATTTTAGCACCCCTGCATGCTTAATGCAGAATATAAAAAGTTGCAAGGTCGGTGAATTTCACTAACCCTGCATATTATTTACCAAAGTTTTTGAGATGCATGGGCATTAAATTTTTCCAACTCAACAACAGCACTTCACATGAGTGCAATTAATGCAAAATTTTAATTATGATTTGGGGACTTTTTAATCGGTTTTGTTCCATTTTATTTTTGTTTTAATTTCACTTGATTCCCTTCCAGTTCCTACCTTTGCTTTGGCAAGTTCATCTGAAGTTTTTGAGTTCATTTGTGTGTGGATTTGAAACAAATTTCTTGGTGATTCGCACTAAGGTTTTGTCTGAGTTTTCTTCATCATCATCTTTATTCTTCTAGGTATGTTGTTTCACCTTAGTCTTCATGTTTTTTTATAGTCCTTTTGTGTATATTCCCATTCTATATTATTAAATAATTTAGGTTTTTCATATGCATCTGTATTCTTTTATTTCCATTTGGTAATGTATAATCTTCACTGTTCAAAAACCCTATTTTCATACGCCTAGACCCTCGTTTCAAAGTTCACAAGTTTGTGTGTTAATCCCGCATTATGTTTTTATTTATTTTAAACATGAACCTATAAATTTTGATTTTTCATTTGAGGTTTTGTGTAGTTAAAACTCTATGATACCTTTGTGCATCGTGGGTGTTAAATCCCACGTTGCAAAGGGTTTATCCTTAGAAATATTCATGTGTTGACCTTCCATAAAACGGTGGTGTTTTTCACTATTTTAGAATCCTTAAATCAATGCCAAGATCTTGCTTTTTGATCGGTTATTTTCACTGCATTTACATATGTAGGTATTAGCCTTTAATGCAACAGCGGTGAAAATCACTATCGGTGCATAAAACTTTTGGTTTATTGATTTGCTAAGTTTGTCATTTGATAATTTTATGTCATATGTAATGTCGGTAATTTTCCCCGACAATACTTATGTTTTACCCATCTTGTGTAAAGTTGGTGTTTTTCATTGACATTTCATAAACTTTAATGTATTTTCCATGTAGAAGTGGTGAAAAACCTTGCTCGAACATTTAAAAGTTGCCTCAAGTCATATGCACAACCGAGATTTTTCACCACTTGTGCATGAAAGTCCCTATGTTGCAAAGTGTCGGGGCATGAAATTTTGTCGACCCAACATCAACCTTTTTTTCATGTTTTACCACTTGCAAGGTCATTGGAATTTAGCGACCTTGCACAAATGATCTACCCATATGTATCATCAACGATTTTTGTCAACTTTGCATAATCTAAAGTTTTTCCTACATGCAAATTCATTGATCTTTAGTGACTTTGAAACTATTTACAATATAAAAAATACCTTGCAAAGGTGTTATTTTTCAATGCAATTTCACAATACATCAGCATTCACCTACAATGACACTGAAATTTAGAGCCCTTACACCCAAATTGCAAAATTTCACTAACACTAGGAATTTTTTCCATTTTGCATTTCGCTTTCCAGATTTCCCGTTTTTGCTCCTTTTTTCACCTCCATTGTGCTAAAGCCCTCCAAGCTCATCCAAGTGCTCAGGTTTTTCTCACTATTGAATTTCCAACCATGCAATCTTTTCTAACATTAAAAAACAATGAACTTTGTAATATAGTTATTCTATGCATGCATTCCAAGATTCTTGTATCTACCTTCCTAGGAAGATACAATCTTTGCTAACTACTCTTCAAAGGTTAGATCCTTCTATGAGAAAACCCAAAGAAATGAAGTTAAAATGCCAAGGTGTTTTCTCCCCAAATTTGGTATCCTCAAACATTGATGAGATAAAGGATACTGAAATCAGGCATGTTGATATGTCTAAATTTATTGAAAGGACTCAGAAGCAACCATTAGATATTGGTATGAGGCATATAGTTCAGAGTAACATATAGATGGTAACAACTTTTCATGTATTTGTGCACATAATCCATAACTTGTTCTCCATGTTGCAGCACATTACAATAAAGATGATCGAAGTGTTAGGGATTCCAATGGAAATGTGGTTATAAGGTTAGATGCAGAGTTCTTTGATAAAGATTTCTTGTATCCCAATATTAATTCATATGCATATGTTACTAACGAATATGCACAAGAGACATGTGAGAAGGATACAAATAATTCTAAGAGAGTGATTAACAATAAGTGGTTGAAGAACCCATGGTCAAGTGTTTCCAGGTGGCCTAAAAGCTTTCCACATAGTGACTTCATTGAATAAATTAATGATTTGATCACTCTTCTCAGTAGAGTGAAAGGGTTGCCTACCTCATCCACCTTTCAAGAATGGATGTATGTGTACATTAAGATCATAGTTAGGGGAAAGAAACAAATCCTTTGGGGTCAATAGAGTAGTGATGCAATTCATGAATATTTGATCAAAGTGCATAGTTCATTTAAGTTCTAAATGACATCTTATTCTTATGTTGTTGTTGCAATGAGAAATTTTCCTCAATTGACAACAAAAGTGAATAGAAGGGTAACTCTAGTGTTCAAATACTTTCCTCAAATAAGTCTTGATGGAAGCATTCATCATTTCTGAAGAGTTAATGATGCTTTCTTTTCCCCTTTCTTATGTGCATTTGATACTAAATTAGAGAAGAAAAGGGTTTCAGATGAAGCATGGACCATAGTAAACAAGTGTGTTTTCTTATATTTGTGGTTCCCTATATTCACCTACTTGAGATTTGGTTGCTTTGTGGGTTATCCAAACATTCTCCTGAGATACCCTAGTGACAAGATTATCTTGATGGAGCTTTGTAGGCAAATAATGGTCATCCATAGCAAGAAAATAGAATCACACAAACCAGGTTTTAGGTTTCCTCTCACGATTGGTAGGTACTCCATTTAAACATATCCAATGGCTAGGGTCATAGAATCTAAGATGCAGTGGGTTACTTTGAAGACTTTCAAAAGAAGGAGCAATTTTTACTACCGTGGGATGAAGGAAAAAATCAAGAAATCTCACACCCATGTGCATAGAATTGAATATATATGGGAAGATCAAAGGATAGAGGAAGAGATAAGGAAAATGGACTACTATCAACTAACTCTAGAGAAAATTGAGAATATTGATTTGGAAAATATTCCTAAAGGTATGGAGGATGATGGAAACATCCTCGACCCTACCTATGAGAGGAATAATGTTGTAGGATCTCCTCTAACAACCATCCAATAGTCAAAGAAAGAAGTGATGTCAATTAGAGAAAGGTTTGAACCAATTCTTTCTAACATAAATGTATGGTTAGAAGAGAAAGGGATTCATTTGAAATTCTTTATTACTAGATCAGACGAAGAGGAACCTCAAGGTCCTGCAAGTAACAAATCTGAGTTGAGGAAAAAGAACAAGGACGATGTACCTATTTCAAGCATGATCTCCAGGCCAAAAATAAAGTTTGTTTTGAAAGGAAATAAGGGTCAAGTGACTGAAGATCCATATACTATGGTGGAAGAAGCATAAACCTAGGAGGAAGAGCAAGAAGAAGAACATGAAGAAGAACAAGTATCTCCTAATGAGAATATCTCTGAGGAACCACCTATATCCTCTTCTCCTATTGATACTATTGTGTCAGTTCCCTCTCCTCCAACTATTTTTGTTGGACATTCTTTACCTCTCACTGCTAAGGTCATTCCTACTATTACGGTTACTCCAGCAATGTTTATCCAATCAATTCATTCATCCCCATCTTCAAGGTAAATTTTTGATAGTCCCAAACATGGTTTTGAAAATATTCTGGGGTCTCCTACATCTTTTTTGACTCTATCACATCTTCTTTTGATGTGACCTCTTAGTTTGATTTAGAACAATATATGAATGAGATTGCTCAGGTTACAAGTGTTCAAATTCTAGGTGCAATTTTGACTGACACTTCTCTTATTATAACAACAACTTTTTTGAGTGCAGTCGCATCAAATCAAATCATGACAACTAATCTAGAAGAAATTGATTCTTCACTTCCCCCATGATTTTTATCTCAGACACCGAAAAGTAAAAAGCAAGTCGTCTCTCCAAATGACTTTGACTTTGCACAGTTGGCACCTGTAAAGGAAAAATTCAAGAAAAAGGCCAAGAATTTTTCCAGGTTATTGGTTGATAAAGTAGGAAATAGGTATGTGGATGTGGCACAACCTCCTCTAGATATGTCAATTGAGGATGTGGATATTTCCAAATATTCTATTACAAGAGTTGAGTTAGGGAAGGTGAATCATGAAAGTGCTAAGGAAAATGTTTGGGCTACCTTGAATTCTCTCTGTAGACACCAAAAATATCTCTATTGATATCACGCACCTGATCCTGATTTTACTAACACCAGTTCATCCTGAATCATCTCCTTTACTAATCAATTTAATTGAATAATATTTATTTGATCAAATTCATCATATTTCCTCTCTTAATTAAATAAATCAAATTTATCTAATTAAGTCATCATCTCCTATTAATTAAATAAATCATTTTATTTAATTAATCTTATAGTCCCTCTGTTAATTAAATAATTCACTTTATTTAATTAAATCTCTAAAGTCATCTCCTTTAAATTAAATAAGTTAATCTTTATTTGATTTAATGTAACACCACCCTCTTTAATTAAATAAATCAAACTTTATTTAATCAAGTCTAAATTCATATTCCTCTCAACTTTGATTTAAATTAATCCAAAAATCTAAGTCAAATTGTCAAATCAGCTAATTTCTGTCTAAATTAATCAAATCCTGATTAATCCTAATCCTAATCCATCAAATCCTCTAGATTTTGCAACTTGCTCATGAATATCATTTTAATTGATTTATTAAATCTTCAATTACTTTCAAAAAGGCATCAATGTTGGAATATTCTCCAAGTTTGAAAAATCCCTCCAAAAGGGTTTGTACATCCAACAAGGCATTTAAACCTCTTACATGTCCTATTGCCTTGAGCCAAGTGGAATTTAATTCATCCTTCATCTCCCTCCAACAAGCCAGCTTTCAAATTTCAAATTCTAATCTAATAGCATTTATCATGCACATTGACCAAAATGTGCTCCACCTCCTTCCATTAGCATCTTGACAAGTGGCACAATGTCATTGGTCCATCTTTAATCCCAAATTCATCCTATTCTTCAATCCTCCATCCTTTTTTGTTATAAATAGAGACCTCCTCCATTGCATTTGATCATCCACAATCCATGTAAGATTACCATACTCATTTGGATCCACAATCTTAGGCATTTCCATCCATTTTCATGCTTTCATCGCTAGGTTATGAAGAAATTTCACCAAGGAGCATCAAATCATCTCCATTGAATCATCAAGCTTGCAAGGAATTGGGAAAGGGCCATTTTCCACATCAAAATGGCACCAATTCCCCATGGGATTGAGAGTTTGGGCATCTAAATAGGATTTAATAGCTTTCTTTGTTAAGTTCTTCATTTTATTTCTTGTTTTATGCTTTCAAATGAATCTTATGGGGAATGTTGCTTCTAACTTACATAATGAGCTAATTATATGATTGTTCTTTGTGTTTGTGCAGGTATAGGATCACCATTCACATTTTGGTGCTAGAAGGGGGGCGAATTTGAAGAATCTAACACGTATTTTTGAGAAATTTTATGGTTTTTTGTTAAGTTTTTGTTGTCTATAGGAAATAGCATTGCTGCCAGTCAAACTCCACCGCTACCAGTCCAATGGCACCATATTACAATGCTTTCAAACTCCAAACTACACCACTGAGGTCTTCCCACCTAGAAAATTTGAATTTCAAACTACGATATCAGCCACCAAATTCTAAACTCCGTCGTTAATTAAAATAGTGCCACAATTGCGCTCACTGTTTTTGTGTAGATCGCCACTCTCAATCCTCAACGACATTATATAGTGTCGCTAACTTCTTTAAACCGCACTGCATATTTAGACTATGTCGCTGGAGTTGGGTAAAAAGTAATTTTTGAATTAATTTTAACATGTGCTTTTTCATTTTGCTTGCTTTTGACTTCTAGCTAGTTTTTGACCTCTGTTTATGCAGTATTAACCAATTTTTGTAGGTTGGCTTTATCAAAAGTGAAGGAAGAAAACCAATATCAAGAGTTCTTTACGGCATCATCATCTCATTGTATCAAGTGTTTTTAAACACTTTGGGGAGAAATTATAATCCCTTTTCTAAGGATTTTTTCATCTTCATACTTTTTAGGACTCAATAATTTTCGTTTGGGCTTAAAAAGAACAAAAAAAAGGGACTAAAAAGAACCATAGGCAACTTACTAGATTTTGTTTTGGGTTTAACAATTGAACAAGCAAATTTAACATTTCAATCTTGGTGCTTAAAAAGAACCCATTCTTGCTTTGAAGGTTAAAATGAACATGTGTCATTTATGTTTTGTAATCTTTTACAAAAAGTAATCTCACTTAAAAGGGTGTATGCACTTCTCTCGCACTTCATGGTGATCTTGAGAATCAAAAGTCATTTTGGTGACATTAAGTTGTATAAAATATTATCTCCATATTTCAATTTGGGCTCTTAAAATTAAACAAAATATTGCTAGTGTTAGTGGAGTATATCGTGTGTGTTCTCTCTTTGTTTCTCAACAAAGATTGATCGAACTACGAATGTACTTGCTTTCTTTTTTTTATCCTTAGAGGTTCTGCTTGGTGGTAAAAATTAATCACCCCAGGAAATGACCCAACTGGGAACACGCTAAATCCAAGCAACTTACAACTGGTATATAAGTGTGGGTACTTGAGGAAAGTTCAAGTATCATGAGGATTGTTCCAACAAGAAGGTCAGCAATGGTCTCTTGTCATATGGATGATCCCCCACAAACAAAATGCCTATATTAGAACCCCTGTTATAGTAAGCCAAATCCCAAACTATTTTTTGGTGTAAGAACAGTCAATCTGAAGTTGTCCCACATTTTTATGGCTCTTAGTAGAGATGAGAAGTATTCCACGGGATTTTCATGGGTACTAATGCTTGGTTGACCCGAGAAGTGTGTGTCGTGGAGGGGAGCTAGCATGGTCAAGCATCTAATCATCTGCTAAGAGTAGGTGTAGTTGGATTTATCCAAGTGGGAACTCAACAAATATTGTCTCATTTTATCCTAGGATTGTGCATCACTTTGGAATCAAAACACATTGCTTGGATCCAAAATCTTGAAAATAAACATTCAACAAGGACATCAAATTTCAAACCCTTTAGTAGAAGAAAATACCTTTGACAAATCCAAGTGCTTCTACTTGTCCCTAGGGATTTCATCCTTAGAGGCTTCTAAGTATTTGGATTTATATCTCAATTTTCCCTCTAAATTCAACAGTAGGAAACTATGCTCTTAAAACCTTGATCTTCACAAAATAGACCTTGTGGAATGAAGAGTTAAGACATAGACATTCAATTTAAAACCTAAGCAAGATATTGGATGTGATAAAATCAATTCATTAATCAAAATTAAATCAATTGAACCCCACACATGTTTTTGTTTATCTTTTGTCTTAGTGTCATTTGAGAAAACATTGATCTTTGCGTTTGAAGTACTCTTATAGAAAATCATGTTCTTCAAAACCTTGGCCTTGTAAACAAAGTCCTCTTAGATTCATCTAGGATCAAACCAATCATCTCATCCATCTCAAACATCAATAAAATCCCATCTCACAAACAACCTTTGGAACTTTGGAAAAATCATTCATATTAGACTTTTGGTAAATCTCTCAATCAAAATCAAAATCATCTTTGTTTGGCTAAGTGTGTATGGATGAATCCTTCCCCACACATTTAGTTAAATTTTCATCCTTTTGGAAACATTTATCCCAAGGTAGCATCCAACATCTTTGAATTTACAAGTCCATCATCCAAATCAAATCAAACCAAATCAAAATCAAAATCCAAAAAATCCCAAAGTCTAACATTAATCCAAAGTCCTCAAAAGTTCCAGCACCCATGTCTCTCACCCTTTCATCTTTCATCTCATCATTGGTCCTAAACACCTTAGAGGTTCACTTTTGCAACAAGGTCAAAACACAAGAAAAGCATGGAATATAAGCTCGATTCATACATCATGAATAATCCAAGTCAACCAAACTATCCAAGCCTTGCAATGCTAATTGATTATCAAAACTCACATTTATACAATCCTTACATGGGATCATTACCCCCTACAAGCCTCAATGATACAACAAATGTGAGTTTTCCCGATCTGAATTTTGGAACACCTTTCCCTATGGTAGATTTAAATCAAAGTCAAAACTTAAAAATCTATCAACCAAACATGATTCTTCAACAAAACAAAATTATCCCACCGAATCCATACATGTCAAATGTGACTATACCAAGTACAAACTTATCGAACATGAATGTATCAAATCCAAATTTGGTGAACTTTGGGATAGATGCATTTTCAAATCAAACCAATATTGTTCAAAATCCAAGAAATATGTTAATAACTCCAGGTATTGATCCAAGTCAAGGTAACACCATGCAAAATCAAAGTTACCTGAATCAAGGCAATATGTTTCCAAACCAAAACAACGTTCAAAGTCACCCTATAATTCCAAATCTAAACATCACACCAAATCAAAACATTGTCCATAATCAATTTTTCCATGATCCCATGCAAACACCACAAGGATGCATTCCAAAATTTCTTAAACAAAAACCAAATCAACTATATCAAGGGTGTCAAGGTCAAAATCAAGATTAAATTTTGCGAGATCAAATTGCTACACTTACCAAAATAGTTGATTCATTGCACCAAGGTACATATCCACCCCAAAATCAATACACTCTTCCATTGGTTGAACCATGTCATTAAAGCATTGGGTTGTGTCCCCAACCACATCAAGAAAAATATCTCCAATGCCAAGAAGTTGGATATCAAGATCAACAAAATCAACAACAAACCCAACCTCCACATCTCAAAGATCAATCACCACATCTCAAAGATCAATCACCACATCTCAAAGATCAATCACCACATCTCCAAAATCAATTTCCACAAGGTCAATTTAAATTACAAATCTCACAAGGTAACAAACTAAAATACACACCACTTGGGGAACCAATCGAATCGATCATGCAACAGTTGATACAAGAAAATCTCATTAAAATCCATGTTTATGAGAATTATTAAGAGCCCCAAGTTAAACCACCAGGGTATAATGAGAAGCACCTTTGTGATTTTCACAAAATAAAGGGACACACAACATCAAATTGTATTCAACTTAAAAATCTCATCCAAGACCTTATTGATGAAAAAATAATAACTATTAGGGACAATGATTAGGATTCAACCACTAGCGATAGTAGTGGCAATCTCTCCACCATAATTGCTGAAAACAATGATCAAGATCTATCCATCGATGAGAACCTTGAAGATGTTTCCACCTCATCCAATGATCAAATCAACATACATCAAGAGTCACTTTTTGATCATGATAAAAATCCCTCAACAATATTCGACAATGATATATTTCAAGGAGTGATAACATTATCTGATCTTATAATTTGTGATCCTTCCACCAATGATCATGTTGAAAGTGTCTCTACATCACCTAATGAGTTAGAGGACATATCTCAAGATTTTACCCCAAAGCATGATCGACATCTTTCACCAAAGTCTAGCAATGGTCCTTTCCAAGACATATTAGCATCCTTTGACCTCATGGTTGCGGATATTGAAGGGATCCTCAACTCAACAATTGATCCAAGTCCACTCGAAGATCAAGAGGATATTGAGCCACTTTCCATGCCTAATGATGATTTCCAAGAACCCTTTGTAAGCAATCCATCCTATGAAATTGACCAATGTCAAGAACTTGATCCAAAGCATGTCAAAAGAAATTCAAAAATTAACCAATATCAAGAATTTGTATCCCCACAATACTATAATGATCTAATGGGCACTCTCCTATCTATACCAAATGTCACAAATGATGATCATATCCATATGGCACATACTACTTCATCCACCCATGAGATGATTTCTTTGTATGGACACGTAGATGATCTTCACTCAAAACAAGAGTATCATACTCTTGATATCATTAGCAAGGAACAAGAGTCTCCTACTCTTAACATTTGTACACATGATCAAGCTATAGAAACATCTAGAGACATATCAAAAATGGGTCATAAAGAAGGCTTCTACAGAAGTTGTGAATCAGAAACATCTTGTGAAGGCATATCAAAAATGAATCATGAGGGAGACTTTTACGTTGAAAATGAATCATCAACACCTCTTGAAGAAGCATTGAAAGCTGATATCTCACAATATCAATCCAAATATATCAATTAGGAAGTTATCCCACTTATGGAAGATCCTATCACTTATAAACTTGGATCACTTACCTTTTTTAGGGCAAGCTATTTTATCAATGAAGGACTTGTCACCTTTGAAGATCCACAACAGAGCAGAGAAGGAGTAACACCTTGTTTCCAAGGTAAATCATATCCTATTACAAGTAAAAAATTTCAATAGAACAATTATCAAGGTAGAGGATTAGGCTACATGAACAGGGTATCCTAGAACCAGTGTAGATTATTGTAAATCCTAAGTATCAAGGTCTCGGTTATTCAAAAATTAAGGGATCTAAACATATCAGTGATACCTCTATAAAACTAGGGGCAACTTCATCTCAAACAAATGTCAACATAGGGAGCACGAAGAATCCTTATGATGAAACCAATGTCAATACTACAACCAGCCACGTCATGAATCTTCATCCACCCATCACCCCACCCATGGATTGGGACTGACATCAAAAGAAATATTTGAATGAAAGTGCAAAGAACATTATCAAAATAAATGAAGCAGTCAAGCAAAAAGGATGAAGCAAATACAAATGGATACCAAAACAAAATAAAGAAAATCATCCCTCCAAAACTCCATTAGTCAAAGAAACTATGGGGCAAAATAAAAAAGGGAAAAGTATCCATCAAAGATGTCCACAAAGGAAAAATTAGGCTTCTCAAGCGACGTACAAAGTATATCAAGTAGTTGGTCCCAATTCCATGCACACTTCTGTATCCACCCATTATTGCTCATCTTCCCAAGTTTGGAGAATCAAAGGTTCCAAACTATCAACCAATCCATCTTTTATTCCTAAACATACAACACCATCCCCGCCTCCATGCATGATATCCAATTCTCGCATTGACCAGGTATTGGCAACAACCCTTCATCATAAGGATTCAAAAGGCATTTTATTGCAATGTGCGCATAGAAACAAAGTTAACCTTGGTATCAGCAAAGCAGATCAAGAATCTCAAAAGTTGCATTCAAGTGCACATATCTTGGCAAAGCAACTTCTTCAAGCAGGATATCAGTGGCACGTCATGAAAAATGCATCTACATCAGTACCACCAAGTGATTCAACATGAGCTTAAAATATTTTAGCAAAAAATTTAAAAAAAAAAAACAAAAAAAACAAAAAAAACAAAAAAAAATTAAAAAAAACAAAAAAACAAAAAAAAATCAAAAAATCATTAAAATAGTAAAGATAAAAATCGTCCTCCAGTGAAAACCACTACAGTGGCACTTTGGATAGGTATCATGATGAAAACGTGGCAAACAGGCATCATGTATAGAATTGAGCATATGTGTGTGCCAGTTCAGTTGGAAGCATCTTATCCCATCCATAATAAAGCCAACATTCCATACATCTTATCCATAATAAATCCATGAACCATTTATCCAATCCATTTTCATCCATCTCCAACCATCTTCCAAATTATCTTGATCTTGAAAAAATTTGGTACACTTTACACTTGCTTATGGTAAACATCTTGACATGGGTCATTTTCATTGATCCTATCCTACCCAATATTATCTAAGCCATGAAGCATTATCCAAATGAGCATCCTATGTTTGAACACCTTATCTTATCATAAGATAATCCTTGGAATCCTTTGCATGATTACCATATCCATGCATCCACACACCTATCCAAGCATCCACCCATGGCATTCCAAACATTGCTATACATTGGGGGCAGATATTTACATCTTGCTTTGAGAATAAATCTTGATCTATATTCTCCAACTTATGTGGTGATCCGAACATTGGCAAATGTAAAATCAAATTGTTCAAAAACAATTTGAGCAAATATTCCAAGTCACTAGCCCATGGCATATTTTGACAAGAAGATGTTTGTTATCAAGTTTTATCTTTCATCGAACATCAATCCAAATGATCAATATCAATTACATCTAATTTACATGTCAGTATCACATCAAATCATTCAAACAAATTTTGTTCCAAATAAAGCTTCAAAATCTTGATTAATCAAATCCAATCAATCCATCATCATATCAGGATATCCTTCCCAATCCTTGTGTTGCTTAACACTATCCTTGCATTATTGTGTATCCTCAACAATGTTATCATCATCAATCCATCAATCTAATCGATCAATCCTAGATTGGTTTTTAAAAAAATCCCAAAACAAAGCACTAATATCATATCCATATCCAAATCACCAAAATCATGCGAAAATACCCAAAAACATCCAAAACATATCAAAAATCCAAAAACATGTCAAAAAGTAAAAAAAAATATAAAAAAATGGTATCTGAACTACATCATCTTTGAGCTTAAGTGTAGGCAAGGCTAATCTTTGATCAACCCCTGAGACACAAAATCCAAAAACATTCATAAAATCTCATAAAAAACCAAAAAAATGGAAAATTTGAAAAGCAAAACCTCTATAAAACATCGTGAAAAAACCCAAAAACAGCCTCATAACATTTCAAAAACATCCAAATATTTGAAAAAAAATCCATCCATCCCATTTCACTTTCACCCGCAATAATCTCATCCATAATAAAGCAATCGTCACCTTCATCCTTTGGCAAAACAAACAAAAACAACCACAACAATTAGCAAAAGCAAACTTCAAATGTAAAACCAAAATTGAAAAAACAAACTTTTAAATGCAAAATCAAACTCTTGATCATTCGCAAACATGTCAATTGACCTTATATCAACAGCCTTTCAAACAACCTATCAACTTTCCACCATCCACTAACATGTCATAGGATGCATCCTTCCTACAATGGGCATTATCTTTGGCAAATCATTTTGGATTCTTATCCTAAACAAAACACATCCCCTTAGCTGGAGGTATGAAGAACATTAACTTGTTTGTTCACTTGATCTTTTCTTTGATTTATCTTATTGTGCTCATTCCAATGACCTCTCGATGATGTCTAATCAAAATGATTTAGAGAGAAAGGAATGAGGCATTGATCATTATCTTTCGTTTTATGTGCTTGTTGGACGTTTTTGTAATATAACCTTGGTGAATAATTGCTTTGTTAGGTATGTACGGAGGGTGTTTTGAATAGCTTGTTGACTATTACATTGTTAGGTTTTTCCTTTCCATGTTTTGGTCAGAGATGTTTGAAATATTTGAAGTACATCCTAGTGAGGTTTTTGAATGTCAAGTGTGAACAAGGATACTCCTATCTATTTGTTGAGTTAAAGTCCATCACACTAGATACAATGCCATCCTGGTTATCTATACCTTGATGCATCGTATCTATGTGTTTTATCAAACATAAGGTAAATGGCCCTTTTAAAATCCCAATTCTTGATAAGCAAATCATCATCATCATTATCATTCATCATCTCTAGTAAAATCTTAATGCTTCATAAACTTGTTGGATCCTCTTGTCATCATTCTTTTCTTCTTATTCTTCTATCTTTACTAACATTTATATCCAAAATTTGTGTGATATCTCAAAATATACATGAGGTAAATGGCCCTTTTAAAATCCCAATTCCTGATAAGCAAATCATCATCATCATTATCATTCATCATCTCTAGTAAAATCTCAATGCTTCATAAACTTGTTGGATCCTCTTGTCATCATTCTTTTCTTCTTATTCTTCTATCTTTACTAACATTTCTGTGCAAAAATTGTGTGATATCTCAAAATATACATGAGGCTACCCATGGCCGATGACTATCTATACATCATCAAAATTCTCTACATCAAATATCTGATCTTTCTAAAGAATTATCTTTCGTCCTCCGATCAGTAGAACCACTTCTCTCATATTTTATCGCTAGCTCGATTGGAAAATCAAACATTTCCTTTCGATCTCTCGAGGGGGTAGTATACCAGTTTAATTCTTCTCACTGGGGCAGTAGTGGGGCATCTGAAAATAAAAATAAAATAAAAATTAACCAACATAATTCTTCTCGCTAGGGCAGCACTGAGGCATCTGAAAAAAATATATTTTTTTTAAATTTTGATCTCACCAGTGTTATTCTTTGAACCAACGCAGTAGGTACATTGCTTCAAAGAGGGGCAAAATGTAGACACTGAAAATATCCTGATTGATATCACGCACCTGATCCTCATTTTACTAACACTAGTTCATCCTAAATCATCTCCTTTACTAATCAATTTAATTGAATAATCTTTATTTGATTAAATTCATCATATTTCCTCTCTTAATTAAATAAATCAAATTTATCTAATTAAGTCATCATCTCCTATTAATTAAATAAATCATTTTATTTAATTAATCTTATAGTCCCTCTGTTAATTAAATAATTCACTTTATTTAATTAAATCTCTAAAGTCATCTCCTTTAAATTAAATAAATTAATTTGTATTTGATTTAATGTAACACCACCCTCTTTAATTAAATAAATCAAACTTTTTTAATCAATTCTAAATTCATATTCCTCTCAACTTTGATTTAAATTAATCCAAAAATCTAAGTCAAATTGTCAAATCAGCTAATTTCTATCTAAATTAATCAAATCCTGATTAATCCTAATCCTAATCCATCAAATCCTCTAGATTTTGCAACTTGCTCATGAATATCATTTTAATTGATTTATTAAATCTTCAATTACTTTCAAAAAGGCATCAATGTTGGAATATTCTCCAAGTTTGAAAAATCCCTCCAAAAGGGTTTGTACATCCAACAAGGCATTTAAACCTCTTACATATCCTTTTGCCTTGAGCCAAGTGGCATTTAATTCATCCTTCATCTCCCTCCAACAAGCCAACTTTCAAATTTCAAATTTGAATCTAATAGAATTTATCATGCACATTGACCAAAATGTGCTCCACCTCCTTCCATTAGCATCTTGACAAGTGACACAATACCATTGGTCCATCTTTAATCCCAAATTCATCCTATTCTTCAATCCTCCATCCTTCTTTGTTATAAATAGAGGCCTCCTCTATTGCATTTGATCATCCACAATCCATGTAAGATTACCATGCTCATTTGGATCCACAATCTTAGGCATTTCCATCCATTTTCATGCTTTCATCGCTAGGTTATGAAGAAATTTCATCAAGGAGCATCAAATCATCTCCATTGAATCATCAAGCTTGCAAGGAATTGGGAAAGGGCCATTTTCCACAACAAAATGGCACCAATTCCCCCATGGGATTGAGAGTTTGGGCATCTAAATAGGATTTAATAGCTTTCTTTGTTAAGTTCTTCATTTTATTTCTTGTTTTATGCTTTCAAATGAATCTTATGGGGAATGTTGCTTCTAACTTGCATAATGAGCTAATTATATGATTGTTCTTTGTGTTTGTGCAGGTATAGGATCACCATTCACACTCTCATCAAAAAAATTGATGAGGTAAAGAAGATTAAAGATCAATATAAGGCGAAAGCAGAGAAACTAACTTTGGTGCTTCAAAAGATTACCCAATCTTCGGAGTCGATAGATCATGTGGCCATAAGTATTGAAGAGCCAATTATTCAGAAAGTTGGGAAGGTACATTCAAGAGGTAAATTAGTCAGTGACTTTCTAGATTGAATGACAGCATAAGGAAAGCATCTCCTAAAATATTTTTTAGAGAGAATGGGAAACTTGGAGAGCATAAGATCAGATTTAGATAAAACTTCTGATACATTTTCCTAGAAGTGGTAGGAAATAGAATACAGTTTGGAAGCTTGGATCAAGATGAATAAGCAAAAGCTTGATACCTTGGTGGAAGTTGGGATAATTCCCAATAGAGATATGTTTGTGGAGGTAAAGGAAATAATGATAGACAAGATTAATATCATCAAGGAATTAATCAAGGATTTGCAAGATGCTCGTGAAGTCAAGGAAGATAATGATTTGGATCTTGTCCATAAAATTGAGGTGTTGCCTTGTAAACTACTTGATTATAATAAAAAATTCCTTTCCTCGAATGAATTTGTCAAGGAATTCACATCTATAATCCAAAAATAATTTGAAGATCAGGCCTTTTTAATGGCTTCGATGGACAAATTGATGGATATTCAATTAACCCTGGATAACCTCAAGGTGTATTTAGAAAGGCACGAGAAAGCTAGTAGCACCATGATGGATTCAATCATAAGACTCATTTCCATCTCCAAGCACAATTCAAGGCCCAATATTGAAGAAATTCAAGCAATTATGAAGAAGTATAAAGATTTCTTGGAGAAAGACAGTGGAGAAAGTTGAACGTGCCTTAGTTTATTTTTTAGTATTTTTCATGTTTTATGTAATTATTTTTCGACATTTAACATGTCTTTTTTCGAAATGTAATTACATGTAAAAATAGAGAAGTCCTATTTATCAAGTCGAACTCTCCTATTGGATAAGTCAAATTAGTTATTGCTTTCCTAGATTAGCTCTCAACTCTCCTCTATTTGTAAAGGACCTTTTGATCTTTTGAAGTAAAATGCTACCATTTTGAAGAGCATACTTGCAATCTTTGTGTTGAATGTGAAAATTAAAATTTGATCAATAAAACAAGCAAATTGCCTCCAACCTTTTCTTTGGAGCACATTTGTTGTATGTAAGAGTGTTCTTATGTCTCTCATGTCATATTATCTTGAAATTGGTGTATAAGTGGCATATTATTTCATTTTTAAAGGGAAATTCAGATTTGATACTGATAGACTTTCTGCTATCATATTGTTTTTGGAGATATATGTTTTGTGTGTGAATTTGGTTGAGAACTTGAAGTCTTTGTGATATGATTATTAGCTATATTCTTGTGGATCTTTGGTGTTGTTTTTTTATAGTATTTGAGCTACAACTTGCTACACAAGTTACTCTTTAGAATTTTATTTGGGAATAACTTGGATTCTTTGAGTTGTAAGTTGTTGTTGTTATGTTTGAAACATCGTGGAAAGTGACTGAAGACTTTAGGTTCCCATGGATTTTCTAAGTTATTATCATTTGTTGGTATCATTCTTTTTATTCTTACATCTAACAAAATTGGGTATCGGTTATTATTGCTCCAAATAGTTTTATTTAGTTTATTACTTACTATGAACATCAAGGTCATTATTGTAATTTGTTTCCCTTATTCTAAAAAAAGGGAACATGTTGATGGAGACACCCCAATGGATAGTTGTAGTGTACATAATCTTAGTTTAATTTCTAGTTGATTTAGAGATCAATAATAATGGAACTCCCCCTTTATGAGAAGATAGATTAATTTCTCATCATAGTTGTTTCTAAAAGTACCATTTTGTAATTATTAAATGAATTACAAAATATTCACCCAACAATTTTTTGGTGACTCCGCTGGGGAAATGAGCATGCAACCAAAACCTCACACTTTCGGTTGAAGTAGATGAGTATACCAGTGTTTTATTATAATTTGTATATATCATTTTATTGCTGATTTTATCTCAAAGACTGCACTATGGTATATAGAATTTATACACACGATCAAAGGGCGCAGGGTCAAGTTGATCCTATATTTGAATTGATGTAGAAATACAACTTGGATATTCTTCCTTCAAGGATGAGATCACCTTTGTAGCACACAAGGATTTTTCTTCCTCGACGTGTAAGATCACCTCTCCCAAGTGAAGCTTCTGTCATTCAGAGAGTTTTACTTGTAACACTAGTTCAATGGTTTTTCATCCCTCCTTTCAATCAAGGTATAATGGCAGCTCAACCACCACAAGGTCCTTGGGGTAACACTTTTGGTCCTTTGTGTTTGGCGGAACCTTTGAATGAACTTGCTCACATTTCGAGTAAGAACATATCTAAGTTTTATGGAGATGGAAACCAATATCCTGATGAACATATTGTTGCTTTCTATATTGTATGTGGTGTTCTTGGTGCGGAACATGAAAATGTTTCAGTAAGTTTGTTCATGGAAACCTTACAAGGAGTAGTAGTTGATTGGTTCTACAATCTTGTTGTTGGTACTATAACCAATTGGGCCACTCTTCAAACCAATTTCAAGGAAATATTTAAGCCTATGGAGGATGCCACGCCTTGTTGGCTCAACTTATGACAATGAGAAAAGAGTCACAAGAACCCATGCGTGAGTTTGTGGCAAAGTTTAACAAGTTGAAAAAAAGGATTCCAGCTGATGCACAACCAAATATTAACAATCTGAAGTTCTTTTTCATTAACACTCAATTGATGGAGATATGTTTCTTATTGTAGAGAGCATCCTTGTCTGATCTTGTAGTAGCTCAATAGTTGGCTACTAGTTTTGAAGATGATTTGATTCTTTCCAAAAAGATAAGGAAAGAAACAAATAGAAATAAAGGACAAACACCTTTAGTTCAAAACTCCTCAAGCACCACAGATCCTATGGTGCAAAATTTATCAAATTAATTTCTAGCTTTGAAGAAATAAATCTCTCAAGGTTCATCTGCTCTTGCCTACAAGGACATTCCAAGGAGAACCTATCCTAATTCTTCCAATTCTTCTGGTAATGCTCAAAGGAAATAGAATAGACTTCTTGTGCCTCAAGGAAGGATTTCTCTTGAGGCTCCTCCCAAAAATACAACGATGGGATACTATGAATCTGAGCAAGAATATTTTACATAGCTAGAATATCAATCAGAAGAAAATGCCAATCTCTTCAAGAAGGAGGAAGAAGATTTGGTTGCCGACTCAAATATTGGGTATCTAAACTATGAAGAAGAATCTGATCAAGAGGATGAACCTATTATTGATGCTTATGTTTTTTTTGTGCGTTCACAAAATAAACTCAATAAATAGTAAGGTGATGCATCAAAAACATGGGATAGCCCACATCCACAAGTTACTATTGCTAAAAGGGGGTCTCCTTTGCTGGTTCAACCAAAAGATAAAGTAGGAAGTAAGCAAGTAAGTACTTCTCATCCTCCTTTTTCTTCTTCTATTCCTAAGACCAATACTCTAGTTCATAAGACCAGTGTTCCAGTTTCTAAGCCTACCAATGAAACTATCCAATCTTCTTTGTTAAGTTCATTTCAAGCATTTGATATAATTGACCATGCAAAGAAAACCAAGATTCAAATGTTTGAAGCAAAATATCTTAAGGCTAATCCTTACCAGTTTGACAGACTTGTTAAGTTTGTTAAAGACAAGGGAACCCATCCAAGATGAGATTCTTCTCAAGACATACCAGCTATTCCTAAGCCAAAGTTTCTGCAAAGCAATCTAGTTTCAGTTCCCTCATCCATTCCCAAAAATATTGATTTGTTTTGCATCTCCTTGTTAGTCAATGGTTACAAGCTAAGCAATTGTGTTGTTTATTCTTGTGCCTCTGACAACGTGATGCCCACCAAAGTGGCTACCACTTTGGGTTTGAATCTAACCAAAACTTTTAGTCATTTCTTTTCAATGGAGAATAGACAAGTGCCTTTGATTCAGAAAATTAAGGATGCATAGTTTACATTTGCTACATTCCCAAACAAAAAGATCACAATGACTATCTTAGTAGTTGACATCTCAACATCATATGGGATATTGCTAGGATGTAATTTTTGAAAGGATGTAGGAGGTGAAATTAATATGGATTGGTCAAAAGCTAGGATACCCATCAAGGGTGTGATGCAAAAATTGCTTCCAAAAAGGGAGTCTAAATTTTCTATAACGAAGTCAGATGACCCAAGAGCTCAAATCCTTTTTGAATCTTTAGGTACAGATACGTACTTTTTGGAGACTAGTGAGGATTCTAATTTTTCAAGAAAAAGTTCAAGTAAAGAATTAGAAACTAATGGATCAACCTCTTCATAAAGAGAATCATCTTCAAATAATATGTCTTCTTCATATGATGAAAATTCTTCAGATGAAGAAACTTTAGATTTTCAAGTTGTTAGTTTAGGTGACCCAAATGGTGTTTGGGTTACGGAATTTGATGACAGTTTCTCTTCTATGGGATCTGGTGTGGGGACTGTGTTCATATCTCCACAAGGGAAGATTTTTCCTTTTTCCTTCAAGCTACAATTTGATAATACTAACAACACAGTAGAGTATGAGGTATTGTTGTTAGGTATGGAAGTTCCATGCAGGAAGGGAATAAAAAACCTTCACACTCGAGGAGATGTTGAGTTAGTGGTATGCCAAGTAAGATATTTGTATCAAATGAAAAAATGAGAGATTTATGCATTATTGCAATCTTTTTTGGGATTGCATTGAATGCTTCGATGCTTTCAATATATCTATGGTACCTAGGGAGTTTAATGATAAAGTTGATTATTTAGTAGTGTCATCTATTCTCTTAATTCCACATAAAGATTTTCATGGTACTACTTACACTATTAAGCTAGTGTTTTAGCCCAATGTTCCAGATAACTTGGACAACTAAAAACATTTCAACGACGATCATCAAATCGTTTCCTTTCTTCAGAAGGCTGAAAATTTTAATGATTTATATTTTGAAGGTAGTGATTCTCCTCCACGAGAGTCAATTTTTGAGAATGATCCAAACACTAGTGAAGAAGTGTTGCAGCTCAAAGGGAACAAGATTCCCAAAGGTTTGGTATCTCTTGAGAGACTTTTTAACAAAGATGACCTTATGTCAAAAGGCAGCAACAATCCGGTTTTGAATCATCAACAAAAGTAGAGCAAGTCAACTTGGGAACTGAGGAAGATTCTAAGATGGTGAACATTGGTAAGTGTTGCATGCCATATAAGAAAGAAAATTTTGTGGATTTATTATGGTAGTACATTGATGTGCTCACCTGTTCATATGAATACTTGAAATCTTTATGTCCAAAAGAGGTACAACATGATATTCCCCTAAAGGCAGGTTCTTTCCCTCACAAGCAGAAGCAGAGGCAATACAATCCCAAAATTTAGGTAGTATTCTTTCTTAAATTCAAAAGATGCTTAATGCAAGGATTATATTTCCTATTCACCATTCAATGTGGATATTCACTATCATTCCAGTTCAAAAAAATAATGGAGAAATCCACATTTATGTGGATTTCAAGAATTTGAATCAACTATCATTAAAGGACAATTATCCCCTGTCGATAATGGACCAAGTATTGCAAACAGTGATAGGATCCAAAATTTTATCCATGTTGGATGGTTTTTTAGGATACAATTAGATGGAGGTCAGTGAAGAAAACCAACATAAGATTGCTTTCACCACTCCATGGGGTACTTTTGTGTATCACATAATACCTTTTGGATTAATCAATGTCAGTGCTACATTTCAAAGAGCAATGGACTTAGCTTTCTGTGATGTCATGGGTAAGTTTATTGTTGTTTATCTTGATGATTTGATGATCTTCTCAAAGAAATTTCAAGAACATTTTCATCACTTACAGAAAGTCCTTGAGAGGTGCCAGTAGCACATAATTTCTCTCAACCCCAAGAAGTCAATTTTTGGGGTTACTGAAGGTAAACTTCTTGGCCACATTGTATCCAAGGAAGGTATAAAGATTAATCCAAAATGGGTCAAATCAATTTAGGCTCTTTCTCTACCTTCAAGTAAGACTGCAATTCACTCTTTCTTTGAAAAAGGTATTTTTTTGCATAGGTTTGTCCCTGACTTCATAGAAAAGACATGTCATATCATTGATATGATGAAGGGAAAATATATCTTCTGGTGGAGTGCAAAAGGAAAAGCTACATTCAATTATATCAAGGAATTTATTGCACATACACCAGTATTAGTCTTCCCTGACTACACCAAAGATTTCATCATGTATAGTTATGCTTCTGAGCATACGCTATCTACAATATTAGTGCAACAGAATAATGAGGGGATTGAATCTCCTATTACATTCATGAGTTTTCCATTGAAGTATCATGAGTTGAAATACTCTCCAATAGAAAAACATGCTTTCATTGTGGTTAAGATAGTGAATCATTTTAGGTTTTACCTACTTAACTCCCATGTCATTGCATTGGTGCTAGATTCTACAGTTAAGTCAATCCTAACACAACAAGAGTTTGTAACAAAGAGAGGAAACTAGACTGCCAAGATCCAAGAATATGACATGGATATCAAGCCCACCAATTTGGTACATGGGAAAGGTTTGTGTCAGCTCATTTTTGATAATAAACTAGAAGAAATATCAAGTGATGGGGAGGTTGAAGATGAAGATATTGTCACGGTCTTGTTTGTTAGTACAACTGAAGAATGGTATTCAAACATTGTGCACTTCCTCACTTATGGAGAGTTTCCAGAGCACCTGACTTACAAAGAAAAGAGGACAGTTAAATTAAAGGATGCAAACTTCATCCTTTGGGACAATGGTTTGTACAAGAGAGGTCTTCACAGTACTTTTCTACATTGTGTTGATAAAGCTCGGCAAAACAAATTATTGGATTCATTTCACAATTTTGCATGTGGAAGATATTTCTTAGCACCAGTAATAGATCACAAAATTTTACAAGAAAAGTACTATTGGCCCACACTATTCCAAGATGCATACAACTGGGTACATAGGTGTGAACTATGCCAGTAGTTTGTGGGGAAACCCAAGCTATTTACACTTCCCCTGAAGTTGGTTGTCATTGAAGAGCCCTTTCAGCAATGGGGTATTACTTTCATTGGCATCATCAATCCACCTTCTAGTGTGGGGCATGTTTATGTCTTAATAGCCACCAACTATTTCACTAAGTAGGTGAAGGCCATACTGATCAAGCATGCTACTTCAGAAGTAGTATATAGGTTCCTAAAAGAAAACATCATTTTCCAGTTTAGTATTTCGAAAAAAATAGTAGCAGATAATGCTACTTCATTCTTGTCTGGTGAGATCAAAAAATTATGTTTTGAGCATGGGATCACATTGCCATATTCTTCATATTATTACCCTCAAGGTAATGGTCAGGTAGAATCAAGCAATAAGAACTTGGTCACCATCATTTAAAATTTGGTAGATGAGAATAAGAGATCATGGCACAAAGAATTGTGTGATGCATTGTGGGCAGATCGAGTTACCCCAAAATAGGAATTAGGCACATCACCTTTTCAATTTTTGTATGGTTTGAATGCAAAAATTCCAATCACTTTGGAATTGCCCACACTAAAGTTGGCCAAGGCCATACAAGATGAGACTTTTGAAAATTTTGTGGATAAGCACATTATGTTCCTTATTGAATTGGAGGAGAAATGTGTTCAGCTAGTGGATCACATTGTGAAACACCAAGGCTAGGCCAAGAAATTTTTTGACAAAAAATTCAAGTCTCAAGATCTCCAAATGGGAGATCAAGTCCTCTTGTGTGGATTTGAAGTAGATTTCTTGGTGATTCGTGCTAGGGTTTTGTCCAAGTTTTCTTCATCATCATCTTTATTCTTTCGGGTATGTTGTTTCACTTTAGTCTTCATGTTTGTTTATAGTATTTTTGTGTATATTCTTATTTTGTATTATTAAATCTTTTAGGTTTTTCATACGCATTTGTATTGTTTGATTTCTGTTTGGTAATGTATAATCTTCATTGTTCAAAAACCTTATTTTCATACTCCTAGACCCTTATTTCGAAGTTCACAGGTTTGTGTGTTAATCTCACATTATGTTTTTTTTATTCTAAACATGAACCTATAAATTTTGAGTTTTCATTTGAGATTTTGTGTAGTTAAAACTCTGTGATACCTCTCTGCATTGCGGGTGTTAAATCTCGCGTTGCATAGAGTGTTTATCCTTAGAAATATTCTTGTGTTGACCTTCCATGAAACGGTGGTATTTTTCACTATTTGAACATTCTTAAATCAATACCAAGATCTTCCTTATTGATCAGTGATTTTTATTGCATTTGCATATGTAGGTATTGACCTTTACACAGCAGTGGTGAAAATCACTGTCAGTGCATAAAAGTTTCAATTTACAAATTTTCTAAGTTTTTCGTTTTATAGGTTTATGTCATATGTAATGTAAGTGATCTTCCCTAACAATACTTATGTTTTACCCATATTTTGTAAAGTCAGGATTTTTCACCAAATTTTCATAAACTTTAATGTGTTTTTTATGTAGAAGCGGTGAAAAACCCCACTCAAACATTTAAAAGCCATCTTAAGTCATATGCATAAGTGGGATTTTTCACTACTTGTGCATGAAAGTCCCTATGTTGCAAAGTGTTGGGGTGTTAAATTTTGTCGACCCGACATTAACCTTTTTGTCATGTTTTACCACTTGCAAGGTCATTGGAATTTAGCGACCTTGCACAAATGATCTACCCATATGTATGGTCAATGATTTTTTTTGACTTCACATAATCTAAAGGTTTTCCTACATGCAAAGTCATTGATTTTTAGTGACTTTGAAACTATTTTCAATATCAAAACTACCTTGCAAAGGTGATATTTTTAAGTGAAATTTCACAATACATCAACATTCACCTATAATGGTGCTGAAATTCAGAGACCTTAAACCCAAATTGCAAAATTTCACTAACACTGGGAAAATTTCCATTTTGCATTCCACTTTCCAGATTGCTCATTTTCGCTCCTTTTTTCACCTCCATCATGCTTAAGCCCTCCAAGCTCATGCAAGTGCTTAGATATTTCTCACTACTAAATTTCTAACCGTGTAAAATTTTCAAACATTAAAAAATAATGAACTTTATAATGATGTTATTCTATGCACGCATTCCATGATTCTTATATCTACCTTCCTAGGAAGATACAATCTTTTCTAACTACTCTTCAAATGCCAAATCCTTCTCTAAGCAAAGCTAGAGCAATGAATTTCAAATACCAAGGTGTTTTCTCATCAACTTCGATATCCTCAAACATTGATGAGATAAAGGATATTGAAATTGGACATGTTGATATGTTTGAATTTATTGAAAGAACTCTAAATCAACCATTGGATACTGGTATAAGTCATATAGTTCAGAGTAACATACAGATGGTAGAAACTTTTCCTATAGCTGCACATAATCTAGAATTTGTTCTCCAAGTTGCAACACATTACAATAAAGATGACCGAAGTGTCAAGGATGCCAATGGAAATGTGGTTATAAGGTTAGATCCAAAGTTTTTTTATAAAGCTTTCTTGTGTCCCAATATTGATTCATATTCAGATGTTACTAAGGAATATGCACAAGAGGAATATGAGAAGGATACAAATAATTGAAAAAGAGTGATTAATAGTAAGTGGTTGAAGAATCTATGGTCAAATGTTTCTAGGTGGCCTAAAAGCTTTCCGCGCAGTGACTTCATTGGAGAAGTTAATGATTTGATCACTCTTCTTAGTGGAGTGAAAGGGTTACCTACCTCATCCACCTTTCAAGAATGGATGTATGTGTACATTAATATAATAATAAGGGGAAAGAAACAAATCCTTTGGGTTTAATAGATCAATGAAGAAACTCATGAACAATTGATCAAAGTGGATACTTCATTTAAGTTCTACATGGCATCTTATTTGGTGTACGTTGCTGTTGCAATGAGAAATTTTCCTGGATTGACAAAAGAAGGGAATATAAGGGTAAATCCAATGTTCAAATACTTTCCTTAGATAACTCTTGATGGAAGCATTCATCATTTCCAAAGAGTTAATGATGCTTTCTTTTCTCCTTTCTTATGTGTATTTGATCCTGAATTGGAGAAGAAAAGGGTTTTAGACGAAGCATGGACCATGGTAAAAAATTATGGTTGCTTATATCTATAGTTCCCCACATTCACCTACTTGAGATTTGGTTGCTTCGTGGGTTATCCATAAATGCTCCCAAGAGTCCCTAGTGACAAGATTGTCCTGATGCAGCTTTGTAGGAAAATAATGGCTATCCATAGCAAGCAAATGGAATCACACAAACCAGGTTTCATGTTTCCTCTCATGATTGGTAGGTATTCCATTCAAACATCTCCAATGGCTAAGGCCATAGAATATTAGATGTAGTGGGTTACTTTGAAGAATTTGGAAAGAAGGAGTGACTTTGACTACCATGGGATGAAGGACAAAATCAAGAAAGCTCACACCCATGTGCATAGAATTGAATATATATGGGCAAATCAAAGGATAGAGGAAGAGATAAGGAAAATGGACTACTGTCAACTAAATTTGGAGCAGATTGAGAATCTTAATTTGGTGGATATTCTTGAAGGTATGGAGGATGATGGAAACATCCTCGACCCTACCTATGAGAGGAATAATGTTGCAGGATCTCCTCTAACAACCATCTAGTGGTCAAAGAAATAAGTGATATCAATCGGAGAAAGGTTTGAACCAATTATTTCTAACACAAATGTATGGTTAGAAGAGGAAGGGATTTGTTTGAAACACTTTGTTATTGGATCAAATGAAAAGGAACCTGAAGGTCCTACAAGTAAGAAATCTGAGGCGACAAATGAATTTGTAAATACTTGTATAGTTTTTGAGTCTTTTTGTGTCTTTTTGTTGTGTCACCTGACTCTATGCCCAATGGATGGATGAAGGCACTTAGAGATTGGAATTCTTCTCCCTTCAATCATTTAAAAGAATGATCAAAGGAAGTTCCCTAGTTAGAGCCATTTGTTATCCTTGAATTTAGTTTTGCTTAATTTGTGGGATAACCCCTACGAAACTTGTTTATTTTGTAGCCCATGCACTCTAAAGCATGCAAAATGAGGTGAATCGCATTTTCCCTCGCATGTGGTCCCTTGGCCTCGAAACATAATTTCAAGTGTTAACCTTTTTTAGTTTTTCAAAATTCACAATTTGGTCTAAGTTACGAAATTTCACTTTTCATAGTTAGAAAATTTCTCGTTCATGTAGGAGCACTAAATTTCAAAGACCCTGCATGCTTAATGCAAAAAATAAAAATTTGCAAGGTGGGTGAATTTCACTGACCCTTCATATTGTATACAAAAATTTTTGAGATGCATGGGCATTAAAATTTTTCGACTCAACAACTGCACTTCACACGAGTGCAATTAATGTGAGATTTTAATTATGATTTAGGGGGCTTTTTAATCGATTTTGTTACATTTTATTTTTGTTTTAATTCACTTAATGCCCTACCAGTTCCTCCCTTTGCTTATAGAAGTTTGTTTGAATTTTTTGAGTTCATTTGTGAGTGGGAAGCAGATTTCTTAGTTATTCGCGCTAGGGTTTTTCCGAGTTTTCTTCATCATCATCTTTATTCTTTCGGGTATGTTGTTTCACCTTAGTCTTTGTGTTTGTTTATATTCTTTTTGTGTATATTCTTGTTTTATATTATTAAATCTTTTAGGGTTTTCATATGCATTTATAATGTTTGATTTCCATTTGGAAATGTATAATCTTCACTATTCAAAAACCCTATTTTCATACTCCTATACCCTCATTTCGAAGTTTGCAGGTTTGTTTGTTAATCTCGTGTTAATATTTTTCATTTTAAACATGAACCTACAAATTTTGAGTTCTCATTTGAGGTTTTGTGTAGTTAAAACTTTGTGATACCTTTATTTGTTGTGGGCGTTAAATTCCACATTGCACGAAGGATTTATCCTTAGAAATCTTCCCATGTTGACCTTTAATGAAATGGTGGTGTTTTTTATCGTTTGAGCATCCTCAAATCAATGTCAAGATCTTGCTTGTTGATTGGTGATTTTCACCGCATTTATATATGTAGGTATTGACCTTTAATGCAACAGCGGTGAAAATTACCGTCAGTGCATAAAAAAATTTCTTTACTAATTTTCTAAGTTTGTCATTTGATACGTTTATGTCATATGTAATGTCAGTGATTTTCCTCGACAATACTTATGTTTTACCCATCTTGTGTAAAGTCGGTGTTTTTCACTAATGTTTCATTAACTTTAACATGTTTTCCATGTAGAAGTGGTGAAAAACCCCGCTCGAACATTTAAAATTTGTCTCAAGTCATATGCACAAGTGGGATTTTTCATTGATTGTGCATGAAAGTCCCTATGTTGCAAAGTGTCAAGGTGTTAAATTTTACCAACCTAGCATCAACCTTTTTTTCATGTTTTACCACTTGCAAGGTCATTGGAATTTAGTAACCTTGCACAAATGATCTACCCATATGTATGGTCGGTGATTTTTTCCTTCACATAATCTTAAGTTTTTCCTACATGCAAAGTTGTTGATTTTTAGCGACTTTGCAACTTTTTGCAATATCAAAACTATCTTGTAGAGGCCCTATTTTTTAGCGTAATTTCATAATACATAAACATTCACCTACAATGACACTAAAATTCAGCGACCCTACAACCAAATTACAAAATTTCACTAACATTGGGAATTTTTTCCATTTTGCATTCCACTTTCTAGATTGCCTATTTTTTATCCATTTTATGCCTCCATTGCGCTTAAGCCCTCCAAGCTCATGCAAGTGCTCAAATTTTTCTCACTATTGAATTTCCAACCATACAAGCTTTTCTAACATTAAAAAACAATGAACTTTGTAATGTAGTTATTATATGCATGCATTCCAAGATTCTTAAATCTGCCTTCCTAGGAAGATACAATCTTTGCTAACTACTCTTTGAACAAAGGTTAGATCCTTCTGTGAGTAAAGCCAAAGTAATGAATTTCAAATACCAAGGTGTTTTCTCCCCAAATTTAGTATCCTCAAACATTGATGAGATAAAGGATACTAAAATCGGGCTTGTTGATATGTCTGAATTTATTGAAAGGAATCAGAAGCAACAATTGGATATTGATATGAGGCATATAGTTCAAAGTAACATACAAATGGTAACAAATTTTCCTATTGTTGTGCATATAATCCAAAATTTGTTCTCCATGTTGCAGCACATTACAATAAAGATGATTGAAGTGTTAGGGATTTCAATGGAAATGTGGTTATAGGGTTAGATCCAGAGTTCTTTGATAAATCTTTCTTGTATCCCAGTATTGATTCATATGCATATTTTACTAAGGAATATGCAGAAGAGAAATGTGATAAGGATACAAAAAATTCCAAAAAGAGTGATTAACAATAAGTGGTTGAATAATCCATGGTCAAGTGTTTCTAGGTGGCCTAAAAGCTTTCCACGTAGTGACTTCATTGAAGAAGCTAATGATTTGATCACTCTTCTCAGTAGAGTGAAATGGTTACCTACATCATCCACCTTTCAAGAATGGATGTATGTGTACATTAAGATCATAATGAGGGGAAAGCAACAAATCCTTTGGGGTCAATAAAGTAGTGACACAATTCATAAATATTTGATCAAAGTGCATACTTCATTTAAGTTCTACATGCCATCTTATTTGGTGTATGTTGTTTCTGCAATGAGAAATTTTCCTAGATTGACAACATAAGGGAATAGAAGGGTAACTCCAGTGTTCAAATACTTTCCTCAGATAACTCTCGATGGAAGCATTCATCATTTTCGAAGAGTTAGTGAAGCTTTCTTTGCTCCTTTCTTATGTGCATTTGATCATGAATTAGATAAGAAAAGGGTTTCAGATGAAGTATGGACCATGGTAAACAAGTATGGTTACTTATATCTGCAATTCCCCACATTCACCTACTTGAGAGTTGGTTGCTTCGTGGGTTATCTATACATGCTCCCGAGATACCCTAGTGTCAAGATTGTCCTAATGGAGCTTTGTGGGCAAATAATGGTCATCCATAGCAAGCAAATGGAATCACACAGACCAGGTTTCAGGTTTCCTCTCATAATTGGTAGGTATTCAATTCAAACATATCAATGGGCTAAGGCCATAGAATCTGAGATGCAATGGGTTAATTTGAAGGCTTTTTAAAGGAGTGATTTTGACTACTATGGGATGAAGGAAAAAATCAAGAAAGATCACACCCATGTGCATAAAATTGAATATATGTGGGTAGATCCAAGGACAGAGGAAGAGATAAGGAAAATGGACTATTGTTGAATGAATTTGGATCAAATTAAGAATCTTGATTTGGTGGATATTTCTGAAGGTATGGAGGATGATGGAAACATCCTCAATCCTTCCTATGAGATGAATAATGTTGTAGGATCTCCTCTAACAACCATCTAGTGGTCAAAAAAAGAAGTGATATCAATCAGAGAAAGGTTTGAACCAATTCTTTCTAACACAAATGTATGGTTAGAAGAGAAAGGGATTCATTTGAAATACTTTGTTACTGGATCAGAGGAAGGGGAACCTAAAGGTTCTACAGGCAAGAAATTTGAGTTGGGGACGAAGAACAAGGATGATGTACCTAGTTCAAGTAGGACCTCTAGGCCAAAAATCAAGTTTGTTGTGAAAGGAAATAAGGGTGAAGTGATTGTAGAGCCATCTATTGTGGTGTAACAAGCATTGACCCAAGAGGAAGAGTAAGAAGATGAAGAACAAGTATCTCCTCATGAGAATATCTTTGAGGAACCACCCATCTCCTCTTCTCCCACTGATACTATTGTGCATGTTCCCACTCTTCCCACTATTTCTACTAGACATTCTTTACCTGTCATTGTTGAGGTCATTCCTACTATTACGGTTACTCCAACTATGTCTATCCAATTAGTTCATTCATCCCTATCTTCACAATCAATTTTTGATAGTCCCAAACATGATTTGGAAAATATTTTGGGGTCTCCTACATCATTTACAAGTCTATCATCACCTTCTTTTGATATGACTTCTCAGTTTGATTTAGAACAATATATGACTAAGACTGCTCATGTTACAAGTGTAGAAACTCATGGTGCAGTTTTGACTGACACTTCTCCTATTGTAACAAATTTTGTGAGTGCAGTCACATCAACTCAAGTCATGGCATCCAATCTATAAGAAATTCATTCTCCACTTCCCCCATGGTTTTCATCTTAGACGTTGAAAATGAAAAATCAAGTCATCTCTCTAGATGACTTAGACTTTGCATAGTTGGCACCTGTAAAGGAAAAATCTAAGAAAAAGGCCAAGAATCTTTGTAGATTATTTGTTGATAAAGCAAGAAATAGGTATGTGGAGGTGGCATACCCTCCTCTAGATAGGTCAATTGAGGATGTCAATATTTTTGAATATTATATTACAAGAGTTGAGTTAAGAAAGGTGACTCATGAAATGGCTAAGGTAGATGTCCAGGCTACCTTGAATTCTCTCATCGAGAAATTTGATGAGGTAAAGAAGAGTAAAGATCAATATAAGGAAAAAGTAGAGTAGCTAACTTTTGTGCTCCAGAAGATTACCCAATCTTCAGAGTCAATAGGTCATATGGCCATAAGTATTAAAGAGACAATTATTCATAAATTTAGGAAGGTACATTCAAGAGGTAAAGCAATCGGTGAATTTCTAGATAGAATGATAGAATAGGGAATGCAACTCCTAAAATATTTTGTACAGAGAATGGGAATTAAGGAGAGCATAAGACCATATTTAGATAAAACTTCTGATACATTTTCCTAGGAGCAACAAGAAATAGAAGACAGTTTGGAAGCTTGGATCAAGATGAAGAAACTCAAGGTTGATACCTTGGTGGAAGTTAGGATAATTCCCAACAGAGATATGCTTGTGGAGGTAAAGGATATGATGATACACAAGATTAATATCATCAAGGAATTAATCAAGGATTTGCAGGATGCTCATGAATTCAATTAAGATAATGATTTGTATCTTATCCATAAAATTGAGGAGATTCCTTGTAAACTAATTGATGATAATCAAAAAATCCTTTCCTTAAATGTTGTCTAGGAATTCACGTCTATGATCCAAAAATAATTTTAAGATTAAGCCTTCTTAGTGGCTTCGATGGACAAATTGATGGATATTCAGTTAACCCTAGATAACCTCAAGGTGTATTTAGAAAGGCATGAGAAAGCTAGTAGCACCATGAAGGATTTAATCATAAGAGTCCTTGCCATCTCCAAGCACACTTCAAGTCCCAATAATGAAGAAATTCAAGCAATCATGAAGAAGTATGAATATTTCTTAGAGAAAGATGAAGAAGAAAGTTGAACGTACCTTAGTTTATTTTTTAGTATTTTCCATGTTTTATGTAATTAGTTTTCGATATTTTACATGTCTTTTTTTTGAAATTTAATTACATGTAAAAATAGAGAAGTCCTAAACCAAGTCAGACTCTCTTGTTGAATAAGTCAAATTAGTTATTGCTTTCCTAGATTAGCTCTCAACTCTCCTCTATATATATGAGGGAATTTCTTTTTTAAAGGACCTTTTGATCTTTTGAAGCAAAACATTACCATTTTGAAGAGAATACTTGCAATATTTGTGTTGAATGTACAAATTGAAATTTGATCAATAAAAGAATCAGATTGCCTCCAACCTTTGCTTTGGATCACATTTTTTGTATGTAAGAGTGTTCTTATGTCTTTCTTGTCAAATTATCTTCAAATTGGTTTATAAGTGGCATAATATTTCATACTGGTAGACTTTGTGCTATTATATTATATTTGGAGATATATGTTTTGTGTGTGAATTTGGTTGAGAACTCAAAGTCTTTGTGCTGCAATTGTTAGCTATATTCTTGTGGATCTTTGGTGTTGTTCGTTGATAGTCTTTGAGCTACAACTTGCTACATGGGTTACTCTTTTGAATTATCTTTGGGAATAACTTGGATTCTTTGAGTTTTAAGTTGTTGTTGTTACATTTGAACATCGTGGAAAGTGACATAAGACTTTGGCCTTCTGTGGATTTGTAAGTTACTATCATTTGCTGGTATCATTCTTGTTATTCTTACATCTAACATAATTAGGTATCGGTTATTATTTCTCCAACTAGTGTTATTTAGTTTATTACTTACTATGAACATCAAGGTCATTATTGTAATTCATTTCCCTTATTCTAAAAAAAGAGAATATGGTGATGGAGACACCCCCATGGATAGTTGTAGTGTACATAATCTTAGTTTAATTTCTAATTGATTTAGAGAGTAATAAGAAGGGAGAATCCCCTTTATGAGAGGAGAGATTAATTTCTCATCATACATGTGGTTGAAACTACCATTTTGTAATTATTAAAGGAATGTCAAAATATTCACCTAACAAGTTGTCAACCATATTAGTAAAGTCAATATTTTCTCTTGTTGCTAACAAGGACTTGTAGTTACAAGTCCAAGGCTAAGGGTCAAGTTACCATGCCTTTACTAAGCCTAAAAAAATTGAAAAATATGGGTAGGTATTTCAAACTTTAACAATGGGTAGCCATTTTAAAGTGGGTACCCGTTCCAAAAATAGAACAGGTACCCATTTTAAATGAGCTCATGGAGATTATTTTTAAAAGTAAATACCTTTTTCAGAGTGGGTATGTGTTTGTTATGGATCAAGATCCTTGTTGAAACAACACCAATACACTGAGAGGTGTTGAATTATTGTATGCAAATTTTTACCAAATTAAAACAACAGGCAAGATTTAAGATCACACAAAAATATCACACACATAGAACACACTAGATATAAGTGGAAAACCCAATGTGGGAAAAACCATAGTGAGAATAGTTTCTAGGATCTACTATCCTAATCCAGCCTCACAATAAAAGAAATCACATATGTTTGGTAAGCACCAACTTACAGGTATATTGACACCCAAGACAATGTTTTGAGGCACCAAACTCAAGGTACACTGCACACCTAATTGAGCACTAACCTCGTCATCATTACAAGTTCATATATGTTGATACTAGTTCTTCTTCAACCTGAGAATGCACCTTTTAAATTCAATAATTTGGACTCCCTTCCTCTACACTACACTTCTCTCAATTCACAATTACCTAGATCATCACCTTGATAGCTTTTCATCTCTCACCATATGTACTAACACCAACCTCAAAAACCATCAATTCAGTAACCACTGTGAATTAAAATGATCTACGTTTATGTCTCTAGTATCCCTATGAAATTACAAAACACTATATTCAACCTCTCATGTTGCCATTATGACTGTGACAATAACTATTTTCTATAGTCACACAAACCTTAACTACTTCATAGTCCCTTGAAACCGTCACTTTTATTATTTTTTAGATATATAATTAAATCGGCTTCATCTTTGTAATTTCCTATCAAATTTTGTCTTCAAGAAGCATTTGTTTGCTCACTTTGAATATTGACCATTGATCTTGCCTTTTCCACCATGATTCGATGGTCTTCATTCAATATACTTCAACTTTAAAATGCGACCATTTGATCAATTTCCCTTTGAATATTTTCCATAGATCTGTCAAGAAAATATACTACTTTGGGCAAACTTAGATTGAGCTACGACATCATGGACATGCGTCAGCATATCACATTTTCATAGAGCCATAATAGGGACCCACCGATCCTTCCACAGAGAAGCAAAAATATGCCATATATCTCGTAGACGTCATGTTAGACATATGTCGCCATTTCATGTTTTTGTAAAGCTAAAATGGGGACCCACCATCCTTTCCATAAAAAAGTGGAATTCATCTGATCTTCCTCTTGTTAATCACAACCATCGATCTTTGCAAAGAAAAGAAAATAACATTAAATTTGGTCCCACCGAACACGTGGCATGAGCCCGCAGTTTTGTAAGCAAAAATATTGGGCCTACCACAAGTCTTGCAGGCATATGGAAATCGTTCGATCTACCTGAAAATATCTTGGTCATTTAACTTGCTTGGTCAAATATTAAACCTGCAAAATTAGGAAAATTTAGGATCTTCAAACATTTTGTCGAGCCTGTAATTACTAGGATGAAGGGGTTAATAACATAATGACCCATAAATCTTAAGTCATAACTTAAGTAACCTATTACTGTTGATTTCCAGTCAACACAAAATAGAAACACTATGAGCACCATGACTGAAACCCTTAGGTTTTTACTAAGATACCCTAGCAATGGCTGAGAGAAAAGATAATTGAATTTTGAGCTCACTACTTATCATCTGGACATGCAGATCATACTTCTGAAAAGAACTTGAAAAACCATATCAGATCTACCATTTGTTTTCTTTACAAAACTCTGGAAATGGTCTCTGTAAAAGCATGAAAACTTTTCACGACAATATTGCAACTTTTAATGCAATATTGCAACTTTTAATGCAATATTGTAACTTTTAATGCAATATTGCAACTTTTAATGCAATATTGTAAATTTTAATTCAATATTGCAACTTTTAATGCAATATTGTAGCTTTGCAAAACATGCTAGAAACATTAATGCAATATTGCAACTTTTAATGCAATATTGTAACTTTGTAAAACATGCTAGCAACATGCTTTTCTCTCCATCAATCTTCACCATTTTTCCTATGACTAATCCTTTGACATCAATGACCATCATTACTACCCTTTAACATCAATGAAAAAATTCTAACAATCTCCCCCTTTGTCATTGATGGAAACACCTAAAAAATGGCAACTCCTTTCATACTCCCCCTTTTTGTACCATTACATCATTCACCCTACATTCACTTTGCATACCAATTTTTCTAATATGCCCCCATAATAAAAACAATCATTGTAATTCACTATTCTCCTTAACAACGCCTTACATAATATACTATTTCCCTAACACCAATCTCTGAAGCATACTTTTCTCATTGCATATTATTCTCACATCCCATTTTCTATACTCTCCCCCTTTGACATCAATTACAAAGGGATAGATCAGGGATTAAGAATTACTCTATTATTCCTAGATCAGGGAGATAGGAGAAGGAGAAACTCCTAATTTCTCCCTGAGTTGTTCAAATGACTCCTTTGGAAGGGGTTTGGTAAATATGTCTACTAATTGATTTTTTGTAGCCACATATTCCAATTTGACTTCTTGTATAGCAACTTTTTCTTTGAGAAAATAATATTTAATGGATATGTGCTTGGTTCTGGAATGTATAACAAGATTCTTTGAGATATTTATTGCACTAGTATTATCACAACAAATAGTAATTGGCCCATCAAAATTCACCTTAATATCTTGTAGTGTTTGTTTCATCCACAAAACCTAAGTACAACAAGATACAACAACAATATATTTAGCTTCAATTGTTGATTAAAAAATTGACTCTTGTTTCTTACTTAAGCATGCTACCAATCTATCTCCTAGAAAGAATGCACTGCCACTAGTGCTCTTTTTGTCATCTACACAACTAGCCCAATCTGCATCTGTGTATGCAGTTAAAGTGAAATCATTACTAGCAAGATACCATATACCATATTCTAAAGTACTCTTTGAGTATCTGAAAATCCTCTTCATAGCCTCAACATTTGTTTCCTTAGGAGTACCTTGAAATCTAGCAACCATGTAAATAACTTGCATGATATCAAGCCTTGTTGTTGTGAGATATAAAAGAGTTCCAATCATGGATCTATATAATGATTAATCTAATGAATCAAACACATCATCTTTGTTTAGCTTACATCCAGTGATCATAGGTGTGTTAATTGGCTTGCAATCTTCTATCTTGGATTTCTTCATAATTTCCTTCACATACTTAGTCTAAGAAATGAAAATCCCTGTATCCAACTGATTGATTTGTAAACCAAGGAAATTTTTTAATTCTCCTAGGAAGGACATCTGAAACTTTGCACATCTCATCATAGTTGCTACCAAAAATGATATCATCAACATAGACAATAACAACTAGTATGAACACCTTCACATTCAAAATATAAGTTATGGTCAACAATACCTTTATTACACCCTTGTTATTGGAGATATTTGTCCAACCTAGAATACCAAGCCCCAGGGGCTTGTTTTAAACCGTGCAAAGCCTTTTTTAGTTTGTATACATAATCTTTGTTTTCAGTCATAATAAACCCTTTAGGTTGCTCCATATAAACTTTCTCATCTAGATAACCATTAAAAATTTATCTAGTATACTTTGAATTTCTTATAAACTAAATATGCAAGAAACATTCTAATAGCTTCAAGTCTAGCTACCGATGCAAATGTCTCATCAAAATCTATACCCTCAACTTGAGCATAGCCCTTGCAGAATAATATAGCTTTATTTCTTGTTATCTTTCCATATTCATTCATTTTATTCCTAAATAACCATTTTGAGCCTATGACATTCTTATTAGTAGGCCTAGGAACAAGTTCTCAAGTTTGATTTTTCCCTATTTGACTAATTTCTTCTTTCACAATCTAAATTTCATCCTTACTAGCTTCTCCATAAGATTTAGGATCTATTCCATAGAGTAAATAATAGTTTACATGTTCTTGTTGTGCAAGATTTCTTCTTGTCATAACACCATCAAATTTGTTTCCAAGAATTTGCTTCTCAGAATGATCTCTTTTGATAAATTTGGGTGGAGCTTTTGGAGTAGTGCTCGGTTTCTCTTCTTCATCACCACCACTTTCCTCTTGTGACTCTTCTTTTGTAGATTATTCTTTTTATTTATAAAAAAATAATTTTGAATACATGTCATCTTTGTGTAACAGCTAAGAGTAATCTTCATCTACTCTAACATTCACACTTTCAACTATCTTTTATAACCTTTTATTGTAGCACTTATAAGCTTTTCTTGTAGTTGAATAACCCAAAAATGTTACTTCATCAAATCTCATGTAAAATTTACTCAAAGTTTCTTCATCCCTTTTTATAAAACATCGTCTTCTAAATATTCTAAAATACTTCACAAATGCAAGTATGCCTTTCTATAATTCATATGGAGTTTTATCATGATTTACTCTTAACTATGCTATGTTAAGAATCTAAACAATAGTATGAATTGCTTCCTTCTAGTATCTATCAAATAATTTGGCTCCATTCAACATTTTTCTATCCATTTCTTAAATAGTTATGTTCTTTCTCTCAACAACTCCATTTTGTTGAGGTGTTCTAGTTGCAGAGAAATGTCTTCTAATTCCATGTTTTTGACTATACTTATCAAATTCATTAGAAGTGAATGCTCCACCTCTATCAAACCTTAAACATTTAATCCTTGAATCAATCTCATTCTCAACCATACCTCTAAATTTTTTGACTCTTTATAAAGCTTGAGATTTATCTTTAAGAAAAGTTACCCATGTCATTCTTGAATAATCATCAATTAATAACACTAAATACCTTTCTCCATTGATGATTTTGGTTCTTATTGGTCCACGTAGATCTATATGTATCAACTCTAGGGGCTTAGAAGTTGAATATTCTTTTGTTTTGAATCTAATCCTAGTTTTCTTTCCTTTAATGCATTCTTTACAAAAATTACTTGCTAGTTTTCCAATATTAGGCATATGCCTGGCTGCATTATTCTTGTGAATTTCACTAGATGGTCAAAGTTAATATGAACCATCCTTTTATGCCATAACCAAATTTTATTAGTTTGTCTTAATATAAATATTCCACCTTTCACCTCATTCAGATAGTATAAATTACTAATTGTTCTGCTTTCTTCAACAAGAAGTCTACCAAAGCTAGCTTTCCTTATTTCACATCCACTAGCATGAAATAACAAATTATATCCTTTGTCACACATTTGGCTTACACTAAGAAATTTATGTTTTAGACCTTCTACATACAAAACATCTTGAGTGTTATTTTTTCCAACAATGCATATAGTACCTTTATCGGTTATTTTAGCAGTATTGTTATCACCGAACTTAACTGTACTACCTCCATTCCAAATATCCAAACTGGCAAATTTTCTCTTATCTCCAATCATATGACTAGAGCAACTGCTATCAATTACCTAAGGATTATCTTGTCCTTTGGCATTAAAATCTATTTGAACTATCATTTAATTTTAATTATTCATCTCAGTCTTCTTCTCTTTCCAATATTTTGGATTTTTCTATTTTTCCTTAGAACTATGTGCAAATTATTTCTGAATTGCATAAACATGATTTGATCTATTTTTAATTTGAGAGATAAATTTATTTGTATCTTATCTGCGGGAATTTGTAAACACATTTTTACAAAATTTGGCAATATGGCCATAATTTTTATAGCTATAAAAACATCATTTAGACTACCTAAAGGAGCAAAAGGATTCGTGCTTCCAAAATTATGTCTATGATTTCTAAAAGGTCTAATCCTAAAATATATAGCCTTATATCCATACTGATTACATGAAAAAAAATAACCATGAAAAACATAATTAAACCTAGTTTGTCTTGCATGTTGGCCTTTGGATCTCCTTTTTGGATTGTGCACTTTGATGAATCCATCATCAATTTTTATGTGATCTCAAATCTTCTTATTCTTCATGGACTCTTTAGACTTCTTGGAAGTGGTTGCATTCTTTTTATAGACATCATCTTTGAAATTCTTGTCTTCCCCATATCCTAAACACGTGAACTTGTTGAAAATAGATCTTGGACTACCAATCATTTCATCAAGGACTTTAGAACTTTTTCCAAGCTTGATACTTCTATTTAATTGCATATTTATCTTCTGTAATTCCTTCCTTAAAGAGACAACTTCAGCCTCCAATTTTTGACATTCTTCTAGTTTATTTTTCAAATCCAAACTAGTTACTTCTTCTATTCTCTTTGATTCAAATAATTACAATTTTAGATCAACCACAAGTTTCTCAGATTATTAAATCCTTAACTTGTACTATTCATTCTATTTTATTTCATCTCTCAAGTCTCCTAAAGCAAAGATCAGTTCACCTTCCAAATCTACCTCACCTTCTTCATCTTCAGAATCTTCACATTCTTTAATTTATTTAACCATAAATGCAGTTTCACCTACTTCACCAACTTCACCTACAAAAGAGCAATCATTTGAATAACTAATTTCTTTATCTACATAAAGACTTCTTTTTTTACCATAGTTTCTCCTTTTATATTTGGAAATTTCTTGAGTCTTGGAACTATCTCCCTTTTCATTTTCATTCAATGAAAATTTTGAGGCATAATGACCTATTTTACCATAGTTAAAACATTTGAAAGGAAGCTTACCTTTATATTTGCTAGTGCCCTTCTTCAATCTTCTTACAAAATTTACTTCTTCTTCATTTGAACTGGTATCAAGTTCTGAATCATCTTCAATATTCTTGATCATACAATTCTTGAATGTTGCTTCACTCTTTATTAAGCTTATACTTTCATTCTCATTTCATATTCAATTAGAGACCCAAACAATTCATCCATAGAGAACTTATCTAGATCTTTATCTTCTTCTATTAAAGAAACTTTAGAATCAAATCTTTGTGGGAGAGACCTCAAAACCTTCTTTAAAACAACCTTATCTTCAATATTCTCACCAAGACCTTTGATTGCATTCACTACCTCATCTACCCTAAGCAAGTATGCGGCAATATTTTATTCATCCTTCATCTTAAGAGTCTCAAACTTTCCTCTATGAGTTTTTAATTTTGCTTGTTTTACATTTTCATCACCTCATAGATACTGAGCAATTTCTCCCACACATCTTTGGCAGATTTACAATGTATAACTTTTACAAATTTTGTATTGGTTAGACCACATAGAATAGCATTTTTTAGCTTTGGCATTGTATTCACTGTTAAATAAAGAAGACAATTAAGAGAGGGGGGTGAATCAGTTGTACCAAATTAAAACATAAAAAACCCTCAATAGTAATTAGATCCACATGCATTCATTAAACCCTTAATATGTTATAATGTTTAAACATGAAAAGCATATAACAAAAATTGAAACAACCAACACCATACAAAAGAGAACACCAAATTTATATGGAAAACCTAGTGAGGGAAAAATCATGGTGAGGATTACCTCATAATATAAGTAATTGCAAAACCAGTACAAGGGCTCACTTCTAGAATAGGACACACTATCCAAAAAGGCTCATAGCCAGGGCTCATTTCCACAGAAATAAAAATAAGATAGAAGAGAAATGTTACATAGAGAAAAAATTCTCAATGCAACAGAGAATGCACCACAATAGCTCCAACACCTTCGCAGTCTTGTTTGAATGATTGCAAACACCTTCAGCTCACTACATTCAAAAGTTCAACACTTTGAAGTTCACACTGCTCTGCTCAAACTCGCACTCTACTCTTCGTCAATTCACATCACACACATCTATCCTTTCTTTCTTATCAACCCTCAACATCTCAACTCATACTTTTACAGTCCTCAACCTTGAAAACCTTCTCCAAGGTCAGCTATACACACTTCACACTTTGCAATTTCAAACTAGGTCAACACTAAACATTCTCGTGGTGGATATGAATGAAAGTGGACCAAAAAAATAAATTAATTGGGACCCAAATCAACTCTCATGTGCCATGTTATGCCTTCATTAACAGTTGAACATCTTCAAATGTAGTGTAAACACCAAGTAGACCGTTACCTATGAAAACACATTAAACTTTGAATTGCACACTTCCTTTGAACAATACAAAACTTCTGGACAACAAACTTCACCTAAACATGATCCAAGAATATCCTAGATACCAAAAAACTCCTTCATAATAAATCTCACCTGAAGATTATAAAAATTTGATTTAATCAGACAACACTGCTAGACACTGCAATACTCTATAACTCAGGAGACTTTCTTCTGATACACAGAACCATGAATCCTCTTGATACAAACAAGAGAACAACACCATCAAATCTCCTCTAGAATTGCAAGTATTGAAAAACAACGATGAAGAAATGCAAAGCAAATACATTTCTCCCATACACCTTTGTACACAACATTGCAAAACCAGTTCACATACTGGTGAACACAGCTTCCTCTTACCAACAATCCAAAAGCCAAAATTTTGGATATAGAAACTTTAAACATCTCTAACCAACATATCCAAACCATAAAAGCATATCTTCAACTCAAAATAAATGCGAAGGAAAACTAGAACACCTCTACAACACCCTCTTTCCTTATTTTATCAATTTTCTTAGTATCCTCAACATTTAAACCATAAATAGAAGCTTATCAAAGCAACACTAGAGGTTAAAATCAACAACTTAACTAATGAAAACATAATGTAACTAATCAAAGCAACAATCTATTCTCAACCATTGCACTACTATCATCAATGACAACACATGTTTGTTGACATCAATAAAAAAACCTTCATGCTTGCAATAATCTCCCCCTTTGTCATTGATGGCAACACAAGATGTGAAAAACCATCAAAGGCACAACAGCTCTGAACATACTTATTTCCTTTTCTATTTTCTCCCCTTACACCATTGTCTCATTACACTCTCTCTTCACATGACTTCTCTCTCTTTTTCACATGAATTATTTCTCTCCCCCTTTCACATCAATGGCAAAGGATAAGGTATGTTGCATTGTTCTCCCCCTTTGACATAGAACCGAGATACTTACAATTTCTATGAATACTCCCCATTAGGAGTACAAACCAATCAACTCAACAACCTCTACATCATGACAACATAAACTTTATACTGCAACAATGTTACTACCTACTCCCCCTAAGAGGTAGCCACCAACATCAGTCCAAACAAAGAATGAATCCATAGATCCATTGGACCAATGCATATCCATATGCATCTAGTTCAAAGAAGGAGGGGCAATAACCCCTAACTTCTCCCGAAGATACTCAAAAGTATCTTTAGGAAGAGCCTTAGTGAATATATCAGAAATTTGATCCTTTGTAGGTATATATTTGAGCTTCACTTCATTCTCCATGACTTTCTCTCTCAAAAAGTGATACCTAATTGATATATGCTTTATCCTTGAATGCATCACTGAATTCTTTGAAATGTTAATTGAAATTGTATTATCACAAAAGATAGAAATAGGCTCATCATACATTACTTTGATATCTTTCAATGTTTGTCCCATCCACAATACTTGTGTGCAACAAGATGTTGCTACAATAGACTCAACCTATATAGTAGATAAAGAAACAAAATATTATTTCTTGCTTAGCCATGCCACCAATCTACATCCAAGAAAGAATGCACCACCACTTGTAATTTTCCTATCATCAACACATCCAACCCAATCTACATCTATGTATGTGCTTTTAATGTGATATCAGCATGTTTAGGATAACATAAGCCATAATCTAAAGTGTCTTTTAAATATCTAAATATCCTTTTTATTGCGGCAACATGTGACTCTTTAGGATCTTTTTGAAATCTAGCCACAAGACAAACTACATGCATGATATCTGGTCTAGTAGTAGTTAGATATAATAGTTCACCAACCATAGATCTATGCTTGCTCTGATCAGTCTTAGGTGATTCATCATCCTTGCTCAATTTGCAACCAATAACCATAATAGTACATACTAGTTTGGATTCATCCATTCCAAACTTCTTCAACATCTCTTTAACATACTTTGATTGTGAAATGAAAATGCCTTTATCTGTCTAACTGATTTGTATCCCAAGGAAGAAATTTATCTCCCCAAACATAGACATCTCAAACTCTTTCTGCATCTCTTCTACAAATTTCTTACACATATCTTCATTTCGTCCAAAGATAATGTCATCCACATACACAACCACTATCAAGATTCAATATTCCTCAACTTTAAAATAGAGATTGCTATCTATGATACCCTTATTGAATCCTTGTTGTATCAAATATCTATCCAATCTTTCATAACAACCTCTGAGAGCTTGCTTTAATCCATACAATGCTTTTTTCAATCTGTAAACCATGTCTAGTTGATATGATAACTAAAATCCTTTTGGTTGTTCCATGTAAACTTCTTCCTCCAATTCTCATTTCAAGAAAGCAAACTTCACATCCATCTGATAAACTTTAAAGTCTTTATGTGTTATAAATGTCAAAAACATTTTTATTGCTTCCATTCTAGCCACTGGGGCAAATGTTTCTTCAAATTCTATTCCTTCTACTTGTGAGCAACCCTTACACACAAGTCTTTCTTTATTTCTTACTACTTCTCCATTCTCATTCAACTTGTTTTTGAATACCCGCTTAGTTTCAATTATATTCTTATTTTCAGGTCTAGGAACCAATTCCCAAGTCCGATTTTTCTCAATTTGTTCCAACTCTTCTTCCATTGCCTTCATCCAATATTCATCTTTGCATGCCTCACTCACTCTTTTTTGTTCAATTTTGGAAAGTAAACACAAATTTACGTTGGTTTCAACAACTCTTTTTCTTGTCAGTACACATTTTCTTTTGTCTCCAATAATTTTTTCTTCAGAATGATTTCTTTGCACATACTTGGGGGTCTTTTTTGAAGCTTCTTCCTCTTCATTTTGCATTCTGTTTCCTTAGCTTTTTCTTCTTCTTCTTGTCTACAAGGAGGTTCATCTGACACATATCCATCTAGATAACAACTGAATTTTGCAAATCTTCATCAACCTTGACATTTTCACTCTCAACAATATTTCTTATCCTTTTTTTGTAACATCTATAAGCTTTGCTTTTAGTAGAATATCCAAGGAAGATACCTTCATTAAACCTTGCATCAAATTTTCCCACGTTTTCTTCATCTCTTCTGATATAGTATTTGCTTGCAAATACTCTAAAGTACTTGACAATAGGAATCCTTCCATACCACAACTCATAGGAAGTCTTTGTGCTATTAGCTTTGGCTTGAACTTTGTTGAGTATATAAATAGAAGTATGAATCACTTCTCTCTAGTATACTTTCGGTAATTTAACTTCTTTCATCATAATCCTTGTAGCTTCTTGAACATTCCTTTTTTTCCTTTCAACAACTCCATTCTGTTGAGGAGTTCTAAGGACAGACAAGTGCCTCTTTATTCCATGATCTTCACAAAACATTTTAAACTCATTGGAGGTGAATTCTCCACCTCTATCAAACCTCAAACATTTGATCTACAAATCCATTTAATTCTAAACCATAGCCTTAAATGCTTTAAATTTATCTGGAGCTTCAAATTTTTCTCTAAGAAAAGTAACCCATGTCATTCTAGAACAATCATCAATCAAAAGCATGAAATACATGTCTCCTTTAAGACTTCTCACTCTTGTAAGACCACAAAGATCTATATGTATTAATTCCAGTAGTCCGATAGCAGATTGCTCTTTTCCTCTGAAACTACTCCTTGTTTGTTTTTTGAATTGACAATCTTTACAAACAACATTGATAGGCTTTGTGATTCTTGGTAGGTCTCTTACTGCTTGAATTGAAATGATTCTAACCATATTGTCAAAATTCATATGACACATCCTCTGATACCGTAACCAGTTGGCATTAGTTTGAGTCATAAAGCAATGATCATCAACACCCTTGAGCTGATAGATATTTCCATATGTCCTCTTACAAGAAGAAATCTTAGTTTTGAATCCTTTTCTAATCTCACATCCATCATCTTGAAACACAAGCTTATACCCTTTTCTACACATTTTTCCAACACTCAAAATATTATGCCTTAAGTCTTTAACATAGTAAACATCTTCAGTATTATGCTTGCCATCAAAACTGATTAAACATATTCCACAAATCTTAGCTCCTAAATCATCTCCAAATTTAACTAATCCTCCATCATACTTTTCAAGCTTAACAAACTTACTTTTGTCTATGGTTATGTGATTAGAGCATCCACTATCAACAACCCAATAGTTTTTATCCTATCTAGCATGAAATGCAGATACCAAAGTACCTTCAATCTTATCCTTCTTTTTCCAAACACTTTCCTTCACACAACTTTCAGAGTTAGTATAAGATTCATCTTTTATAGCCAAGAACAAGCATACATCATCATCGAGCCATAATCAGATTCATCATTAGAAATATCAGCATCTTCTCTAACATAGTAACTTCTCTTAATCATCTTTCCTTTGTTATCCTTAATTTTATTGTTCACAACTCTATTTTGACATCTCAAAGCATAGTGACCTATATTTCCATAGCTAAAACATTAATTTGAAAGGTAGTTTACCTTTGTACTTATTGGTACCCTTTTTCATCCTTCTTACAAAGTTAGCTTCCACATCATCAAGATATTTTCCATTGGAATCTTCACTTTTTTTATTTTCTAGCCTTGAAAGTAGTCTCCACTTTTGTACCATTTTTCCAACCATGTTTTCTCATTTCAAATGAAGTTAGTGTACCCAGCAATTTTTCTCTAGAGTAAGTATTAAAATTTGCAACTTCCTCAATAGCAAATACCTTTTCACTGTAAGAATCAAGAAGAGATCTAAGAAATTTCTTTACCACTCTAGGTTCTTTGACTTGTGCACCAAGACCTCTCATCACACTTACCAACTCATCAACCCTCTACATATAACTTGTAATTGTTTCATCTTCAGACATTCGTAGGGTCTCAAATTGTGCCTTCAGATTCTTCAACTTTGCTTGTTTAACCTTATCATCTCCTTCATAAACTCTTTCTAGATTATCCCAAACTTCTTTAACAGTTTTAAGATTCATAACTTTTACTAATTTATACTTTGAAAGACTATTCAGAAGAATAAATATTGTCTTACCATTTATTTCATGTGCCTTGATCTCATCACTTGTGCTCAGACCATTTACAGGTGCAAAATATTGAGTCTTTATTTCCTTTTTAATCTCATATCCAAAGGATTCCAGATATCCTTCCATCTTTATCTTCTTGAATGCATAATATGTGTCATCAAACTTATGGCTCTCTATCTTGTTCGCCATCCCAAATCTACCTCAAGCGATTAAGCTTTTCTTCGAGAAACCTTGCTTTGATACCAATTGTTAAATGGACAAGACAATTGAGAGGGGGGTGAATCAATTGTACCAAATTAAAACATCAAAACCCTCAATAGTAATCAGATCCACATGCATTCATTAAACATTTAATTTGTTATAATGTTTAAACATGAAAACTAGATAATATAAACTGAAATAAACAACACCATACACAAGAGAACACCTGATTTACATGGAAAACCCAATGAGGGAAAATCCACGATGAGGATTAGCTCACAATATAAGTAATTGCAAAACCGGTACAAGGGCTCACTACCAGAATAGTATGCACTATCCAAAAAGGCTCACATCCAGGGCTCACTGCCATAGAAAGAAAGAGAAGATAGAAGAGAAATGTTATATAAAGAACAAATTCTCAATGCAACAGAGAAACCACCACAATATATCCAACAGCTTCACAATCTTTTTTGAATGATTGCAGACACCTTCAGCTCTCTACATTCAGAAGTCCAACACTTTGAAGTTTGCACTGCTTTGCTCAAACTAGCACTCTACTCTTCAGAAATTCACATCACTTGCATCACACACATCTATCCTTTCTTTCTTATCAACCCCCAACATCTCGACTCATGGTTATACAGTATTCGACCTTGAAAACCTTCTCCAAGGTCGGCTATACATGCTTCACACTTTGCAATTTCAGATTACTTCGACACTAAACATTCCCATGATGGATAGGAATGAAAGTGGACCAAAACAAAACTTAACTAGGACCCAAATCAACTCTCACATGCCACACACCTTAACATCTTTGAATGTAGTGTAAATTTTAGGGTTAGAATGCAAATTTGAACCATAAAACAGAGAAATAAAACACTCAAAAATTTTGGACAACAAAATAAGAACACCAAGATTTAACATGGTTCACCCAAAACTGGGCTACATCCACCAATAGAGGGTCCAAAGTATATATTAATCTCCCAGCAAATAACCTTTACAATAACATGCAAAGACATGCAACAACATATAACAACATATAACAATATTTTTCTACATTTTTCTTACTGCTAATTTTACACAGCCTTTGTTGTGTGTACCCGCGACGCTTCCTGCATTTTTCCAGCCACAGAACTGTAAATTTATGCTAACATTTTTCATGACTTGCTACCCACAAAACTCATCACCGAGTGTTTGTATTTTCTCCCACAAATGTCCCGGTAATTAAAAATGAAGTGTGGCCATTGGTTGTGCCTCATGCACCCAATAACATATTTTTTTGGGCGGCTACCAGCTGTCTTTCAATTTTATATTATATAATTGTAACTGATCACTTCCAACATTTACTATTTGTTTGTAACCACTATTTAAAATACAAGTGGAACATAAATATTTAATAAGTGCAGCAAATTTACATAAAATATTGGTGAAGATCTTGCCGAATGAGTCTGATTGGTCTCCATAACACAAAAATCTCCCACTTGGAGACTAATCAGACTCCACACCATACGATCTCTCACTTGGAGACTAATCATAACATTGCTTCCCATGCAACTCCCACTGTAAATAAACACCTTAGACCCTGTTGTTCTATTTTACTTAAATTCATCCTTAAAGGCCAACCAAAGCTGAAGAGGAGCTTAACTTCTCCCTTGTCACAACCTTCATAAACATATATGCTGGATTGTCATCTATATGAATCTTTTCCAACCTTACCTATCCATCCTCCAACATCGACCAAATGAAATGATATCTTAGTTGTATGTGTTTTGTTTTAGAGTGAAAGGCATAATTCTTTGCAAGATGTATAACACTTTGACTATTGATAAACAAGTAAATTTTAGCCTATTGTTTTCCCAACTCTTCCATGAAAAGTTGCAGCCATATCATCTCTTTGCTTGCCTCTATTGCAGCTACATACTTTTCCTCTGTGGTGGATAAAGAAACCACCTTTTGCAATTGATAAATCCAACTCATTGTTGTCCCACCAACTATAACTACATAACCTGTGGTACTCTGCCTGATATCTATATTCCCTGCTAAATCTAAGTCAACATAGCCTTTTAAATCAGTATTAGAGTCCCCAAACATAAACATTTATTGGATGTACCTCTCAAATACCTAAGAATCCATTTTACTGCATTCAAATGCTCAACTCCGACATGACTCATATACCTACTAACAACTCCTATGGCATGAGAAATATTTGATGTCGTGCATACCATGGCATACATTAAACTGCCTACAACTGAAGCATATGGTACCTTAGAAATTTTGCCTTCCTCCTCTTGTGTCTTTGGACACATATCCTTAGTCAATTTGACATGACTAGGCAAAGGTGTGCTGACAAATTTTGCATTCACCATATCTCTGCAACACCTTTTCAACATAATCAGCCTAAGATAAAAATAATTTTCTATTTTTCCTATCTCTAGTAATCTTTATACCAAGGATTTGTTTTGCTGCCCCTAAATCCTTCATAGCAAATGAATTTTCTAACTTCTATTTTAACTCCCTTATGTGATCCATGTTAGACCTCGCTACAAGAATATCATCAACATATAAACATAAAATAATGTAGCTATCATCATCTAACCTCTTCAAATAAACACAATGGTTTGAATTACATCAACTATAGCCTTGCTCAACTATAAAACTATCAAATTTAATATACCATTGTCAAGGTGCTTGCTTCAAGCCATATAAAATTTTCTTCAATTTGCACACCAATTTCTCCTTACCTTTGACCTCAAACCCTTGTGGTTGCTCCATATATATTTCCTCTTTCAAATTACCATGGAAAAAGGCGGTTTTAATATCTAGTTGTTCTAAATGCAAATCTTTAGCAACCATAATACTTAAAACAATACGAAAGAAGTCATTTTAACAATCGGAGAAAAAATTTAATCAAAATCAATGCCTTTTTCTGTGCAAATCCTTTTACAACTAACCTAGCTGTAAATCTTTTCTTACCTCCATCTTCCTCTTTCAGCGTATAAACCCATTTGTTTGGTAAATCCTTTTTACTTGTAGGCAACTTGCATAAATATCAAGTTTGATTTTTCAGGAAGGATTCCATTTATTCTTCCATTCCATGCTCCCACTGAACCTTGGCATCCACCTGCATAGCTTCATCATAACATTCTGGTTCACCAACATCAATTAATAAAATATAATACAAAGAGGGAGAAAATATTTTTGGAGGTCTACTTATCCTCGAAGATCATCTAAAATTCACCGGAGTTTATGGTATTTGTTGTTGTTGTTGTTTCAGAGCATGAGGAACCACTGTAACATCATTGTTCAGAGTATCATCCAACACTACATAATCATTCTCTTTCTTCTCATGTTGCTGCAACTGATCTTTTTACAACACCTTCTCATTGAATATGACATCCCTGCTTCTCACAATTTTTTTATTTTCAAAATCTCAAAGCCTATAACCAAATTCGTCAATTCCATATCCAAAAAATATACATTTCTTTGATTTTGCATCAAGCTTGGTTCTATTTTTAGAATCAACATGTGCAAATGCTTCACAACCAAAGGTTTTGAGAAAATAATAACTCACCTTCTTGCCTATCCATGCTTCCTCTAGAATACCACAACCCAAAGGATTAGAAGGAAATTTATTAATTAAATACACAATAGTGTTTACAACTTTTACCCACATGTTTAAAGGCAACCCAACATGCAATCTCATAGTTCATGCACACTCCATTATTGTTATATTCATGCGCTCAACCACTCCATTTTCTTGTGGATTCCTTGAAACCATTTTCTACCTATGAATACCATTAGAGGAACAATAATCTTCAAACTCTTTGCTGCAATACTCACCACTATTATTAGATCTGAGACATTTCAAATTTTTACCCATCTCATTCTCAACCAAGCTTCTCCATTTTTTTAAAGTTTCAAATACATTAGATTTTTGCCTAAGAAAATAAATCCATACCTTCCTTGTTGCATCATCAATAAAAGCGACATAATATTGAGAGCCACCAAGAGAAGATACTTGAGTTGATCCCCATACATCTATATGCACAAGCTCCAATTTCTCATCTTTCTTTTGCTTCCCATCCTTGAGAAAACTAACTCTTTTGTTTTCCATACACACAACTTTCACATAAATCCATATTAACACATTTTAGACCTGATAAAACTTTCTTCAAGTGAAGCACTTTCATTCCTTTTTCACTCATGTTCCCAAGTCTATAATTATGCCACAGTGTTGTTTCACCTGCAACAGTTGTCTAATTTTTTGCCTGCTGACCCACAACAACTGTTCTTGAAACTATTACAGAACCCACAACAATTGTTATCGAACCCACAACAACTGCTATAGCTATTTTTCCAACAACTTCCCTATTTGATTTTTATCTGCAATAGCTAAATTAGAAACAACAGTATGACCTGTACAAAGATATAAGGTTCCTACTTTCACATCTTTTGTGACCTTCCAATTGTTATCACTAAATGTAACAACATAACCTTCATCATCTAGTTTCCCTACTGATTTTTTTTTTGCTTAACCTTGGAACATGCCTTACCTCATGTAGTAGCCAATGATTCCCATTTTGCAACTTAATCTTGATTCTTCCCTTTCCAACAATTTGACAATGTTCATTATCTCCCAAATAAATCAGCCCAAAATCCCCTTGGACATAATCAAGAAAATAACTTCTATGGGACGTAGCATGAAATGAAGCCCCTGAATCTAACACCTAAGAATCATCAACATTATCAAGGGAAAGAATCAAAGCATCCTCATCAAATTTATTACTTACCACATTTGCCTCTTTATTGCCTTCCTTTTTGTCTCCTTCTTAATTTTTCTGAGACCAACAATCTTTCTTTAAATGACCTGGATTACCACAGTACCAATAATCCCTCTTGTCTCTAGATTGAGACCTCTTGTCCTTTGATTTTCCTCGTGACTTACCATGACCTCCAAAATTCTTTCCTCTCTCCTTTGTTCTACCCCTACTTTCTAAATTCAAAACACAACTTGATGTGGATGAACCACCTAAGATTTTCCTATGAATTTCCTCGCTCAAAATAATACCAACAACATCATCAAATTTTAGCGTATTTGAACCAGAAACAGAATTACTAACCATCATTACCAAGCTATTCCATCTTTCAGGCAAAGAACATAGAATCAAAAGAGCCCTAAATTCTTCTTCAAAATTTACATTTATAGAAGGTAATTGACTGGTAACTATATTAAACTCATTTAAATGATTAGCAATTGATCCACCTTCTACCATTTTCATATTAAATAAACACTTCATAAGAAATACCTTATTTGAAGCGAAATTATTTTCATATAGTTTTTTCAAGGTTTGCATCAACTCTTTAGTTGTCTTTGATGTTGAAATATTAAATACCACCGGTTGTGCCAAACATAAGTGAATACTGCCAAGTGCCTTTCTGTCTAGAATATCCCAATCCTCATCAGACATAGATGTTGGTTTCTTGGCTTTTCCTTTCAATGGCTTCCATAAATCCTTCTAATAGAGATACTCCTCCATCTGCATCTTCCGTAACTAATAGTTCTTCCCATTGAACTTTTCTACCTTCAAATTTCTCTCGTCTGCCATAACTCCCACTCAACTGTGAGACCTTCTTACAAAGGACAATTGAACACAACCCGCTTTGATACCACTTTTTAGGGTTAGAATGCAAATATCTATCAGTTAAATTAAAATTTGAACAAGAAAATAGAGAAATAAAACACATAAAAATTCTGGACAGTAAAAGAAGAACACTAAGATTTAACGTGGTTCACCCAAAACCGGGTTACATCCACCAACAAAGGGTCCAAAATATATTAATCTCCCAGAAAATAACCTTTACAATGACATGAAAAGACATGCAACAACAAGCAACAATGTTTTTCCATGTTTTTCTTACTGTTGATTTTACATAGCCTTTGTTGCGTGTACCCACGATGCTTCCTGCATTTTTCTAGCCACAAAACTGTAAATTTCTGCTAACATTTTTCATGACTTTTTGCCCTCAAAACTCACCACCGAGTGTTTGTATATTCTCTCACACATGTCCCATTAATTGCAAATGAAGTGTGGCCATTGGTTATGCCTCATGCACCCAATAACACATTTTCTTTTGGGTGACTACATTTAATATTTTCAACTATCTTTTAATTTTATATTATATAATTGTAACTAATCACTTCCAACATTTACTATTTTTTTGTAACCGCTATTTTAAATACAAGTGCAACATAAATATTTTATAAGTGCAACATAAATATTTTATAAGTGCAACAAATTTAAATAAAATATTGGTGAAGATCTTGTTGATCGAGTCTGATTGGTCTCCATAACACAACAATAAACACCAGGTTAGTCGTTACCCATGAAAACACATTAAAATTTGAAACACACTTCCTTTGAACAATCTAAAAAATCTAAACAAAAAAATTCACCTGCACATGATCCAAGAGCATACTAGATACCAACAAAATCCTTTAGAACAAATCTCACGTGAAGATTTTAAACATTTTGTTTAACTAGACAACACTGTTAGACATTGCAATAATTTGTAACTCAAAAGACCTTCTTCCGATACACTAAACCAAAAATCCTCTTGACACAGGAAACATAACAACACCATCAACTCTCCTCCAGAACCACAATTCCTGAAAATAATGGCAGAGAAATGTGGAGCAAATACATTTCTCCCAGACACCTTTGTACACAACATTGCAAAGCCAGTTCACATATTGGTGAAAACTTCCTCTGACCAATTATCTAAAAGACAAAATTCTAAATATAGAAATTGTTACATCTCTAACCAACATATCCAAACCATAAAAGTAGATCTTCAACCCAAAAGAAATGTGAAGCAAAACTAGAACACCTCTACAACACCTTGTTTCCTTATTTTATCAATTTTCTTAGTATCCTCGACATCTAAACCATAAATAGAATCTTATCAAAGCAACACTATAGGTTAACATCAACAACTTAACTAATGACAACATAATGCAACTAATCAAAGAAACAATCTCTTCTCAACCACTGCACTACTATCATCAATGATAACACAAGTTTGTTGACATCAATGATAACACAGGTTTGTTGACATCAATGACAACACCTTCATACTTGCAACAATCTCCCCCTTTGTCATTGATGGTAACACAAGATGTGAAAATCCATCGAAGACACAACAACTCTGAACATACTTATTTCCTTCTCTCTTTTCTCCTCCTTGCACAACTGTCTCATTACACTCTCTCTTCAAATGACCTCATTTTTTTTCACATGACTTCTTTCTCCCCCCTTTCACATCAATGGAAAAGGATAAGCTATTTTGCATTGTTCTTCCCCTTTGACATAAAACCAAAATACTTACAATTTCTCTTAATACTCCCCCTTAGGAGTGCACACCAATTAACTCAACAACCTCTACATCATGACAACATAAACTTCATACTGCAACAATGTTACTACCTGCTCCCCCTAAGAGGTAGCCACCAACATCAGTCTAGACAAAGTGAATCCATAGATCCACTGGACCGATGCATCTCCATATGCATCTAGCTCAAAGGAGGGGCAATAACCCCTAACTTCTCCCGAAGATACTCAAAAGTATCTTTAGGAAGAGCCTTAGTGAATATGTCAACAATTTGATCATTTGTAGGTACATGTATTTGAGCTTCACTTCATTCTTCACAACTTTCTCTCTCAAAAAGTGATACCTAATTGTTATATTCTTTATCCTTGAATGCATCACTAGATTCTTTAAAATGTTAATTTCACTTGTATTATCATAAAAGATAGAAATAGGTTCATTATACACTACTCTGATATCATTCAATGTTTGTCTCATCCACAATAATTGTGTGCAACAAGATGCTGCTACAATATACTCAACCTCTATAGTAGATAAAGAAACATAATCTTATTTCTTGCTTAGCCATGCCACCAATCTACATCCAAGAAAGAATGCACCACCACTTGTACTTTTCCTATCATCAACACATCCAACCCAATCTACATTTGTGTATGCATTTAATGTGAAATCAATATCTTTAGGATACCATAAGCCATAATCCAAAGTGACTTTTAAATATCTAAATATCCTTTTTTCTATGACAACATGTGACTCTTTAGGATCTTGTTGAAATCTAGCCACAAGAGAAACTGCATGCATGATATCCGGTCTAGTAGTAGTTAGATATATCAATCCACCAATCATAGATTTGTACTTGCTCTGATCAGTCTTAGGTGATTCATCATCCTTGCTCAGTTTGCAACCAGTAACCATAGGAGTGCATACCAGTTTGGAGTCATCCATTCCAAACTTCTTCAACATCTCTTTAACATACTTTGGTTGTGAAATGAAAATGCCTTTATCTGTCTGACTGATTTGTAGCCCAAGGAAGAAATTCATCTCCCCAAATATAGACATCTCAAACTCTTTTTGCATCTCTTCTACAAATTTCTTACACATATCTTTATTTCCTCCAAAGATAATTTCATCCACACAGACAACCACTATCAAGATTCAATCTTCCTCAACTTTAAAGTAAAGATTACTATCTACGGTACCCTTGTTGAATCCTTTCTATATCAAATATCTATCCAATCTTGTATACCAAGCTCTGGGAGCTTGCTTTAATCCATACAATGCCTTTTTCAATCTACAAACCATGTATGGTTGATCTGACAACCAAAATCCTTCCATTTGTTCCATGTAAACTTCTTCCTCCAATTCTCCCTTCAAGAAAGTAGATTTCACATCCATCTGATAAACTTTAAAGTCTTTATGTGCTACAAATTCCAAAAACATTATGATTGCTTCCATTCTAGCCGTCGAGGAATTTTTTTCTTCAAAGTCTATTCCTTTTGCTTATGAGTAACCCTTACACACAAGTCTTTCTTTATTTCTTACCACTTCTCCATTCTCATTCAACTCGTTTTTGAATACCCACTTAGTTCCAATTATATTCTTATTTCTAGGTCTAGGAACCAATTCCCAAGTCCGATTTTTCTCAATTTGTTCCAACTCTTCTTCCATTGCCTTCATCCAATATTCATCTGTACATGCCTCACTGTTTTTGGTTTAGTTTTAGAAAGTAAACACAAATTTACCTTGATTTCAATAACTCTTCTTCTTGTCAATACACTTTTTATTTTGTCTCCAATAATCTATTCTTCAGAATTATTTCTTTGCACATACTTGGTGGGTCTTAGGGGTCTTTTCCAAAGCTTCTTCCTCTTCATTCTACATTTCTTTTTGCTTAGCTTTTTCTTCTTCTTCTTCTTTGGAAGTAGGTTCATCTGACACATATCCATCTATAACTACTAAATTCTACAAATCTTCAACAACCTTGACATTTTCACTCTCAACAATCTTTCTTAGCCTTTTGTTGTAACATCTGTAAGCTTTGGTTTTAGTAGAATATCCAAGGAAGATACCTTCATTAGACCTTGCATAAAATTTTCCCAAGTTTTCTTCATCTCTTTTGATATAACATTTTCTTGCAAATACTCTAAAGTATTTGACAGTAGGAATCCTTCCATACCACAACTCATAGGGAGTCTTTGTGCTATTAGCTTTGGCTTGAACTTTGTTGAGTATATAAATAATAGTATGAATTGCTTCTCTCCAGTAGACTTCTGCTAGTTTAGCTTCTTTCATCATAGTCCTTGCAGTTTCTTGAACAATCCTATTTTTCCTTTCAACAACTCCATTCTACTGAGGAGTTCTAGGGATAGACAAGTGCCTCTTTATTCCATGATCTTCACAAAACATGTTAAACTCATTAGAGGTGTATTCTCCACCTCTATTAGACCTCCAACATTTGATCTTCAAATCAATTTCATTCTCAACCATAGCCTTAAATGCTTTAAATTTATCTAGAGCTTCAAATTTTTCTCTAAGAAAAGTAACCCATGTCATTCTAGAATAAGAAATGTGGAGCAAATACATTTCTCCCAAACACCTTTGTACACAACACTGCAAAACCAATTCACATACTGGTGAACACAAATTCCTTTGACCAATGATCCAAAAGATAAAATTTTGGATATAGAAATTCCGACCATCTCTAACCAACATATCCAAACCATAAAAGCAGATCTTTAACCCAAAAGAAATGCGAAGAAAAACCAGAACATCTCTTCAAACCTGAACACCTCTACAACACCCTGTTTCCTTATTTTATCAATTTTCTCAGTATCCTTGACATCTGAACCATAAGAAACACTAGAGGTTAACATCAACAACTTAATTGATGACAACACAATGCAACTAATCAAAACAAAAATCTCTTCTCAACCACTATAGTACTATCATCAATGGCAACACCTTCATACTTGCAACATTCACAAGATTTCTTATCAACAAAGTCAGTGGGAGGAGTTGTTGGTGCTTTTTATTCATCTACAAAAAAATTCCATACATCAAATCAAGAGAATTTATGTAAGTCTCTATTCTAGTTTTTTCAAAAGCATAATTTGTTCCATCAAACAATGGTGCTTTGTTTGAATAAGATCCTTCTTGTCCAGCCACAGTGTTCTTGAAACCAAATCTACCTCAATTTGTTAAACTTTATTCAAGGAACCTTGTGCTCTGATACCAATTGTTGAAAGAACAATACACTGAGAGGGGGTGAATCCATGTATGCAATTTTTTTCCAAATTAAAACAACATACAAGATTTAAGATTACACAAAAACATCACACACAAAGAAGACACCAGATATATGTGGAAAACCTAATGTGGAAGAAACCACGGTGAGAATAGCTACTAGAATCTACTATCCTAATCCGGCCTCACAATAGAAGATATTATATATGTTTTGTAAGCACTAAATTATAGGTACATTGACACCCAAGACAATGTTTTGAGGCACCAACCTTCAAGTACACTATACACCTAAGACAATTTTTTGAGGCACCAACCTTCAGGTACACTGTACACCTAAGACAATGTTTTGAGGCACCAACCTCAAGGTACACTACACACATAATTGAGCACCAACTCAATCTTTCTGAGACACCAACCTCTACAACATTACAAGTTCATGTGCTGATACTGGTTCTTCTTCAGCCTGAGAATGCACCTTTTCAATTCATTAATCTGGACTCTCTTCCTCTACAATATACTTCTCTCAATTCACAATTACCAAGATCATCACCTTAGTAGCTTTTCATCTCTCACCATATGTATTGCCACCAAAATTTAAAATTGTGAATTTGAATGATATGCATTTATGTATCTACTATCCACATGAAATGATAAAATACTATATTCAACAACCTCTCACACTGCCATTCTAACCATGATAGTAACTATTTTCTATAGTTATACAAACCCTAACTGCTTCATAGTCCCTTGAAACCATCACTTTTATATTTTTTAGATATACAATTAAATCAACTTCATCTTTATAACTTCCCATAAAAAAATATCTTCAGGAAGTATTTGTTCGCTCACTTTGAATATTGACAATTGATCTTGCCTTTGCCACCATGATCTGATGGTCTTCGTTCAATATATTTCAACTTAAAAATGCGATCATTCGATCAATTTCCCTTTGAATATTCACGATAGATCTGTTGAGAAAATATACTACTTTAGGTGGACTTAGACTAAGCTACATCATCATGGACATGTGTTAGCATACCACATTTTCATAGATCCATCACAAGGACCCAACAATCCTTCCGCGAAGAAGCAAAAATATGCCATCTATCTTAGACATTATCTTAGACATGCGTCGCCATTCCATGTTTCTGTAAAACTAAAAAGAGGACCCACCATCCTTTCTATGAAAAAGAAAAAACCGTCTGATCTTCCTCTTGTTATTCACAACCATAGGTCTTAGCAAAGAAAAGAAAAGAACATTGAATTTGGTCCCATCGAACACATGGCTTGAGCCCGCAGTTTTGCATGCAAAAAGATTAGGCCTACCACAAATTTTGTGAGCATGTGGAAACCATTCGATCTACTTGAAAAGTTCTTGTCCATTTAACTTGCTCAGACAAATATTAAGCCCATAGACTTAGGAAAATTTAGGATATTTAAGCATTCTATCGAGCCAATAATTACTAGGATGAAGGGGCCAGTAACACAATGACTCATAAGGCTTAAAAGTCATAACTTAATCAAATTGTTATTATCGATTGCCAGTCAACACAAAAATAGAAACACTGTGAATTCCATGACTGAAAACCTTAGGGTTTTACTGAGAAACCCTAGTAATGGCTGAGAGAAAAGATAATTTAATTATGAGCCCACTACTTATCATCTAGACCCGCAAATCATACTTCTAAAAAGAACTCAAAAACCCATTTCAGATTTTCCATTTGTTTTCTTGACAAAACTTTGAAAACAGTCTTTATAAAAGAATGACAACTTTTCATGACAATATTGCAACTTTGTAAAACATGTTAATGACATGCTTTTCTCTCCATCACTCTTCACCATTCTGCCTGTGAATGATCCTCTAACATCAATGACCATCATGACTACCCTTTGACATCAATGACAATAATTCCAACAATCCTAATCCATAATGAATACCTATTTTGAATGCATACCCATTTAGGCTTGAGTTCTCATTCCTGTTAGGATTTTTTTTGTTGACACTTCCCCTAGAAGTGGACCCAAATTCTTGTTCCTTCCCTCTCAATATCTCTACCTTTCTATACGTACCTCTCCCTCTTTCCCTCTCCATTTCTCTCTATCTCACCTCTCTCTATCTTTATATCCCTCTAGATATCTCTCTCTCCCCTCTCCCCTCTCTCTATTCCCCCTCTACATCCCCCTTTCTTCCTCTCCCTCTCTTCCTCCTTCCCTCTCCACTTCTCTCTCTCACCTCTCTCTCTCTCTCTCTCTCTCCCTATACCTCTATATATCTCTTTATATCTCTCCCTCTCTCTACCTACATCTCCCTCACTCCCTATCTCTCTCTACCTCTGCCTTTCTCCCTCCTTCCTTCTCTACTTCTATCTATCTCACCTCTCTCTCTATCCCTCTAGATATCTCTAGATATCTCTCCCTCTCCCCTCTCCCTCTCTCTACCTAACTCTTTATCCCTCCCTCCTTATTTTCCTCTCTACTTACCTCTCTCTCTAGAGATATAGGGAGAGTGGTAAGATAGAGAGTAGAGAGAGGAGGGAGGGAGAGGTAGAGAGAGAGAAGTAGAGAGGGAGGGAGATATATATAAGGAGAGGGTTGATGATGCTTTTGAATAGTTACAACTATCCTTAGACAATTGCAAGATGATAAGAGCTTGTTGATTTCTAAAATTTAATTAAGTCCGAGAAATTATAAGATCCTCCAAAACCTAGAATCTACATTATAACTTCTAGAGATCCAAAACCATTCTCAAATATTATGAAATTATATACATGAAATATATTTTAAAGTATAAGGAAGTAAATGTCCATATGTAAATGTCACTTATGCTTAAATATTTATTTCATGTATATAGTTTAAGGAAGAGGCAAAGCTATGTAAGGAGGTACAAAGAGATGAGAAGATAAAGAGAGGCATTTCTTCTTCTTAAAATATGAGAGTTATATTAAGCTCATGTTATAATTTGCTCACATTATAATGTAAGTGCGCTATAATACAATCATATTATTATATGATTTATGTATTTCCAACCTTTATGGTTAGATTTTCCTTGGACATCCAACCCAAAGGGTTGGATTTACATATCAACACCCACAAATATGTTTTTTGGAAATTCTAAAAAATGACATAATCTTAAGCGAACTCTCCATCAGGTTTGCACATCTTTCAATGTCAAGTTAAAAGTATAACATAGTAACATTAAGCTCTCTCTTAGATTTCTAACCATATTTTTTTTCTTCTACATTTCAATTATGTTAAGGTTTTGATCTTTAATTTCTTTTGCTAGTGTCTCCTTTTTTGTCAAAAACCCACATATGGTATTTTGATTTCATTTTTTATCCGTTCATCAAAATTTGAAACAAATTACATTTTTACAATCTAGACTTTATTCTTTACATTTTTCAAAAAATTTAATTAGTTTCCAAAAAAATTTGGGGGACACACGCTCAATTTTGGTTTTCAAAATGTGTCCACTTTGAAAATTAGTAAAAAATCTTATATTCATTAAAAAATTAGCAAAAAAATCAAACATAAACTACATGGTGTTAGCTAATTTTTCACTGAAGCGATTTTTGAAATATTAAAAAAAAATATTTTAGGGGGGCCACATTAGACAATATGTTATATTTTTTGATAAAAACATGAGCACTTTGTGTGGCCCCCTTATTTGAACCCCTTAATCTCCACCATTTAAAAAAATAGTAGTTTAGAAAGTAGATTCAAATCACTATGACTCTTGTTCTTATTGTGCCTTCAAATTTTGAGTGTAACTATATTCAATTTCTCATGCAAGGTTAGTTTTTCTTAATCTTAGAAAAAAAGTGACCATTTAAGACCCTCTTTTGATGCCCCATTAATGCACAAACCCTAAAATATGACTTTTCTTTAGCTTATTATTCCATTTTTCAAGGATTATGTGTGTGCTAAAATGGTTATTAAACCTACTTTCTCTTTCTTGAGAAAAACTTAGTAGAAGACATTAATGGAGTCTTATAAGTTTATAGCCTATTTGTTCAATCATTATACAATAGATAAATTACAAGGATATAGTATATGACTTTTCTTATGCTAACTATTTTAGTTTCAAGGGATTCTATGTGTGCTCAAATGGTTATTAAACATATTTTATTTTATCGATAAATGCTTGGTAGAAGCCATTGATTTTTTAAGGGATTTAATGTGTGCTCAAATGGTTATTAAACATATTTTATTTTATTGATAAATGCTTGGTAGAAGTCATTAATAGATTCGTATGGTTTTTTGAGGAAACCTTTTATGATTTGATAGTTGTAGAAAATAAATTATGTGATTTTATGTTTGATTATATAGTAGCTACTTTGATTTGTTCAATTTTAAAAAATATCTCTCTTTATCACATTGTATAAATTTTAGGGAGGGCTTCAACATCTTTGATTTAATGGACATCTCTTCAGAATAGACACACTCACTCTCACTTCCAATTGCCTTATTCTCTACACTTTTTAAATATCACGAGAATAATAAACTATGTAGAGATGCTTTGTGCATAAGATGTTTCATCTCTCTCCACTCTATTTAAACAATCAAATACTCAATAACAATTTTATACTTCATCCCTACCACAAAGTTGTAATTAATGAAGTCCATTTCTTTCCTAAATATTGAATGAACAAACATTCACTAAAAAATAGTTTCTACTGCTGAGTCGATTGTACTTTCATGATGATTTTTTAAAATTCTATCAACAACTATATTTCAATTCCAACACACCCTCTCAGATACATTCTTGTTGAGGTTAACTATTATAACAAATTCAAATTATTCAATTCCAACAAACCCTCTCAGATACATTCTTGTTGACGTTAACTATGATAACAAATTCAAATTTTCACATATGATATAGTTTAATTCTAATAAATTTTAAATAAGATAAAATTTTACCTATGATAAATGATTTTTGATTCTAATTATTTTTCTAACGCTATAAAAACTATTTCACCAATTTATTTCCTATAAACAATACATTTAATAAAATACACATATTTTATATAATAAAAAATTCGACCGCAAAGAAATTCTCTCTCACAAAATTTTACTCTAATAAAGAAAAAATATTAGCATGTCCATCAAACCTTTGGACCAATTGTTTGTTATAAGTTTTGTCCCTTAAAATCCATAAACTATTTTGGTCAAATAAAATCTCGCTATCCCTTCCTTTTATTTTTATCGTTCAAACAGGCTCCGTTTGGCTCCCTCGTTTCGCTTTATTCTCTCAACGGTCTCCCGGGCCAATAGGGTATCACATTAATTGGAATGACAACCGGATTCGTCGTCCGTGAATGTCTCTTTTTCAATTTTAAATCCTACAACTTTGGACTTACGCCAATAAGGGTATATACCGTGAGTTCCTTGCTAAAAACCAGTAGAAGCAGAACAGCAGTGAGCAATATTAGAGATTCGTCGGTGCACGGGAGGAGGTTCACAGTAAACATGGCGACAATGTCAGCTCCTGTTGCAGAGAAAGTAAAATACACCATGGAGTTGTTCGGAGATGCTAGAGAAGATGACTATTATTGGCTTAGAGATGATTCCAGATCGAATCCCAAGGTCCTTGCTCATCTGCAGCAGGAGAATGCTTACACCAACGCAGTCATGTCTGGTAATAACATGCAGTTTAATTATTTAATGTCGAGGTCATGGGTTGTAAGGTTGTTTTTGTTTGGTTAATCTTAGGCGAGTAACTGAGTTGTCTTCTGAATGCCTTGTTTTAAATGAGGTTATGGGTTTCCTTTTAAAGATTTTGTTGCTCTCGGTAAATCTTAGGTGAGGTCGTGGGTGGTTTTTAAAGGTTTTGTTTGTCCTGATAAACATGGGTTGTCTTCTAAAAGCTTTTTTTTCATGGTAAATTTTAGATAAAGTTATAAATTGATTTATAGAGGTTAATTCTACAGTGAATCTTATAAATATGTATATTGATTAAAAGAGTTAATTCTATTTTTTTGATGAGTAAACTGCAGTCTTGGGGACTGCTCTCTTTGTATTAATAATATAATATGAAATTTATATCATGCATTCTGGTCGACCAGAATTAAAAACCTGGGGCATACAAAACTTGGTTGACTAGCTTTTTTACCTGCACCTACACATATACTATTCTATCCAGTCCCATAGATTATGGGTGCAAAATCTGGCAACTGCATATAGAAACCACTGTCTATTCTAAATACATATACCTATACCTAATTGAATCCTTCTAGTCTTTATCCTCTTCGTCGATGAATTGGTACAACCATTCTATCCCCTGAGTAGGTTCTAGGTTCATGATCTTCTCGAGGAAAGAGCATCCTTTCACTGCCTTCAACCTGTGTTGAAAGAGGGTGGTATGGTGAAAGTTTGCCATAAAGGAGTACCACATGACCGTGTTCCTGTCAGCCATAGCCTTCTGAAAATCTGAAGGCACAAGAATCTCAACCCCAAGACTTGCCACTTGTAGGACTTCATCCAGCTCACCGAGGATGTTCTTTATCAATGCTTGTGATAGTGCCTTCATTGTCTCTTTCCCCACGCCAAGGTCTAGAATAGAAGCTACAAAGTGAGAAGAGATGTCAGAATTGCCTTTGTAACGATTATTCGCCACCAAGAATTCATTCCCCTAGTACCCATTTCATTGCCATTAAAATGAGGTCGCAGTGGGTTTTGAAGACCATCTTAAGCCGTTTGTTATCTTCTCAAGAAAAGCCATCTTGTGGCGAGAGGATACTAGGCTAATTGGAGTGTCCATGGCCAAAGACTTGTCTTTGCAAACATTGAGAATGCGAATGACTCTTCTCAAAACAAATTTAAGGAACTACACTCAACTTCTCCCAGATCACTGCGAAGTTGTGAGTGTTTATTTATGATAGTGATTTAACTTGCCACCTTATGCGAAATCCTTGAGGCTTTTGAAGCCATTAATTATCATACTTGCATGGCGTCACGATGCATCTATGCAAAGGGGAGTAGATGTGACCACAATGTACATTTTCTCATAACCATCAATTGCTTGATTAGCAAGTGATTCGGCCACTACATTGGCCTCTTGATACACATGATTCATCATGATTTCATCATAATGAGGCAACAAACGTCTAACCTCCGTAAACAGAGCATCCAATTTCCAATTTTGTAATGCATTTGATCTTATTGCATTTATAACCAAAGATGAATCCCCCTTGATTTCTAATATGAAAATATTGAGTTTTATTCCTAATTGAAGGCCTATGATCAATGCATGTATTTAAGCCTCATTGTTAGTTCCTTTTGGCAGTTTTCTAGATACTCTGCCTATCATTTGACCATTCCAATCTCTAATCATGCAACCCATTCTTGATACTTTTGGGTTTCCTCGAGCCGCTTTATCAAAATTCAACTTGCGCCATCCAAAATGTGGAGCTTGCCATTTTGCTTCTTTCCTTTTGAGATTGGTCTCAACACCACTAGCCCCTTTAATGGGGGTAAAAGAGTAAATTCTTTATTAACTTATTATATAGATATAAAATTTTTAATTTAGGAGAAATTTGTTAGTCTTCTCATTTCATTGAGTCATTTCGGGAATTTTTTTTGTGAACAAGGATTTCATGAGAAGAAAATTGTTTTACATAATAAACTAGAATCTTGTGCAAGAAAATAGAAGCTATCAACTTTCTAAAATTTTGCTGTCAGGTATGATTCATCTATGATTTTTTAACTTCGTATCAATAATTTTTTAGATTTACATATATAGTGGTAGATTTAACATTCCTTTTTACTAAAAATAATGACAAGACCACCAGCTTCCTCAAGTTTTGGACCTTAGCGTTTTAAGCTTGCCCATTATTACAAAATACATAGAACCACTTCTTATAAAAGCTCCTAAAAATTCTTAGCAAAGTCCATTGAAATATTTTGGAAAGCCCCCTCTATAAGACGACAACCTAAAACATTGATGCTGGTTGTGCATGGGAACATGCTGCTTTGTGGTGTGGTGCAACACCAGTCCAAGTTGAACCAGGATATTGTAAAATTACCCAAAGAACCCTTGGATTTTTCTTGAGATTGGCATGAATCATCTTCCAAATGTTTGGAGATATTTCTGATGCATGTTTCTAGTTGTTGGCTATCTTACTCTTGCTGTGGCATTAGTTTGGATCCATTGCAAATTGGTATGGGGTAATCCTATCTTCAATTAGCAAAAAATAGAATTATAGAATTTGCAATGGAAAGAAATGTAGATCAAGCATCACTCATTCAAAATGTGGAAAACTTTTACTTCTATTCAATTAAAGAATGAATAGGGTATTGATGGATGTATATAGATAGCAAGGCTAAGAATGAAGATTCCTGTGACCTTCTGGTAAAAATTTCAAATGTTTTGCTTAGACTTCTACATCTCTTGAATTTTTTGATCTTCTTACTGTTGTCACTAAAGTATGCACCCTTACTGAGTGTAGAACTCAGCTACCTCATGAAACATGGGGTCATCTTCGACTTCAAGTTGTGGGTAACTTATAATGAAGATGAACATCCAGAGAGGGCTGGTTCCCTTGATTCCTCACCTAAAATGACTTAACTATTGCTTTTGCTGATGAACAGGGGTGAAAAAGATATAAAAATGAAACTTCTGTCCTATGGAGGCGATGCACCAAATTATATAAAACCTGTACCAGCTGCTTTTTACTCACAATTTTCTCAGTAAAAGTTTTTTTTCCTTTACACACAACTCAGTTTTGACAAAACTCACACATCAGTATTTCATAAGAAGGTTAAATCTTAGCTTTGATGAAGGAAAACTAGGTGTTTTTCGCAACTACAAACTGCTGAAAATGATAACACAACCAATGACCTATAAGAGTTTTGTTTGTTTCTGCATAATGATGTTTTCAAATAAGACATAATTCAAGGATTGATATGAAATAATCACAAAAAACACATCAAATCATTTGCAACAACACATAACACATGAAATTTGAGAAGGCCAAACTGAAATTTATTGAAAATAGGAGCTTCAGCTGTACATAATCTGAAAATTTGCTTTTGAAATTGCTAAGAAAAAGTGAAATTGCAATGATTTTCAGTCATAGGATGACTGGTTCTGAGTTACAGTGCTATCTTTTTTAGAAAAGAAACCTTTGCAGTTTACAATCCTCTTCCAAAAATGCCAGAACTGATTCTAAATTGAGCCTAGGCTTTCTTTTGTCTATCCCCTCGCTGGAGAAAAAGTAGGACAAACTTTTAAAGATTATTAAATGACCATTTACTTCCTTGAGTTGACTGCTTCATCTCAACCTGGGCACCTGAAGACTGCTTTTCTTGGGTTGATGCTATAAGAAATCCAAAGTGGCGTTGAAGAAGGATGTTCTTGACTGTCTCAACCTTTGTTAGCACCTTAAAAGACTCTAAAAAGTTTTCCCCCACTCCTAGATACTTGCAACTGCTGTCTCTAATCTTCTAGATAGGTGGATGATTGGTCAAACTGCCTTTTCGATATTTGAAACTGCTCCCTAGATGCTTGGATAGTGTGTCCATATCTGCCCCAAACTGACTATAATCTCCTCCAGCTGCCCCTATATGTTTGCAATTTGTTGCCCAAGTCATCCAACTGCTTTTAGATGCTCTTCTATGCTAATAACACCCTTTCAAACTTCCAAAACCCACTTGCCATATTCATAGGATATGTGAGAAGCTTTAACAATGATCAACTTGCCTCATGAGGGCGTAGGAGGGTTTCTAGGACAAGTATTGCCTCATGAGGGCATAAGAGGTTTTCTAGGACAAGTATCAACAACTGTCATAACAAATAAGACCTCCTTCATTTTCCACCAATACAAGTTACTGCCACCTTTCATTCTCCCTTTGTCCTGCAAATTCATCATTATTGACCTATAAACTTGGTTCCATTTGACTACCCTTTTACTGTTCTCCCTTCACTGTCACCAAGTGCTTCTTAGTTAGGTTTTGAAATACTACTCTTTACCATGCTCTCAACATACCCTGCCATATCTTGCTTATAACTCACTCTTGAGTGTCAATACACATCTTTAGCTCTGTCATACCTCTGCTCATTCATGATCCCTTTGCATTGACCGTCCCTTTACATGGAATTGGTTGTCTTGGCATACTAACTCTCTCTTATTTATGTTATCTCATGGCAGACCTCTGTCATGTGAGGTTAACTTCATGACCCCTATCCTCTGCAATGTTCTGATCCTGTCCTTGATGCCTTCTCAATTGCTATGTGAGCTCCTTATAGCACTATCTTATCTATGCTCCTAGATGTGCTTCTTTATGTTGTCATGTCATGATACAGTAGAAACCTTATCACTGTCATTTATGAAGTACTATCTTCATGATGCCTATGATTTCTCTTTCTTGCTTATCCATGGTTATTTGTAGTCACCTTCACTGCCATGCACATCTATCACTGTCAACTTCAGTGTGGGGACTGTCACTTGCCATTTGATAAGGATTCACTGTGATTTGAAAACCTTATGGACTGTTATATATATAAGTTGCCATCATGCATTAATTGAAGGCACTGTCACAATGCTGCCTCTTTGTCCATACCTTTATCATGATTACAGTCTTGAATAATTATTCTTGTTCCATCATGATTTTACTTCTTGCAATTTTGAATAAAGGACCTTTTGGGTATGTGGATTGTCATCCTTGTGAGGATTATCCTTTTTCCTAATTTGAGGTCTGTCACCTTACTTCATTGTGATTTACCATAGCTATGGTGTTTCTTCATAGTCCTATATCACTGCCACCTACTCACTGTTCTCTATCTGCCCAAGCTTGTCTTCACACTATTTGATTTCACTGTCACTTTGTATGGTGACTCTCTGAGATGGGCTGCCTCTGTCATGGCTGTTGTTCATGATATGTTTCAGTCACCTGTGATTATCCATTGTCCTCCATAGGCTCTCACTTTATGGGCTTGATGAGCTTCAAATAGCTTCTCATACTCAACTATCATTGACTATCATCAAACTGCCCCTTGTGTCTTGTGATGGCTATCCTTTCTTTGGTCTATTAGGGACTCACTATCATCCATTTCCTTGCATAATACTGCCTTTAACCCCCTAAAGATATCTACCCTCTTGGTATTGGACTTTACCATATGTAGATTTATCATCTTGTTTCCACAAATTCATTTATGGGCTGCCATAAGGATATAAGACTATCATCTCTTGCTGGTTTATGAAGACTCTAACAATGACTTTATATCATCATTCATTGACTATTTGCATTGTTTCTTGACTGTGTATTTGTGATTGATGTTGACTGTGGTACCATTTGTCAAAGGATTCCACTGTCATTTGTAAGCACTATCACTAACATTCCACTCAAGATGTCATTGTCATTGATTGTCTTTATGACTGTCCACTGTCACTTGCCAACTTTAAAAGATCCTATGCAGTTAGACCCTCTGTAGGTTCTTGAAGCATTGTTCTTTGACATTCTCATGACTAGACTACCTTATCATGTCCCAAGTTTGTATTGTTGTCTTTTATACAGGACTGTACTGACCTTTTTATGGAAGTCATCATAGTGATAGTCTCATTATGACTATGTTACTTATCTTTGCCCTTCTATTGTCCTTCACAGAGGTGTCATTTGGTTTTAGGTTTCTTGCTATGACAAATTACCTTCTTTCATGGACTGTACCTTTGTGGCTGTCAAGATCCCTTTTATGACTGTCATGCTGTCATGTCCCCGATCTTAAATAGATCCTACTTCAAATTGGGGTGGTAAAAATAGTGTTTTTAAACACTAAATTTAAATTAAATAATATTAAGTAAATTCTAATATAATAATAATAAATTTTAAATAATAATGAACTCTCCTCTAGCTGACCCATTTGGGAAGGCATTGATGCTGGTATTTATGTTTGAATTTCGTTTTTAATTGATCATCATGGTTTTGAAGCATACTCTTGTGGATCAAGTAGAGACGAAAACCTCTACATGATCAACGAACAGGTGGGATGCCAATCTCATCTGTTGATTGTGATCATAACCTGCCATTGACATCTTCTAATTTTGCATTCCCTTTTCATTACAAAGTTATCCAACTGGAGTCACGCTGAGTGAAGGGCAATTTGCAACAATAGTGTGGCAGAGCCTTTGGCTTGTGCCGCCCTCTACTTTCAGTAGGAGCTCCTTCACATGCAGGGAGGGAAGATTAGTTGGTGCGAGCATCATTCAAGCCTTCGGGAACCAGTGATCAGATCCATCGTCACACATAGACATCACAGAAGATTAGTTGGTGCGAGTATCATTCAAGCCTTCGGGAACCAACAATTAGATCCATCATCAAACACAAACATCACGATCTGAGGCTATGCACTAGGTGCCATTGCAAGGGCGCCAAGTTTATCGCCATATCGCCCTCTTTCCTGGCGTAGTGAGATTCAACCTTGTCATTGCACCTCCTTCTGGCGACACACTTCACAACTTTGCCACTCAGTAGCGGGACAGGCTCATCACTATTTGGGAACCACCATAATAATACTATCAGGCAAGTTCAATTAATTTCTGTTGTCATTGATGCAAACAATTCCAGATTTGCCATTGGTTCCACTGTGAATCGATTGTCTTTGACAATAGTTCATTTCAGAAGTAAATCTTATTATCATTGTTACTTTAGTATTATATCTGTATAACATTCACTTCTGCCTAATCATCGTGAGTGACATTCATCTATTCCGTGCTGTTAATGTGAACACTTGCTTGGGTTATTGCCTACTGATTTGAATGTATACCATATTGGTGTGGAGTATGTAATATTGCTGTGCACCGATCTGAGTTTGTATCATTCAATAAACACCTAATTGTTTCATTTCATGGCATCTTTTCATGACCATTGTGAGATTAATTGGTTAGGCATCTTACATTGGTATCAAAGCATCAGTCCTGCTAGCCTGCTGGGTAGAATTATTGCATGCAGTACAGTTAAAGAGATCTGAGGGCCATAGAAAGAGAAAGGAAGAAAATCGAGGCAGCTACTCAAAGAAGTGATAGTGGGATAGGAGGTAGAGGTAAGAAGAAAATAGTTGATCAGTCTGATGAAATAAAAGCACTCCTGCAAAGGCAAGAGTAAATGAACCAAATGCTGATGCAAATAATGCAAAACCTAACCAATGTAGTCAATAACAACAAATTTGTGTCAAACAATGCTGAAGAGGGCAATTTAGAGCGGTCTAGAGTTGAGAATTAGAACAAAACTTCAAGAGGATCAACTCTCAGACCCTCCCAACCCGCTTTTTGCCTAGGGTGGAGGTGCCACAAGAAGAAGAAGGGTAGAACCAGACTGCAAATGATTTTGCCACTGTAATAGAGGAGTATGTGAGGCTAGACCCCATTACTAGAAGGGAGATTTCCCTTGAACAGTACAGTAATGCCAGACAAAGGGATGGACCGAGGAATGATGGAAGGCAACATATGCAGCGATTTAATAGAGACCTCCAACACAAAGTAAGTTGTCACTTTCTACATGTGATGGTTTTGGAAATGTTATGACACAAGCTTGGGTCCAAAAGTTAGATATATATTTTTCACTCAAACCTATGATCGAGGATGAAGTGGTTAAGTTTTCCATTCTTCATTTGGAGGGTGTAGCTCACGAATGGTGGCATCATGGCATCATGACAATGGTTTGACCTTGTTACTACATATGCTGATTTCACACAAAGGCTCATAAAAAGATTCGATAGAAGAGATCCTAAGGTAATTGACACGTCTAAGGCAACATGGGACAGTGGAAGATTATGTCACAGAATTTCAAAGACTTGCTGTTATGGTTCCTGATGTGACAGATAGGAGACTTATGTTCTTGTTCATCGAAGGGTTATCAAAGACATTCCATGGGCTGGTGAGGGATTTAGAGCCAATGTCATTAGAGGAGGCTATTTGAAGAGCTTTAAGCCTTGAGGATTCTGCCGTGAAGAATAAACCTATGTCCAAGAGTGCACCAATAGGGCTGCAGAAGAAGCCATTCCACAAGACCGTTCCTCAATCAAAGATCATACACCAAGGCCTAGCAGGATGGACGAGACTAAGAATGAGCTTTGAAGGAAAAAGTTATGCTTCACTTGTAGGGAGCCTTGGGCACCGGGTCATAGGTGTTTGGGGAAGGGGAAAGGACAAATCCACTATATTGAGGTAGTTTCCGATGATGATGTTGAGGATGGAGAAGGAGAACTTGAGGGTGTCACTAATGAGGATGAGCACGAGGACACAATAGAGGGAGAACATTCGGGAGGCACTCTTGCAACACTTTTAGGAGCACCAAGGTATCACTCTTTCTGTATTAGAGGAGTCATACAAGGGTAGAAGGTGACAATATTAATAGATAGTGGAGCTACCCATAATTTCATTGACGAGGGGCTAGTGGCTAAGATGGGTCTAAGGACGAAGGACTTTGAGGGATTTAATGTAATAGTTGCAGATGGATATACTATTCCATGCATCCGTCAGATTCAACAGTTGGAGCTGGTCTTAGGAGGACATAAGATGTAGGATGATTTCTACATAGTTTGCATTGGTGAGACAAATGTGGTTTTGGGTTGTACAATGGCTACACTTGCTTGGAAAATACACACAAAGCTATCAAACCATGGAATTGAAGTTCAAATCAAACGAGAAAGAGGTCATCCTTTGAGGCCTATCCATGGGGGGCCCTACGGTAGTTTCAGCTAAGAGGATGGAGAGGTCTTCCATAGGGATGAAGTGGTTTGGGCAGCTGAGTGTTTGATCACAGATGCTAGTCCACCGAAGGAGGGGAGATCCTACCCCATTGACATCCAATCCATCCTAAACAAGCGGTGCAAGGTGTTTAGAGACATTCCTTTCGGATTACCACCAGACAAAGGGTTTCAACATGTAATTGAGCTTGAGGAGGGACCAAGTCTGTCACCACCACTCCCTATCGGCATCCTAGGATGTATAAGGAGGAGATTGAGAAGGCAATCAAGGAGTCATTGGACATGGGGCACATCAGTCTGAGTTCTAGCCCTTTTGCATCATCCATGGTGTTGGTCAAGAAGAAGGATGGGACATTGAGGATGTGCATTGACTATAGAGCACTCAATAAGAAGACAATAAAAAATCGCTATCCCATTTTGAGGATCAATGAGTTGATAGATGAGCTTCATGGTGTTACATCCCTTTTTTCTTGAACAAGATTATGGCAATGTAATTATGGTCGTTATGTGCCTTGTGATTAACTACCTTTCATGAGAATGTGAAATTGGGAAAGAAATTTTAATTTATTGGTTATAATTGTAATTATGGATGATTTCTTTATATATGTTCATAGTGAAAGTGTTGAAGAGTTTTTATTTTGTTAATGATAACGAGAACGGTCTAACCCTATTCCTTCGTCAAGTGGTTGCAGGATCGTCAACACTCGAGGGAAAGGGAAATATCATCAAGGAGAGGTCGTAGTTAATAAAGGATCAAAATATCACCAAGCCTTGAGTCAGTGTAAGATAGCTATATTGAAGTCGTAACCTTGGCTGTTTATCACTTAGTTAAATTATAAGAAAAACAAGTCAACTTAAATTATATATTATCCTTCTTCTCTTAAGCGCTTTTTGTAATGTAAAATGAAATTAAATAATTATTCAAAACATTGGAATATTTTTTTTAAAAGTCGTGAGTTTGAGAGGAGGCAAGATCCGTTTATGTTTGTGGCGGTTACCTCTACCACCTTGGCTTCTCTTCTAGATCGAAACGCTCAAGGAAGAATACATGCAGACTCTTTTCGGGAAATCATGTATGGTCTTGTTTTTCTTTCTCGGGCTTTCATCTGATAAGGATCTCTCTTATTCGAACTGCATTCGATGTATAATTTCCTTTGGGCTTCACTCTTTTCTCTCTTATCGCTTTTGCATTGACTTTTAGTAGATTGCATTCTTTTTCGCATTCGCATTGGCTTTGGCAATCTTGATTTTTGGCATCCTCTTGGCTATCTTGTCAGAACGTTATTTTGCTCGACTTCTCTCTCTTCTCCTCTAGCAATCAACCTTTCTGTTGATTTCATTGCTCTGTTGATTCATCCTAGCAAACGCCTTTTCTTTTGCATTCATTCACTACCAAGCTGGTGCAAGAAAAAGAAAGAAATCTTTCCAAGCTCTTAAGGAAGCAGTTTCTATCTCTCCTCTCGGGTTGGTGAAGAACAATTTTTTTGAAGCTTACGTCCTATTCTTGGGAGAAGACGCCAAAGAATTCTTGGATTGTTGAATCGTGTCTCCAAGCACGTATGAGTGTTTTTTAATTGTTTAATCTCATGCTTCGAAAGGTTCTTAATTTCATTCTTGTAAACACCAAGCATTGGTTAGCAATTAAGTGAAACTCATTGTCTTGTTCGTAGTTAAATGATATCGGTTCCTTGCATGATATCTGAATTTTATCCGCTGAAAGACTCTTGCTTGTTTAGTCATGACCGGTGTTGATTTATCGACTTGCACTTGAATATATTCTTCTTAATTATTCCCGAACCCGATTGTTAGTCCAATCTTTTAACCAAAATGTTTTGTGAATTATTTCGTCAATGCCAAAGTTGTAGTCTTCTCTTTACTCTGTTCACTTATCACATGGATGGGAAGCGAGAATAATTTCGTCTCCTCTCCGAGTTAAATACCTTTGTTTTGTAAGACACTAAATTGTTGTAGAGACCTTTGATCTCTTTCTTCCCTCTGCAAGTCAGTAACAAGTATCTTCTCCTGATTTTAAAAAGGAATAAGATTAAGAGATGGGTCTCGATAAAATATATCTTCTTTGGGTTTCTGAATCTAGGTCAGACCCTGTAAATTATTCATGGTCAGTAGTTGAAATAAAAGAAAATTGAGGATATTCTTCAACAATGATTTAGACAAAGTATTCTTGTCCTCTAGTCAGTAAAGAAAGAACTCATTGCAATTGATTATAGAGGAATGAAATCTTGAACTGAGCCTTTTAACCTCATTCTCTTCTCTGTAAATCAGAAATAGAATCTTCACTTGATTGTTAATAAATGAGATAAGATGAGTCTTTTGAAATATTAACTTATTGGGTTAATAATTTAAATGCCGAGCAAGGGTGAGAGTGCTAACAGCACGAGGTATGTGCTTATTATTGATAAAATCCTTGGCCAAGGTTATGATGCTTAGATTAAGCATTTGTCAGCTATCAAGAACCAGATATACCCCTGGTCAGAATGGTCTTTCTAGTTGGGAGTACCCTATAGTGAAGGATTGACCAGGTAGTATAGGTTCTTGACACAAGGCTCATATGGCATGATGGTATGGATGTGATCCTTTATTGACTGCCCTCGAGAAGGGTTAGGTTTCTTTAGTTGAAGAAACATGGGAGATTGGTAGGTCTTTGGTTGAGCGGAAAAACCCTTGATGATACTTCTTTTTCCCTTGATGACAAATTCTTGCTCAAGCATTCCAACAAGAGGCCTTCGGATTGTACTTTCTTTTAACTCTGTCTCTCTCTCGTAATTTTCATTTTAATTACTTTAGCATGTTTATTTCATAGCTGTAATAAATTCTCTTTTCATTTCAAAAGTAATGGAAAAGTTAGTTATTAACCAATTGTGGTTCCCAGTTATATAGACTGCTAATTGTTTTCTTTTCAGCTGAAATAGAAAAACTGGAAGTTAGTTGGTGAATTGTTTATGTAGTTATGTTTTAGATTGTTTACCTTTTCCGTTCGTTATTGCAATGGAAACCCTAGCAAGAAAACTAGTTAGTTACTTTTCAGCTGAATCTGGTAGTTAGTTACCAATCTTAAGTTGTAGATTAGTTTGAGTGTTACACATGGTGTAGTATATTTCTCTAAGATTGACTTGCGTTCGGGGTATCATCAAATAAGAGTGAGTGAGGAGGATGTGCATAAGACGACCTTCAGGTGTCAGTATGGACACTATGAGCTCTTGGTCATGCCATTTGGGTTGACCAATGCCCCCGCTACTTTCCAGTCATGTATGAACCAAGTATTCATTCTACAATTGAGGAAATTTGTTTTGGTTTTCCTTGATGACTTTTTGATCTATAATAGGACATGGGAGGATCACTTGAAGCATATAGATGAGGTGCTTGGCATACTTGAGCAACATTCATTCTATGCCAAGGTATCAAAATGTGAGTTTGGTTTGACCAAAATTTTGTATTTGGGGCATAAGATTAGCGCTCAAGGGGTTAGTGTTGATGAGGAGAAGATCAAGGCAATCCAAGATTGGCCTAGACCAAGGAACTTGTCACAATTGAGAGGATTTGTGGGCTTATGCAGCTACTATAGGAGGTTTGTGAAAGGGTTTTCACAACTTGCAGCTCCATTGATCAATTTGACGAAGAAGGGGGGCATTCTCTTGGAGCCCTACAACGCAACAAGCTTTTGATAAGCTTAAGGAGGTAATGAGTTCACGTCTTGTTTTGGCTATTTCAGATTTCTCACTCCTTTTTGTACTTGAGTGTGATGCTTCAGGAGAGGGTAATGGAGCAGTTTTGATGCAGAATAGATATCCTAAAGCGTATGAGAGTAGGAACCTCAAGGATTCAGTGAAGGGCTTCTCTATTATGACAAGGAGATGCTAGCTATCATGCATGCCCTTGCCAAATTTGGACAATACTTAGTATGTGGGAAATTTGTAGTCAAGACGGATTATAACATCCTCAAATTCTTCCTCAATCAGTGTGATTTGAATGATAGGTAGCGAAAATGGGTAAGAAAACTTCAAGTCTATGATTTTGGTATTGAGTATGTGAAGGGAAAAACAATGTGGTGGTTGATGCACTTTCTAGGAAGCCTTATTTCTATTCTATTTCTCATATATCTGCTGATTGGAAGGCTGCCATAATAGCTGAATATGTGAAAGCTTTCTTTGCTACTGACACTATAGATGGGAAGTTGCATGATGATAGATACAAGGTGGTTGAAGAGCTCATCCTTTACAAAGATTGTGTGTATCTTGTACCAAAATCTAAGGTGAAGGAGAGGGTTATGAGAGATTGCATGACACGCTTGTTGCTGGTAATCCGAGGTTCTACAAGACATACAAGCAAGAGAGAATTTTTCATGGAAGGGGCTAAAGAATGATGAATTGCAGCATGTTAGGGAGTGTTTATGTGCCAACAAAACAAGACTGAGCATTTCTTTCCAGTTGGTTTGTTGCAATCCTTACCCATCCCAAATCAAAAAATGGAAAAGCATCTCCATGGATTTCATTACGGGGCTGCCTAAAGGGCAAGGTAAGGATTGTATTTATGTGGTAGTTGATAGGCTTACCAAGTATGCTCATTTCCATGCCATTCCTTCAGATTATAAGGCTCCTCAAGTTGCTGATTTGTGTTTTAGAGAGATATTTAGACTTCATGGGCTGTCCAAAAGCATTGTGAGTGACTATAATGTCCCCAATTTAGCCCTACACTTTTCTTGAGGTTTTAGCCTATTTCCAGAAACTCGTAGGCTAAGTAGAATGGGAAATTAGGGTTTCCACTTTCAGATGCATTTTTGAAGGCTTGCATGTGTGTTTTTTTGACACATGTCCAGTGGAGCTTTCTGGGTTTTTGGAGAGCTTCAAGATGAGGTAACATGCATGTTGAGATAATGACATGCAATTTTTAGCAGATACCATGCATGCAAGGTAGGTTTCTGGGTTTTCAGAGATCTATGAGGTGGTGTGACATGCATCTAATTCTAACAACCTTTTCGAGCACTTACTATTTATAGTAAGTCATGTTGGTTGTTCGGTTTGTGCTCAAAAGATAATTGGAAACACTTAATATTTATAGTAAGTCATGATTACTGCTCAGTTGGTGTTCAATTGATGTTTTGCAAACTTACTATTTATAGCTTTTTGCTATTTTTGGTAAGTCAATTTATAAGTAGTATCATTCTAGCAGCAGTTCAATTATTTGCAGTTTAGTGTTGCTGTTTAGTTTGGCTTTTTGATGGTTTTGAAGTATACTTACTATTTTGAGCATTTGCTATTTTTAGTAAGTCCTTTTGTGGCAGTGGCATCATTATTAGCTTGGTTCAGCTTGCCAGTTATCAGTTTACTATTTTTAGCAGTTCTTCAATTGCAGTTTGGGCATTGCACTTGGCTACCTCTTTGGACTAAGTTTCATACCTAGTCAATTTTATGTTTTGTAGTTGTACCCTTGCCTAGTCAATGAACTTTAAGTTGTTTCTAAAATGGGGCCATGAAGGGGACGCCTCATTAATGCACTTTAATATTTTATTAAAGTTTTATATTTCCTCTAGATGGGATGACTTGGGAGAAATATTAAGAGTTTCAAATAATTTAAAATGATTTCGAGGTGGCGTCCCTTGGAGGAAATGAACAGTTTCTTGTGGAGAGTGACAGATTGCTTCATTTACCAATTAAATCTTTTTTATTGATGCCTTGCTCATTGTTTCTGATCATGGAAAATTGAAAGTAAAGTTATGTTGCTGGTTTGAAATCCTGAACCTGGCTAAGGGGAAGCTTAGCAATTTGCAATCCATCCTTCGAGCCTGAAACTATGGCTTTCTAGGTGGATCATTGTGACTGTACTTCACCTTGGAGTGCAGATGGAGCTTCAAATTGATGATATCAACCAGGTTGCTGATGTAAAGCCTGTTTTCTGAGTTGCTGATTCGCCATGGCTGAAGCTATTTTTTGTTCATAGCTTCGTCACTGATTTTTGTTTCGTTCTGGGTATTCTTCCATGTTGTTCACTGTGAAGGGCGACCCTTTCTAGAAGTTTTCAGATTTTTTAGTGAAGTTTCTGAGTTTTGGGAAAAGGTCGACCCTTCTTGGAGGCCGTACCTTTCTTCTTGACTGTCTTGGGAATCATGCCATCTGTTTCTCTTTGTTTTGGGCTCGTTTTCTCAATGGAGGTTGGATGCTTAGCTCTTAGCTATTGAATGGCTATGGTTTGAGAGCTTTCCGAGTTGAATTGAAGAAGATATGTCCATTATGGTGAATTCTCAGCCTGCTGATCTGATTTTCTGTATTTCATGTTTATGATCAGATTAGTTAGAAATTGTTATAATGCTGTTTTGAGTTTCTTTCTATATCATTTTGGCATTGTAAATGTTAAGAGGAAGTGTTACTCTAACCATTGAGTGTTTTTGGAAGCATATCATTCTCATTTGCAGCTGTATGTTATTTGTTTGTGAGTTGATTAGTAGTACTAACAACCATTGTTTCATTGCTGCAAAATTCTAGTTTATTTTATACTCCCACGATTGAGTGGTTGAGTTTAATAAAACTTCTTTAATTAATGTTGTTTTCTTCCCATGAAATAAGTGGTTGTGAGGATTTGTATACCCCCCACTGTACAAGTGGAAGTGTGGTTACATGGTTGGCTTGCCGCCTTAAAATAATTGTAATAATCACACCCACTGAATAAGTGGAGTATTCCCACCGCTCGTGGATGCCTGCAAAGCAGAAGAAGTGTTCCTTCAATTTGATAATTAGCCTCCACCATATGTTAGCACCTCGCCTTCTAAAGGATCTCGTGTGCACATTCTTGGTGTTGAGTTTAGCTATCTTTTTCAATTGTAATCAAGTCAATTATTGAGTTATTAGATCCTAGGGATCCTCTGACCATATGCCGCCCCTCTTCCTTAAGTGGTTTTAGGGCGCATTCTTGGTTAGAGTTTATTTCAGCATCGTTTTGATTTGGAGCTAATCTTAACGGGTGTATGATTGCATTGTATGTGAACTGAAAAAATCAAGAAAAAATTAAGGGGAACATTTCAGTGACAAGGACAACAGGTTTATCGACTTGTTTTGGCAAGAGCTCTTTTGTTTGATTCACACGGAATTGACTCCAAACACTAGCTACCATCCGCAAAGAGATGGGCAAATGAAAATTGTGAATAAGTGGGTTGAAGGCTACCTAAGGAACTATGTTACAAGGCAGCAAACAACTTGGATCAAGTGGTTACATTTGGGGGAGTTTTGCTACAACACCACATGCCACATGTCTATAGGTATTGCACCTTTCAAGGCTCTCTACGGTTATGATGCTACTTCATTAATGATATGATCCTTATCGATAGTAGGGTCCCTCGAGCAAGGGATGTGTTGCAATAAAGTATGGATATCTTGAATGCACTCAAGGAAAACTTACAACGTGCTCAAAACCAACAAAAGATGTATGCAGGTCATCACATAACAAAGAGAGTTTTTGAGGTTGGCGATATGGTTTACTTGAGTTTGCAGCCATATAGACAATCTATCGTCAAGGGGAATGGTGTAGAAAAGTTGAAACCAAGGTTTTATGGGCCCTATCAGATTGTAAGGAAGGTTGGAGGGGTTGCTTACGAATTGGAGTTGCCAGAGGACAATGGAATTCACAACATCTTTCATGTGTTGTGTCTCAAAAGGGCAATTGGACAATTGGACAATAGGTCACACCTTCAATAGAGCTACCCCCTCTTGATGATGAAGGTGTTAGTGTTTCTTAGATCAGATTAAACAATGAAAGCACTTAATAATATTGCAACATATAAGACAATGAACACAACAAGATACCCTGGGAAAACCCTCTTCTTGAGGGAGAAAAACCCAGCAAATGAATCTCTTATATAAAGTAGAACAAGAGCATAAATCTGCTTACAACTTAGGCCCAACAATGGCCAATTCTTGATACAAAGAAATCGCCCTTCTCCTAGATGCAAACTATGTAATGAATATGAGATCTTCCTTGAATCCAAACTGTTGCTATGAAGGTACAAATTCTGCTCTCAATTGCGAACTTGCTTGGATTGAATAGATGATGCAAATGACAAGTAAGACCTTGTATAAATACAAGAGAGGCGCCTCTTCAAGTTAGGTCGACCCCCTTAGGAAAACATAAATAATGATAAATACAATTAGGGTCGGCCCATGTAACAAATAGAAAATGCGAATCCATTAGGGTTGGCCCTTTGTCTTTATTAAATGCTATAGTCATGAATTAAATAGCCGAATGGCTATTCATTTAATTCATGCTCTTCTCCTTGGAATACGTGCAAAGGAAGTGCAGCCCATAGTTGCTATAACATCAACACTCCCTCTTAGCTAGGGATGAACTTCCACTTGCACAAGACACATCATATCAAAATGAAAACAAAATAGAATATCACCTCATCGTGATATCAACCATTATGGCTACCTCCATAGATGGTATGAACAAGTGCTCATCACTTAATGTGATGTTGTCACCTCAATGTGACTTTCACCATGGCTCTCCCAGAGGGTGATACACAAACACAAATAAATCATCACGGATTCCCTCACGTGATGCTGTCATGGAGTCACACACATGACATCCACCATGGCTCTCCCAGAGGGTGGAAACAAGGGCTTTCACCTCAAATCTCAAAGAGAAATGCATTAAAAAATCATCACAGATTCCCTCACGTGATGTTGTCATGGAGTCACACACATGACATCCACCATGGCTCTCCCAGAGGGTGGAAACAAGGGCTTTCACCTCAAATCTCTCTCAATAGAGAAATCCATTATCAAGGGCTTGCACCTCAAATCTCTCTCAATAGAGAAATGCATTATCAATCAAGGATCACTGATATTGAGACTCTCTCTCAGTTAAGGCTGCATTCTCCACCATACCAAGCTTTTTTTGAAAGTACACAAACCCGATCCTGGAGAGAGGCTTGGTGAGAATGTCTGCCGTTTGCTCTTCAGTGCTGATATACCTCAACTGCATAGCTTTCCTTTGTACCATATCTCTAATATAGTGGTACTTGATCTCAACATGCTTTGTTCTGTCATGAAACACGGGATTGATAGAAAGCTTTACACAGCTTTGATTATCACAGTGTATAATGGTAGGCTCCATTGATTGTCCAAACAATCCTGCAAGGAGCTTACGAAGCCACACTGCCTCATGAGCTGCCACACAAGCTGCTATGTACTCTGCCTCGGTTGTACTCAAGGCCACTGAAGATTGTTTCCTGCTACACCAAGAAATCATAGCAGTCCCCAAACTGAAGCAACAACTAGAGGTACTCTTCGGATCTGAGACACATCCTGCCCAATCAGAATCAGTAAAACCATGCAGCTCTAAATCCACACCTGAAAAGTATTTCAATCCATATCCAATTGTGCCACATAAATATCTCAAGATATGTTTACCTGCTACAAGATGTATTTGCCTTGGTTCACACATAAACTAGCTAAGTGCACTTACTGCATAGCAGATGTCAGGTCTAGTGTTAACTAGATACATCAATGAACCAATCAACTGTCTATACATCGTAGAATCCATTGGTTCTGAACTAGCTGCAGCCTCTTTCAACTTAGCTAGATTAGTCTCCATAGGTGTAGACATAGGTTTGCAGTCAATCATACCAAACCTTTTGAGAATATCAATGGTATACTTGCCTTGACTTAGAATCATCTCATCTGGCTTTTGCCAAACTTCTAAGCCAAGGAAGTAATGCATGAGACCTAGATTCTTCATCTCAAACTCTGAAGCTAACTCCTTCTTGCATTTTAGAATTAGATGTTCCTCACTAGTGATAATCAGATCATCAACATATAAAACCAGAATCAAAGCTTCACTCTTTACTACCTTGAAGTAGAGTTTAGAATCTGCATCATTCTTTGAGAAACCCAGGCTTGATAAATACTGATCAATCCTTTCATACCAAGCACGAGGAGCTTGCTTAAGACCATACAAGGCCTTCTTTAGCTTACAAACATGAGACTCCTTCCCATGTACCTCAAATCCTTCGGGTTGCTCAATGTAAACCTCTTCTTCTATTACACCATTTAGAAAAGCTGTCTTTACATCCATTTAGTGAATCTTCCATCCTCTAGATGCGGCAATAGCAATGATGGTTCTGACAGATGTATATCGAGCCACAGGAGCAAAAGTTTCTTCATAGTCAACTCCCTCTTTTTGTGAGAACCCTCTAGCCACGAATCTTGCCTTGTGCTTCTCAATGCTCCCATCAGCTGCATGCTTGATCTTGAAGAGCCACTTAGAAGACACCACAAATTTGCCTTTGGGTCTAGGAACTATATCCCAAACATCGTTTTTAAGTATGGATTGATATTCCTTAGACATGGCATCTTTCCATACTTGTTGACTAGAAGCTTCTTCGACACTTGAAGGCTCTGACTCAATAATCTGACTCATCAAGGCGACATAATTAGAGAACTTGTTAGGTCTCTTGCTTTCTCTGAAAGCTCCTCTTGGGGCTGCAAAACTTTCTACCTCCTACATTGTCCTACGAGCCCAAAGAGGTCTTTTCTTTCCAATCACAATATCTAGAGGCCCATCAATAGGATCCAAGGGTTCAACTTGATCAACATCTTCTTTAGGTTCTGGAGCCTCCTTCAGGTTCTATGGAATATGGTCAACTTCCATATCTTGAGGAGGTTCTTCTTCATCAATTTCGATAGGAGTGCCCTTGGACCTTCTGAAAGCCACATCTTCCTCAAATGTGACATCTCTACTAATCTCAATAGACTTCTGTCCTGGTATGTATATCTTGTAAGCTTTTGATGTCTCACTGTAACCTACAAGAATTCCTTTCTTCCCAGAAGGTTCTAGCTTTGTTCTCTTTTCCTTTGGAATATGAACATAGACTGGACAACCAAAGATCCTCAAATGACTAACTTATGGTTTCACCCCTGAGAATGCTTCTTCAGGAGTTTTATTCTCCAAGATCCTGTGGGGACTCCTGTTCTGAACATAGACAGCTGTCCTCGATGCCTCAACCCAAAGAGAGATTTGCAGATCTTGATCATGGATGATAGCTTTTACTGCTTCCACAATAGACCTATTCTTCCTTTCAGCAATACCATTTTGTTGAGGATTATAGGGAACATTGAACTCCCTCTTAATCCCTACTTCAATACAAAAATCTCGAAAGGTGCCAGAGGTGTATTCTCCACCATTATCAGATCTCAAAACCTTGATACTTTTACCAGACAGGTTTTCAACCTGCACCTTGAATTCTCTGAATCTTTCTAATACTTCTTCAGATTCTTTAGATCTCAAGAAATAAATCCAAGTCTTTCTAGTGTAATCATCAATAAAAAATAATATAATACAAGAAACCACTAGAAGATGCAATAGACATTGGACCACATAAATCAGAATAAATGAGATCAAGAATACATTTAGATCTACTTTCACTAGAATGAAATGTACCTTTTGTGTTCTTGCCTAGGGCGCATCCCTTGCATGTACCTTTGTGTTCTTGATTGAATTTTGGAAGACCAGTGACCATCTTCTCCATGATAGGTAGAGCACGAAAGTGAATATGAGCCAATCTTCGATGCCATAGATCGCACATGCTGGAACTGTTATGCACAAGTGCTTGAGGGGAACGAGTGCAAAACCCTATAGAGACATTCATGTCTAACACCAATTACTTGAGCAGTTTTAAAGTTGGAGTTCTTTGCCCATATAAGAACTTTGCCTTTAGAAAAGGCAACTTGATAACCCTTGTCTTCTAATGCCGAAATTGAGACAAGATTCCTCTTTATCGCTGGAACGAACAATACACCATTCAACTCCAATGAAATCTCGGAATCTAAGTGAAGAGAGGAGTTTCCAATTCCTTTCACAGAATATCTAGCATCGTCTCCAATAACGACTTGATCACTAGAGTTGCTCTCCACTAAGTTTGAAAGGTGACCCCTGAAACCGGTGATGTGCCTAGAAGCACCACTATCAATCAACCAAGTGTTGGCGTCGGTAGATACATTGCTTGACAAAGTTGAATGAAACATATAATCACTGGAGTCCTTTTGTGGAGCGATTTCTTCAACATTTGCAGTGGCAATTTGTTGCTTAGGTCTTTGAGGACAATCCTTTGCAAAGTGACCATACTTATCGCAACGAAAACATTGAATCTTGGACATGTCTCGTTTCCTTTTGAAGGCAGGAGCACCATCATTTCCGTTTTCTCGATTCCTCTTGAAGAACCCTTTCTTAAAGCCTTTTCCTTTCTTTGACGAATGAGAGGCAAGAACTTGTAATTCTTCATCCTTTGAACTTTGACCAATGCCCCTAGCCGTTAGTCTTGACTCCTCTTGGATACAGTCAATTCTCAATCGATCAAACTTGGGAAGCTTAGATCTTGCATTGATTCCTTGAATAAATGATTCCCATGAAAGTGGAAGACCATTGAGAGCAAGCATAGTCAAGTCTTTGTCATCAATCATGTGACCAATTGTAGAGAGCTGATCTCTTATCTCTGAAATCCTCATGAAGTATGTAATAACAAATTCTTCTTTCGTCATTTTCACACGATGAAGTTGTTGCTTCAGTGCAAGAGCTCGACTAGTGTTGTTGATTTCATACATCTCTTCCAAGGTTGTAAACATTTCTCTTGCAGTATCCAACTTGAAGACAATCGGTACAACATGATCCTTGACGGAATCAACCAACACTTTCTTTGCCCTAGTATCTTTCTTCCTCCACTACAACTTCTCTTCTTCCTCCTCAGGTTCGGGAACTTTTGTTTTCACAAACTCAACCAAATCATTCTCTTCCAATGTGAGCATGATCCTGAACCTCCATGATGTGTAGTTCGAAATTCCTTCGAGTCTATCCTTGATTTTCAGACCATTCACCATCTTGAAAAATTTAGAAGATAGACTAAAAAAGAATAAAGTGAGTGTTGCAAACTAAATCTGATCACGATCTTTTTCACACCTGCTCTGATACCATGTTAGTGTTTCTTAGATCAGATTAAACAATGAAAGCACTTAATAATATTGCAACATATAAGACAATGAACACAACAAGATACCTTGGGAAAACCCTCCTCTTGAGGGAGAAAAACCCAGCAAATGAATCTCCTATATAAAGTAGAACAAGAGCAGAAATTTGCTTACAACTTAGGCCCAACAATGGCCAATTCTTGTGTTGGGTCTCAAAAATGCAGGTTTGAACCACGAGAGGTTGCCAAGCTCTCACAACGCTTTTGGTCAACGTACAAGGCCAATTGATGCAATTAACGTACTCTGCACTTCATCATTCTCATTATCATATAAAACAAATTTATCACCCTCAGCATACAAAGTGTAACCACAATCAACAAAACTTTCATAGGCATGCTCATTGTCATATGTTGTTGAATGTGCTTGCAACTGCACTGGGACTTGAACATCTGAATATTTCTTACGGCAATCTACATATTCAATCACATCAAGATCTTTCGAAATAATCAAGTCAAAATTACTTTCCATTTCATCTTTATCACCAGTTGGCATTAACACACATTTTTGATTCATACAGTCATCCTTATACATACTTGACTCAACAAATGCTAGATACTCACCAACAATGATATGCAAACCAGTATCCTCTTCTTGCAGGCAAAAAATATTTAGATCACATACCTCCTTTTGGACATAAATAGATCTTTGATCAGCTTCAAAGAACTCCTCATCACTGTGAGGGATGCACATAGGGTCATGTGAATTGTTACACATAATATCTTCACTATCAAAACAAATATAGGCTGGGACCAAAGTCTTGGAACCATCTTCATGTGCATACTTCTGGTATTCCAGAGTTAACAGATCTGAAACTTGTTCGCTACTGAGTGAACAAGTCTCTGCTTCCATATCTTCTACCATGTCTCCAACCTCTTCTTGATCTTCATAATAGCTGCAACAATCATCCTGTTGAAGATCAACATCCACAATTTCACCTTCACAATCTGAAATACAATCTGTCATATCAGAGGTACTCTCCATATCTTCATTATTGGACAACATGATATGTTCTTTTGTTTTAGCTTCTGAAGCACTTCTAATGTATTCTCCAGATGGTGTGTCCCTATCATCTTCCAAATTAGTATCCATGTACATTGTCCCAAGCATGGAATCAATAAATTTATGTGTTGCATCCAAGGCATACTGCTTTGATGATTCTGGCCAATAAACTGATTCAGGCTCTGATGTTCTCAAAAATTGTGCAACAAATGTGGGTTTTGTGGGCCTATGATGGGGAGGTAATTGCATACAAATTTCTACCATCCTATTGTATAGAGAGTTTACATCTTCTCCCTTACATCTCCTTATATCAAAAAAGGCATCCACAAGATTTTTCTTTCTTTCTTCTATTTGAATATACTCATCAAAAATACTTTGTTGTGAATAGAGTACATTACCTTTGTTTCCAAAGTTCTCCTCAGTTGTGTTGACGTGTTTTTTATGACGACATCAACACAGAATAAAGTTGTCCAACGGTCACTTTATTCTCTCTTGATCAAAATGTCCCACATGCTAAGATTGCTTGAAAGTTCATGTGTTCGACTCCAAGGTTCCTTTTATTGCGAATAGACTCAGTTGGTTGATGTGTTTTGTTGGATTATTCCAAGGGGACTTACGTAGTTGTTCGATGTTGTGAAGCAATTAGGACATGAAAGATTTGACAATATTGTTCTGGTATCTGGACTGACCCGGAAAATGCTGAATTTAAAGGGAGTACGGATAGGAAGTCTACAATCTACTTCTAAAGGGTGGAATGTGAAGATCAATTCGGACAATCTTCAAACCAAACTCCGCTTTGCCTCCCTTCGGACAACTTCCACAAAGTTGGTGCAATCTTCAAAGAATGAGAGAAATATTCAAACCATGACACAACATGTTCATACCATCACAACGATGCATATGGACATATGAGCCACAATCGAAGTTAAGCGCTATTACTCCAGTTGACCACGCAAGGCGAACCAGCCGTCAGCAAGTCCGCTAGTGGTATGGATGAGAGAAGACTTGCTCAAATTAAACACCACATTCCACAGCTAACAACTACTTGCATGAAACAAATCTACTTTACTTTACTCTATTCGAATTGGAAAGACGAAAAAATCTCGTCAACTGCCCACAACACAAAATGAAGTCACCAATCAATGAAATCTTTATATCATGAGAGTCTTACACAACAATCTTTTGCAAAAACTTTCAAAGGGAAAGTCTTTCTTTCTTTTCCAACTAAGCTAACCCCTAGCTCTACTTTAACTTCTATCACTTTCTATCTCTGTCTAGCTCTGATCTATCTCCGATTCTAATTCTAATAGATTACAAATGAGGGGGGATGCCCCTTTTATAGCTAGCCCATTTCAACGGACGGCTCAGATTGAATTACAATGAAGGGCTCAGATCGAGCCACCTATGCCCTGATTAGGGTTTCTGCCCTAAAAACCGCCACAGAGAGGAGTGGGCAATGAATGCACAGAATATTCTCCACTCCCCTGCAGGAATCATAATGAGCAATTAATGCCCACTACCATCATCAAGAAGATCCTCATCCATGAGAGCGTTCCCATTGGCCTTCTCCTGGATAGCAAACTCGATCAACCGGGCCAATACCGCTTCAACCTCCTGGGCAGAAATCGGTGGAATGTGGTTGAGCTGGAACTCCAAGACCGCTACCGTCTGTCCGTGCCGGATGTAAGATTTCTTCCATGCCGCTAAGGCGTCCTGGGTATGTTGAATAATACTAGAGAAAGTGGAGACATTCTCAAAGTCATCCAGGACAAGCGACCTCGCAGCTGAGAAGAATGGAGCCAGTTTATCTTTCAAGCCATCAGCAGTTATTTCCTTTGGGGCCAACTTTCTAGCAAATATGGCTTCTAATGTATTAAGGACTCCTTCCAAGATGTTACCCATTGCTTTCTTCACTCTGGCTGAATCTGACCTTGCTGCATCGTGAAATCCACGGCCTGTGACCACCGAGGAGTACCGGCTGGTGAAATCATACCTGTCACCATCTTGAATCACACCTCCATCCACCAAAGTTTGCAGAGGTATATGCATCAAAGCCCCCAAACGAAGTACAGTCTTTGTCTGATAGATGCGGGTATCGCCCCAGGCCTGATCCACCATGTCAATCCGTGCCAAAATACTTGAGGCTTGCCGATAAGTATTGGCGAGGTCCTCCATGAATTTCCCTGTCTTAGTACGAACATGGCTAACCCACTTGTCTGCTTCCGTTTCCATCCTCTTCAAATCCTCTAAGCCAAGAACTGACTCCCTCGGAAGCTCTGGTGGACGTTCTACTGTTGGGTTTGCCGATTCACCTGGACGTGCTAGACTCTGCACATATCCTATCAAGGTTTTGTGCTCTTCTTCAATTTCTTATACTTCCCTTCTGTGTGGAGCAACTGATCCTTCAGCGCCTGATAGGAGTTATCGAACTCCTCGACAATTTGGGCTCCCGTAGGATGACCCAACTCTATGGTGGTGATCACATAGTTCTCGGGCCTCTCCTCGGCTCGATCATACTCCTCCCTCGGAACAGCCACCTGAAGCGTGCGAGAGCTTGACTCGTCAGTCGAGATCTTCGAGAATTTCCTGGCCCTTTTCCTTTCTGGAGGCGCACTAATCCTCCTGAGGAACTCCTCCATCTTGATGGCTGGATCTGTATCATCCTCGGGTTCTCTTCTCATTCTGTCTGAAAGCCAATCCGGCACCGTTTGCTGCAGATTGCAAATGACTAGGGGCTGCTCCTTCATTGCCTCCGCCTCGTGCACTTCCTCTCTTCTTGCACTGCTCTGCTCGGGCTCATCATCTTCCACGAGCTGCGTATCTCCTGACCCTTGGGTCCCTTGTTCTGTGTTTTCCTCTTCCTCCAATGTCATGTCCAACATCTGTTGGAAACGGGTGTCAGCCACTGTTTCATCTTCTTCTTCTTGTTGGCTAGCCTTGGATACACTGACGCTTATACTATCTGATTCTCGGATGTTGGGTTGATCCACCTCCTCAAGCTCCCGCTCTTCACCCAATCCTGCCCTCTGATCAGCAAACAATGAAATCACTCTCAAACTCGAAGACCGAGTTTGTGAGTGCATAGGTGATGCTTGTTCCATCCTCAACGGTATCGGCTGGGTTGGTACTTCTACTTGTGCTTCCGGTGTTTGAGCAACCTGTTTTCCCCTTCTCACCGATAGCGGCCTTGGGTCACCCATCAAGCTATAAGTAAGGGCGATCGATCTGCTCTTAAGTCTGCATACATGTCTATCGACCCAAGCCCTTGTGAAAGTCAACACCGGAATAGAGAGCGTGTCCAAGTCCATGATTTCTGGCTCGGACCAATCAGGTGGTGGGACCGGAGTATCCCTACTGAACCATAGTCGGGTTGCATAACGTTGACATCCTCTTCCACCTGGTCGGGAACTGGAATGATCTCACATTCCTTGATCAATTTGAGGGGAAGCCTGGAAAACATCCTTTTCCTTATCTCAACCTCATCAACAGCATTTGCCCAAAAGTCTTCAATGTGGGCCTTGTGTCGGTACTCGACGTTCTGTATCATTCGGATGTTTCTGTACGGATCAAAATCCTGTCTGCTTGTGTGATACGACAGATGGTAGAATTGCAGCTCATCCTCTGCCTCTCGAGCTGCCTGCAAGGAGGGACACACCTCAGTGGAATTTCCCATGGCAATAGGAAAGTCAAGTCCACCCTTCTTCTTTTTTTTTTGAATCTTATCATAGGCGATCAACTGCCTAGATATTTCCAGCATTATAATGTGATCGGTGGGGTACCTCGATAGCCGGTATGGATACGAAGTGAACCCCTGCAGCCTGATGTAAGTGAATTTCGGAAATTGGATGAGCCAATATCCGTATTCCTCGATCAATGCTTGTGCCTCTTTGGATATTCTTTGCTGCGTTCTCCGCTGAAGGGTCCTTGTGATGTGCATTGTGAATGCATCATTAGCCCGTTTGTAACTGGCAGGGTTAGCTAGATGCAACTGTGTGCAGGCCTCATTGATTTTGAACTGATCAGGTGCACAGCCTATCGGCGCCTTGTATGTAATTCCTCGATACTTGGTCATTCTTGCCAGCATATATATCACATACGAGCTCATGTAAAAGGTTTTCGTCCCCCTCAGGCTCCTGAACTGCTCATCTATGTTATCACTAATCATCCTTGCCCAGTCAACACATTCCTTTCCCTCCAATATGATCTCGATGAAGTAGAACATCCATGGCTCGAAGAAGTAGGCTTGTGCACTCCCATTTATTCAGCTCAGCATCATCATCAAGTCGCAGTATTCCTGTTTTACATCTTCGACAATTATCTGCTTTGGGAGTCTAGTGCGAGGTGGCTTTGGCTTTTGCATCCAAACTCTGTTGATGACCGCAACAACCCTCTCGAAGGAGGTGGAGTACATTTTATCCGCCCTCTCCTTTGATCTGTACAGCATCTTTTCGGCAGTAGGAATCTCAAATGCCTCTCCGATGGCATCTGGCGTGAAGTTGGCAAGCAATTTGCCATCCAGCGAGACAATGGTTCTACGCTCCGACTTGTAGTGGTTTGCACACTCCATAATTAGCTCCGGGCACTGAATTGCTGGTGGAAAACCAGTGGCTGCATAGATACCACTCCTCATGATGTTATGTGCCGTGACTGATGGTTGATGGCCTCCCAGTCCGTACATCCTAGACTTGAGTGCATTTAGATTAAATGACCCGAGGTTGGTGTCACTTAACCCTGCCAGCTTGGAGACAATTGCCGACTTTGGAAGAAATGACTTGGCGAGCCTTTTAATCATTGCCTGCCGGGATGAGCTAGCCTTGGCCGTTTCGGTGTTTGCAGCTTTGCCTGCGGCTCTGCTTGTTCCAGCAACATCCTTTGCTCTAGCCATCTGCAAAATAGAATAACAATAAGTTAGCTTGCAGATTTATAGTAAAATAAATAGCCTTCGAGGCGATTGCGGACGTGGAGTTAGCTTTTTGAAAAAAAATTCTTCAGCATAATTATCTAACTCCAAACCTCGTACTGTGTAAAAACTTTCGAGCTTATAAAGGAGCTTTTAACGACTGCACTTCTGACTGGCGAAGAAAATCACAGCCAACTACTAAGTTTAGCAATGTGGTTATTTCCTCAGCACAAAATAAACTTCTGCAACTCAATGCTCTGCAGCAATTTCAAAAGATAAATCTTCCAGCAACTCCGGAAATCCGTAACAACTTCAACCTTCAACTTCGAAATTGCAGCAACACTCTTTCAGCTTTCGAAAGAAAGAGTCTCAGCAGATAAAAATTTCTCCAGCACTTCGCACTTTCAGCAACTCAACACTCCGAAATAAAATAAACTCTCAAAGAATTTCTCTCCTCAACAACTTCGAAAATATTTCAATCTCTCAAGAGCTTCTTCAACAACTTCAACTTCGAAAAATGTGAGGAGAAATGAGAGAAGAGACCATTTAAATAATTCTTCTCGAAGAATCCTGCCAAGTAATGCTGGGGCTATTTTTAGCACCCTCATCAATTTTCCACTCTCTTCGTTCGGAATCTTCTAATTCAAGCGCAGTAGTGGGCTAGTCGTCAGCCAGTCATTATGGCAGTTGCCATTAACAATGATTCCTTTTTTGTAAAAATTCGAATTTTTCCTCTTGGTCTGCCAGTTAACTCTTGGTGATTTAAACAACTCGCGAGAAAAATCACTTGATTCGGTTTGAAAATTTCATTTAAGAATTCTCGCATAGTTTAATTAAATTCAACCCGAAAAATTCATGGGAGTTGTAAATTTATTTCCAACCTTTTAAAATGTCTGTCATTTAAATCCTCAATTTCATAAAATTTGCCTTAGACATTTTAAATTTCCTCTTTAAAATATTCAACTCCGGGGATTTAAAATCACTTGCCTGTTCGAAATAACTCATCCTCTGAGATTTAATTTCCGTTAGGAAAATAATCTAGGCAAAACGAATCCTTTCTGAAAATATTAAAATTTCCCTTAGGAAATTAATTTTTTCAACTCTGTCAACCCATGGGTGCGTTTTAAAGAGGTTCATTTAATTTTCCGCCTGACATTGAAAAAATACTCATGAATGTCAATTCTCCCCCTTGAAAATAAAATTTCATCACTTCGCCCACTTCATTTAAATGCCTTTGGAAAATTATCTTCAATTCACATCAAGGGCGTATTTTCTCTGGTGAAATATTTATTTCACTTAGAAAAAAATAAAATTAATTCTTGACATTTTCTAACTCTGGCGTACTTGACCTCTTGGTATTATTTTTTTATACACCCCTCGCCCACATACTTAGAAATAAATTTAAATCCTCACTCCTTGGGCATATTTCTTTCTCATTCAATTTTAAATTTCCATGCCTTAGAAATTTTTGAATCACCCATAAGCTGGACGCACTTGATATGCTAAGCTTTCAATGTATGCCTTGGAAAAATATTCACTTACCTCTACAACAAGCTGGACGCATTTCACCCTTGATGCCTTCATACGCCATGACTTAGAAAATTTCTAAGTAATCAACAACCTTGGGCACATATTGCCATGTCCACTTTTATTTCATGGGTGCAAATTAGAGGTGGGACTTTGATTTTTTTAAATGCCTTAGGCGTATTTCAAACATATTTACTATCCTTTCCAAGGTGGGGGCGCAAATAGCATATGTGACTTTGATTTCATGCCTTAGGCGCGTTTTGTTTATCAACCCCCTCATAGTGGGCGCACTCAGCAAGGCAAGCTAGGCGCATTTTGTGTGCCATGCTTGTTTCTAGCACCTCCACTTCATTTCCAGCTTGGGCGCATTTGGGGTGGCAAGCTTCTATTTTGCTCATTACGAATTTCTTACGCCTTAGAGTTCTCAGGAACTTCTTCATTCTTCTTGAGCGCAAACACTTCCTCAAGTTTCTATTCATGGGCGCATATTAGACTCTTCATACTTTTATTTCGTGACTCAGACAATTTTCAAAGTCTTCTTGCTTGGTGGGCGCATTTGCTAGGGTGAGCTTTCATTTTGAACTTAGGCATTTTTTTTCAATCCCCTTAGCTTATGGGCGCATTTAGCATGGTGGGCTTCAAGTTGAGGGCGCAAATGGGGGGGGCTACTTTCATTTTGTGACTTAGACAATTCCAAGTTTCTCATCCCTCCTTGACTTAGCTTGGGCGCATTTGCTAGGGTGAGCTTTTGCTTTCTCACACTTAGGTGTTTTTAACTTCATTACCTCCATGGGCGCAAATGAGGGGTGGTGCTTTTATTTTTTTGCCTTAGACAATTTTTCACTAGGCAACATCCTCCTTGGGCGCAAATGAGGGGGTGAGCTTCTATTTGAGGGCGCAAATACATAGGCAAGCTTTCATTTTTTACCATGGGCGCATATTGGGTGTCATGCTTTTGTTTCAATGCCTTAGCCGCTTTTTCACTAGGCCACATCCTCCTTGGGCGCATTTTGATGGAGGAGCTTCAAGATGAGGGCGCATTTGACATAGCTTACTTTTATTTTTTTGCCTTAGACCATTTTTCACATGTGAGCCTTGACTTGAGGGCGCATTTCATGGGGGGAGCTTTCGTTTTTGACTTAGAAATTTTTTTGAAGTGTCTTCAACAACTTGAGGGCGCATTTAGACACATGAGCTTTCATTTGAACACTTAGAAACTTTTTCATACCTCTGCCTGCCTTCATCTTCACCGTCTATTTTGGGTAAGTCAGGCTATTTTTAGAAAGTCCCTCGATTTTTGACCCATATAGCTCCGTTTTGCCTGAAAATTTCGCCATACGACCCTCTTTGCCTTGTGAACTCGTTTCGCCAATCCCACATGTCAGCCTGCTATTTATAGCCACCTGTTATTTATAGTAAGTTCTTGACTTTCTGACTTCAGTAGCTCCGTTTGGCACGAAAATTTCACCATCTGATCTTCTTCGCCTTGTGAACCCGTTTCGCCAGTCCCACATGTCAGCCTGCCATTTATAGCCACCTACTATTTATAGTAAGTTCTTGACTTTCTGACTTCAGTAGCTCCATTTGGCACGAAAATTTCACCATCTGATCCTGATAACGTGAGTGTCGTTCTGATGCCAACCTCGGGTGCATACCTGCTATTTATAGCCATGCCCTAACTTACTAAAAATAGTAAGTTCTCCGATTTCGCTCAAATTTTGCCAGTAGGTACCTTGAAGCGTGCTGATGTTGGTGAGGTGCTTCGTTTTGACAATTTCTGGATTTCACCCCCTATAAAAGTGGAAACCCTAATTTGACCTGCATGTATCCCGAACGGTCTCCGCTTGACTTCGTTCCTTCCGCATGTCGTTCTACTTGCTGAACGGGAGTGTTAGGCGGTTGCCAGAGTGTACCTGCTAAAAATAGAAACTGCCTGAAAAGTGACTCATCCACCGCCAGATGATTTTGCATGTCATATTGCCTGTGGGATCTCAAGAAACCCAGAAAAACCCAGAAAACTGGTCTGCATGCCTGCACTGGCTAAAAATAGTAAGTCCTCGAAACTTGATCTTCTCCGCTCGCATGTCACATTGTTGCAAAGCTCTCGGAAAACCCATAAAGAAAAACCCGACATGCATTGAAAAACACTGCATGCAAACCCTAAAAATAGCCTCTGAAGGCTAAACTCTGAAAGTGATCATCTTGGTTTGCATGTTACATCACTGCGAAGGTTTCGAGAAACCCAGAAGTAGTATCCGGACATGCAATGAAGAATCATATGTTTGACCCCTGAAAATGGCTCCTGAAGCCTGAACTGCTAAAAATAGCAAGTTGTCTGATCTGGCTTAAAATTTACGTGCAAGCAGCTTAATGTTACCTGAATGTGGTGGAACTGACAGAATTCCAAAATCTCGATAAAATAGCCCCAAACTGAATACTTACTAAAAATAGCAAGTTGCCGGAATACAGAGAAAATTTAATGGGACCCTGCTGGAAGCCTTCTGACTGCTGTACCAAGCCTGGATTTCAATTTTATAACTCAGTTTGACCTTTAATAAGCCTGAAGGATGAAAACCCTAATTACACAGACTTAACCAATACTTCAACCTGGGTCAAACGACGGGACATCCCCGGAAGGACCAGAGATAGAGAGAGAGACGCACTAACCAAAGCCCAAAAACCAGAATGGAGCAAAAATTAGGGGGTCCCCATCTGGGATGGGGTGATGTGTGAAAAAGGTCACAACAAGTTGCATCATAGGGCACTTGTGGTGTCCAAAATCTTCTGGCACTTGTATCTTCATTCTCACTATATGATGGCCTGTTTGGTGATGCACTTTGAGTACCTTTGACTCCCAATTGCAGCAACTGTTGGTTCACTTGTAGCATCTGTTGGTCCAATTGCAGCCTTTGTTGTCTCAATTCCTTCAACTCCCTTATTGAGTGCTGTCTCCTCTCTTCTTCTGCCATCTTGACAAAATATTACTGCTTCACAACACTCATGCATTATTTATCAAATGAAAAATAGAGTTGCCACCTACTTTTCCAAAAGTAGGAAAATGAAATGGATTGCTTTGGTTTGCCCCAATGGAATCTCCAAATTTTTTTTTGTAAAACTTTGCTGACTCTAAAATGGAAAGGCTGAAAATCGTCCTGAGTAATCCCCAGTAGAGTTGCCAAACTGTTGGGTCTCAAAAACGCAGGTTTGAACCACGAGAGGTTGCCAAGCTCTTACAACGCTTTTGGTCAATGTACAAGGCCAATTGATGCAATTGTTCCTAATGAATGACGCAGATTGAAATGTGTTTCCTGATGCAACAATCTACCCACAAAGGCAAAGGTGGTGGATAGATGAAAATCTCTATTACTCCTCCTACTCCTACACAAATGAAAGGTTTTGAAAGCATTGTTTGATATGAAATTTTATCTTTGGGTTGAGGCAGATTAGTGCCTTCTGTCCACATGGGCAATGGAGTCAATAATATTAAGAACTGAAAGTATTTCCCTCTCTGTCATAATTCAAATTGCTAGGCACCTTAAAAATGAAATTATATGACAGGCATAAAACCTCATTGATTTATGACTTGCATAAATAAGGCTGGAATGTTTTCTTATCGAATTCTACTTCAACTATCCAAAAGAAATCTTAAATCACTGTGATTTACTTGAAGGAATTTAATTCTGGCTTGCAGATACCAACAAACAAAATCACACAAATGAATCTGATATATGCTTGATATATTGATTTAAATGATCAAAGAACTTCAAGTTGGAGACAATTAAATAAGAAATATATATTATATATTATTGCAACACAACAATTAACAACAAGAAGGTTTCAGCAATTCAAAACAATCTCTCCATTGATCTGTTTCACAAAAGGTCTGTACATGATTTCCATCCTAGTCCCCTACTGGGAAAAATCTAACTAACTCTTCCTCTAACCCTTGAATTTCATCCTCCTTCTGCAACTGATTTTTTGAAATATTTATACAGAATAAACCAAGGGTCGTGACCCTTCAATTTTTCAGTTATATTCGTTTTACATTCCATGGTGGAAACAAAATATTTAATTAATTGCCTATCGACGAATTAAATATTTTTAACATGGTTCACCTTTGATTTAAATTTATTTCCCGTGGCTTCCCTTTATTTCACCGCTTTAACTTTGAGGGGTCCCACCACTGACTGTCACGGCTTCTAGCACCCCTTACCGCGCTACCGTGGTCTCCTCCATGCCCATCTGCGGTACTGCGGTGACTGCTCCTCAAACCGCTAGCCGTTCAGTCTTTACCGTTACCGCGTTACTGCGGTCACCATGTGAACCGATGGCGGTACCGCGATAACCGCTACCCTTGACTATCACTGACCGCTGGCTTCGTCATCGCTGTCGCTCGTTAACCGTCCACCGCGCTACTGTGGTGACCATACTAACTGTGCACGGTATAGCGGTAACCGCTAACCGCTACTGCCAGCTTCGCTAACTGTCTGTTCCTGTCGACCGCCAACTGCTTACCGTCGACTGCTACCTATTTACAACGACCACCGCGGTGAACACTTAATGTCTACCTGCTAACCGCTACCGCCATACCGCAGGCCCCTTTGTGGGAGGTGTTGTGACCTATTTCACACATCGCCCCATTGCAAATGGGGACCCCCAAGTTTTGATGTTGCCCTCTGAATCGCCAGTTTAGAGTCTTTAATTTGGGTAAATTTTGAAAGTCAGTCCGGCTAAGTTGAGATTTCGAACCCGTTTGTGTGTCTTAACGTCATTGAAGTGCTTAGAAGACCCAGTAGACGAAGATCGCCATTGCTTTCGGTCGTTTCTGACACTTCCTTTTTTTTAGGGATTCCGCTTTTTTGCTTTTTGCTTTTTTGATTTTTGGCATTTTTAGGTCATTCTGGAGTTCCTATTTTTTAGGGATGCTTTTTGCTTTTTCTATTTTTGGAAAGTTTCTATTTTTGGAAAGTTTCTATTTTGGGAAAAAGTTTCTATTTTTGGATCCTACAGAGCAGAAAATCAACATGTCTCCAAAAATCGTGAAAATCAAGGTAAAATGAAAAAGGTTTGAAAAATGGCAAATTTTTTGGAAAAATGCTTAAGTTTGAGAATGGCGCCCTCAAGAAAGGGGATGGCATGGAAAGTTCAAAGTTCGCCCTACCTTTGGCATGCCAAAGATAGGCACTGGCATGAAGGTTGCCAAGTCCGCCATAGGCAAGGTGGTCTCCAAGTTCACCATAGGCATGAAGGTTGCCAAGTCCGCCCTTGGCATGAGGAAGCTAAAGTCCGCCCCTAGAGAAAGATGGCATGAAACTCATGAAGTCCGCCCAGCCTAGAGGAAAATGGCAAGAGGCACATGAAGTCCGCCCCAAGAAGTGTGGAGAAAGGTAAAATATGAAGAGATGCGCTCCAAGATGTTTGGAAAGGGGTGAAATTACAAGGGAATTCATTGGAAATTGGATTAAATGATCGAAACAAATGAAATTTGCCATTGGACAAGGCACGAATAAAATTCGCCATGGCAAGGAAAGTGTAAGACAAATGGAGAATAAAATACGCCATAGGCAGGAGATTATAATAAATTTGTCCAACTTTGAAAGGAAAATTATTCTAAGGCATGAAAAACGAAGAAATGTCTAGAAGAAAAAGAGGTTTAGCTGGCACAAAAAACCATCCTCAGCACAACGAAATGAAATTCTTTGGCACAAAATGAAGAGTGTTTGGCAGAGCAAGCATGAAGTCCGCCCCTCTCAGCTTGGAAAATTCCTAAGGCACTGGTAAAAAAATGGCAAAGTGGCAGAGATCTCCAAGTTCGCCCAACCCAGAAGATGAATCGTTTGGCTAAATAAAAATGTCCAGAGAGGTCAGAACTCCGCCTAGAGAATTAAAATTTGGCAGATAAGCTATTGAGCACATTTTGGCTAGGCAGATAATTTGAAAAGAGATATTTTGCCTCTGACGAACGAATTTAGCCATGTATCAATTTTTAACGGGTTGAAATTTAATATTTTAATATTTTTAATTATTTCCCTGACACTTAGGGGATTTTAATTAAAAATTCAAAAAACCGGAGATTATTTGGAAGATTAAACTATTCTGCCTTAGATAAATTTAACTTTGCCATGATTCGAAGATTTAGAATGCGTTGAAAAATTAATTTTAAACGATTAATTTAATATCTTTTCCAACACTTAGGCAATTTTTGAGAAAATTCGAAAATCTCAAGCAGAGATGGCACAGAGGTGAAAATTAGAAACTTGCCTCGATAACTGAAAGTGAAATTAGAAGTTTGCCAATCTGAGAAGAAAACGTTTCTAAAAATTGGAAGAAAATCAGAGGAAAGAAAACAATGCCTTGAAGAAAATCGCACTTCTCAGCCATGAAATGAGTTTCAGCAACTCATTTCTTCACAATTCTGGCTGAGAAGTAGCTATCTCTCTCGAATCTTCAGGAAATCATTCTCAAAGGAGAAATTTATAAGAATAACACTGTTGTGAGAATCGAGGTAGCATTTTCTTGTTGACCGGTGTGATTTTTTGAGAGAAGTAATTTATTTCTTTGCTGAAATCGTACTTTCAGCATATTGGCGCACCTCTTCTGGCAGATTTCTGAATTTTTAAATTCATTCGCAGCTATAACACGATCTTCGAGGTTTGGAAGTTAATCGACAATGTGTTTGCACTGTGTTTCTATCTTCTACTTCGTTTCCGGCACGAATTTCATTCATTGATAGGCGAATTTAATTACTTTCAGCTTGCTTTTTGACAGAAATTTTAATTCAATAGGCTGAAAGTGCGATTTTTGTCCAAGCTACACCCCGGAACAAGTTAATTTTGAATGATCTTGTATTAATGTTAAGAATTTTGTGCTTGCAGGTTGACGATTGATCAAAGGGAAACATCCAGGCAGGCACAGATGAAGTTTGCAAGGAAAGGATCTCAGCCAAAAACCAGAATAAAGTCAAAGTGGAAAGATGTCTCAGACACTGACCTTGGCCACATTGACCTTGAGGAATTCAAGAAGAGAATATATGGGTATAACGGACCTTTACCAACAGAATTGGCGCTAGAAGGATGGTGAGAAACGGCATATTTCAAGTTGCTGGATTCCCACCTGCGCTTGGCTGTGCTGAACTTATGGTGGAGTGCGCACTTCACTATGATGCTGAGTTGAGGCGGATTGTGGCACTCGATGGGCGCGTTTTGGCACATCTAACAGAGTTGGCCATTCAGGAGGCCTTCGGCATTCCGGCATATCCTAAAACTGTCTACAAGACCAAGGAAGATGCTCATAAGTTATATGATGAAAGCCCTGGCCTTTGTGCCGCCAACATTAACAAGTCGTGGCTGGATAAGCCTAGGCCGTCGGTCAAGAAGATGCCCAAGAAGTTGCTGCGCACGGACTTCAAGGAAGACTATGGAGATATTATTATCTTGTTGAACAGAGTGGCAGGCAATCCCTCAGGAGCACCCTTCGAGTCGTGGATGTATTACTTCATTGAGGACCTCACAGAAGGTGTCAAGATGTTCAACTGGGCGAGAATGATAAGCAATAATCTTCACCACCAGCTTATCAACCTAGAGAAAACCAAAACGTTTTATATGAGTTCTTATGTCATCTATATGTTGGCTAGAACTTACAAGTATGCAGGCTTGATATGCAAGGGCATGGTCGGCGGTGGGTCAAATGAGCTGAAGGCATACGACTGCTATCCACAATTGCAGTTGAAGGAAAAGGTGCACTTCCGGCGGGCTCATGACGCTTTCCTCATGTATATCACCAGAATACTCCAGGGAGGGACGCATCAACGGCTGACTCCTGAGGCCAAGAAGCTGATTGGTAAATATGGGTCATGGTTTATCCAGTATCCCCGATTTACGCACATCAGAATCCAGGGATTCATTGGGAGCCCATATCGTTTGCCCATTTTCCCAACTAACAAGATGGTCCTGCTCGAAGTGCTGAGGCAGTTAGAAGAGTTCCAAGGTCTTCAAAGGGTGAAGCAAAAGGCGCAGTAACTTTTCCCTTCTTTATAGGGAACATGCTGGAGTCTTGCCCATCATCACAGGTAGCTGAGAGTGCCAGAATCGAGATACAACATTACCCTTTTTCCCCATATCCGGCCAGAAATCACTACGACCCCCATCACCACATCAAGATGGTGGATGGAAGGAGATACAAGCATAGGGTCGAACTGGAGGACTTTTGGGCAAATGTTGCGGATGAATTTGAGGTCAGACGGAAGATGTGGTCCAGATTGCCGCTCAGCTTGATCAGGGCAACAAAATTTTGTCACGTGCCAGATCAGTTGGAGGAGGACGAAAATCAGACGCAGCCGTGCTTCGATGAGAGTTTGGCTTTGCCCGCTGTCCGATGGTCAGAAGCAGAGCATGCTGACTTGAACATCTTGATGAGGCCTGTCATCAAGTTCACTCAGTGGTGGGTTGATCAACGAGTTCAAGAATTAAGGCGCCAAAAGATAACCCTGACCTATGACATGCTAAGCGAGGCAGAGTCTTATTCTTCCAACGCGGGCGCATCCCAGGACGTACAAGTGATGGAGACCACCACTTCTAGGAAGAGGAAAGAAATAGCTGCAGGAAAGGAGCTAGTCCAGAAGCAGGCCAGGATAAAACCTTCTCAATTGGCTGCCTCTAGGAATATTGAGGAGATATTAGCTACTGCCGATGCTTCACTGGCAGACATGAGGGATCCTTCTTCGGTTCCTGAAGACAACACAGAGCCTCAGCCAGATGACGATGCGCCGCCTTCTCCCACGGGCACTGAAATATTGGAGTCAGATGACGACGATGTGGGCGCCCAAGATGAGGATTTCCAGGAAGGGATGATTTCAGCCCTTAGGGGAATTGTGGATGTTCCTGACAAAGAAGGCGTGCCGGAGGAGGACGGTGTTGAGCAGCTTACGATCCCGAATTGGCTGAAGGAAAGGCTAAAGGTACAAGTGCCGGCAGATGAACCAGAAGAAGATGATACGACAGACTTTTTGGCCAGACTGTCTCAAACCGTGGCTAAAAAGCCGGCGAAGAAATTCTCCACCATACAGAGAGATGAGGCCGACAATAGGACAGTACAGATTGCCGTGCCTACAGCGGACAAGCCGCAGGAGGATATGGCTCCACAGGATTACGCCATCACAACCATTGACTTGGGTCCAACCACTAAGGGCCAAGAAATGGAAGATTCAGATAATTCTGTGTCTGCCATCAAATCAAGGTTGGCGAAGGAGGTAGCCAAAAGAAAGGAGTGCCAATTGGAAATTGAGCGCTTAAGAGAGTACATCCAGTACTTGATCAAGCCACTTGATCAGGATATTACGGCGGCTCCTCTACTTCCTAACTCTTCACAAGAGGCCGTTAAAGAGATAGAAGAAAACAGGCTCACGGTTCAGGAGGCCAAAGAATGGATAGCAGCCAAGGGGATTGAAGCTGAGGCATTCATAGAAAGATTAACTTTGGTTTATGGTCAGGCCACTGCCTTACTTTCTAGGCTAGCCTCCTTGGCAGAAGTATGGGATAGCCTTCCGGACGTGCAGGATAGGATAATCCCTTGCCTTAGGATTTTGAAAGGAGTTCCTAAGCAAGAATTGATAGAAGGAGGCGTCATCGCAGCGGGAGCAGCCTATGACTTCCACACTTGGTATTGGGCCTTGACGGCATGAGGTGAAGTCTTGGAGAGGGTAAAGGTTGACTGCATCAAATTGGAGGAACAGGTCAAGGAAGTTTAGGCCAAAATCCTCAACATAATTGCCGATATCCTGGATAAAGAGGCTCTGTGAGAGAATGACCTGCAATTGGAAGTTTTGAAGGAAAGTGTCCAGGAAAATATCTTTGACATCATTGGACCCATCTTGAGGCAAGACTGGGCCAAATTGGCGAACTTCCTAAGTATCCGAGAGTCCTTTGAAAAGACTGAACCAGAGTGGGAGGAGACCTTCGCCAGATGCGCTGAGAGCATGGATGGGCTGGAATTTAGAATTGGCATGCTTCCACAGGTTACCATGGATGAAGTTGCCTTGATCATGTCCAGATTCGGTGAATACACGGTGGCTCGAGAGGATCAGAATGTAGTCCCTTGAAAATAGCTCCGAATGCCAACTCATTGTTGTTCATTGCCAGTTAACTGAAGTCATTTTGGGAAACCCTAATTAGGGTTTCGTTTGTTAAATCTTGACTTCGGCTCATGTTTAATCTGAGCCATTTATTCAATTTATGGAACTCTATATAAACTCTTGGACCCTCATTTGTAATGTGTGAAGTGAGTAATAAAAAATTGTTGCGACGAAACTATTTCCGTTTATAAAAGCTCTTGTGCATGATTTGCTAAGAACAACTTTTATTTTCAAGTAGTATGCAAGGTTTAATATTTCTCCTTCAACACTTAGAGTAGAATTAGAATAGCATTTCATTTACATGTTGGTTAGATGAATGATAGATTTGATCGCAGTGCCGGATAAAATTTTGCTCATACTTTTGTCGAGTGGATGATTTGCACTCGACGTGTAAAGTTAGTTTGAGCCATTAAATCGTGGATGCTTAACTTCTGTTTGTTTTGATTATCAATTCGAACATGAAAACCATTATCACCTCCGTTGAAGATTGCACCCGCTTCACGTAGTTGTCCGAAGGAGGCAAAACGAAGTGTGGTTACCCATTTTGTCTAATCGCTGCTGTCTCTTGATTTCCTAGGAGTAGTTTAGATTTCTAAACCCTTGCCTTTTGCACTTTTTTTTTTTTAGAAAATCTGAGATATCCGATAGAAAGAGCTTCAACGATAAAACCATCTAAGTCCTCAACTCGCGAAATGAATTTTACGTAAGTCCCCTTGTGATTACCAGCAAATCACAATGCCCACTGACCTTGTCCATATGTCATAACCTGGCCAAAAGAAACATTGGAGTCATTGTATTATCTTCTAGGTATTTGCAATTACTTTTCAAGAGAGGATAAAGTGTCCTTGGGCATTTTAGTCTGTGTTCGGTGGGTATTAAAACGCACACCAACAGGAGGCCACGGTAAAGGCTTAGAATTTAAATACTAATGTAGCGGTAAAAGATGTAAGCACATTTTAAAAGGTAGTGAATGATTTTTATATGAAAAGCTATGAAAATGATGGATTTAAATAAGAATAAAACCTTAGGTTTTTATGGACATTTATGGAATTTTGTGGGAAAACCTTAGGGTTTTATATGGAATTTTTGGGTTCTAACATCTGGATACAAAGAAATCGCCCTTCTCCTAGATGCAAACTATGTAATGAATATGAGATCTTCCTTGAATCCAAACTGCTGCTATGAAGGTACGAATTCTGCTCTCAATTGCGAACTTGCTTGAATTGAATAGATGATGCAAATGACAAGTAAGACCTTGTATAAATACAAGAGAGGCGCCTCTTCAAGTTAGGTCGGCTCCCTTAGGAAAACATAAATAATGATAAATACAATAAAGGTCGGCCCATGTAACAAATAGAAAATGCAAATCCATTAGGGTCGGCCCTTTGTCTTTATTAAATGTTATAGTCATGAATTAAATAGCCGAATGGCTATTCATTTAATTCATGCTCTTCTACTTGGAATACGTGCAAAGGAAGTGCAGCCCATAGCTGCTATAACATCAACAGAAGGCAAGCTGATATTTGAACTGAAAACGGTCTTGGATGTGAGGGAGAAAAGGCTGAGGAACAAAGTAATTCCAAAATACTTGGTAAATGGAAGAATCTACCTATCGAAGATGCAACATGGGAAGGAGTGGAGATCTTTGAGCATGCAAGTTTGAGGTTGCTTGACAACGAGCAACATTTGGGAGGGGGGGACACTGTCATGTCCCCGACCTTAAATAGGTCCTACTTCAAATCGGGGTGGTAAAAATAGTGTTTTTAAACAATAAATTTAAATTAAATAATATTAAGTAAATACTAATGTAATAATTATTATTTTTAAATAATAATGAACTCTCCTCTGGCTAATCCATTTGGAAAGGCATCGATGCTGGTATTTATGTTTGAATCTCCTTTTGAATTGATCATCACAGATTTGAAGCATAGTCTTGTGGATTGAGTAGAGACAAAAACCTCTACATGATCAACAAATAGGTGGGACACCAATCTCATATGTTTACGGTGATCATAACCTGCCATCGACATCTTCTAATTTCACATTCCCTTTTCATTATAGAGTTATCCAACTGGAGTTGCGCTAAGTGAAAGGAAATTTGCAATGATAGTGTGGTGGAGCCTTTGGCTCGTGCCACCCTCTACTTTCAGTAGGAGCTCCTTCACACACAAGGAGGGAAGATTAGTTGGCGCGAGCATCATTCAAGCCTTCGGGAACTAGCGATCAGATCCATTGTCACACACAAACATCACAAAAGATTAGTTGGTGCAAGCATCATTCAAGCCTTTGGGAACCAACAATCAGATCCATCGTCACACACAGACATGACGACCTGAGGCTGTGCACTAGGCACCACTGCAAGGGTGCCGATTATTATTGCCATATCGCCCTCTTTCCCGGCGCAATGAGATTCAACCTTGTCATTGCGCCACCTACTCGTGACACACTGCGCAACTCTGCCACTCAATAGCGGGAGCCACCATAATAATAGTATTGGGCAAGTTCAATTAATTTCTGCTGTCATTGATGCAAACCATTCCAGATTTGCTATCGGTTCCATTGTAAATTGATTGTCTCTGACAATAGTTCATTTCAGAAGTAAATCTTATTATCATTGTTACTTCAGTATTATATCTGTATAACATTCACTTCTGCCTAATCGCCGTGAGTGACATTCTTCTATTCTGTGCTGTTAATGTGAACATCTGCTTGGGTTATTGCCTACTGATTCAAATGTATATTGTATTGGTGTGGAGTTTGTAATATTGCTGTGCATGGATCTGAGTCTGTATCATTCAATAAACACCTATTTGTTTCATTCCATGGCATCTTTTCATGACCATTGTGAGATTAATTGGTTAGGCATCTTACACATGCTTTACCTGACTATGCCTGTCATACTTTACTTTACTTTACTTTACTAGAATACTCTATTATGACAGTCATCTTCTCATGACCACCTATGAGTTTCTCACTACATATATGCCCTCTTTGGAATGATTGTGTCATACTTGGTACTTATTAGGCCTTTATGGATAGCCTTTGTAGATATATGGCCTTTGTGATTGTCATATTGCCACCTACAGTACCCTGCTACTGTATTCTCATTAAACTACTTTGATCTTTTTATTTGAAAACATAGGACAGGTAAGTCACCTTGAGCATTTGTTCCATTGTATTCTTCTATAGGTCCCGAAGGCTTGTCGCCCTATGAACATTGGTAAGGTCTTTTGTCAACTGTCATGAACCATCCTTTGACATAGGCTCTATCTTTTGTCTACAGTCTCATAATTGTCATCATTTTCTTGTCTTAGCATCCTATCCTCTTCTTGCCTGCCTTTTTCATGGTCTTTGCCCTGCTTTTGAACTGTGGACTATTTTATTGTAATAACTCCGTCTATTGTGCTTGTGGCATTCATAATCCCCTTACATCACTTTCTTCACATTATGACACACTTACCGATTCCTAACACTATCATCAAACTATGAGAAACTTAGAAAATCATATCATGTATGTCACTGGTCTTGTGGATTATCATGCAAAGTAAAGATCCCTTTCATGGCAGTCACTCATCAATCATACCACAGAGACAAATGTTTATTTCATATTTGTTGAAAACTTGGAGGGTCCTTTGGGTTTGGTCTTACCATGACAAGACTGTCTTGCACTTGAAATGTCTTTCGTGAGTTTATGAATATGATTGTCCTATGGAGATATTGTGTCCTCATTATCATATATTATGGAACTCCTCTGCTTAGAATGACTGTCATAATTCATATGGGCTGTCATGACCTTGAAGCATCTACAAGTCATGTTGATTGTCCATTATGACTGTCAATATGCATCTTTCATAATTATCAATTATGCTATGGACTGTCATATAAATACATCATTGAAGATACTTTAATGCCCCTCAACATTCAAAACCATAATTTTAATGCATTCATAGGTTTGCTGGGGTTTTGATACATATTCTGCAAGAGTCAAAAGAAACTCTCACATCTCTCTCAATAGCCTTGCTCATGATATTGTCTTAGGTATGCACACTTGAATTGGAAGATTTAAACCTTACAATTTTCTTCTTCTTCGGGATTATCATTCTTTCAACTTGAGTTGCCTTGTACAGTTCAATCCATCAAACTATCTATCTCTGAATGTGGGGCCACTGAGCAATCTTCTTTACCCTACATGCTTTGTATGTATATGATTGTCCTATGGAGATATCGTGTCCTCATTATCATATATTATGGAACTCCTCTGCTTAGAATGACTGTCATAATTCATATGGGCTGTCATGACCTTGAAGCATCTACAAGTCATGTTGATTGTCCATTATGACTGTCAATATGCATCTTTCATAATTATCAATTATGCTATGGACTGTCATATAAATACATCATTGAAGATACTTTAATGCCCCTCAACATTCAAAACCATAATTTTAATGCATTCATAGGTTTGCTGGGGTTTTGATACAAATTCTCCAAGAGTCAAAAGAAACTCTCACATCTCTCTCAATAGCCAAACACGGTTTTCAGGCCTGTTACACAGTCCAAGCCTTGCTCATGATATTGTCTTAGGTATGCACACTTGAATTGGAAGATTTAAACCTTGCGATTTTCTTCTTCTTCGGGATTATCATTCTTTCAACTTGAGTTGCCTTATACAGTCCAATCCATTAAACTATCTATCTCTGAATGTGGGGCCACTGAGCAATCTTCTTTACCCTACATGCTTTGTATAATACTCCAATATTGGCGCCATGGCCTATACATATCCACTGTCCTCTCCCTTAGAGCATGAATTTGATGGTCACAAAATCCTTTGAAACATGTATATTCAAATTGTTTAACAGGGTTACTCAATCTATTAAATGGTAGGCTGCCAGTGCCTATTACATGAGCAAGAGGTGCATATTCTTGCATTATTTGAAGGAGATAGGGACATGTGCAGGGTTTTATGAGGGTTTTGATAAAGAACAAGGGCTTTAACAAACCTTTTTGTCCCAATAATCCCCTATTCATTATGCTCAGGATTTCAAGAAGACTTTGCAACACAGCATAACCATATTAGCAACTCATAACAAGAGATAAGGTTTATGGTAGAAAAACCTTCCCTAAGAGACTTGGGTGAAGCAGAAATGAAGATACAAACTTTGCAGATTGTTTGGACTTTGAGAATGCATGACAGACCCTAACCACTTTCTCATAAAAAACCCCTCTAGCTCTGTCCATTAACTTGTTCGATGGCACTCATGATTTCAGACTTACAATACACACACCTGATCCTTTGATATTTGCTCACACTCTATATTTCTCATGACATGCATGCTTTTTCCTTTAAAAAATTTACCAAATATACATCTGCAAATAACTTCAACGTATGCATGACTTTGAGCAGATATGAAAGGCTAATATGCAGGAGTTGGAGAGTTATTCGGTGCACCTGTTAAGATGTGGCAACATGCAAGGTCTGTAACTTAGAAGAATGTGGATGAACCCTTGGAAAAACTCCATGTTTCCCATATCCCGCCAAGTCTTTCCTCCCATTCTGCAACATGCGATATTATTTGTCTGTTTGGTCTTGCAACGTGGGTAAATGACTCCCTAAAACCTTTGCAATGTGCCTTGTGATCTCTGCTTTGTCTCCTCCTCACACCAAAGTAGCAGAAGACTCTTTCAATGCCACCATATCAATGGCAAACAAAGAGTAACAAAACAAACCCTAATCTTCATGCTACGTGGGTCTTCATGAAGTCAAAACTGAAACCTTCTTTTTCTGTACTTGGCGCCTCAAAACTTGGCAAATTTTTTACTTTGTTTAAACACTCTTTTGCAAGTCTTAAACTTTATGAAACCCCCTCTTAGTTTTATTAATGACTTTTTGATAAAAATGTCAACTCTTACCAATGGCAAACAAAGAGTAACAAAACAAACCCTAATCTTCATGCTACGTGGGTCTTCATGAAGTCAAAACTGAAACCTTCTTTTTCTGTACTTGGCGCCTTAAAACTTGGCAAATTTTTTACTTTGTTTAAACACTCTTTTGCAAGTCTTAAACTTTATGAAACCCCCTCTTAGTTTTATTAATGACTTTTTGATAAAAATGTCAACACTTACCTTGTTTTCTCTCAAGAGTTGAATGTTTATATGTACAATACAATTACACGGATGTTATGCGAAGGCATTTATAAGAACTGTTCACATTCCATAACTATTGTCTTTCAACCTTATAACTGCCAACAGTTGGACTTTTGATGGTTAGTTGTCTAGCTCAGTGATCTGCAAGTAGTGTTCAAGTGACGTGGGAAAAGCTAAAGATCGCATGGGTGCCTATCATTTGTTGCATGAGCTATGCCAGATGTTGTGTGAAGGGCCGTAGGTGTTTGCACAGTAGTGCAAATGCTTGCATGGTTGTGTGAAGTGCTGTAGGTGTTTGCACAGTAGTGCAAATGCTTGCATGGTTGTGTGAAGTACCATAGGTGCTTGTGTGATTGTGCAAAGTGCTGCTGATGCTTGCAGGGAGTTTTTTGAAGGTTGTGCTGCTGCACATGGATCATCAATACGCCTTTTGTTTGAAGATTTTGCAAAGTGCTGTGATTGTGCTACTGCACATGGATCATTGATATGCCTTTTGTTTGAAAAACTGGTTGACTCCTCATGGTATTTATTTTCTAGGATTTATAATTTCTATAATACTCTAGCTATATTTGTCAGGCTTGCTCAGAAGAAACCAATACAAATTCTAGTGGATCTTACTGCATAAGTTACTTAGATAAATGCAGAGATATAGAGGACTTGTGAGTAGTTCATCTAATTCAGATTTCAGACAGTCTTTGAAGATAAATAAACATCATGCTATGGAAATTACATTCAAGATTGCAGTTATAAAATTTTCATCTTTCCCTCATATACCTTGATTTTGAATTGTAAATAGTGGTGTATCTTCTATAATTCAAAGTCAAATTATTTAAGAGGTTAAATCATTGGGCATAGTTCCCTCAATTGAATAAAGCCTGTTAGAATTGTCTTGTTCATTAGGCATGGTGTTTGAAAGCTCTGCCTTGGGAGACACAGGAGGATGCTGAATTACTAGTAAAACCCTATAGTGGGTGGGGAGATGTGGAACTATTGGGAGGATATGATGATGCCAACGGAAACCATTAAGTTTTGAACTTTCATAAGCCATATTATTGATATTTCTCTATTATGCATATGGAGTGATGATCACAAACAAATAGGGATACAAACGACAAGAGTGGTGCATTTTCCATTCATCTTAGTATCCATTAACTGGATGGGTTATGCGTGTATAACAATTTGTGCAACTAGATAGGAGATGATTGGTTGCTGTTTGATTTTTTCTTTTTGTATATGTGAAACTATATGAAACTTTAAACATAACATTTTTTCTCCTTACATTTGATTGACTTAGTTTAACAAGCTCAGTGCTTAGAACTTTTTCCTCACCATTTTATTAATTCCTTAGGTGAGAATTCAATTTGCCTTCTACATTTATATTGATTTCTGTGTACATGAAATTTTGAGCATGCAAGAACAAGATAAAATGATATTAATTAATTCTACCCAAAACACAAGCAACACTCAGATTAAACATAAGAGTAACATAACATGATGAAAACATGAAAAATATCATCAAATTAACCCTTGTTGGACCAAGTTGAGGTGGTTCTACTTGTGGATGGTTGGATGTGAATGCTCTTGCCAACAACACAAAGTTGCATTTCATGGAGTCCTAGAAATGGCTATGGGTGGTCTCCAATTTATAGATTATTGGAGAGGCCAATGGATGGCTAGGATTAAAAAATGAGATCAATGGCTCATAATGGTTGAGAGCCATGGGAAGATGAGAAGAGGACAACTGTCCTCATATGGTAGGAGGAGATGGAGGGAGAGGGGTTTAGGAGAAAATCAAGGGTGGAGATTCTCATTGGGAGGATTGAGTGGACAAGATGGAAAGGGTACTTTGGAGTACCCTTGAGGGATGGGCAAGTCCTTTGACCCATGTGACATGGTACCAAGATCATGTCACATGTACAAAGGCCCATGCCTTGTGTACAAGTGGCCACACCTATGTACACATTGGAGGATATGGAGGACTTGAAGGAGTTTTGACTAGGATTTGCTTGTGCAAGTGGGGGCTTAAGGGATTAATGGATTTTAACCCACTTAATGAAAAGTGTAGAAAATAGGCAATTAAATAAATAAGTTATTTATTTAATTTTTTGGGGTGAGGATAGGGGACAAAGGTGGACTATAGGAGAGGAATGATTAAATGATTTAGGCTAGAAATATGTGTGGGTAAATAGTGATTTTATCAACTAAATAATAAAATATTATTTAATTAATAAGGGGATGAAAATGGGATAATTAATTGAATAATTAAGGTTATATTCACTCAATTATGGAGGAAATAGTCAAGTAATGACGATGGTCAATTTTAGGTGTCTACAATTTATATGCTAGATTAAAGATTTTCCTTAGCCTCAAAGTGCACAAGAGATTCTCTGCATGTCAGTGAATTTACGAAAGCATAATTGAGTTTTACTTGGGCTTGCTAATCATCTAGTTTCTTAGGATCTAAAGAATTGTAAAAAAATATGATTGATATTTTGGTGTCTGTTTGATAGCCTGTGGTTTTGAGAGGCCTTGAATTGTTTAACTGGGTAGTACTCAGCTATGGGACACTCACAGAAGATCCTTTATTGGCAATCCTTGGCTGTATGATATTCATTTGGACTTGAAGTAAATACATCTTTTGTTGAAATTTCGGGCCATCACATTGGTTCATGATTTATTTGTTAACCTCTTTAGAGATATTGATTGATACATTTGTTAGGGCTATGGAAAAATGCAGGTCACTTGGTATAGAGGAAATAAGAACATTTTGTTTTGTGAAGGCTCCTAAAAGGACATGGGTAAATGAGGAACCCTGATATGCTTTGGTTTATATTCTTTGGCTCAAGCTATAATATCACCAAATAAACAATCAAGATAATTCAAAGTAATGTATCTCATTAATCATAATGTGAATATATGAGGGGTGACAACAACATACCTGTGAAATCACCAACTACTAAATCTAACCACTAAGATTATATTGTCATACAAAAATAATAGTTCAATGCAATAATATCTATGTCTAATAGCTGATAGGGTCCTGTTACTTTATAGAACTTATGTTAAAATTTGCTGATCTTATCCTACACATCCATGGGTGTTCCATTGCACATGATGGGAGATTCAAACAAGAGAGTTGAAGTGCTTTGTACATATCAGATATTTGATACATTTGACTCATAATTCTTAGTCTCCATTAACCAGGGTTTTCAATACCGACTTATGTCATTGTCTATCTAAAAATTATCATCTAAAAGGATGCTTGTTTTCTTGAGCTATAGATTCATTAACAACATAGGAGATTGTATCTCACCAAGTTGGAGAGATCTTTAAAACAATATTTGATATAAGTTTTATATATCTTTTCTTGCATTTAATCCACGTACAGAACCCATCTGTATGATTTGGCTGGGAGATTTGTGAAAGTGAATACAAAAGTTTGCAAAAAACTAGAAAAACAAACATGACACTGGTCATGTTTTATACTGTCTGAACTTTGGCTTCATACAGGTAGGCCGTTGTTTATAAATCTGCTTTATTTGATGTAAATAGTGCTGTAATTCAAGACACATTCTTGCTTTTTGGACTGCTGCAGATACAAAACAATTGCAAGAGGAGCTTTACAAAGAGTTACGAGGCCGAATTCAAGAAGCTGATATTACTGTTCCTCTTCGCAAACGATCTTACTATTACTATGAAAAAACACTAGAGGGAAAGCAATATACACAACACTGTAGGAGGTACATTGTTGAGGGTGAAGGGCCTTGCTCTGTTGATGAAATAATGGAGACGGGACCTGATGCACCAGTGGAGGAGGTTCTATTTGATGAAAATGTGAAGGCTGAAAAACATGAATTTTATAATGTTGGAGCATTTAAGGTACATTTCGTGTGCATGATTATCTCTTCTTTTCATATAAGGAAGGTATGTTGACATTCATCCCAATTCTGATCTGTTTGTAGATGAGCCCCAATCATAAGTTGATTGCATATGCAGAGGACACCAAAGGGGATGAAATATATACTGTATATGTCATTGATGCAGAAACCAAAGAGTTCATTGGCAAACCATTAACAAGAATTACTGACTACCTGGAATGGGCTGATAATGAGACACTTGTGTACATTACCATGGATGATATACATCGTAATGATAAGGTTTGTATCTTTGCACCATTTACATTTTAGTTTTATTTGAATATATGATGTATGAAAGCTATAGTGGATGCCTATTTTAAAAGTCACTTTAAAAAATACTTGCAGTAAGATTTACAAAGCCACATGGAGGAAAGGTTGTGAAAACCCGGTTTTCCTTCCTCTCTGCTCTCCAAGAGAAGCAGAATGAGGTTCAGGATTTTGCTAGCAATCAGAAAGAAACTAGACATGTTCTTATTGTTTTAAACTTCAGTAGTACAATTGCCTTTTATAAAGCCTAATGTTGGTGTTCTAGCTGATCGTGTCCATTGTCTTGCCTTGGGAGGTTTGATGTCCATTCTATTTCCTACATCTAGGTTCTCATTAGTGAGTCTGCATATCCATCCTTTTAGATACTAGAAGTTTATTTACAGCTAAACAATTGATGAACTGCAGTGCTGAAGGGAAGATACACTAAGGACCAGAATGCCTTTCATCAAATGCTAGATGGGATAACAATTATAGGCATACCTATGATTGAGGTTCAGAGGCACATATGGCTTTTCAAGGAAGGATCACTGATTTGCAGGATTATGAATCTCTACAGCTCCTCCGAACAAACAAGAGATTAGATTGTGGAGAACTGAACATACATCGGTGGATGTTGACTAGAAAATTGAAGCTGGCTTGAGAATAACAATTTGAAATCATTACAATTAATGTTGGGACTTGGGTGATATTCACCTGTAGAGAGTTCTTGAAGTAAGAGTTTATCAATAAAATGCAATGTTGTAAGATGCAGCGAGTTTCAAATGTTGCAATATAGTATACATGTTGGGTTAGATGTGGTGATGCTATGGTAGTAATCACAAGTGATTTAGAGAAGAATTCATGACCACATATAGAAAATAGTGTTGCTGGAAGTATAGTTTGCAAACTTGAACCCGACAAACTAACAAATTCCAACTAGGTGAAAACTTGGAAAACCTCAACAAAACTCAATAACTTAAAAAATACTCAAATGAGTTTGGTGGGGTTGAGGGGCAATGCCCCCAACAGGGTTGAAGGGCAGTGCCCCCAATTTGTTCCCTATTATGGTGTAGGGGGATCGATGGGTAGAGCCCCCACCACCAAGCCCACATGAAGATCTTCAAAACCACATAGACCTTCATGGCGCACGCCATTTTCATAATTTTCTAAAAGGCAAATGCAAGGTTCTAAACCCTTTCCAATCTCATGAAAATAAATAGTAACTTAATATCTCATACACATGGAACAAAAATGGAACAACTCCATTAGATAAGTAAATGTCATAACACATCCTCATATGTGTAGTGTATAATCCAGGTAAAAACACATAATATATGATATACAAAAGTACAACTCAGGCTCTCATGCCATGTAGTCAACTAATTACATAGTTTGGAAGTACAAATACAAATAATGACATAAGAATGATATGATAACACAATCAATATAGTCTCTGACCGCCATCGACCCTCATAGTCATCTGCAAGTCTGAGAGACAAGAACATGGCTTAGGCACTTTTCTGCCCAACCATGAAGCTTACGCTTCCTCAGAATTCTTCCTAACATGAAGAATACCCGACCCTGCACGAAATACCTAACGACCTGGAAACAAAAAGGAGGGAATCCTAGTGCAGCCTGATATATCTACATGCATTTCTAACATAAACATGCAATGTCCTACCATCAGGATATGGTAGAGAAACATATCAATAAATTTGCTAGGTAACATTAATCTATATCAATGAAATCATGGCTTTGGCCAAAGCACTAGAATAAACCGGAAGATCCCGAAAAGAGGATCGACTTTCTCCGTTGGTCCATATTCGGCACCCTATCTTGGAAGGTAAACCCAATTCACATATAGAATAACATGCATATCCAATGATCATAAAAATAAATACTCTTTTTCCTTTCATGCAAATGATTATATGAACATCTTTCATTATTTCATGTTTTCATGCATTAAGCTGGAAAAATATATAATTGACATGCAACTAGTTATAAACATGTGGATTGATTTTTAATGATATTTCTCAACTTCATGCAGTAATTAAAGTACATGCATTACTAATCTCAATGTCATGCAATATTTAATGTAATACTATTTTCATTTTCATGCAATAATGACTAATTTTAATGTCTTGCAGGTTTAATCATAAGAAATCAATTTTTAACATGTGGTGCATATTTGCACTGTTATATATATACATACATATATATTATATGGGTGTTTATATATATGTATAATTATAGATGTTTTATTTGATATGTAGTTTTGAAATAAAAGATTCAGATCCATTAAAAGGGCAGTTTCAATTGTACAGTTTTACAATCTTGCTGTGGGATCATCACAACTGATTTGAAATGTTTACCAGTACACTACTGTTCAAATTCTATAATCACATGCTATTGTTGATATATGCAAAGTTTACAGTTAACACAGTTGTTTTATAACATCAACAAGATTTTGTATAACGTTACAGAGTTGATGGAATATCACAGTGGTTCAATAATAAAAACAGGAATTTCTATTTGTTTACAGTCACAAACTGGATAACAGTAGGCATATTTTACTCATAAAAGTATATATATATATATATTAAATCGAAATGGTTGCCTTCAGTTATTACCAGGAGTTTTTGAGTCAATGTCAAAGCCTATCATAAGGACATCAAACGGATTTGCATTATGTCTGTATCAATACAACTAAATTTCAGCATCAACCAAGGGTATGTGAAGCAACGGTAATGGAGTGCATTCCAAAAACTCTTACCCAGGTTGAAATTCTCCATCACAACAAGGTGGCCTATGACTATATATATATATATATTAAATCGAAATGGTTGCCTTCAATTATTATCGGGAGTTTTTGAGTCAATGTCAAAGCCTGTCATAAGGACATCAAACGATTTGCAATATGTTGGTATCAATACAACTAATTTCCAGCATCAACCAAGGCTATGTGAAGCAATGGTAATGGAGTACATTCCAAAAACTATTACCCAGGTTGAAATTCTTCATCACAACAAGGCGGCCTATGACTCTGGCAGACATGTTATAAGGAATTAGAACTAATTGGTTCCAAATCGATTTGCATGGCGGATATCTCTGGATGAACATAATATAAATCATTGTGCAGATTTATGTAGAGTAGGCGTAGGTACCGTTGGATGCAATGACTTAAGGAATTGTTTTCTCACAGAATGTAATAATGGCAAAGTAAGATATATCGTAGATAGGGTCAATTCTATACTCATATGCTGCAGGAAATCAATATATGATCGGCACTATGTTATAAGGTGCTATAGGCGATTAGCTATGAAAGTTTGACTTACATATAATTAAATCATTTTCATGATAGCATAGCTAACAATCTGGCCAAGCTACATAGCCATTAAAGGAAACAAATGGAATCGATGCTTACCTCTTTGAGCAGTAAGGTCAACACACATATTACTTTGCTCACGGTGCCAATCTTCTCCCTTGCTCCTTCACAATCGCTGCCAATTATCCCTTTCCAATCCAGAATAAAGTTGTGATGATAATAACAGACCTCCCCTCTCTCTTTTATCATTTTAGTTTTCTCATGCAATAAAAAATATAACTCTAGTCTCTATCTTTAGAACTAGACATTCACTTCTTGCATGATTTATCATGCAATTCTTTTAAGTTTTAAACTTATGCTACAAAATTATTTAATTTAATTTAAATTTTTATTTAAAACTTATTTAATTAATTAATTTTCTTCTTTTAATCATAATCATGCAATTGATTTAAAACTATTTATATATTTTAATAACAAGCTGTTTATACATAAAAATAATAATATATATATAATATATTATTATTAATATATATAAATATAAATTATGCAATTTGTTATAAAAAATAAAATCTTTTATTTTTCCAACCAATCAATTTAATTTTCGAAAACAAAATACTATAGGACATATTTTTATTTTCCCAATTAAGTTTATTTTCATCAACATAAGTACCATAAACATAGTCATTAATTAAATCATAACGCACAAATCACGTATTCAGAGAACAAATGCAATCATAATCATACAATGCAGGATGGATGCAACTACATGAGTGTGTGTGTGCATCGGGTTTCCATCATGCCAATCATTACCAAGCGGTTAGGATACTTCTACCTCAGCCATGTTCCTGCCTTCGACACATTCCTGCTCCCATTCACACTTAGATTTATGTCAATAGGTTAGTCCATAAAACTATAGCTGAAGCACATGCACATAACATCTCATCTCCATTTAAATTTCAATTTCATGCATTTAAAAATATCATCTAATTTAAAAACATGTTTATCCATAATCAAATAGTCATCCAATAGTCTCAACTAGTTTCGTTTATTTATTAATTAAGTTTTTGTTTTTGCAAGCAAAAACGAGGTGTGATAGCAAAAGACCATGTTTTTCCATCATTTGAACAACATTTAAATCATGTCTTGGAGTTTTTTTAGATAGACTTGCCAAAATTTGATGAGTACTTGCAAATTTTCTTTGTCACAACTTGTCAAAAACTCTATACCTCAAGCTGATGAGTTTTCTTTTAGAATACTTATTTGGGGAAAAAAATCATCTTGGTGAGTTTGTGAACTATGGCTGGAAGTATAAATGGCAATGCATGAGCACTTATGATGGAGCTAGAGTTTATGCTTGGCAAGTTTGTGAATTATGGTGGGGAGTGTGAATGGCAATGCATGAGCATTTATAACAAAGTTGGTGTAATGCCCCCTTTTAAAGTTTTCTTATTCACAATTACAGTAGTTTGGATGATTAGTATAAATATAAAATCCTTATGATCTAGAATGTTTTTCAAATAATTAATTCTATAAATGAATTTAATACTCAGGAAATAGTTTAGAATGACCAAGTGGTCTCTTTCTAGCAGTTGGTAAAACAATCTTTTTTTTTTGCAGTGACTTATCTTCAATAGAATGATTTTGAAATGTCTCTAAATTTTTCGAAATCAAGGGTTTCCGTCCACTAACTCAGCAATGAAATTAGGGGGGTTTTGTCCTCTAATTTCTAACCAAGAGGGGTTTTGTCCTTCCGTTGGTTGAACCATAGTCCACTCTCCTTAAGAAGTGAAAATAAGATATAAAATATATTCTCAATTTTGCCTTCTTCACCTTGCTTAATCTCTCTTAAATAGAGTCTTCCTCAAACAATCATCACTCTTCCAATGCTCCTTGAAAAATAAACTTTAATTATAATTCCATTAGTTAATCCAAGTGTTGGCTTTACTTTTGCGATTTCTTTTCATTTCGTATCTTTTTGTCTTTTAGTGCTTAAGATAAAAGGTTTGGATCAACTTATCTTTTGTTTTTATTGTTGATCCCCTGTCATATAGTTGCTGCTCAGGCCCTCTTCTAATTTCCTTAATAAATTATTAAGATTTTTAAATATAATAATCAGTGTTTAATTTTTGAATCAGGGACATTATCGTTGGAGTTTATATAACACAATCTAAGAGTAGGATAATTGTTGAATTATGTTTCAAGAGTTAACATGTGTACCAATCTGATTTGCTGATTTCTAATCACATAAATGTAAGTGCAGAAATGTACAATTATGAAACAGTAAGATCATAGATGAAACCAAATAAAGAACCGTAACACAGTGAATTTCTTGAGTGGAAAACCCTCTTGGGGTAGAAAAACCACTCGTAAAATCGTCTCATTGGCTTAATGAACCTCAATGGTTACAAAATGCCTCACTGGCAATAAAACAATGCCTCATTGGCAATGTGTTTCATTGACATTAAATGTGCCTCACTGGCAATTAAGAATATGCCTCGCTGGCTAATGCAATCTGCCTCATATCATCATAGTTCTGATACAAATACAGAGTATCATCTCTGTTTCACTTTCACAGCTTCTTCTGATCTCACATCACTTGAGGTTCAGAAGTATAAGTCCAAATACAATATACTATTGTGTATATGTCTGGTATACATAGTAGTATATAGTAATACGACAAAAGGATATACAATTTTGCTTAGATAAACATTTCATGAAATAAAACTGACAACAATGTCTTTTTACATCATTGAGAAAAATGACTCTCAGTAGAGTATGAATCAACAATCAAAATGATGTTTCTTTTTCATCAATCTTTTTGAAAGTCTTCAATGTCATATATAATATTCTCTATCCTGAAAATAAACTGTCAACTTCATAATTGCCTTACAAATCTCCTTAACAAGTAACAGAATAATAAACATGTTGCTTGGAACTGTGATTTGCTTATTATACTCTAACTAGGATTAACATTTTGATGCTTTTTGGTATATAGACCCGAGAGTAAAGAAAGAAACTTTAACACAACCCATAGTAAAACCCAAAACAAAATGTATGCAATTTGTCATAAACCCGACACAAAACTAGGGTTACATATCAAGTATGAACTAAAGTTCAAAACAAAAAAGAATGAATACAAACCCTTTAATAAATAATTAACACAGGATTTAGACTAGAGTTACACAATGACAAACCCTTGACAATATTACAGTCACTATTTTTAACTTAAACACAAACATTACCATAGTATTAACAAAGAAGAAACTCAACATGACACAACATTAACTGTGTTTATCACTTAACAAAGACAAAGATAACTAAACCAAACAATATTATCACTGCTCAACAAAAGCCCCAAACTGAAAAGCAAAAACCCGTAACCCTTGCTTTTTCATTTGAAACAAAACAAGTATTAAGGAATGAAGACATACGTTCCTCTGTATTCTTGTCACAAACCACCACGATCCTGGTAATCGTTCAAGGTAGTTGGCTCCTCTTCAAAATCAAAACTGTGCATGCCGTGCCCTAGCTCGAGTGCTCTTTCAAAAATAAAAATGAAGGATATGTCAATGTCCTAGGTCTTAAACATTATTTGATTGAGTTCATATCACAACCCTTATCATCTTATCACATATGTAACCAAGATCTTATCATTCTTTGCACATGTAAAATGGCAAGATATAAATGACAAACAAACATATATGTATCAAGTATTAAAAACAAATGATCCTGTGCCTGAAACCATAGCATATAACCTATCTGCCCATCAATAAAGAAAGTGACCCATGCATTGAGAATGCCAAAGTATACATAGTCAAAGATCAAAGTATATCCACTGCCTTGTACATGAAAGTATATCACCATCTGCACATCAAGTGTATGTTACCATAGATCATGCCAACAAGAAAACCAACCACTGAATCTGAGCATCACCAATGAAAAATATACCAAACATATCAGAGTATGCAAAATGCTTGAAGAGCAACATCATGTATCATGTGATATGCTCTGAGCAAAAAGGACAAACATCATCATGCATCTTTTGGCAACAAGGACAAACCAAAACAAGGAGGAACAAAGAACAACAACCAAAAGTAGTTAGAAGTGATGTAACGTTTATGTGTGCTACTCCAAGCTTTGAGTTGGTAGTAGTGGCTATATATGAGAACTTGAATTTATTGATAGTGTTAAGTAGCTATTTATTCATAGTGTGCGGCAATGGCTAAGTATACAAGGTGATTATCCATGTAGAGACATCATATTTGGTGATATGTGTGGTACGCTAATATCATAATGTAGTTTGAATATAGTTGTGTCTCTTGGTATTCCATGTGTTGGCTGGGAAAATAGATGATTGGAGTTCTATGTTTATGTCTATATGTATCATCTCGTGTGATGGTGTGAAAGTTTGATGGTTGGACATATTGGAATAGGTTAGCATTTGATAGAACATTGTTGGTGGAAGACTTTGCAAAAGAGTATGCTGTAGATTGAGTCTTTGTATAAAGATTTGTTGTATTGAATACCAAGATTTGAATAATATAATAATGAATGTCTTTTGGTGGTGGGTTTCCTTCTGTAAGGGTTTCCCATATAAATCTTTAAGTCGTGTGAAGGTGCAAAGGCTAGATGGTTGGACATATTGGAAAAGGTTAGCATTTGATAGAACATTGTTGGTGGAAGACTTTGTAAAAGAGTATGCTATAGATTGAGAATTTTGTATTGAATACCAAGATTTGAATAATATAACTATGAATGTCTTTTGGTGGTGGGTTTTCTTATGTAAGGTTTTCCCACATAAATCTTTGAGTTATGTGAAGGTGCAAAGGTTGGATGGTTGGACATATTGGAAAAGGTTAGCATTTGATAGAACATTGTTGGTGGAAGACTTTGTAAAAGAGTATGTTGTAGATTGGGAATTTGTATAAAGATTTGTTGTATTGAATCCCAAGATTTGAATAATATAACTATGAATGTCTTTTGGTGGCGGGTTTCTTTCTGTAAGGGTTTCCCACATAAATATTTGAGTCTTGTATAATCTTGTGTGTGCATACTTTAACATTAAGTTGTTAGATAGATTTTGTGAAATATTGTTGATTGTTTTTGAATTACAATATCTTAAGTTTCTTTAACCCAATTTATTGGTCATTTGCAACAAGGTTGCAAATCCCCAACAATTATTTGATATGTTGGACTATTGTTGATAAATTATTGGATAGTTTGTTGAAACTCTCTCTCAAGAGCTTAGTTTTGTTTGTTGATTTCATCATGAACTTTAACTTTTTTTGGTTGGATTGTATAATTTGTATGGGCTTGGCATATATTTAGGATATAACTTGGGCTAACCTCTTATAACTTGGGCTAATCCTCTTATAACTTGGGCTAACCTAGCACACATTTTTTAGTACCGTCTCATCTAGCCTAACAAATGTATATTAGTGTAATCATAAGGCTAGGGTACTCTTAGAGCACACAAGCAACTTTGTGCATTTTTTCAATACGGGAGATGAATGATGGGTTTTTGAAGATCGATTGTGAGGCTGGAGTGAAAAGCCCAAAGTGGTGGATATTCTTCAAATCATTGTTCTTTCCCATGCTAAGGAAAATGCTTAAATATGCTATATGATTTGTTGGTTCTTTTGAATTTTGATCACTCATTGATATGCATGAATTAAAGGTCATAGAGATATGGTCAGTTATGAAAATAGTCATCACAACCATGACTTGCATGTTAAAATACTCCAGTGCAGTAATGAATCCACAAAAAGCTATTTTAAAAAAAAAGATTTCACTTCAATAGTGGGCTGATATAATGAAATTGTTTAATGGTGACATCTCCACACCTTTTTTTGTTATCTTGGCACTAGCATTGGCACCTTCTTCTAGGAATACTAGTGCTTGCCATGCACAAGTTCTTAATTTTGCATTCAGTGTAGTAATTCTTTGCTAATGTAATTCTATGTCATGTTACTTGCTTTCCTTAATTTAAGGAGGCCATGTCCAAGGTTGCATGAGTAAGGCCTTCATATATGGCATCAATAGAGACAAATTGAGGACTATTATCTTAGATAAGAACTATTTTAAGATAAATCTAGTAATGGAGGAAATGAAGGTCACATGGGTCTCACACTAGTGCAACATTATCATGGATGGCGAAAGAACATTAGACCTTGTCCACTCCACAATATAATGGTCACATGTAAGGAGGAAAAGGGAATTCAACTATTTGGGGAACCGCAATGATGCAAAGTTCTAGTTTCAAATCCTTAAGACATGCCGCATAGGACATTGCCCTTGATAATGTGGTACAATTTGTGACGAATGCAACATATGTGTGCAAGATAGTTAAGGAGTTTGTTGAAGCTACCTACAAGCAAATCTATCGGATGAAATAGTTTGTACTTGATGTGAGAGATGTATAGATGCTTCTCTACAATCACCATATGCTAGATGCACTAATTTAGATCTTCTCCAAGAAAGATTTTAGCAAGTTTGTCTAAACCGAATATGCATAGGAGTCTAATTAGTTGATTCAGTGAAAGGTAGAGCAACAATTGAGGGTGAAGTGGTAAAGAGTGATGCTTTTTGATCAGATGCCAAATACATAACCTGTCATATCCCTAGATTTCACAGTGATCAAATATGGACACTTTGATTGTACCAACCTTTGGGGAGATATATGAGTGCACCAATAGCATGCTCAGTCAAATGAAGGTTGTTTAATAGAGAGACCCAAATTTTAGATTTACAATGAGCATAATTTGCCTATCATTTAGTGGAAGTGGGAGAAGCTCAACATTCCTTTGCACATGGCTGCCTACATGTTGAGGGGCTTCATGAAGGCCATCAAGAAGATATATACTGCAGTGTTCCACGGGGTTTCGGGGATGGGGACGGGGACGTCAGGGGATGCGTTTCGGGGATGTGGGGACAGGGGGTCTAAGTTTGGGGATGATAGGGGGATGGTGAGGTGACGACGGCGAGGGGGCGGCAGGGTGCTGAAATACATATAGTACTTGAAAATATAGTTATAAAAAGATGTATAAGTATAAGAATTATACATCTTGGAGACAACTAGGAGTCCCCTAGATGTCTTGAGGACACCCTAACATCCTCAAAGTCCTAGCAGCATCTTGGAGACAACAACACTGGTGGTGGGATGGCGAGGGGACATCCCCCCCAAGTCCCCAAGTCTCTGAGACGTCCCCCTCTAGGAAACGTGGGGTTTTTTGGGGGGGGGACGCGTTCCCGTGGAACACTAATATATAGTATAAAGGAAGCCACATTGGTCCAACAAAAGTGGACTAAATTCGCTGAATATAGGGGCTACATGAGTTTGATAAAGATAGATAGGGAGACTTAGGCACAAGAAAACCTTGTTAATTGGGAACAAGGAGAGTCTAGCAGCACAATGGGTGGAGGGCGGAGTTGACATAGATTGATAAGGATTAAGTTATGCATACATGGTTGGTTGGGGTCTAGTAGTTGGAGCTATATGAGTTTAGCAGTTCTAGTGAAGAGGAATATGCCATGAGAATGCATTAGACAATGAGCTAGATTAGCCATTGTACTTTGTATCTTAAACTTGATGAATAATATCAATTTTTGGATCAATTGGTTGTAAAATTATCAAATCATTTGTATAGATTTCAGTTTCTTTTATTGATATTGTTTACATGTATGATAAATTGCAATAATTTTTACTATTTTTTGTAATTAATTTTTCAAATATTAGTTTTTTGTACTTAATTTGTGAAATGCATTTATATATCTGAAAAGCTGCACAAAAACCCATGCCACTCGAGATGTAATAGCGAAGAAAAAATCATCTGATATTCTTTTATTTGCAGATAAGTGGTAAATTTGATATACTGGATGCTTTTCGAGTAAAATTTGTTTTTTGCATCTGTTATTTCTATGGTTGCTTCTATGGGTAGTTGAAAGAGGTTAAATAATGCAAGTTTTTATTTCTCAGGTATGGAGGCATATTTTGGGTTCAGATCAGTCTGAAGATTCTTGCCTGTATCATGAAAAGGACGATGAGTTCTCTTTAGACCTTAATGCATCAGAAAGCAAGCAGTACCTTTTTGTTCTGTCAGGAAGTAAAACTACACAGTTTGTATTATTTCTAAATGTTTCAGATGTACAGAAGGAACTAAAGTACCTAACACAGCGTGTTGAGGGAGTTGATATAGATGCAACTCATCGAGGAAATCATTTTTTTCTTAGAAGGAGAAGTGATGAGATTTTCAACTCTGAGTTACTTGTTTGCCCCGTAGATGATGTAACTGCTACAACAGTGCTCATCCCTCACAGGCCAAGGTAATGTAAAGTTCATTTCTACCAGTTTATGTTTTCAGTTAGATTTTTTATTTCTTAGTTCTCTGGCCAAGAGTGCTTGATTAGATATGCTTGAAGCTTATTTATTCCTGAACTTCTCATTATTGCAATAAATTGACAATTTTGTTTTGTCAGAAATTCCTGAATGTCAGCTTTCAAAGAGTGGCTGACCTTGTTAAAACACGTGTCTATATTGTTTACTTCTTGTAAATGCATTTAGCCTGGATCTGTCATGCAACTGTCTCTAGGTGTCTGAGATTCTGTCTTTCAATGTCTATAGAGGCAGTCATGAACAAATAGATGTTTATCATTGATAGATATTTTGCCTAGAAGTATGCTCAAAGAAGATTTACTTGCCATGTCAAGGTTTATTCTTTTTGCTTTTATGTCACACAGTTTTTGATATTAAACCTTGTTGAACGTAAACATATTTCTGTCCTTTTGAGAGTTGAAAGGGGAATTACAATCATGCATAGGATGAGATATGTGTAATTCTCTTAAAAAGCACTTATTGAATGAGGAAATACTTTAGACTTAAATTAAATAATGAGATTGCTGAGATTAATTTATGTGGGTTTTGGAGAGCTAAATAATTTGCAGGAAGATTTTCTTTGAAAACTTTAATTCTTGCTGGCTCACGGCATTGCTGGCTCACGGCATTTAAATTCATTGAGTGTGAAATTTTTGTTCCAAACTAATAATTTTTTTATGGATATCAATACATTATTAAAAAATTTGTCTTGTGGGTTTTCTAGTATTAAAATTATGGATATCATTACAATATTGATCTCTGTACCAATCAAAAAATGTTTTGATGTTTAAGCTATTAAAGGAGAGGTGGCACTATGGTGCTTGAGTAAGCTTACTTATTTGGTTATGCTGCTTGGATCACATCTCAAAAGGTATTTCAAGATAGTTTAGCTCTAGAATTACATCATAATAGTAGTTTTATATAAATAGAGTTAAAAAAATGATTGAAACTTATGCTATTTAAGCTGGAAAATTTCTGTATCTCAGAATCATTTTCTATATCTCTGTTATTGGGTTCTGGAAGAACCCTGGCTTAATCTAGACTGGGTGCTGATCTGGTCAAGGTTCACCCGTGGTCCAACATCTGGCCTGTGCATTCGGCTCAATAGGCCTAGGGCAGGACCCAGGGTGAACCTGCCAGGAACAAAAAATATTATTTAAATTTTTTAATGAAAAAGAAAAATAAATAAAAAACCCCGACAAACAGGTTTTGCTTAGTCTCAATCAAGTCTCAGGGACATGAGGCTGCTACATATGACTTACATATTGTAGCTAGTAGAAGTGGCATTGGTGCTGGTTGTGGTTCCAAAGAACCAGTTGATTATGTTGATCCTCTTGCTGAAGAGCAATACAGTGATTTTTATTGATTTTCCATGTGTAGTTGCACTAATATAAACCCTTATGATTCATCTTTTACAATTTGACAGTTGACATTGAAATATCAATTATTAGCTGTGTTCTGTAATTAATTTCATACATTTTGCATAAATAATGTATGTTTTTATATATATTTTAACTTTTTAAATTTTTTGTTAGGTGAATTGTGGGTAAAGGCCCACCCATTTAAACAAACTCTAAATTATGAACAATATTGTCCTTCAGCCCATAAATAGGGGAACAAAGACTCCCAAAACAGTGAGGGAAAACTATCATTTAGATATCTTGCCTGTAGATCTGAGCATGTCAACAGTTATTTGTTTTGATTTTCCAGATTTCTTGTTGGAAACCAGAGTCCATTCCAGCCCTTCAGTGAGATTTGGAGTGCGCTGAACAGATGGCATTTGTGTCTCACCAGTGTTGATGATATTGCAGCCACAGGATTCTACTTCCAGGCGCGATTTACAAGAAGACAATAAAATTGAATGTAGCCTTATGGCTATTCAATTTTTATATGTGATTTGAATTATGAAAAGGCACCATACATTAAAGAAATAAAATAAATATTAAATAGTGTTAATATTTATTTAAGTCGTTTTTTTGAAAAACGCGATTTCTCATAGAGGCTGACTTTTTGATATTAAGAGACATGTCTTTTATGCTGGGCCAACCTCCTTCATGAAGAGTCATGATCCTTCCCTCCCTTGTGTATTTATACAAGAAGATGATCATTCATTCCATAATCAAGTTATTCATCAAGTTTGCATTTTCTGTAGTAAGAGATTTTGATGCAAGCAGCAGATCATAATTCTGTAGCAGCAAGTCGAGTTCAAGGAGGAAGATATTCGTTTGTATCTTGCATCTAAGAGAGGTGCTATTATTCACTGTATCAAATCGGCATTGTATTGTGCCTAAGTTATAAGCAGATTTCTACTCTTATTCAATCAATATATAAGAGATATATTGGCTAGGTTTTTCTCCCTCAGGTTGGAGGGTTTTCCCAAGGTATTTTGCTGTGTTATTGTGTCAATTTTGAGTTAATTTTCTGTGCACTATATCTGATCATAAAACTAACATGGTATCAAAGTGGGTTTGAAGAAGATCTTGATCAGAATTTTTGTATTACAGCAATACCCCTTATTCTCTTTCTCATCATTGATTCTTCTATCTCTTCGTCAAGATGGTGAACGCTCTTAAGATTGAGGATAGGCTTGAGGGAGCATCTTATTTCACTTCATGGAGATTTAGAATTATGCTCACCTTGGAGGAAAGTGAGTTGGCAGAGTTTGTGGAGAGCACAACTCTCAAGCCTATGGATGAGGAACAAAAGGTTCAAAGGAAGAAGAAAGATATTAAGGTGAAGAAGATGTTGGTTGATTCCGTAAAGGATCACATTGTTCCTATTGTCTCCAAGTTAAAGACAACAAGAGAGATGTTCAGAACCTTGGAGGAGATGTATGGAATCAATAACACAAGCCGAGCACTTGCACTGAAGCAACAACTCCATCATGTGAAGATGGCGAAAGGAGAATCGGTTATTGCTTATTTCATGAAGATAACTGAGTTGAGAGATCAACTCTCTTCTATTGGGCATTTTGTTGATAGCAAGGACTTGACCATGTTGGCTCTTAATAATCTTCCTTCATCTTGGGAATCTTACATTCAAGGAATCAGTGCAAGATCGAAGCTTCCCAAGTGTGATCGTTTGAGGGCAGATTGCATCGAAGAAGAGTTTAGGTTGGCTGCGAGAGGTATTGGTCAAAGCTCAACTAATGAAGACATTCATGTTCTTCCCACGCAATCCTTTAAGAAGAAAGGGAAAGGTGGAAAGAAAGGATATTTCAAGAGGAATAGGGAAAGAAGTTGATAGTGCTCTTGCCTTCAAGAAGAAGAGGGACCTATCCAAAGTCCAATGTTTTTGATGTGACAAGTACGGTCACTTTGCAAAGGAATGTCCTACCAGGCCTCCATTGCAGATGTTAACAAAGCCTCTATGCAAAAGGATTCAAGTGAATACTTATTCTATTCAGCCTTGTCAAGCAATGTAACTACCGACACCAACACTTGGCTGATTGATAGTGGTACCTCTCGCCACATCACTGGATTTAGGGAGCATCTATCCGATTTGGTGGAGATGAACTCCAGTGAACAAGTCATTATTGGAGATGATGCTAGTTACTTTATGAAAGAAGTTGGGAACTCCTCTCTTCACTTGGATTCTGACATTTCCTTGTAGTTAAATGATGTGCTATTTGTTCCAGGCATCAAGAGAAACCTTGTTTCCATTTCAGCCTTGGAAGACAAGGGGTACCAAGTTGCATTTTTAGAAGGCAAAGTTCTTATATGGGCTAAGAACTCAAACATCAAGTCTGCTCAGGTGATTGGAGTTAGACATGAGTGTCTCTATAGGCTATGCAGTCGTCCTCTTTAGGCTCTAGTGCATGATTCTTCTAGTATGTGTGATCTTTGGCATCAAAGATTGGCTCACCTTCACTTTCGAGCTCTATCTATCATGGAGAAGATGGTCACCGACCTTCCAAGATTTAACCAGGAGCATGAAGGTACTTGCAAAGGTTGCGCTTTGGGTAAGAATACAAAAGGTTCATTTCATAGTAGTGAAAGTAGATCCAAATGTATTCTAGATCTTATTCATTCTGATTTATGTGGTCCAATGTCTGTTGCTTCTTCGAGTGGTTTCTTGTATTACATTATTTTTATTGATGACTACTCTAGAAAGACTTGGATTTATTTCTTGAAATCTAAAGAATTTGAGGAGGTTTTAGAGAGATTCAAAGAATTCAAAGCTCAGGTGGAGAATTTGTTCGGGCAAAGGATCAAAGTCTTGAGATCCGACAACGGAGGAGAATACACTTCCTCCAGCTTCCGTAACTTTTGCATTGAAGCTGGGATTAAGAGGGAGTTCAGTGTTCCTTATAATCCTCAACAAAATGGAGTTGCTAAAAGGAAGAACAAATCTATTGTGGAAGCAGTCAAAGCAATGATTCATAATCAAGATTTGCAAACCTCCTTTTGGGCTGAAGCATCCAGGACAGCTATTTATGTTCAGAATAGAAGTCCTCACATGATCTTGGAGAATATAACTCCAGAAGAAGCATTCACAAGGTTAAAGCTTGAAGTAAGTCATTTGACGATCTTTGGATGTCCAGTGTATGTTCATGTACCAAAGGAAAAGAGGATAAAGTTGGAACCTTTTGGCAAGAAGGGAATATTGGTAGGTTACAGTGAGACATCAAAAGCCTACAAAATCTATATTCCGGGTCAAAAGTGAATTGAGATCTGTTGATGTTTGCAACGTCAGGCCTCTTACTTCCAGCCTCAAGCTTGTTAAGCAATAATTAAATATAGCTTTCAGCTATTTAATTATTGGAGACGCCCTTTGTGAAGAAGCGCTTCACATAATTATCATATTATATTTTGTTTAAATGGACGACTTCTTGAAGAATCAGATCTCTTTTTTGGTGGCTGACCTTGTGTCTTGAAAGGTCACGATTGTTGAAGACATCCTCCTTGACTTGTATATATACAAGGTGCGATTTAGTTGATCATAATCGAATCATTTTCATGAAGTCAAGTGCGAATATCTACAGGAGAGTTCACTATTGCAGATTGAGATTATTCTTCAAGGAGATCAAATTTGTTATTCAAGGAGTTCGTTTGTTTGCACCAAGAGTGGTGCTAATAATTTCAGCCTTGTGCTAGCTTATTGTAAAAGTAGATTGCTTTCATGCATTCAATATATAAGAGATATATTTGCTGGGTTTTTCTCCCTCGAGTTAGGAGGGTTTTCCCAGGGTATCTTGTGTTGTTCATTGTCTCATGTGTTGCATCTTCTGATTGCTTTCATGTTTGATCATTAAAATCAACATGGTATGAGAGCAGGTCTAAGAAAAGATTTGATCAGGTATTGTTAAGCAGTCTGAAGCTGAAGGAGTTATGGTTTGAGCAAGCTTGGTATGGTCTCTCTATCTTCTTGATCAATAAATGATGATCGTCTATTCCCCTGAAGCTTGTCAGTAATCTTGGTTTGATTAATCACTGCGTACTAGTGAAGAGCGACTCCTGGCTGAGTGATCTATCTCCTTGCGGCCCGCGTGACTCTCTGTGATATTTCAAAGGGACAATCATAAAGTTTATTGTACACGGGCTTTGGCCTTCCAGAGCATATCACGGGAACCACTAGATGCGTCTTCTTAATCACCTGGAACATATTGAGCGAAGCATCGAAGATGTAAGGATATCGAAGAATTTAAGGAGCCATGAACTCAAGCAAGAGATCTGACATCAGCGTGAATAGTCAAAAGCATCACACAAATTCACGAAATAGGTTATCGGTGGAGAATCATCTATCAAGAGATTATTTGAGCTCTAAGAGTCGCAAATGAAGGAGTGTCGTTGCCATATGATTTTTGCCTGTAGTCGGGTTATCGGATATATATTCAAAATCACGAGAAGTTGACTTTGCTTCTGTCAATTGCGATTAGAGGGCTCTTGAGGAGGTTGCTTCAGGAGTAATTCGGCCGAGCTCACGACTCTGGCCTCATGCGCAGGTGTGCTCCAATTCCAACAGATAGGAGTCTCCAGCGGAAATCAGAGGATCACTAACAACTCAGGAACTCTTCACGGTAGCCTGGGCATCAATATTCACAGACAGGAAATTTACTCTTCTCCTCCTTGCATCGAGCATAATCCCCAGGTCGCTCGATAGACTTGAAATGAGTTTGTCTTCTTTGGTTGACTCATTGTTTATCAAATGAAGCTCTAGAATTCTCTCTGATCCAATTGCCTCCTGGGTCCATCGATCTGTGGTATTCAATGTCTAGATCGCCTTCTACTTGGAGGTTGGCTGTTAGTCTTATAGATTCCTTGTATCGGTGTGCTTTAGTCATTGTCTGGATCTGTATTTTTGAAGTTGCAGAAGTTGTTATCCAAGATCTCTTGTTTAGTGCTAATCCAGTCAGGTATTATCATTGAAATATTTAAATTAGTATTTCTTGTGAATAAAATTCAGGCTTCTCACACAATACAATGATGGCATACCATCAACCTGAGGGAAGTTAAAGAGTTTGAATGAGAAGCTGTTTCAGACCCTTGTTGCCAAAAGATTAGCTGAACATCTTAACAGAGAAGTCGCCATCATTACTTAGAGCAAAATTATAGACACATATGTATGGTGAGGGCTGTGCAAAGGATGTCTAAGTTCGTAAAGACCTTCTTTTGATCGAAGTCAAGAGTTTGCACTGAGAGCAGCAATGATCGACGCCACTATAAAGGGCAGAGAGAACAAATATTGTGATCGTTGATATCGATCCCTTAGTTTTTGTGTACAAGATTTTGACTTCATTAAGATAAGTATTGCATGGTTGAATAATGTTCATGAATTGCTATATAGTTATTAATTCATGCTATAACATTGAGAGAGTAAATCATGTATACTTCTACCAGTGGTATTTCTCTTCGAAATAGTTGAGTTATATGAACTATTAGTAATCTCTTCTTAATGTGCATTAGGATGAACCAAGAGATTGCTTTCAAGAGAAAAGAGAATGGAGACACTGCTTGCAGCCATGAGACTGAGTGAATGGCTAAAGACATCTCTTCGAAGAGGAAGAATTAACCTTCAGAGGGAGTTCTATGACTCACTGAAAATAAGTAAGGATTGCAGTGTTGCAAGGCCAGATGCTAAATTCTTGAAGTACCTCTTCAGTAGTTGAGATCAAAATTGCTCAAGTCAAGACAACCTGGATTTAACATTGGTAGCTTCTCAAACCTATTCAAAATAGAGTGATCTGGGTTGAGGTCGAAGAGGACAGCCTTGAATCTCTACAAAGGTGTGCACTGGAAACCATCTCTCGAAGGCAAGCATTGCAAACAATCTTGGACAATGAGGTCAGAAGGTTAATGCAAGTACTTGAAGATTTAGAGGGAGCCTACTGAACCTTAAGAAGATGGAGGCTGCAGCTAGTTCAAATCTGGTAGATCCTACTATGTACATTGCAGCTTGTGTGGTAGCTCGAGAAGTAGTGTGGCTTCGAAAGCTCCTTGCAGGATTGTTTGGGCAATCGTTAGAGCCGACTGTCGTTCATTGAGATAATCAAAGCTGTGTGAAGCTTTTATGTCATCCAGTGTTTCATGACATAACTAAACATGTTGAGATCAAATACCACTATATCAGAGATATGGTATTCAGGAAAGCGACACAGTTGAGTTATATCAAAACTGATGAGCAAATGGTAGACATTCTCACCAAGCATCTCTTCAGGATAAAGTTTTGTGTACCTTTGAGACAAGCTTGGTATGGTGGAGAATCAAGCCCTAGCTGAGGAGGAGTCTTAGTATCAGTGATTCTCTTTAATGAGTTCTCTGTGAGAGAAGTTCGAGGTGAAATTCCTTGATTCCACCCTTTGGGAGAGCCATGGTGGATGTCATGTGTGTGACTCCATGACAACATCATGTGAGAGAGTCCGTGATGATTTTCTTGTACTTGTGTTTCACCCTCTGGGAGAGCCATGGTGAACGTCACGGTGAGGTGACAATATCACATTGAGTGATGAGCACTTGTACATACCATCCATGGGTGTAGCCATGATGGTTGATATCACGATGAGGTGATATTTGATATCATGATGAGGTGATATCTTCCCTTTCCACACATGGGTGTAGCCTTTGTGGTTGATATCACGATGAGGTGATATCTTATATGCTTTCACGATGAGGTGATAAGCTCCTTTACACATGGGTGTACCCATGTTATTCATCATCACGATGAAGTGATATATCTTTTGCAGCTGGAAGTATTCCTCCCTAGCTGAGAGGGAGTGTTGATGTTTGTAGCGTCGGGCCTCTTATTTCCAGCCTCAAGCGTGTTAAGCAATAATTAAATATAGCTTTCAACTATTTAATTATTGGAGACGCCCTTTGTGAAGAAATGCTTCACATAATTATCATATTATATTTTGTTTAAATGGCCGACTTCTTGAAGAATCAAATCTCTTCTTTGGTGGCCGACCTTGTGCCTTGAAAGGTCGCGATTGTTGAAGACATCCTCCTTGACTAGTATATATACAAGGTGCGATTTAGTTGATCATAATCAGACCATTTTCATGAAGTCAAGTGCGAATATCTACATGAGAGTTCACTATTGCAATTGAGATTATTCTTCAAGGAGATTGAATTTGTCATTCAAGGAGTTCGTTTGTTTGCACCAAGAGTGGTGCTAATAATTTCAGCCTTGTGTTGGTTTATTGTAAAAGCAGATTGCTTTCATCCATTCAATATATAAGATATATATTTGTTGGGTTTTTCTCCCTCGAGTAAGGAGGATTTTCCCAGGGTATCTTGTGTTGTTCATTGTCTCATGTGTTGCATTTTCTGATTGCTTTCATGTCTGATCATTAAAATCAACAAGATCAGTAGAGATGTCACATTTGAAGAGGATATTGCTTTCAGAAGATCCAAGGGCACTCATATGGAGATCAATGATGAAGAGCCTCCTTAGGATATGGAAGTTGACCATGTTTTTGAGAATCAGAGGGAGGCTCCAGAACCTAAAGAAGATGTTGATCCAGTTGAGCCTTTGGAACCTACTGATGGGCCTACAGATATTGTGATTGGAAGGAAAATACCTCTTTGGGCCAGGAAAACAATGCAAGAGGTAGAAAGTTTTGCAGTCCCAAGAGGAACTTTCAGAGAAAGCAAGAGACCTCATAAGTTCTCAAATTATGTAGCCTTGATGAGTCAGATTATTGAATCCGAGCCTTCTAGTGTTGAGGAAGCATCTAGTCTATAGGTTTGGAAAGATGCTATGTTTGAAGAGTATCAATCCATTCTCAAGAATGATGTTTGGGACATCGTTCCTAGAACCGAAGGCAAATCTGTGGTATCTTCTAAATGGCTCTTCAAGATCAAGCATGCGGTTGATGGGAGCATTGAGAAGCACAAGGAAAGATTCGTGGCTAGAGGGTTTTCACAAAAAGAGGGAGTTGACTATGAAGAAACATTTGCTGCAGTTGCTCGCTATACTTCTGTCATGACCATCATTGCCATTGCTGCATCTAGAGGATGGAAGATTCACCAGATGGATGTGAAGACAGCCTTTCTGAATTTTGTAATTGAGGAAGAAGTTTATATTGAACCTGATGGATTCAAGGTGCATGGGAAGGAGTCTCATGTTTGCAGGCTGAAGAAGGCCTTGTATGGTATTAAGCAGGCTCTTTGTGCTTGGTACAAAAGGATCGATCGTTACCTATTAAGTTTGGGCTTCTCAAAGAATGATGTCAATTCTAACCTGTATTTCAAGGTAATCAATGGTGAAGCATTGATTTTGGTGTTGTATGTTGATGATCTGATTATTACTGGAGAAGAACACCTCATCATCAAATCTAAGGAGTTAGCTTCTAAATTTGAAATGAAGAATCTTGGTCTCATGCACTACTTCCTTGGGTTAGAAGTTTGGCAGAAGCCAAATGAGATGATTCTAAGTCAAGGGAAGTACACGATTGATATTTTGAAGAGGTTTGGTATGATGGATTGCAAATCCATGACTACACCTATGGAGACCAACTTGCATAAGTTGAAAGAGGCTGCAACTAGTTCAGATCCTGTGGATCCCACGATGTACAGGCAGTTGATTGGTTTATTGATGTATCTAGTCAACACTAGACCAAATATCTGCTATTTAGTGAGTGCACTCAGTTAGTTCATGTGTGAACCAAGGCATATAAATCTTGTTGCAACAAAACATATCCTGAGATACTTGCGTGGCACAATTGGATATGGGTTGAGATATTCTTCAGGTATGGATTTGAAGCTGCATGGTTATACTAATTTTGATTGGGCAGGGAGTGTTACTGATCAAAAGAGTACCTCTGGGTGTTGCTTCAGTTTGGGGTCTGCGATGATATCTTGGTGTAGCAGGAAGTAGTCTTCTGTGGCAGTGTGGCTTCGAAAGCTCCTTGCAGGATTGTTTGGACAATCAATGGAGCCTACTATCATTCATTGTGATAACTAGAGCTGTGTGAAGCTTTCTGTCAACCTTGTGTTCCATGACAGAACTAAGCATGTGGAAATCAAATACCACTATATCAGAGATATGGTATTGAGGAAAGCAATTCAATTAAGGTATATCTACGCTGATGAGCAGACGACATACATTCTCACCAAGCCTCTCTCTAGGATAAAGCTTGTGTACTTTCGAGATAAACTTGGTATGGTGGAGAATCAAGCCCTAGCTGAGAAGGAGTCTCAGTTTCAGTGATCCTTTTTAATGCATTTCTCTATTGAGAGAGATTTGAGGTGCAAGCCCTTGATAATACATTTCTCTTTGAGATTTGAGGTGAAAGCCCTTGTTTCCACCCTCTGGGAGAGCCATGGTGGATGTCATGTGTGTGACTCCATGACAACATCACGTGAGGGAGTCCGTGATAATTCACTTGTACTTGTGTTACACCCTCTGGGAGAGCCATGGTGAAATGTCACGATGAGATGACAACATCACGTTGAGTGATGAGCAATTGTGCATACCATACATGGGTGTAACCATGATGGTTGATATCACGATGAGGTGATATGCTTTCACGATGAGGTGATAAGCTTCTTTCTCACATGGGTGTAGCCATGTTGATCGACATCACGATGAGGTGATATGTCTTGTAGAGTTGGAAGTATTCCTCCCTAGCTGAGAGGGAGTGTTGATGATATTGCAGCCACGGGATTCTACTTCCAGGCACGATTTACAAGAAGACAATAAAATTGAATGTAGCCTTATGGCTATTCAATTTTTTATATGTGATTTGAATTATGAAAAGGCACCATACATTAAAGAAATAAAATACATATTAAATAGTGTTATATTTATTTAAGTCATTTTTTGGAAAAACACAATTTCTCATAGAGGCCGACTTTTTGATATTAAGAGACACGTCCTTTATGCTGGGTCAACCTCCTTCATGAAGAGTCATGATCCTTCCCTTATACAAGAAGATGATCATAAAAATCAAGTTATTCATCAAGTTCGCATTTTCTGTAGTAAGAGATTTTGATGCAAGCAGCAGATCATAATTCTGTAGCAGCAAGTCAAGTTCAAGGAGGAAGATATTCGTTTGTATCTTGCATCTAAGAGAGGTGCTATTATTCACTGTATCAAATCGGCATTGTATTGTGCCTAAGTTGTAAGCAGATTTCTGCTCTTATTCAATCAATATATAAGAGATATATTGGCTGGGTTTTTCTCCCTCAGGTTGGAGGGTTTTTCCAGGGTATTTTTCTGTGTTATTGTGTCAATTTTGAGTTAATTATCTGTGCACTATATCTGATCATAAAACTAACAACCAGGACTGCAGTCAATTTTCGAAGAATGATGATGTTTAGTCCGGGCGGCAGGGGACAAAATCTCATCTTCTGACCTAGGAGTCTCAGCAATGTTCCTGATTCTAGATTGAATGTGAAAATTAGAAGATTTATTCACAAGACTTGCTGTGCTGAGTGTATTCATCAGTAGATTCTCATTTGTCTTGGCCAAGGACAAAGAAAGGGGAGAAGCTACAAGAGAAGATGGAAAAATCCATGGCTTTTTATGCTGGCTTTGAAGGGTTGTGGCTGAGGAAAGGCTTCTTTCCACTGTGAAGCATGATTGGCTGATTTGGGTTTGAGAATAGGGCAATTTACTGCCACATGTTTGTATTGTTGCAACTTCAGCACCAAAAAGAAAGGCCCTCATTATTTAGGGGCTGCTTCCATGTGTGGTCTGCTACCTTCAACACAACGTAGTTGGAAGGTCTTTAGAAATATCAATTTCCATAAGAATGCAGTCATAGATAGTGATGAAAGCAATGGGTGCCAGTTCTGTTGACGGGAATCTCCCCAAAGAGTTTCCAATAGCTTCAAAACATGAATCTATCCAAAACTGGAGAGGAAAGGTTGCAGGACTCCAGCAGCAATCTCATAACTATGAAATGTTGAGGAAAGGCTTCTTTCAACCATGAATCATGATTGGCTGATTTGAGTTTGAGAATAGGGCAATTCACATCATTGCAACTTTGGCAGCAAAAAGGAAATCCCTCATTATTTAGGAGCTGTTTCCATGTTTTGTCAGCTACCTTCAACACAATGTTAGTTGGAAGGTCTTTCAAAATATCAATTTCCACAAGAATGCAGACATATAGATGGTGTGAATGAAGGTAGTGGGGGCCAAGTTTGTTGATGGGAATCTCCCTAAGCAATTTCCAATAGTTTCACTACATGAATTGATCCAAAATTGGAGAGGAAGGTTAGGAAGCCTAATTGAATGAGAGCATTGATATGCACAAACTGCATTCAATGAGAGTTGGTTGCAAACTCTTTCACTACCACTGCAATACCTTAGGCACAAACAAATTTTGCAATGAAAGGCAAAGTTAGAAGAATTTCTATAGAGTTTTGCAAAAAATATATAAACCATGACTTTCTTAGAAAATAATGTGATGTTCCAGACAAAGAATCAAAATACGTATATATAAATGTGTAAAGGATGAAGTTGCAAATGTTGAATGAAGAGAACCTTTTAAAGGTCAGGGCTGTACTTGGTCTAATAACCAAGGCAGTGGCCTGGAAGGGGAGGTGTCTGGAAATTTTGGTCATTTTAATTTTTAGAATAAATAGATGGTAGGAAGGGTAGTGGCATTTGGATAACCAAAACTCTGGATTTGGGTGAGTATATAAATCCCACAAACTAAAAATATATATGTGCATTTTGTTTGTAATTGTTGCATCTATATATGGCTATAATAGATAACTTACATCAAGATTTTGAAACCTGAAATTTGCACATGTTACTGTTTCAGCATTCTATGCTTTTTTTAAATGTTAATTTTTTCTATATGAATTTGACAAGTTTTTTTAACCAAAGAGATTGTGAATTTCACTCAACTATAACAAGGTAATGATAAAATATCATCCTATGGGGCTAAAATATGTACTTGGTCTAATAACCAAGGCAGTGGCCTGGAAGGGGAGGTGTCTGGAAATTTTGGTCATTTTTATTTTTAGAATAAATAGATGGTAGGAAGGGTAGTGGCATTTGGATAACCAAAACTCTGGATTTGGGTGAGTATATAAATCCCACAAACTAAAAATATATATGTGCATTTTGTTTGTAATTGTTGCATTTATATATGGCTATAATAGATAACTTACATCAAGATTTTGAAACCTGAAATTTGCACATGTTACTGTTTCAGCTTTCTATGCTTTTTTTAAATGTTAATTTTTTTATATGAATTTTACAAGTGTTTTTAACCAAAGAGATTGTGAATTTCACTCAACTATAACAAGGTAATGATAAAATATCATCCTATGGGGTTAAAATATTTACTTGGTCTAATAACCAAGGCAGTGGCCTGGAAGGGGAGGTGTCTGGAAATTTTGTCATTTTAATTTTTAGAATAAATAGATGGTAGGAAGGGTAGTGGCATTTAGATAACCAAAACTCTGGATTTGGGTGAGTATATAAATCCCACAAACTAAAAATATATATGTGCATTTTGTTTGTAATTGTTGCATCTATATATGGCTATAATAGATAACTTACATCAAGATTTTGAAACCTGAAATTTGCACATGTTACTGTTTCAGCATTCTATGCTTTTTTTAAATGTTAATAGTTTTTATATGAATTTTACAAGTTTTTTTAACCAAAGAGATTGTGAATTTCACTCAACTATAACAAGGTAATGATAAAATATCATCCTATGGGGCTAAAATATGTACTTGGTCTAATAACCAAGGCAGTGGCCTGGAAGGGGAGGTGTCTGGAAATTTTGGTCATTTTTATTTTTAGAATAAATAGATGGTAGGAAGGGTAGTGGCATTTGGATAACCAAAACTCTGGATTTGGGTGAGTATATAAATCCCACAAACTAAAAATATATATGTGCATTTTGTTTGTAATTGTTGCATTTATATATGGCTATAATAGATAACTTACATCAAGATTTTGAAACCTGAAATTTGCACATGTTACTGTTTCAGCATTATATGCTTTTTTTAAATGTTAATTTTTTTTATATGAATTTTACAAGTTTTTTTAACCAAAGAGATTGTGAATTTCACTCAACTATAACAAGGTAATGATAAAATATCATCCTATGGGGCTAAAATCAGATCATAGCTCAGTTTGTACAAGGTTGTCTTGGTTGAAAAATAATAAGCATATGGTACAAGAGCAGCCCAAAAACCAACCCTTGGCAAAGGGAAAAATTCTTATAACTCAAGAAAACTGCTCTATCTTCATGCAAGCTTTAAAGAAAAATTTGCAAAAGAAGGAACAGAGAATACAGGGTTTCCAAAACTATGAGTTAACAAGCATAATCCAAGAGTTCTTGAAAGATGTAGAAGGGCAAAAAAAATAAGAAGAAGAATATAAGTTGTTTTTGGCAAATTCTTGGTTTGATGAGGAGTGCAAGGCAGCAAGGAAAACTCTCAAAGAGCTAGGTAAAGAAGAGGTGAACAAAAAATTGTACAAGAAAATTGTAAAAGCAAAAAAAAAAGAGAGCACATGAATACAAGGAGAGGAATTAAATTATTAATATATCTATGGAAGAATAATCTAAAGTTTTTGTGGAGGGAACTTCAGCAAAGAAAACAACACATGGACAATAACATCACAATTACTCAATGGCTTGCATGAGCTTGAATCACAAGTAGAGGCACCTCCCATAATCAAGACGGCAGCAAAACTATTTATTTTCCAAGAGGTCAAGGAAGGTATTAAGAAGCTGAGTTCAGGGAAGTCTTGTGACATGGTTGAGTTTCAGGCAAAATACTTGAAATGTGGAATGAACATCTTCACTTGTCATATCAAGAAATTTTTTAATGGTATCATTTGGCATGGGTTTCTAAGTGATCAGACAAACAACCTATTGATGCCTCTTTTCAAGAGCAGTGATGTAAACAATCCCTTCAGTTATCGGATCATCATGATCAATCCATTGTTGGCAAAGTTATTTGGAATCATGGTAGAGCATGTGATCATCAAGTGGGAAGAAGAAAAAGATAAGAGAGCAAAAGGGCAAGCAGGTTTTAGACCAGAAACCCAGCTATAGATCTTGACATCACTTTGAGGCATACCATTGAAAAAGTGTGGAATGGTAAAGAGGAAGTGTATTGCTATTTTGTTGACTTCAAGAAAGATTTCAACATGGTTCCCAAGAGCACTATAGAGGGGCTGTCCATAGGCTGTATGAGGAAGGTTGGGTAAAAATCAGAACTTAGTTGGGTCTTTCAGAAAGTTTGAGTGACATAGGTGTCAAACAAAGCTGTCCTCTCTCTCCCACCCTTTATGGCTTATATGTTGACAGACTAGGAGAATGGCTAAATTTACAAGGGGGGATGATGTTATTCTGGGAGAGTATGTCGTAAGGCTTCTCTTGTACACCAACAATCTCATCTTGATTGCTAGATGAAGATCTATTCAAGTGCCAAAAGAGCACTTATATGCCTTAGACTTTAGAGCACTCATGTAAGGAAGTAGGTATGCAAATGAACACCAGCAAGACTAAGATCATGATCTTCTCCAATAAGAAGAAAATAAATATATTTTTACTTTGAAGGGAATGTTCTAGAGGAAGTAACAAAATACAAGTATCTTGGAATTGACTTTAGCAACAAGCTCAATTGGGATACATGTAGAAGGCAAAGAACTTTGGGAGGATGGAGAGCATCTTATGCATTGCAAAATAGAAGTAGGGAGGTGGACTTATGGGACTGAAAAACCATGCAGATCCTTTTTGGGCTTTTAGTCATTCTAGAGGTGCTTTACAAATGTGAATTATGGGCTAGCAGCACTTTAGAGGTAAAATGTAAGCAAATAGAGAGGATTAAAATATGCATTATCACAAGAAAAGTCAAACTCAAAGCCCATGAGATTCTCCTAGCTGAAACAAAAACCTTCCCTATTGAGGCCTTTGCCATGGTGTGCCTCCTAAGTTAGTTTAAAAAATTGAGCAAATGGAGGCACATAGATGGACTAAGGTTTTCATCAAAGAAGTCTTGAACAAGAGAAATAAGTCTTGGATGAAACAAAACTTCAAGTGGATGAACAAATGGGACATCCCTCTAAATGTGTGTCCAAATAATAACAAGGAAATAAAGGCTTTTGTTATGGATAAGTTTTGCAAGGCTATCTGGGAAAGCCATTATGGAGAAAGAGGAAATATTATGTTGTTGTGTATAATCACAGTTACGACCATCAACAAAAGGCATGCATAGGGGCTAACATCCCTTGGAGGGGAAAAATTCTTATAGCCCAATTGAGAAGTAGCTCACATTATCTTTGATGTGAAATGTGTAGATGGAAGAGGCCTAAAGAAGAATGGGAGGAAAGAGTTCGTATCTTTTGCACAGCTGGGGCAGTTGAATCAGAAAAGCACTTTATTCTAGAATGTGAAGCCTACGGGGACATTTGGGACAAATAGGAAAATACATTAATGGTTGCTTCATTACAGGATTTGTTCGAAGAGGAGAAGGTTGAGAAAACAGGGGAGTTCATCAGCAAGCTTATTAGAAGAAGGTCAACAAATCAGAAAGATAAAATGGCAGGGTCTGCTGTCCAATAGGCTATCTTTGGCCTTGTGGATATTAAAATCCTTTTATTCTATTCTATTTGATAATATGAAACCATATATAGTTGCATTTACTTCGTTTTTCTCAATGGACAATGGAAATTATTTTGGATAACTTCATTTTCTTACATGAAAAGGTGCAGTCATAAAAATAGCTTTTCTTTGTACTTTCTGTGTACATTGGGACGTTATTATGTAGCAGTAGAAATTCTAAAGAATTAATTCATTTGTATGAGGCCAAAGCACTCATAAATAATTGCTATTCCTGCAGAATAAAGTTGAAGGAGGTGCATGCATTTAAAGATCACCTTGTAGTGTATGAGCGTGATAATGGTCTAGTTAAAGTAACTGTTTATCATCTTCCACCTTTTGGGGAGGCTATCACAAGACTTTATGGTGGGCAGACTATTGAGTTTATTGAACCAATATATTTAGTCTCTTCTATGGAATCACAGTTCAATTCTCATGTACTACGATACGAGTATAGCTCATTCCGTACACCTCAATCTGTTTATGACTATGATATGAACACTGGAAAGTCAGTTTTGAAGAAGGTTAAACCGGTATGCAATTTATCTCTTGTATTTTTTTGGTGATTGATAATATTTATTGTTCAATTCTTTGATCCTTTTAATTAATTCCAAATCTGTTTCAAGGGAAGGTTAGCTTTAATTGTTTGAATTTATATTGTTTCTTCAATAGATTGTCATTTTAAAATACACACTTCCAATTTACCATATGAATTTGACTTTCAGATAAACTGTTCATACATAAATCACTCAAAATAACACTTGATAGATAAAGGAAGGAATATTGAAGTTATGCACAGACTGGTGCATGTTCCCAAATGGAAAACCATTAATGACACACGCAGGTTTGAGAATAAAGTTCTTAGCTTCTGTGTAGAAGTCCAAAAATTGTTCTGGATATAGAAAGATGCCAGTTTATTTTGCACTGTATCACCACCTTACATCCACCTTTTAAAATATAAGAACATACTAAGAGCTCATGACAATGTAAGATGTAGGTTTTTGCTAACAGTAAATGTATACTACATATTGGAATGCAAGCTAATATTGCTGTTACACTTTATGTTCCTTTATTTCTAATAAATTGATTGTTTCAATACTTCTATTTTATAGGTCTTGGGAGGATTTGACAAGGAGAAATATGAAACTGTTAGAGAATGGGCAGAAGTTTCTGATGGGACAAAAGTGCCAATTTCTATTGTATATAGAAGAGATTTAGTAAAACTAGATGGCACAGATCCTCTTCTTCTCTATGGATATGGCTCATATGAGGTATGCTTGCTTTGTAATAATGTGATATCAGAGCCACATGCATGTTAATCCCTAGAATGCATTTGTTATGCTACCTTTTTTAAAGAAAGTGATAACTCATAGTACACTGATAAAGTTCAAGTCTTCTGAATCTCCAATCCATAAACATTGAGGATATTTCACACTTTACTTCATTCAGATGAATTCTTTTTGACCTCAATATAAATTGATTAAAGAATTTGATGTTCTATTGCAGGATTATAGAAAATAGATCCTAGGATACTATGTCCAGCAATGTAAGTGTGCTTAGAATTGTAAGGAAGTTTGCAATAACAAGTAAGAGAGCATATAATTAAAGCAGTTCCAAGAGGGCTAGTCAGTGAGCTTGCATCCTGCCTAGAAATTAAAAAAGGTAACATTCTAAGGGAAAAAAAGGTGCTAAAACCCCCTAAAAAGCTAAAGTGGGTGGATTGTCATTGCACATTCAGTATTTGGTTTTAAGAATTTCATCTTTTTATAGTTTGTTTAAATTATTTTAATAGCCATCATTCATTGTCCCCAAAACTCAGGAAAACTTTTGCTATACCCAAATTCATGCTCCGGTTTCCTTGCATCTTCTTGTCTTGGAAATTCAAAGAAACACTGGAAATAAGAGACAACAATGTAACATGGAGAAACCCATTTTGGGTAAAAACTATAGAAGAGTAAGCATTTAACTCCTCAAGCCATTATCTTAGGAGTTGTTATAAATAGTTCACTACCTTTTCAAGCCCTTCATGGATGCTCTTCCAAACACCATACAACTTTTCAAATTGCTATCACACACCCTCAGTCACATCATTACTACGCTAAAACTCATAGGCTGAAGCAATAATAGCTTAACTTAATCAGTTTTGCACTAACTACTTCAATTTCTACAAAATGACCTCAGTTGGAGGTATATAAAGAAACGAGAGGGGGATGTTGGAAAGAATCCCAAAAGATATTGCAAACCAAAACCATGGATTTCAGAATGCTTCAAGTTCCGAAATGCCATGATCTTTGCCTTTTGTTTATTGTATGGGAAATTTTCTTCATAGGATGAGTTTAGCTATGGTACACAATTTTAGACAAATTTGACTATGATCAAATCCGTAACCCATGTTCATTTCTTGTCTAACTTCAATACCTATGCCAAGATGAGAGTTTGGAATCTTGAAAAGGAAAAGGGAAAAGGTGGGGTCTGTTGATTTAAGGTAGCTTCGGTCAGATATAAATGATGATTGCATTTATGCATCATCATCATTTATATGTGATCAAAATTACTTATCATATAAATAACTTCTGAAAGTAAGAGATTCTAATTTCTGAGCATGAACAAAATTGGAATTATAAATGATGGTTGAACTTCATATTATATAAACGCTAGTTGATAAATACATGCGTATGTTTTGTGTTAGCCACCGATTTGTATCGGTTGACTAAAGGAAACCTGTGCACTCAAGGGATACGTCCCATAAGCGGATGTGTCTCCACTTTGTGGAGATATGTCCTCTAATGGGGCGCGTCTCTCCTTGAAGGCGTGTCTCCTCCTACAGGTATAAAGCATGATGACAATCTTCTATTGTAGAAATTGGAATCGATAGATGTTCTGCAATTAGAAGATCTGAAACAAAACTTTAGAAATCTGACTTAGAATTAATACAAGTAAATTGAGATCTAGGATTTACGTATTCTCCCTTAGAATATAATCTGATTAGATTTGATTAAATTAAACATGGTATCAGAGCCACGTTGAGAAAATCCGAATCAAATTAAATAATCAGATTATTTAGGAAAATCGTATTTTTTAAAGAAATCAAGTTCACATCACATTCTTCATAATGTCAAGTGTGATCAGGTTTGAAGACCGTTTTGAAGGTGCAAACAACTTCACATCATGGAAATTCAGAATCATGATGATTCTAAAAGAAAATAAGTTAGACTCCTTTGTGAAAGAAAACAAGAGAGAACCAGAGGATGATCTTGAAAAAACTCAATGGATTGAGAACAATGAGAAAGCCATGAAAATCTTAGTAGATGCAGTAAGGGACCATATAGTACCTATTTTGTCAAAACATGAGACTGCGTATCTAATGTTCAAATCCCTTGAGAGCACCTTTGAAATAAACAACACCAGTAGGATCCTTGCATTAAAAAGACAACTCAACAATGTTCAAATAAACAAAGGAGAAACTATTAATGCATACTTCATGAGAATCACTGAACTAAGGAATCAACTATCAACAATTGGATACCAAATTGATAGCAAGGATTTAACGTTGATAGCTCTAGGAGGCCTACCAAACTCATGGGAGTCATTTGTTCAAGGAATAAGCGTGAGATCTAAACTCCCTAAATTTGATAAACAAAAGAAAACAAACAGAAACCCGTAGATGAGGATATTCATGTGCTTAACACAACATCTAATAAAAGGGGTAAGAAGAGTTCTTACGGGAAAGGATCATTCAAGAGAAAGAGAAATTCCTATGGAAAAAGATCATTCAAGAAGAGGAAAGACATTTCTCAAATACAATGTTTTAGATGTGATCAATATGGGCACTATGCAATGAAGTGCCTTGATAGATCAAAACAACAAGCATCCTTTGCTAAAGTAGGAAAATCAAATTCAGACCATGACTCTGAGAAATTTGTATTCTATTTAGCCTTATTGAGTCAAGTATCTAACAATATCAACAATTGGGTAATTGATAGTGGTTCTTCAAGGCACATCACAGGGTTCAAAGAACACCTAGACACTATGACTGAAGAGACTGATGAAGAAGTAACTATTGGGGATGATTTTGCACATCTTGTAAAAAGAGTTGGAACTTGCTCCATCAAATTGAAATCTGGTCTCTCCCTTCAACTCACTGGAGTTTTATTCGTACCTGGAATAAAGAGGAATCTAATATCCATCTCCGCTCTTGAAGACAATGGATATAGGGTTACCTTTCTGGATGGGAAAGTTCTGGCATGGCCTAAGAACTCAACTATAAAGAAAACTCAAACCATAGGTATAAGACAAGGTTATCTTTACAAACTGTGCACTGAAGTCAAGCAAACCCTTACCCTTGATACTTCTGATTCAAATGAAATTTGGCATAGAAGATTAGGACCTCTTCATTTCCGTGCCCTACCCTCTGTGGAAAAACTAGTAACAGTATTGCCTAAATTAAAACAAATCCGTGAAGGAGCTTGTAAAGGGCGTGCCCTAGGAAAGAATACAAAGAGATCCTTTCATAATAGTTTGAGTAAGACCGAAGAAGTATTAGAACTGGTTCACTCTGATTTGTGTGGACCTATGTCTGTACCCTCCATGGCAGGCTTCCTATATTATGTAATATTTATAGACGACTACTCTAGGAAGACCTGGATTTATTTTCTTAAGTGTAAAGAGTCAATGGAAATCCTTAAAAGGTTTAAGGAGTTCAAAGCTCTCACTAAAAACTTCTCCGGAAAGAAAATCAAAATTCTTAGGACAAACAATGGGAAGGAATACACCTTCAAAATCTTTAAGGAATTTTGCATAAATGCTAGGATTAAGAGGGAGTACAACCCTCAACAAAATGGTGTTGCTGAAAGGAAAAATAGAACTATTGTAGAAGCTGCAAAAGCAATGTTGTTTGACCAGAACATAGAAACCTCATTTTGGGTAGAAGCCTCTAGGACTGCTGTTTACATCCAAAATAGATGTCCACATTCCCATCTAGACAACAAGACTTTTGAAGAAGCTTTAATGGGTATAAAACCTGACATTAGTCACTTAAGGATTTTTGGTTGCTCGGTCTACATTCATGTACCTAAAGAAAAGAGATTCAAACTAGAACCTTTTGGAAAGAAAGGGGTATTTGTGGGATATAGTGAAACCTCCAAAGCCTACAGGATATTCATACCCGAGCAAAAACAAATTGAACCAAGCAAAGATGTCATCTTTGAAAGAAAACCTTGCATTCAAAAGGGCAAGGAGTTCAAATGAGATAGAAATTCATACTTCCCCTAGAGCCTTAGAAGTGGAACCTACTCCTGAGATTCAGAGGGAGTATCTTTAAGAAACAATATGTGAATTTCAATCTGCTTTAGAAGAAAATCCAAATGACAACAACAAGAAGAGACCACTTTGGGCTAGGAAAATGATTAAAGAAGCTGAGAATCATGCAGCACCCAAGAGAACTTTTAGGGAAAGTAAGAGACCCAAAAGGTTCTCTAGCTATGTTGCCGTAATGAATGAAATCATCAATTCAGAACCCACCAGTGTTACAGAAGCCTTCAAACATCAAGTATGGAAGGATGCAATGACATAAGAGTATCAGTCCATTTAAAAAAATGATGTATGGGATATAGTGTCTAGACCAAAAGAGAAATCTGTTGTTTCTTCCAAATGGCTCTTCAAAATCAAACATGCTGCTAATGGTAGTATAGAAAAACACAAGGCACGCTTTGTGGCCAGAGGTTTTTCACATAAGGAAGGCATTGATTATGAAGAGACATTTGCACTTGTTGCCCGGTATACATCTGTGAGAGCAGTGATAGCTATTGTAGCAGCTAAAGGCTGGAAGATCCATCAAATGGATGTGAAAACTGCCTTCTTGAATGGGACCATTGAAGAGGAAATCTATCTAGAGCAGCTTGAAGGTTTTGTGATACATAAACCTGAATCACATCTATGCAGATTAAATAAAGCTCTATATGGACTTAAAGAGGCTCCCAGGGCCTAGTATGAAAGAATTGACAACTATCTCTTGGGACCTAGATTTTTCCAAGAATGATGCAAACCCAAATCTTTATTTTAAGGTAATTAAAGGTGATATGCTAATAATTATTCTATATGTTGATGACCTGCTGATAACAGGAGAAGATCACCTCATTGCTCAAGGAAAGAAGGATCTAACTTTAAAAATTGACATGAAAGACTTGGGCATTTTACATTATTTCGTGGGTTTAGAACTCTGGCAGAAATCAGATGGCATCATACTAAATTAAGGAAAGTATACTATTGATCATAGTTGGAAAACTCAGCATTTGCAAGTACTCGGCAAGCCCGAAAAACTCGGCTCAGCAAAAATTTGGCAAAAACTCGAAAAAAATTCGGCAAAAAACTTGGGAAATTAAAAAATTGCTTAAACTTCAATAAAAACACATTTTTTTTTGCAAAATTGAAAGATAAGATGCATCTAATGAGTCAATAAATGAGTACATATAAGAAAAAAGCTGTATTTGATTGATTTGAAAGAAATTGGATACAAAATGGCATCCTCATGTGGAATGCTCAATGTGCTAATATGATAATAGTCTGAAACAAAATGAAAATAGCCAATTGTTTTTGTAAAATTGAAAGTAAATACTACATAAACATTAATATATTTCAATTTTTACAAATTCACATGAATCGCATCTTCCTCTTCCCATGTCTAGATCTCAGTATGGGACCGAAAGAGGGTGTAATCATAGGACTCCGCTCCTACTGTGCTTGTGGCTCCTCAACCTCCATCCTAGATGTAGATCCTCTTGCAGCTGCTGGTGGTGGCACTGACAATGACTCCTCCTCAAGATCATCCTCAAGGTCATCCAATGAGAATGTAAATCCACCCTCCCCCATTGCCTGTCGCTTTAAATCATAAATCTCATCCTCAGTAAACAATGGAGGTTGCTCCCCTCGCTCTGTCCAATCATTGTATGGATCTATCTCCTCCAAATCAATTGGATCATCATATGATATCTCCTCTACCCTTTTTATGCGCAATCGAAGATTATATTGCACATAGACAATGTCATTGAGGCGTTTTTGAGCGAGTTTCTTCCTCTTCTTTGTGTGGATGGCCTCAAACAAACTCCAATTGCGCTCACAATTGGACGAACTACAAGGCTGGCTCAAAACACGGAGGGCAAATTTTTGAAGATGTGGGGTTTTTCCAACCCTAATGTGTCCACCAAACATCTACAAAAAAAAGAAGAAAGAGTTAGAAAATTGTAACTTGTAACTTGTAATTATCAATTTTTCATTTTTGTAACTTGTAAATTTCAAATTTTATACCTGGTGGCAGCCTAGATACTGCTCTCTTTGCCAAGTCTGAAGAGAAGAGTGCACCCCTTTTTTCCCTATAACTTTGCAATTCATTAACAATGTAGTTTGCCTCGTCAGGCGTGGATGCCATCCGCTGAATGCAAGTAGTGAGGCCCTCCATAACCTCTCCAGTAGGATCTGTATAGGTGCCTGAATGGATGAAACGGGGGTTCAAAAAGTACCTTGTTGCATGGATAGGTTGGTGGAGTTGATTTTTCCACCTCCTATCAATAATCTCCCAAATGGGATCAAACTTGAGGCTGTCCCCCTTATAATAATTTCTAATAGCCTCCTTGGCCCTATCCATGGCCTCATAAAGATAACCCATCGGGGTTTGATCCCCAATCACCAAATAGAGCACTCTAATCAAGGGCTCTGACACCTACAATATAAATTTAAAAATGCAAAAAAATATTAGAGTTACAATTTAGTAATTTACAAATTTACAATGAAAGACATTAACTTTAAGAAAAATGTTCAATTTGAATTTAGATTCAAACTCAAAGTTTCGAAGTTACCTTCACAATCTCTGTCCCTCTTTGTGCAAAGAGGGGCTCAAAGACAATGCTTGCAACTCTTTCTCCTTCCGGCTTCTTTGAATAAGGTGAGTATCCATGCTTGACTGACAAACATTTGTTTCAAAGCCGTCAATGCGCCAAGAATGCTTTGCAACGTTAAAAAAACCGTTGCAAACCTTGTCACACCATGTCTCACCAAGTCTCTTGCGTTGGTGTGCTCCCTCATCAAGCTAAGAACCCAAGGGTGATTGTAGATGTATTTAGTGATTCTCCTTCCATCCTCTACAGTCGGTGTGACCCAATCTAATTTGCCTATGTCCTCCAAAAGAAGGTCAAGGACATAGGCAACACATGGTGTCCAAAAAATTGTGTGGTGTCTATCTTGGAGGATTCTTCCTACTGCCACATATGATGTTGCATTGACAGTTACGATTTGCACGACATTTTCAAGCCCAACCTCCATGCACACTTGCTCCAACATTCTAGCCAAATTTTCTACATTTTTAACTATGCTGGAGGCATCTTCGGATTTCAAGAACACCACCTCATTTTTGCAAGAAACCAAAAAATTTATGATGGTACGGTTTTTTCCATCCGTCCACCCATCAAAAAGAATTGTGCAGCCATATTGTTGCCATTCTTCTTTTTGTTCTTGTATCACTGCCTTTGCCCTTTCAGTAGCATTAGAAAGCAACCTACAAGTACAAAGTGAAATTAAGTACACAATTTTAATTTGAAAACAAAAAATTAACTTAAATTAATCATAAATTATACTTAAGAAGCATAAAATTAAATTAAAGAACATAAACTAATTTCTAACCTTCCACTCAATTCTTTGCGTGAAGGCGCCTTGTAGCCTTTCCCTGCAATTGTCAATGCAGTCACCAAATTGTCCTAGTAAGGTGAGCTTGCCACATTGAAAGGGATGTTGTTAAAGTACCAAAAATCGGCACAAGCAACATCTGCATGCTCACGCACCTCCTTATTCCACTCAGTTGCCTCTAAAGAAGGTTGTGCACCAGGTGTGTTTCTAGGCACAAAATAATCACCAATGCGTGAACCCGTGGCTCTAGGTGTTTGTGTTGATCCTGCCCCTGGTACTCTAGTAGAGGAAGATGAAGGCATGGCGGTGGTGGTGGGTTGCCTTCGCACACGTGGACCACGAAGAGAGCCCACTATGTTGGCTACTACATCATCATCATCTGGCAGCGAGTCAAGGTTGACTGCACTTGCAACACCTTGAGAAGAAGCTATGGCAGCTTGCATTGCTGCTTTTGCCTTCGCTTTTTGCATCTTTTTTTTTTCTACAGCAGAAAGTATTGCATTCATTTGTCTTTTGATTTCCTCATTGGTGTTTATGCAAGCCTTAGCATCACGTCTAGGGATGCCTGCAAGGTGGTATTTGAGGCGATTGATGCCTCCACGGTAAATTTCTTTACATCTAATGCAATACACTGATCCAGGTTCTAGTCCTTCATATGCATATCTCCAAGCGGGATCTCTAGCTCCTTTTGGACGAGTGCCTACATATTCCCCACTCCCAGGCACGGATGGGGCTGAGGTAGGGGTAGAAGCGGATTCAGAAGCCATGATCAATTAACTTGTTACCTACACAGTACACACACAAAGTGAAAGCACAACTTGTTAGTTTTTTGATAGAAATTTTAAAAACAAGCTAAATTAGATTAAATCAAAATTGAAAATTTCAAAATAGATTCTAAACTAATCTAAGATTCTAAACAGTAAACTAATTTAAGATTCTAAAGTCTAAACTCTAAACATTTTCATAAAAAAAAAAGGATTAAAAAAAGAAAATAATAAACTAGGGTTACAAAAAAATGTGAAAAAAATGTAAAAATCAGAAAACTACTTTAAATTAGTAACAAATTAAACTAATATATAAATTTAAAAATGTTTTCAACAAACAAGAAGAATCAAAATTTAAAAAAATAACTAGGGTTTGAAGAAAATTTGAAAAAAAATGAAAAAATCAGCAAAATATGTAAAAAAATAAAAAAAAAGTTTCACAAATTCTTGTTTTGATGAATCTAAATCTTCTTTTAAACATATAAATGTATTTGAATTTGTTTTATAGTTCATTCATGATTTTTTTTAAACATACAATCAACAAAAAAGAAGAAAAAATGAAAAAAAAAGAAAGAACAAGAAAAATTAGAAAACCTACCTGGAAATCCAATTTGCCTTCGAAATCTGATGAAAATCCCCTTCAAATCTCGTCTCCTCGATGCAAAATCACAGATAAATGGTGCAAAATGCTTTGGACAAGGTTTTTGCTCTGCTAAGAGTGAAAACAAGTGAACACACAAAATGAAATGATCATTTTGCCGGCCATGGGCTTAACACACAGGTCGCACAGGTTTTTTTTAAAAACTCGCGAGTTTTTTGAAAAAGTATGGTCCGTACTTCTGCGAGTAAAACCCATAAAAACTCGTTTGAAGCAAAAACTCGCGAGTTTTTGGTGAGTGAGCCAACTATGCTATTGATATTCATAAGAGATTTGGAATGTTGGATTGTAGGCCCATGTCTACACCTATGGAAAACAATCTTCACAAACTAAAAGAAGCAACAACAAAATCTAAGTTTGCAGATTCCACTCTATATAGACAAATGATTGGATCATTGATGTACCTGGTTAACACCAGACCTGATATTTGCTATGCAGTGAATGCCCTAAGCCAGTTCATGTGTGAGCCAAAGTAAATTCACCTTATGGCTATGAAACACATATTGAGATATCTTCAAGGCACTATTGGATATGGTCTTCTTTACAAAAATGACCAACTAGATCTACATGGATACTTTGATTCAGATTGGGCTGGAAGTATAACCGATCGGAAAAGCACATCAAGATGTTGCTTCAATTTAGGATCAGCTATGATCTCTTGGATCAGCAAAAACAAATCTTCAATAGCACAAAGCTCGACAAAAGCTAAATATATTGCCACGTCTATGGGGCCACGAGAAGCAGTATGGCTTCGAAAACCGCTAGTGGGGCTATTTGGTGAGGCCTTGAATCCTACCGTTAACCATTGTGATAATCAGAGTTGCATCAAGCCTTCAATAAATCCAATATTCCAGGATCTAAGCATATTGAGATCCCTTACCACTAAGTAAGAGACATGGTAGAAAGGAATGTGATCCAGTTGGAGTATATTAGTACAAATGATCAAACAATCGACATTCTCACCAAGCCTCTCTCCAGAGTTAAAGTTGAACACTTCAGGAAGAAACTTGGTATGGTTGAAATGTAATTTGATATTATGATTGAGTTTCAAATTGTTTAGTTGTACCAATATATTTAAAGATGTTTAATGTGTAAACTCTTTTGTCATGTGTGTGACTCCATGACTTTATGGGCCCTCTATCCCCCTGTGTACATTATTGAAAGGTGACGATCTTTCTAATAATGAACACTTGTATTTGACATTGTAAAGTGACGACTCTACAATGATGTGTTGAACTATCATGATAGATATCATGCGACTTGATATCTGTGGACATATCATGATAGTATCTCGTGGACATCTTGATAGTTATCATGTGACTTGATATAAAAATTGAAGATCATTATGTTCCCTATGAGATAATCATGGTGGCTATATTTATATATATCCGTGGACATGCCATGAACTACTATGGTAGACATCATATGATTTGATGTCAGTGCACATACCATAATTTAGATGTGTTATGAAGAATGTCATGTGACTTGACAAATTTTTGGAATCATACCATATCTTTGATATCACGTGTAAGGTGATATCTATTCTTACTTGTTTTGAGTTATCTTCCCTAGCTAAGAGGGAGTGTTGATTTAAGGTAGCTTTGTTAGATATAAATGATGATTGAAATGTAATTTGATATTATGATTGAGTTTCAAATTGTTTAGTTGTACCAATATATTTAAAGATGTTTAATGTGTAAACTCTTTTGTCATGTGTGTGACTCCATGACTTTATGGGCCCTCTATCCCCCTGTGTACATTATTGAAAGGTGACGATCTTTCTAATAATGAACACTTGTATTTGACATTGTAAAGTGACGACTCTACAATGATGTGTTGAACTATCATGATAGATATCATGCGACTTGATATATGTGGACATATCATGATAGTATCTCGTGGACATCTTGATAGTTATCATGTGACTTGATATAAAAATTGAAGATCATTATGTTCCCTATGAGATAATCATGGTGGCTATATTTATATATATCCGTGGACATGCCATGAACTACTATGGTAGACATCATATGATTTGATGTCAGTGCACATACCATAATTTAGATGTGTTATGAAGAATGTCATGTGACTTGACAATTTTTTTGGAATCATTACCATATCTTTGATATCACGTGTAAGGTGATATCTATTCGTACTTGTTTTGAGTTATCTTCCCTAGCTAAGAGGGCGTGTTGATTTAAGGTAGCTTTGGTTAGATATAAATGATGATTGAAATGTAATTTGATATTATGATTGAGTTTCAAATTGTTTAGTTGTACCAATATATTCAAAGATGTTTAATGTGTAAACTCTTTTGTCATGTGTGTGACTCCATGACTTTATGGGCCCTCTATCCCCCTGTGTACATTATTGAAAGGTGACGATCTTTCTAATAATGAACACTTGTATTTGACATTGTAAAGTGAAGACTCTACAATGATGTGTTGAACTATCATGATAGATATCATGCGACTTGATATATGTGGACATATCATGATAGTATCTCGTGGACATCTTGATAGTTATCATGTGACTTGATATAAAAATTGAAGATCATTATGTTCCCTATGAGATAATCACGGTGGCTATATTTATATATATTCGTGGACATGCCATGAACTATTATGGTAGACATCATATGATTTGATGTCAGTGCACATACCATAATTTAGATGTGTTATGAAGAATGTCATGTGACTTGACAATTTTTTTGGAATCATACCATATCTTTGATATCACCTGTAAGGTGATATCTATTCTTACTTGTTTTGAGTTATCTTCCCTAGCTAAGAGGGCGTGTTGATTTAAGGTAGCTTTGGTTAGATATAAATGATGATTGCATTTATGCATCATCATCATTTATATGTGATCGAAATTACTTATCATATAAATAACTTCTGAAAGTAAGAGATTCGAATTTCTGAGCATGAATAAAATTCGAATTATAAATGATGATCGAACTTCATATTATTTAAACGTTGGTTGATAAATACATGCGTATGTTTTGTGTTAGCCATCGATTAGTATCGGTTGACTAAAGTAAACCCGTGCACTCAAGGGACACGTCCCATGAGAGGACGTGTCTCCACTGTTTTGTGTTAGCCACCGATTAGTATCGGTTGACTAAAGGAAACCCGTGCACTCATAGGGCACGTCCCATGAGCGGACGTGTCTCCACTTTGTGGAGACACGTCCTCTCATGAGGCGCGTCTCTCTTTGACGGCGTGTCTCCTCCTATAGGTATAAAGCATGATGATAATCTTATATTGTAGACATTGAAATCGATAGATGTTCTACAATCAGAAGATCTGAAACAAAACTTTAGAAATCTGACTTAGAATTAATACAAGTAAATTGAGATCTAGGATTTACTTGTTCTCCCTTGGAATATAATCTGATTAGATTTGATTAAATTAAATAGGGTCAAAGGAAAGGTATGTTGAGATGAGAAACTCTGAACTCTTGAAACTATGCCTAGTCCTTGGAAAATGACAAAAAATGCTCTAGATTTAACTTTTTGGATTTTTGCTGTTTCCAACGTATGATGGGAACATGGGGGATGAATAGGAACAATACTTTGGCAAAATCGACCAAGGGAGACCCATATGGAGTTTTCTTAGATTAATTATATATGATGGGAAAATGAGGCCAAATGCACAAGGGGGCTTGGATTCGAGCAAATTTTTGCACTATCAAATTATGTCCAAACACCTAACATGCTCCTTGAAATTCAAGCTATAACCCTTTGGTTTGTGTGGTGATATATGGTAGGTACTACCCTCTTTTAGGTGGGAAAAACTTGTTTCTAGTGGCCTAGAGGTGATATATGTTTGAATCCGTTGACTTGAAACAAAGTGTTATGGAAATCTTATTAGTGGCCTTATGTGATGTGTATGGTTACAGTTACATATTAACTAGTGATTATCATAAGTAGTATGAGATGCTTGCTCATCATCACAACAGGTGTAGAGACCTGAGAAAAAGGATGGGACCCATGATGTAGTATGGGTTGCAGTGACATTCGTTTTTTTGGTTGTGATGCATTAAAAGGGTAATTGTTAGTGAACTAGGTAATTGAAATTTGCTTGCAGTAGTATCCTATCCACTTCCTATTGCTAGTTGGTCACTATGTATGTGTTAGTCAAATGCCATGTACTTGTGTAAATGGCCTCAGGTATTGTGTACATTGTTATACTTATGCCCTTGCTAGTGATGAAATCAAGGAGTATGAGATGCTTGATTGTCATCATTGATGGCAATGGATTGGGAAAAAGATGAGACCCATAGTGTAGTATGGGATGCACTAACATTCCTTTTCTAGATGGGATCTGCTTACCGGCTTATGTGATTGTGAACTAGGTAGTGGGATGATGCATGTAGTAGGTTGCATCCACTTCCATTTTACCAGTTGATCTTATGTGAACATGTGATGTTTATTCACATTGTGTATGTGATGGGTGCATGAGCTAGTAACACTATGTATATGTGATGCAAGCACAAGTTATCTTATTGTGTATATGTGATGTATGTGTGAGTCATTCATATTGTGTTTATGTGATGTATGTTTAAGTTAATCACTTAAACATGGTGACTTTGAAAGATAACATAGTGTAAAATTTTGGAGTGCGGAGGTCCAAGGAAAAGGATGTTGAGATGAGAGTTTGGAATTTTGACAAGGAAAAGGTGGGGTCAAAGTAAAGGCATGTTGAGATGAGAAACTGTGAACTCTCGAAACTGTGCCTAGTCCTTGGAAAATGACCAAAAATGCTCTAGATTTAACTTGTTTCAGATTTTGGCAGTTTCCAACATATGATGGGAACATGGAGGATGAACATGAACAATACTTTGGCAAATTTGACCAAGGTAGACCCATATGGAGTTTTCTTAGATCAATTATATATGGTGGGAAAATGAGGCCAAATGCACAAGGGAGCTTGGATTCGAGCAAATCTTTGCACTATCAAATTATGTCCAAATACCTACCATGCCCCTTGAAATTCAAGCTATAACCCTTTGGTTTGTGTGGTGATATATGGTAGGTACTACCCTCTTTAGGACGAACAAACTTGTTGCCAATGGCCTAGAGGTGATATATGTTTGAATCCATTGACTTGAAAGGTTCAAAGTGTTATGGAAATCTTATTAGTGGCCTTATGTGATGTGTATGGTTACACTTACATCCTAACTAGTGATGATCATAAGTAGTATGAGATGCTTTCCCATCATCACAATGGGTGTAGAGACCTGAGAAAAAGGATGGGACCCACGGTGTAGTATGGGATGCAATGACATTCTTTTTTTTGGTTGTGATGCATTAAAGGGTAAGTTTTAGTGAACTAGGTAATGGGAAGATGCTTGTAGTAGTATCCTATCCACTTCCTATTGCTAGTTTGTAACTATGTATGTGTTAGTCAATTGCCATGTACTTGTGTAAATGGCCTCAGGTATTGTGTACATTGTTATACTTATGCCCTTGCTAGTGATGAAATCAAGGAGTATGAGATGCTTGATTGTCATCATTGATTGTGAACTAGGTAGTGGATAGGCTAACTAATTATGCTCATTCTCATGCCATGTCTTTCGATTATAGAGCACCACAAATAGCTGATCTCTTCTTTAGAGAAATCTTCAAACTACATGGACTACCCAAAAACACCATAAGCGTCAAAGATAGTAAATTACTTAGTTTATTTTGGCAAGAACTCTTTAAGTTGGCCAAAACAAAACTTACCCCCAAGCACTAGGTACCACCCACAAATGGATGGGCAAACCCTTAATTTCTCTTATCAAGTTTGGATGAAAACCCAAATCTTGATCAAGGAGGACGAAAACCCTCCAAAGTGGATTAAGAGTTTTAAGGACGAAAACCCTTGAACACTCTTGGCAAGTTAAGGATGAAAACCCTTGAAATTGCCACTGCTAAGTTAGGGACACTGCTGAGTTAGGGACAAAAACTTTTGATTCAGCAGATTTGAAAGCATTTCCAAAGAATTCAAGATATGATTGATTTTCAGAATTATGCTATGACTTATGGATCTGAATATTATAATAAATTCATAATTGTTTTGGCAAAGCTATTATCATTTTGAGTAAGGATTATCGTTTTAAGGAAAAAATCAGGAATATCCTAATAAGGGACAATACACTACTGTTCCAAGATGCTTGCTCCAATTGCCACTGATAGATTGCACCACAAGAAAACATTCTCTCTAATGAACATGAACAGTTACCACTCCAAAGAAGGCAAACAGTCATGGCTGGGATAATGCACAAGTGCTAGAAGATAATGTTTTGATATCTAAACATTGTGAAGACAGGAAAGACAACTGCCCACATCACACTCCGTGACCTTCAACATATTGTAAGCCCAAAATTGCTTTATAACAAGTGAATACATTGGTATATGGCTCAACAAGTCTCATGAAATTGCTGCATATTCATTTTGGTGTTTACTAAGTTCCTAAAAGCAATGAAAATCATTCCAATAATGATCATGATAGAAGAATGTCACCCTGATGACCTGTATGAAGTCAGAAAATTTGTCAAGAGACTTATACCTTCTAGGCACAAAACTTCAACACCTGTAGCAACTCATAGCTGGCCTGTAGCATCCTATTTCACACCTATAGCAGCTCGCTGCATGAGAGTGGTAACTTGTAGACTGTAGTTGACTTGCATAGTTACAAGCAAGTCTGTGGCCATAGAGAATGCTTGCAGCACAGCTGTAGCAGGCTTCTGAGTATGTAGATTTGAGGAAAAGACTAGTAGACAATCTACAACTAAAGTATAGAAATAACACACACACACACACACACAAAGACATGCATCTTATTATTTTTGGTAATGCAAGATTGTTTGTGGACCTGAATGTTCCTCCATTAAAAAATAATGCAAATATGGGCACCTAAATCCTAACTTAATGTGTCCTAGAGAGAAGGCACTCCAGGATCTACCCAATCCATATTATGCAGATACTAGCATGGATTTTGTAATTTCCCCTTATAGGTTTTAGCTTAAGTTTGTCTTTAGTCTCAAGACCCAAGTTTAATGCTGATGGACTATCTGGCTTATATATTGAAGATAATGCATAATATACTGATATGAATTCTGAGATTTAAAACAACCAATTGATTAAAAACGAATGATAGGTATCAATATATTCACTGTTTCTGATGTCCTTATCACAAAGTATGCATGTGAATATGAGGTAAAAAGAGATTGATATCAATCGCTGGTCTGAAATATTCTCCTCATGCAACTTGAATCCTAGGCTGAGTATCTGATAATTAGCTGTGATTGGTGCAGCCTCTATTAAGGATTACCCAGCTCTCTAGGAGTGCCATAATCTGCAAACACAGAATGTATTAAATCTTTCAACCTGATCGATGATGGTTCCCATCTTTCTTATTGCCTTTTATATTCTTTTATGCCTCATCCAAGAGACACATCCTTTTGATCGAAGTGACCATTCGAATGGTCATGATTCTTAGTTTATCTGAGTATCATTACTTACCCGCCCTAATCGCTGCTTTAACAATTACTAATTATTTCTATTTAATTTGTATTGTTTCTTGCTTAGAGTTCGCCAGCCTCCGTTGAGAATAATCGTTGTTGTTTCAATTATCTTTTCTTGCCGTTAATAATCTGATTATTATATTTAATCATCTGCTTCCTTTTAGAGTCGGCTTCCAATAGGATCGTGTTGGTTCTCCAAATCAATAGAGCCACTAAATCCTAGAAGTAAGCCACACTTCATGCTTAGACCTAGTGTAGGATTTGGCCAACTGATAGGAAATGAGATTAAATACATTTCCCTTGCACTTCCGGCTTTGTAGGACCTAGGGGGTTGACCCTTTAGCAACACCAAAAGATTCAGACACACACTCAATAGGCTATTGCTTAACATATGATGCTCTCACAAGAATATGCTGAGGAAGATGAAAAATCACACAACATTGGCTAAGATATTGGGCAATTTTCATTAAACAACATGGAGAACATGGTAGGTACTAATAACTTACAAAACAAAATTGAAAGGTTTGAATTGATTTAAAAATTTGGGACCAAACCGAAAACAAAAGATGTACAAGGATTGACCAGTGCCAAGATAAGGGCTATAGAGTCATATAACCAGCATTTCATCTTGCAATGTTAATCAGGTTTTGAATATCTTTGAAAATGTTATCACGTTATGACAACAAGACCACTAAAGCTTTATCAAATAACCATTCTTACAAATCCATCTGTAAACACAATACGCCTGTTACATTCATTAAAGCAATTACACTGTACTTTGAACAATAGGCAATAACAAATGCAATTGACATTCATTAAAGCAATTACTCCATTCTCTGAACAAAAAGTAGTAACAATTGCAACTCAAATGCAACAAATGTGCATGAAAAACCCAAATAATCTTTGACTATTGAATTGAAAAGAGTATTACATTTCAGTCTTGGAGACAACCATCAAATAAAATATATTCATGAAGTTCAATTCAGAACACAAACATCCCAGACTAATGACCAACCTGCAGTTATTAAATTCACTCAGCTTTACAATTATTACAAAACTTTTGTCTGCATTGCAGAACTTTCAGAAAATGGAACCTTTGAAAATGAGAAAGAATCAAAAGATATAGAAGGAAGAAGAGCCCAAGAAAAAATCTGCAGAAGACATCTGGTAGCTTCATCTCCATTAATCAGCAACAAGAAATTGAAAAGCCTCTCTCTTCTCTCTTCCTTTTGCAGTAACAAACTTTTCCTTTGCTCTTTGCTTTATCTGCAACAAAAAATTCCTCACCTTGATTGTGAAAAATGTTCACCATTTTACCCATTTTGCTTTGCAGTTAAGAAATAACTCTTCCCGTGAAAATCTTTTATTTCTGCCCTTTTAATTTTGCACATTTCACTTTGCTGTACTTTCCAACCTCGCTCCCAGCAAATAAAATATTTAACTTTATAATGGAGCAATTTAACCCTTCTTCATCTTTCACCGTGTCCACAATATTTCAAATATTTCATTTGAAATATTTTCCCCCTAACATTAAAGACATTTTAAAGATGCCTCCAACAAAGACTTACCCGCATCTCCTATATTTACCTCCCAGCAACAAAGAAGACATTTGCCCGTAAGTGAATATTTAATTCACTTTATCAAGTTATTTCCTGTTTGCCTTTTCACCTCACCTTACACGTTTAAAACTATGGCCATTTAAATAAAGTGAAAAAGCCCCTAAACATTTACTAGGCATTCTATCCTAAAATATTTACCTTTTTGTTTTAAAAGCTTTACTTTTAAAAACCATCGGGCCTTTATGAATATTTACAGTGCTTTATAAACAGTTTATTTGCACCTTTCAAACGACTTACGAGCCCACCACACTCTTTCATATCGCACATCACAGGAGCAAACAGAGAATAGGAAATACATCTAGCCATGGGCGATGAGAATAGAACAACATTGCTCATCGCTTGTATACTGAAGAAAGTGACCTTGGACACCCGCGATGGGAGATGGCGGTAAAAAGCATGCCCTAATTATTCCTTTGTTCGGTTGCTCTGGCTAGTTCTCTGCAAACAATTTTGATACATTTTCATTGCAAACGGATTGCCCTTGGGGGTGGAGAACATGTGCTGGATCTGCCTCATGTGCAACAAGACATTTCTTTAGATCCCTCCTCTCATTTCAACGCAACTTCAATTCTCCTTAGACACATAGCCCTGCTCTACATTTACTTATCGTCATCTTCTTCAATCAGAACGATGGCGACCCAACAAACATAAAGCATTTAAAATGCTTTTATCCACCTTAGGCGTGTCCTTGGATCTCTCCATAGTGCATTTGAGCCATGTGAGAAATTGCCCTCTACATTGTCAAAACGTTCTCCTGTGTGTTTCAACCTGACTACCATTCATTTGTAGCATCCTCATTAAGCCATCCCAAGATACATTGTCATCATTCCTCGGATCCTATACTCTCATTGTGCAAGGCAAAATAACTCTAGTTTCATGTAAACACACCTTCTGGGTACCTCCTTTGGCGCACAACTTGGAAATTTCTGAAGTCTTCTCAATAAATCGGTTGTGTATATGCTGCAGCTATGGCGTTCGATGCAATTATATTTATCTGAGATTCTTTTAAAAGTTCATATGCCTTGGCTATGCTGCTCCATTTGCAGTGCATCCTCCTTATTGCGTAGAGAGTTTGAACGAAGCTCCTCTATCCTCTATGCTTTGATGGATGTCCATACCTTATTCCATTGCTCCTGGTGGACAGTCAACACATTATAGTGTACTCTTGAACCTTCTTAATACATGTCACTACACTCTTTGAATCTTCCCTTTCATCGCGTAAAGCTGTGAGCCAATCACTTGTTCCACTTCCATGTTACTTTGCTGATGATGTGGGCAGTTTCGACTTCCTCTTACCTATATCCTAAAACATACTCCCACTCTGGTGTTATCTTGCCTATGCTTTCTTCGATTTCATGCACCCCCGTATTGATCACCTTCTGTTTAGCCCTTCATCAAACATTCATTGGTTTGTTGCCTAAGAATTGCTCAAACTCACGGTGCTGCAAGGATGCTTCCTTCAACTTTAATGATCTCAGGAATGAGTTTATGCATAGGTACCAACTGCTGTCATGTATTCCTATTCATCACTACTTTGATTTTCTCTTGTGTTTTGAACTTTTGCAGACCAAGGATCGGCCTCTCTTGCATTCCCACTGCTATGTTCTGAAGCTTGTGAAACAAATACCATCTTCTTTGTATTTGCAAGAGCAGATGTATTTTCAACTTGTTTATACAAATCTAATTTCTCAGGCTGGTACCAGCTCTAGGTTTCATGTTCTCATTCACACTATTAACATTGGCACCTTCATGCTTGTTATCCCCTGTTCCACACTTTATCCCTTTGATGACATGACCTGCAAGCTGTATAATTGCAAAATGGATCTTGCTTTGCATTTTAAAACCTTTGAGGGCAATTATGATCATGCACGCCTCCACATGTTGACCTATTGAAAGCAATTTACCTGGAGTGATTGCCACAATGCAACATTTACAGTTTCACAACTATGCAAAGCATGTCGGGTCCCCATGTGGACTTGGCTAAAAAAAAATTTCATTTTCAAACAAGTTTTACCCTCGAATTGCCCTGACACAAAATCTGAATGCTCATGGTATGAAAAAGCGAACTGGGTTATCATTAAAATTTGCCTTCTAGCACATTTGCATAATGGTCAAAATTGGCTAGGTAGCCTCTGGAATCGCCTTGGAAAACCAGTCAGACGACCTCTTGAAGCCAAGAAAATGCATAGGCATGTAGACATTTGATCCAAGAATGGAGTACAAAAGATGGTTCAACAAAAGAGATCCAGAGGTGCAAGATATTAATCTACAAAGTTGCTCAGTCAGGCATTTCTGCAACTGCACCTGTTCAAAACCAATTAGGGGTTGCCAAGTTACCACCTTGAAAAATATCAAACCATCTCCTGGGAAGCTGCCATTGTAAACCAGTGTTCCATGGGGTTTTGGGGACGGGGACGAGGGGACGACAGGGGACGTCTTTCGGGGACACGGGGACAAGGGGTCTAAGTTTGGGGGCGGTGAGGGGGAAGCAGGCGGGCAACATGGTGCTGAAATACATATAGTACTTGAAAAAATAGTTATAGAAAGCTATGCTCTACGGGGACGCGTCCCCTATGGTTTTTACCCATTTCCTGTACCAGGTACGAAATGGGGACGCGGGTACGACTAGGAAACGTACCTTGGCCGTGCCCCTTTGCCCTCCAAGTACCCGATACTTCAAGGGGACGGTTTGCCAAAAAATGAGGACTCGGGTACTTTTAGGGGACTTTTTGCCAAAAAATAGGGGACTTAGGTACTGCTAGAAGTACTCGATACTGCCTAGCAGTACTCCGACCGTACTGGGTACCTCTAGCAGTACCCTAAGGCCCAGCCAAAAAAAAAAACGTATTTTTTAAAAAAGTCAGAGTTTTTTTATAAAAATAAAGCTATGGGCGGGCCCACAAGGGACTCCCCATCACACTTGACCTAATGTAAGTGACATTTAAGCTCCAAAATGAGAAAAAGTAACTCATTTTTACTCCGATGGCGATGATGAGGGCGATGCTGATTTAGACCTACCTTTTGCTGATTAGGGACACTGGACAACGATATATTTTCTTAGTTTTATGTTTATCATGTCATTTCATAGTTGAGACTTGGAGCCTTTGGGCATTTTGGTTATAATTATCGGACTCTTATATGATATGTATGCACATTGATAATGAAAATCATTTGAATTTTGTTAATTTGTTTGTCGATTCTCATGTGAAATCTCAATTCAAGTCTAATGATATATAATAAGCTTATACAATGTCTAGAATGAATGCTTTATCAATGTTATGCTATGAACATTTGAAATTTCTCTATATTTTAAAAAATTTCCTTATTTTTTTATCAGCCGTCCCTTGCCGTCCGCTAAAAAATGACCCAAAAGTACCCCCGTACCAAAAACTCGTCCCGATGTTCCGGGTTCTCGCCATCCCCGAAACCCGGTGGAGCATAGATAAAAAGATGTGTAAGTATAAGAATTATACATCTTGGAGACAACTAGGAGTCCCTAGACGTCTTGAGGACACCCCAACATCCTTGAAGTCCTGGCGACTGTCTTGGAGACAACGACACTGGTGGTGGGATGGTGGCGCAAGTGGTGGGCTGGTGGGGGGACGTGCCCCCCAAGTCCCCAAGTCTCCGAGACGTCCTCGTCTAGGAAACACAGGGTTTTTTGGGGGGGACGCGTTCCCGTGGAACACTGTTGGAAACACAAGCTCATTTAGGTACACTGAGTATGCATGCAAGAGGGCTTTGCTTGAATCATCGTTCTTTGCAAGATATTAGGGGTCAAAGTTGACCACCTTGAAACACTGTCAGAAATGCAGATGTAAAAATTGAACAAATTGCATTTGCTTTTGATCCCGAAAAAATAGCAAATTAGATCATGAAGCTTTGAAAACGGACAAGGGAGCATATGAATGTGGGGAGAATGGAGAGCAACAATCTGTTCGTCATGACAATCATCCATTTGTGAAATATAAGCTTGAACGGGAGGCCACTTTGCAGAACTGAAAGTTCACAAACAGCAACACAGTGCCGAAACCCTCCGGCTTCGCCTTTCAAAACGCTGTCAAAACTCATCATGGGAAGCTAAAAACTAACATATATGCTGACATATGTCAACTGAGTGGGTCTGCCAAAGGGTTTTGCCTGAAAATTAATAGGCTCCAAATCACAACCTTCCAAAGTAGGTCACTTAAGCAGATTTTTCAGGTGCACTTCTGAGTGTGCAAAGGCAAAATCCTCAAAATGGGCACTTCAAATTTGCAAAATTTGAGAGTGCCACCAGATCGATCCCTTTAAATTGTCTTTGATGATTGGATCTATCCTTGAATCATGATATCATTGATTCCTTTTAAACATTTATGCTCAACACTTTGTCTAAGGCGACAATGGTCTTCAGAAAGAAGGCCCGATAATATTTGAATGTCGATTAAGCAGTATAGGAAACTCGTTCTAGTGTAGACCTCTCACGTATGCAAGGATATGCCACGCAATGAGGCATTGTTTGTATTTGGCTTCATCTCTAAAATTCCTGCACTTAATATGGATAGTTCATCACCTTCTTTAGCTCCTTTACGTATTTGCCCATTTGTCTTCATGTAGCACTTTAGCAAGGAATTGCAAATGATATTCAAATTATAATGTAATGGATCGACTTAATTGCCTTCTCCCCAATAGGTGATAACATAATGTGTAATGTCCTTTATAATATTTTATTTTAAAAATATTATAATGATCACTTAATATTTGTAATTTTATATTTAATATTATCTTGTGTTTTGCATTAATAGGTGTTACATGTTTCTTATTTTAGTCTTATATAAATTGATTTTATTGTTTTTATATTAATTTTATCTATATTTTTATTATTTATTTAATCACATTGATTATAATATTTGAATTATTAATATCTATATTTTGATATTTATAATTATGATAGTCTTTGACAATTATAATTATAATCTAAGTCACCATATTCGGCCGAATTTCATCATGAAATTCGAAATTCGTCGAATTTCAAAAAACAAGTTGAAATTCGTTTATATTCGAACAAATTCGTTAGTCAAACTTTTGCATTGAAAAATATTGTTTTATTAACATTTTTTTAGGGTTTTTTCTTTATAACTCGTTTTTCCCCCGGCATCTCCAACTTGTTTATTTTCGGGCATCTGCAAGACTGCAACTGTTTCGTTTTGCAACTATTGGCGTTTATTTTTGGGCGTCTGTATATTTTCGGGCGTCTGTATATTTGTGGCCGTCTCTCTTCCGTCTTCAACGTCGACGTCTCCTTGCACGCCATCAACACTCCCGCAACCTGTTTCTCTGCACCCCACGGGCCATGTTTGGCGTCAAAACTCCTGCGACCTGTTTGGTGTCAAAACTCCTGCGACCTGTTTGGCGTCAAAACTCTCGCAAGTTCCAGGAGGTCGAAGGAGGTAGGAAATCATTTGTTTTTATCATTTTTTTTATTTTTCAAATTTAGGGTTCGATTTTTCTATAATGTAAATTTGTATTTTAATATTTTGTATTTGATTTAGTATTTAACATTTCATTATTTTATTTTGTATTTAATATTTTATTTTTTATTATTTAATATTCTGTTTATTAATTATTTATTAATGTTTACAGTTCACTTTATTTTATTATAAAATGTAAATTATATTAATATTTATTGTTTTCATTCTGTTTTTTAAATTAATAAAAATATGTTAAATTTTTTTATGTTTATTAATTATTAAAAAAAAATCTAGTATTTTTTATTTTGGTTTTTAGATTTAAAATAAAAAATCTATATATTTTGTCAAAACGTTGTTTGAAATTTTTTAGATTTAAAATAAAAATTCTATATATTTTGTTGAATGTTGTTTGAAATAAAACTATGTGAATGTTTTAATTTTTTAATATTAAATATTATTTTGTATGTATACAGTCTATAGAATCACAAATCATGGCTCCCCAAAAATCAACTGCAGAGGCATGGAAATATATCACTCGCAATGGTACTGAACTCAAATGCACCAAGTGTCAGAAACTTTTATTGGCGGTTTGACAAGGGCAATGGACCATTTACTTGGTATTACAAATGGTGCAGGAGGAGGTGTTTCAGCATGTCTTGAAGTTACCCCAGAAATAAGAGCTGCTTTAGAGAAAGAACAATCCTCTTCGATTGTGGGAAAGATGAAAAAAACACAAAAAAAAAACAGAGAATTGAAGAAGATATGTCTCAATCTAGATTCACAAGCTCAGCATCTATTATGTCTTCCTCTTCTGATTTATCCAAATCGGTGAGGGAGAGTGGAACATTGAAAAGCTTTTGGAAACCAGTAGAGAAACAGGAGGTGGATGATGCAGTAGCTGATTTGTTTTACACAAGTGCTATTCCATTCAATGTTCTGAGAAATCCACATTTTCGTAATGCAGTTCACAAAATTGCAGAGTTTGGCAAAGGGTACACACCTCCAGGTTCAGAGGTTATCAGGACAACTCTTTTGGAGAGGTCAAAAGATAGAGTGACAGAAAAATTAGCTACTGTCAAAGATTCTTGGAGGAAAACAGGTTGCACTATATTGAGTGATGGATGGTCAGATATATGTCAAAGGCCATTGATTAATGTTTTGGTGTCTTGTCCTGAGGGTGTTGTGTTCTTGAAAGTAATCGACACCATGAACCACAAGAAAACTTCCGAATGCATTTTTCAAATATTAGAGGAAGCCATTCTTGAAGTAGGGGTGGAAAATGTGGTTCAAGTGGTAACTGATAGTGCAGCAAATTGTGTGGGAGTTGGGAAGTTGATTGCAGAGAAGTACCCACATATATATTGGAGCCCATGTGCAACCCATTGTCTCGATTTGTTGCTTCATGACATGGCTAAATTCCCATGGGTACATGAAGCTATTCACAGGGGGAGAGCAATTGCAAATTTCATAAGGAATCATCGTCTCACATTGAGTCTTTATAGGCAACATGCATCCAGGGAGTTGTTGAGGCTTTGTGAAACAAGATTTGCTTCATTTTATATCACTTTGAAAAGAGTGGTTGAAGAAAAAGCAGCTTTGAGGTCTGTTATTTGTTCCAATGAGTGGGAACACTCAATGCTTTCTAAAGGTTTTAAGGGGAAGAACGTAGAGCAAATAATTCTAAACAACAATTTCTGGGAAAGTGCAGTAAAGGTTTTGCTTATATGTGAACCAATTGTTGATGTGCTTCGTATGGTTGATGGTGACACTCCTTGCCTTGGCATGCTTTATGAAAGCATGGACCGTTGTAAGGAAGCTATTCAAAAAACACTAAACAATGTAGAAGCAGAATATATGGAGGTATGGGAGATAGTTGATTGCAGAAGGAAAATGATGCACACACCTTTACATGCAGCAGCTTGCTTTTTGGAGCCTAAATTATTTTTTATTGACAGAGAAGGTGACAATGAAATTATGGCAGGGCTTTTAGAAGCGGTTGGAAAGTATGAATTAGATCAAACAATTTCAGCACTAATTAGAAGTCAATTTTGGGTCTACAAGGGCGGAGAAGGATTGTTTGGAATGCAAGCAGCCAAATATGACATGACACATGTACCTGGGCATAAATGGTGGATGACCTATGGAGCACAAACTCCTGAGCTACAAAGGTTTGCTATTCGAGTTTTGAGTCAGGGAGCAAGTTCATCAGCGTGTGAGAGGAATTGGAGTTGCTTTGATCACATCCATTCCAAAAAGAGGAATAAATTGTTGTTTGGAAAGTTGGGAGATCTTGTCTATGTTCGCAGCAATTTAAAATTGCTCATGAACAAATCAGCAAAGGACTCTTCCTCACAACAAATTCTTGAAGACATAGCAGTGCCAGTTGCAGATGAGCCTGACTTTGTTGATGATGAATTGAGTAGTGATACAGATGATGATGATTTAGCATCTTAGCCAAGTGCTCTTGATGACTTGGAGTTTTTTTGAAGTTCTAAAGCCTTTACTGTTATTGTAATTTGTACCTTTTTGACAAAAGAACATCTTTGCAATCGTGATATCACATGTTTTTTATGGTTTATATTTTATAAATGTGTCATGTTTTTGTAATGGTTCAAATCTATCTATCAATGTTAAACTATTTTTTAGACAATTGTATGGATATATTACTTATATATAAAAAAATAATAAAAAAATTACATAAGGCAAATTTTATTCAAATTTTATACTTTTCGAATTTTTTGCTTGTCGAATTTCATTCGAATTTCAATGTTGTCGAATTCGAATTCGAATTCGAACCTGGTGACTTAGATTATAATGATATCAAATGGTCAATATTTATAAATATGCCTTTTGTTATCTTAGTGTCACTATTTCGGAGACATGACAGATTTAATAAGGTTTAGATGCACTTAACAAAATTCACTATCTCATAAACAAAGCCAGAGAAGATAAAATAGATATGGTACATATTCATAAAATCAAGAGAACAAGAATAATTAAAGGACTCAAGTATGCAGGCATGTGGGCCGAATCTGCCCCTCACCAGAACTACAATTCAATGAGATTCCTCCAGGTATGGCATTATTTCTCGTCCATCTTTTGTTGATATTTTGTCATTGATGTCAAAGGTATGGCTGTTTACATGGAAAAGAAAATTGGATTACTATGGTGGTTTACATAAAAATTAGAATGAAATTCTAGTGTTCCTAGTGTTCTGATTAGCTTCTGAAGTTGCTGATTATTCATTAGATCTTGCAAGCAAATGTGATTTGAATGTGTTAGTTTGAATATTTGCGGTGGACTCTTCTTTTGTCAGCAAATTTGTTTCTAATGACACTTCAGAAAGGTTTGCTCTTTTATCCAAGTCAGATTGACTTGTTTGCGCCATTTCACCATGTGTCTCAGGGGGTTGGGTTATTTGCCTTGGCACGATTATTCTTTGTGACGTTTATGTAATGTGGATGGCAGCTGGTTTAATTTCTTCTGGCATCGACAACACCTTTAAGCAATTTTTAATGACCTCAAGAAAATGCCTCTGACATCTTTATTGTTGGCGATGGCTCCAAATGCTTCAGTCGTTTCCATTGTTGCTTGTGGCGGCTTCACCTTATCGAAATGTTTTTGTCTTAGACATGTGCGTGTAATCTAGCAAAAGTTGTGGTCTTTTATTTCCATTTTCTATGCAGTTTCAGGTTACAGGAATATTTGCTACGTTTGGAGTCTTATTATTAAAAATTACGCTATCGTGGTCATTCGAAAATTCTGCTGTTATATTCTAATTGTGGTCGTTACCTTTATTTTTGGCATGGGTCACACAAAATTTTGAAGTTAATCTATGCCGGGGCGTGGTATTGGTAGTGATAGTCGTATTCATTCTTCATCTCTATATCGACCACCTATTTTTTTGTGACGGCTTCAAAAGCAAGGGTCGTGATTTTTAAGATTCAAACCACTTTTTATCATTCTCAAAATATGGGAATAATGGCTGAGTCCTTGTTGTGGACATGTTGATTCTGAAAACTTATTGCTTTAGTAATTTTTTGGTGCGGGGTAAATAAAGTCTTCATTGTTGACTTTATGTGAGAGTGATCTCTCCATTTTTATTATTGCTTCAAAAAAAGTCGTGGAGTGCGATTACTATGGCCTGTACTCTTTTGCTACTGCTTAATTATTTGTGATGCCTGTTATTCATTCCTTTGAGTTTGGTGTCGATTTTGTATGCAAATATCCGTATTCAACTGTTGATGAAAGGTAGCTTCGGTCAGATATAAATGATGATTGCTGATTGCATCATCATCATTTACATATGATCAATTTACTCTTCATATAAATATTCTGGAAAATAAGTAATTCAAATTTATAAGCATGTATAAGATTTGAAATTATAAATGATGTTCAAATTCTGCATTGAATAAAATCGGAACTCATATAATATATATCTGCCATGTATAAAGGTTATATGTGTGTTAGTTTAATAACCAAATGCTAATCAGTTGTGCTTGGAGCCCGCGCGCCCAAAGGGACATGTCCCATGAGCAGACGTGTCTCCACTTGTGGAGACACGTCCTCTCATGAGACGCGTCTCTTGTGAGGCGGGTCTCCAACATATTTAAGGTGGTTCCCTCATTGATATGCAAACATCGAAATATATAAATGTTCTGCAATCAGCACATTCAGCATAAGAGAAATAAATCTGACTTAGAATTTTGAATAGAATTCTCACACTTGGAATTATCCTAGAATCCTTAGGCTCCTAGTTTGATAGAAGATTTGATTACATTTACATCAACTTCTTGCCTTCATTGTTTTGAACACACACTGTGTCTTGTGTGTGCTGTCTTAGTGATTTCTGGTCTCTATGTAAGCTACTATGAGCTGAGTATGGTGCAGAATTGTTATATGCATTTTAGTTGAGTAAATGAATAACAAGTGGCTGCCCAGAAAACAAGTTTCTGATAAATTTAGTCATCGTCACATGTTTGAATCTTCAGTAATTGTATAGTGTGTGGAATTCATATTCTGAAGAGGCAGTGAAATTGAGGCTGTGAGTTATGAATGTTGATCCTATGATATTCTGAGTTTTACTATGTATGAGTTAAGGAGGATGTGTTGCATCAGCATGTGTCTATGTATACAGATATGACTTTATGTTTACTTTTGCAAGCAATTTATATGTGTGTATCTGCAATCAAGATGAAGCTGAGAGTTTGAACAAAAGGTTTTCAGAGTTTGAACAGTGTTTCGAAAGCATGTGTTTTGAATTAAGGATTCTATGTTACTGAAGTTGGTGCTTCAGCATCTTGGAGTTGGTGCTTAAGGGGAGTTAGTGCTTCCAGTGAGTTGGTGCTTCAAGGGGAGTTGGTGCTTCCAGTGAGTTGGTGCTCACTATTGTAATTGGAGATTGTAGTCTCCTGGGTTGGTGCCCATTTTATGATAGTGAAAGTATAGTTCTGACATGGATTTTTACCCGAAAGGGTTTTTCACGTGAAAATTGGTGCTGTTCATGTTGATGATTGCTCTTACTGTTTTATATGTCATATGGTTTCTTGTGTTCAAAAGTTAAAATACTGATTCACCTCCTCTGCCTGCCCGCTCCCCTCCCCTCCCGTCCCCCTCCTCCCGCTCCACTCAGTATTTACTGTGCGCTCTTCATCTTTCCCCATGGGCAATTACCAAAAAGTTTTATTCCTATGAATCTTTTTTTTTAAAATTGGAATTCATTTACCAAGCATATTAAGTATCATCAAAAGCTGGTTACAATATGAATGTAACTGGTGTGGTCACATAAGAGAGTATAACTGCCAACCGGGCACCAAAGTTCACAGGGGCATCGCAAGATCCACAGTTTATAAAGTCATTACATATATATAAAAGCAACCATGTTTCAACATCCTTTCCTTTGTCCACATTCTTGCTAAGCTTGTAGGAATCAATTCCAGGGAAGTAGCCAATAGGAGGGGAAATGTGTTCCCAGCTGCTAGTATCAAAGTTCTGATGAGTAGTCTCCATGTGCCTCATGGCTTCATCTCTCGTCAGCTCATACTGGTGTTGTTTAGAGTACTGATTCTGGAAGTCAATGTATTCATTCTTGAACTTGTCATCCACATTCCTTAAGTCTTATGGCCAATAATTGGCCTCTTTGATGTCATCTTTGAATAGGGGAACAGTCCCCTCATCCAAGACCTTCATGAATCTGTCAGCAGGCAGCTTCAAAGTCACAGTAACCTGCTCCACAATCAGCAAGAGGGTGAGTCTATTTTTTGACTCAGTAAGGAACCTCTGCCTACCTTGGTACAGGTGCTCATTCCTTCTTTTCCACAAAAACCAAAGAACTTCTTCAGTGGACAGGACAGACCAGAAAAAATTAGCATTACTTTTCAATCCTTTGACATAACCACACAAAATTTCAAATGAAGAGATGTTTTCCCGACTATCCCACCCCACCAAGTTTCCCATAAAGACAGACCAACTAGCACAGGCATAAGGACAACAGAAACAAATATGACCAACACTTTCAACCTCATTGCAAACATTACAGACAGCATTGGAAGGACCAAGGACCAGTTTTTTTAATCAAAGCAACCATCTAAAACAACATTTTTTTGGTTCAATGTATTTAGACCAACATACTTTAACATACTTGCTCCATTCAGATTTACTAAGGTCAAGGTTCCAGCAATTGTTAACATGGTTTAGAACCTCAGTAGGGCAGGTTTGCATTCTGTTAGATTAATGGGTTTATTGGTCAAAAATGGGGAGCCATCCTTACACACTCAGATTTCTAGCCTATGAATCTTAAAAAAGTTGTGTTATCAAATATGTACATTCCTCTAAATGGGAACAATCACATCACCTTGATTGAGCAGGTAACAACATGGATCCTCAGTATAGTTCCCCAAAATCTCATTCTAATGGAGGATTTCGACATAGTTAAGACCCTGATGGAAAGTAACAAGAGGGCGGGGGTTCAACCATCAATTAGCAAAGGCTCTCACATTTAAGAAAAACTTTCCTATGGCAGTTTGCCTTTTGCACATGGACTGTAGAATTCTGATTTCTTTCCAATGGATATAATAAGGAAGCAGCAGCAAGCATCGGTAGTACCACACTTTTTGATCAGTCTGTTTCTATATCAATTATACGCAAGCCCCGTTTTAAAATAAAACCTTAATTTGTGTTTGAAAGAAAGTGACTGACACACCAGGGTTTTAAGGAGATAGTGGAGCAATGGTGGAAATGTGCATCAAAATACAGGTTCATGAGATGTACAGGTTTCTTGGCAAACTCCTGTACCTAAAATATCATTTGAAGAATTAAAACAAGAAGGGGTTTGGGAACTTTTTCATCCAATCCATCCAAACCATTACACAACTTGCTGCTGTCCAAAGAAAAATTAGAATTTCATGCCTCTCTCATGCCGGAAACATACAGGAACACAATCTCATCTAAGAATTAGCTAATATACTCAAGTAGGAAGGGCAGTGCTGAAGGTGAAGATCAAGGGAACAATGGTTAAAGTAAGGGGATATGCACACATAATATTTCTGTAAATCTGTTTAAATAGAGATCATAAACAACATTCAGCAGATGGAAAGTTAACAATGATCAAGGGAACAATGGTTAAAGTAAGGGGGTACACATAATATTTCTGTAAATCTGTTTAAATAGAGATCATAAACAACATTCAACAGATGGAAAGTTAACAATGGAACAGTCATCCATAGTGCTGATGACATTGGTGTATAGAATGCTAGCCTATTAAGGTCTGCCAGTTTAGAAGAAATCAAGCATATGCTCTTTTCCTTCCAACCAGATAAAGTCCCCTAGCATAATGAAATTCAACCATGTTTTATCAGTATTTTCAGGATCAAATCAAATATGATATTAAGTTTACTCTGTTTTAAATGGGCAAGGACTGTTGACAAGTCCCATTTATCTGTTTTAAAAAAAAAAAAAATATACACAAAACATTCTTGTGACACCATTAAGATCATAAGTCAATAATGATTCATAATAATGAAGGAATGGGATTATTTAAATGAATGTCTAATATTTAAGTATCCTGGGAAGATGCAAGCAATTCAGTACATGCAGAATCAGAAAGAGCTCCCTGAGCCCTCCTTCAGTAATTGACAAGTGTCACATTTGCTATGATTTTTGTGTTGGTCCTATATACAATCACCAATAATAACTCAATATTTAATTAACTGCACATACATTACGTACTAATTTGTACTACAAAATACAGTGCCATACGTCTTATTTATTTAATCACAATAAAAATGTATATAATTTTCCTGCTGACACTTGTGTTTTTCATGGACATCAATACAGTTTTATTTTGTTTCTTTCAACATTGGTGATACTATGTAGATATAAAAATATCTAATTTTCCTGCTAACACTTTTGTTATTCATGGAGATCAATATAGTTTTATTTTTTATTTTTTTCGACAGTGATGATACCACAAAGATATAAAAATTTGATAATAATTTCCTACTTATATATATCAAAATGGTGATGTATGATAACATGATCTAATAGGTCCGTGCTTCTTTTCTGTTTGCATCTTGCAACTATTATAGAGGGTTTTTCTTGTGCTAAACTTATGGTTTTTGTTTTTAGGTATGTATAGATCCTGATTTTAGATCAACACAACTATCCTTGGTTGATCGTGGCTTTGTATATGCAATTGCTCATGTTAGAGGAGGGGGTGAGATGGGTCGGAAGTGGTATGAAGATGGAAAGCTCTTGAAGAAAAAGAACACTTTCACTGATTTTATTGATTGTGCAGAATATTTATTAATGCATAAGTATGGTTCAAAAGACAAGTTATGCATTGATGGAAGAAGTGCAGGAGGCTTACTTATTGGTGCAGTTTTAAATATGAGACCAGATTTATTTAAAGCAGCCATGGCAGGAGTGCCTTTTGTAGATGTTGTTACAACGATGCTAGATTCTAGCATTCCATTGACAACTTCTGAGTGGGAGGTAAATTCTTGCTTACAAATTTCTTGTTAATATTGGAGATGAGTTGATCAACAAGAATGTGTGGAAGAAACACCTGTGATGATTTTTATTACTTTGTTTATTCTAGAACTGTTGATAATCTGCATATATCTATTATTGCAAAATTTCCAACAACTAAAAATACTTTGAATTCTTTGTATTGCAGGAGTGGGGTGATCCACGGAAAGAGGAGTTCTACTTTTACATGAAGTCCTATTCTCCAATTGACAATGTGAGAACCAGCCATTAACTCAATTTTCACGTCTTCTTTGATGTAATATGCATATAATTTATAAACTAAGTTGCTGGTTCTGGTATGGGGGTGGGTATGGGTATGAGGTTCTAGTATGCTGGTACGGAAAAATTATTTTCCCTTGGGTATTGTACAGCTGGGTACGGTTGTATAATATATATGTGTGTGTGTGTGTGCAAAAAAATTAAAAAATAAACAAAATTTCAAATACATTTGATATATAATATAATGTTATATTTTAGAATAATAATGACATTTGAATCTTTGATAGTATGATACTTTGTCATTGATCAATGATATAATGATAGTCATAAAGATAATTGTCTAAGCTGTTAGTTTTGGTCTCCACTCCAAGACACCCTCGTTGTAATCAAGTTTCTCATATGACAAGATCCAATAAATAGTGGGGGCTAGGAGTGGAGACTCTAATGGGGTTTGGGGACAACAGACCTAGTGGGATTGATGGGCAGTGCCCATTGTAGGGTCCAGGGTCAAGGGGTAGAAGTAGAACCCTTGCCACCAAGACCAAATTGCAGCCTTTGAAACCACACAAACCTTCATGGCACACCATTTTCACAATTTTATCACTTAATGCCAAAATTAGGTATTTGGCACATTTTTGTTTATAGAAATGTTTTAAAAAATGATTTTTATTTTTATTTTTTGTTTGGGTGGCCTTTGGGTTTGCCCAAGAGCAGCTTGGGTTCGCCCAGGGTCTTGCTCAAGCACCTTGTGCAGGACTTTGGGCAAACCCAAGATGCTCCTGTCATAGGACCTATACCTGCACCCATTCAATATGAGATCAAGATCCCGCAGGGGTGTACTCAGTAAGTTAGTTTATAAAGTTACATCCCCACTCTTTTTAAGTTTATTATTATATTACTATTTATATTTTTTATTCAATTTTAATAGTACTTTCCTAGTGAAAAATTGATATGATTTGATAGTAGAAATGGATGGTTTAATGGAATACTCCTATCGGTATGGTAATATATCACCATCACTAATAGGATTATAAAATGCAAAAGTCATCAAGACAGAACTAAATGTAGAAGCAACATGACAAAATGTGATGGATAAATGACCTTAGTAAACACAATGGCAAGAATGGTCAGGGACACATGTTTTGTTATTCTCATTGCCCTAGCTAAGGTTGCATTGTGTTCTTCATTGTGTTTGTGTTGCACATATGTATTGACTCTTTGACATTTTTTATCCTCACTCTTCCTTTTTAGAGGCAACAACATAAATTATGGGTATCAGTATGTCTAACATAGGAGGTTAGGAATAGTTAGGATTGAAATGATACCACCTTGTTTCTCATTTTAGATGCATGGTGGGATAGGTTTGGTCTTGTCCATCTACTTTTTTGTTTTGTTCTTTTATTAATCCCCACCTATATCAATTTTTTTCTTTTTATATATGCTTTTTTAATGGCTCTAACACATAATGCATTTCTATGAGCCTCCATATCTTGCAATAATAAGCGTGATATTCCACTAAACTATTTGCATGTTATCATTCAACAGCTTTATGCAATCATATGCCTGTCTATTGGCAAAAAATGGTTACAGCTATATTCTCTTAATCTATAGCTGTACACTTTCATTCTACAGGTTTACGTTTTGTCCTACAGCTGTATGCTTTCATTCTACAGCTGTATGCGGTCATACTTCTGTTCATTCTACAGCATTACACTCATTCTGCAGCTGTATCCAGTTGCACATTTGCCCATTGATGGAAAAGAGTTATATTTGTATACTCTTATTCTACACTTGTGTGCTTTATTTCTATGGATAGTAGCCACACTCTTGTTCATTTTACAGCCGAACTGCTCATTCTACTGTTGTATGCAGTCCAAAAGAAGCTTATGCGATTTCTGCTGTATGAACAATTATTGCATGAAATCAAAAGTAAGCATTTATAGAACTTTATCAGTCTTTGCTTTTTAGCTGTAGGTCAAGTACCATCTTACCACTTCTCTTTGCCTTTTCTGGTCTTTTGAGACTGTCAGGGATATCAATATAAACATATTAATGAAGCAGGAAGGGCATTGTATCTGTGACCAGTCTGCATCACGTAGACGGCCATGTTAATAAATAATTATATTGTAATCGACCGTACTAATTAATTAAATAAATGTTGTAGTCGGCTGTACTAGGAATAGATAACAATAGTTTAAATAATACATGCACAGTTTAAAGTAAAAGTTGGATTAGTTGTCGGGTGGCTAGTTAGGAAGAGTTGCCGACGGTTGGTATCTCAACCAACCTTGGCCATCTATATATGTATCTTGTCATTTGTAGTTGGACACAGACAATTGCTATGTACTGTTGATATACTTCATGAATGAATGAAATCCATTGTGCTGTGCAATTACCCTTACGATTGTTCTGTGATTCATATTCTAGTACATGCATTATGTTTGTGAGTTATTCTCGTTTACTCCCGTAGTATGTTGATCACTACCCAGTGAGTAAACACATCATAGTTCCCCAAATTCAGTATTTTAATCTCCTTTGATTTTAATCACTATGTTATCAAGAAAAATAAATGTTATATCCTTGCAAGATCGGGTCTATATTCATTGATGGGCAATCAAGGATCATTAGTGTTTAGTCTCAAGATTTTTATTTTCTAAGAAGATCGACTTGTTTTCACAGGTGATGCAATGAAGGAACATCTAATTTGTAAACCATTTTTCTTTTTCATTTTCTTTTGGAGATATGCAAAGCAATATTGTTCTTCCGTTTTTTATTTGCACTTTTTAACACATTACTTTTACCATCTATTTAGTTTGAATTGAAATGCTTTTAATCACAACTTTATTTCCTTTTTATATCATGCAAAGCATTACCACATCACTCAGAAATTTCTAACCATAGCTCCTGATTGAGAGCTGAACAGGTCCAGGCACAAAATTACCCCAACATTTTAGTCACTGGAGGTCTTCATGGTAAGCATAGAGTTTTAGCAATGGTTTATTTGTAATTTTTTCTTTTATACATATTGTAATGTGGATAACTGGTCACACAGATCCACGTGTTTTGTACTCGGAGCCTGCCAAATATGTTGCAAAGTTAAGAGAAAAGAAGACCAATGATAATTTATTATTATTCAAGTGTGAACTTGGTGCTGGACATTTTTCAAAATCTGGACGGTAAGAATACTTTATTACTGATTTCCTTGTCAAAATAAAGATGTGTAAATTTACTTTTATCAAGGAGTCTTTGTGATTTTGTTGGAACTAAAATTATATTCTATGATGACATTTTAATGTTTGCACTTTGCCCATTATTTCATCACAAACAATTATAGAGCTCTAATTATAGTCTTTCAAGTTTTTGTTGATACCTTCGCATGGATATCCTTAGTGGGTTCTATTGTTTGTGTTATAACTTATAACCAATTGACCTGTTGATTTGTAGAAGATGATTGCATACTATGTAAATACTCGTCTTGATCATTTTGTTGAAGACATAAACATTCCCATCACAAGCTTTTGACCAAGTTTTCTTTTGCATGAAACAACCAACATTCCTCTTTTTATGATTTGAATTTTTAACTGTAATCTAGGATTAATTAAGATATTCCATTCAGGGTTACCCCAGGTTTCCGGGATGAGGACGGCGGGACGAGTCCCCAAGTTTTCGATTTTTGAGGCCAAAATTAGGGACGGCTATATAAAAATATAGGGAAAATTTTAAAAATATAGGGAAATTTTAAATATTCATATGATAACATGGATAAGGCATGCATAATACACATTATAGAACATTAACATATAACATTTGTGTCCAACATTATGCCAATACTCAATATGCATTCAAAATTAACATACACGAATCATGAAACAACCTCCAAGTTATAATTTATAAAATTATATCAAAATGCCCAAAGGCTACATTGTTGCCATATAGTTTTCAAGTTTGCTATGAAAATCAAAATACAATGTCAGTAATGAATAGAGAATAAACAAAGTCAAAGAGAACTGCTGCCCCTAATCATCCCTCATAACCGCATCAAAATCAGAGTCATCCTCTGAGTCACTGCCACTGTGATGCTCCTCCTCAACCAACGGAACCCCAAACAAACCCTCAACTGTCTCCTCCTCATCTACCTGGGCCACGTCCTTGGGATCAATATCCCACCATAGAGCTGGAGTCTATCGATACTCTGGAGTCTGCCGATCCTGAAGCCGAAGAGCACTATGAACGGCCACTAGCTTCTCCGCTCGTCTAGAGGTAAGTCTATTCCTCTTGAGGGAGTGGATAAAGCTATACGTGGACCAATTCCTCTTTGCAGCGGAGGAACTAGCAACTTGTGCAAGAAGGCGAGTAGCAAGTGTCTTCAATTGCAGTGTATCCCTCCCATAATAGTTCCACCATCCAATAGGGTTCGATTGAGCTAATATAGCTCTATCCAACCTCGCCTGTGGTTTACTCAAGTTTGGGCCAGTAAGATTTGCAAAGTCTAGGAATTGTGACGAACTAGTGAAGCCTGCTTTGCTAGATAAATCTTTTCAATGGCCCGTGTGAACCCATCTAAAACCTCACTATCATCACATGGAGGCACCCTACCAGGCCTTGGTGCATACCATTTTGGATTTAGAGCAAAGGCAGCCATGTGAAGCGAGGTGTTCATTATATTCCACCTTCGCGTCACAATGGGCCCAATGTGTTGCTCATATAAATCCAAAGTGGGGTCCTTTTTCCGAAATAACTTGCTTGATCTTCCCAAGTATACTGTCAAATGTTTCATAAATCTCTCCGAGACAAGGAGAGTCTGTATCAGCATATTTGATGACATCTACAATAGGGGAGATGAAGGAGCAAATATATTTGCAAAATGAAAACAAAAAGTTCAAAATAATTAGTTGACATGTTAGAAACTTCAAAAGTTGGAACATTGGACAATAAAATTAAAATATTAAAATCAGAAATTTAATATGAAAATAAGCCATCTAATGTCTTACCTCACATTGGCCCACCAATCGTCATCGAGGAACTTGTCATCGAGGATCTTTTGTTTGATAGTCTTTCCTTCAGTAGAACTTGCATTAGGCCATCTAGCCCACTATACATTGACCATCATTGCTTGTAGAGGCTCATACACCTCTACCATCCTCTCTAACAAGATGAAGTATGTGGCATATCTACATTCAATGTTCATTCATTGATTCATTAAAAAATAAAAAATAAAAACAAAATCAGATTATGAATACAAATTGAAAGTGAAACAAAATGAAGTGAGTGGCATACCTTGTCTCAACAGGTTTGAGAAATTCCTTCTTTGAAAATGTTTTAAAGAGAGCAAGTGAGGTGTGGTGATTGCAAATAAACATTTGAATATCTCTAGCTTCTACCACTATTTTCTTCACCCAATCCAACTTCCCTATGTCTTTCAATGCATTGTTCAATGCATGAACACAACATGGGGTCCAAAATATGTGCCTGTACTTACCCTCCACCATCAACCCAGCCGATTTGCACACACGTGCAGAATCGGTGATCACTTGCACCACATTTGCAGCCCCAACCTCCTCTATAGCATCTCTCAAAATGGAAAACTGGAATTCTGCATCCTTACGTTTCCCCGAACAATCTATGGCTCTAAGAAAATAAGAACCAGCAGGGCATGTGACTATGACATTGATGAGTGGCCGACGTCTACAATCAGTCCACCCATCCATCACTATAGAGCACCCCGTCCTCATCCACGTTTGCCTCATCTCCTCCATTAACACATTAACTTTGGAGTACTCTTTGTCTAGGAGGGTGGTGCGTAGCTTATGATCTCCAGGGGGTATGAATGAAGGACCAACTGTGGCTATTTCTCTCACCATTTGTTTAAAATAAGAGGAACGGGCCACATGAAATGGAATGGCATGTGCAAAAAAGAATTTGGCAATGGCGGATTCAGTACTCTCTCGTGCTTGGTTATTAAACAGGGACTCAACTGAGGTTGCCTTTTCACTACCACTGCCACTCACCTTCCTCTTTGCTCTTAAGAGAACTCCACTACTACCAACCGTGGAAGGACTAGGAGTAGGCATGGATGATTGTGCACTTGGGAAAGAAGGAGACCCACCTTGAACCCCACCATCACACTCTATTTGAATTTTTTGGCATTCTAAAAATAGGTCATCTGTCAATGAAGGACACACTCTAACTCCATGGCCCACCTCACCCAAAAAATGAGACCTAACTCTTGTGTAGCTGCCCCTAAAGTCTTTTTCACAAACATGGCAAAACCAAACCCTACTCCCCCCTGAATTTTTTTGTCTTTCACCCACGGGTGTAACATATCGAAGGAATGGTTTTTTTGGGTTTAATGGGTGTCTTGCATAGTCTTCCATGGTTTTGGTATTGGTTGATGAAGGAGGGCATTGGATTGGGTTTCTTTGCTCTCTAGTTCTACTACCACCCCCACCACTTTCCCTTCTAGTTTGCATTTCAACTTCACTATCACTTCCACCCTCACTGCTGCTCATGTTTTTTGTTTTTAGAATGCAAGTTTCAACTGAAAATGCAAAAAAATAAATTAAAAATCAGACAATGTATGCTTCACATTTTGCAAAAAAATGAAAAAAAAAAGGGAAAGGAAATGCATACCTCTTTGGTGGATTTGCACTCCCTTCAACACTATTTCAACCTCCTCTCCTCCTTCAAGCTGCTGCTCCTTCTCCTTCAATGGCTGCAACTTCTTTTGCTCTCAAACCCTTGGCTGCTCAAACAAACAAAATGCATAAAATGAGGTTAGAGAGGCCCTTTTTTCCTTCATAAGGGAGTGAAACTCCATGGGGCCCACACATGCCATGTAGGTTGGGTCGATTTTTTTTAGTTTTATGATTTTTTTTAAAGTTTTTAGTTGTGAAAGCGCGGGAGACGGCCGACCGCCCCCTGGACGGTCAAGGGATGGCTCAGTTGTCCCCTGGCCGTCCTCGGGGACGGTCAGTTGTCCCTCTTCCAGTCAACGCCGTCCCCCCGTCCCAAGGATGTTTCTTGGGTTTTTCAGAAAATTAGGGATGGTCCCCTGCCGTCCCCTAGTACTCGGGACGTCCCGGGAACGGGTACGAGGCATTTTGGGGGGAGGAGGGGGAACACGTCCCCGGGTTTCCTTGATTCCATTCTCTGCAACCTTGTCTCATTGCACTTGTGCATATGGGTGCTTGTGAAATTTTGGCTGAAGATGACAGGTTATATAGATGATATTTTAGGCCTTGCTATTTCCCTTGTGAATTACATTGTTGCATCTGTGTTAGTTATTACCAATCTTACATTTTTTGTTCTAAGATATGAGCTATTTCAGTTTTATGTTTCCTCTATGTGCATCTTCAGTGCAGTGCTTCATTTCACTTTTTTCAGCTGGAGGGGAAGATCACATAGAAGTCTTAGGTATTTTCATGGAACAACTACAGGCAAATAGCTGTTCTAGCATGAATATGAATTCTTGTAAAGTTTTATTTGAATAACAATAGGTAACATAGCTCTAAGTTGACATTTTAGGCTTTGCTACCTCCCATGTGAATTGCATGTCTGCATTTGCATTTACATCAACTAGTACTCATCTTACATTGTTCTATATAAATTATTTCAGTTTTTTGTTTTGTCCACGTGCATCTTCATGTAATGTTTTGTTCTACTTCAGTCAGCTGGATGGGGAAGATTATATCGAATCGTAAGTTCTTAAGTAGAATATCTACAGGCAAATATTTGACCTATCATTTATTATGAAGTTTGGATCAATGACATAAATTCTAAGACAGATTTAAAAAAAAAATGATTTGATTCTTGAAACAGAGGCCATTATGGAAAACGAATCTTCTAGTTGCTCAGATGGAACTCATCCTCTTATGATTGTTGACTTAGATACATAGAGAATTGATGCTGCCGTCCCCCACCCTGCATGCAAAGTGGAGAAGAATAGAATTAGTATTCTAAAATCAATTCCGATGCTATATGATGTTTATTTTCAGGCACTAGTATCTGAGCAAGAGTTTATGGAAGTATAGAAGAGATTGGAGAAGTGTGCATGGAAGAATTTGAAGGTGACGACTCAATTTCTAGTTTAAGAAAATTAAAACTCTTCATCCATTCAAGAGCCAAGAGACTAGGTCATAGATTAGGAAGAGGAATGAAAAAGGAGTAAGACAAGAAGTTACTTTAATTGGTGTTGACTCAATTTCTAGTTAAGGAAATTAAAACCAATGTTGTTGGGAGACACGTCTCTTGCCCCCTGAGATGCATCTTAGAGAGTGGTATGTATCTCCGGTATCGGAGACGTCCCCGGAAACGCCTCCAACAACATGGAAACTTGATGTGCCATCTCCTGAGCCTCTCGACGTCTCCCGACAAAAAAATTGACGTCTTATGAAATTTAAAAGCATTAAAAAATTATAATGTGATTTTTTTTTATAATTTCATGATATTTTCTATAAATTATTAATTTTTATTTATATTAAAAAAAGATGGAGTCTCCAAATCTCTCATCTCCTATTTAAAAAAAAAGGAAGCTGTATCGGTACCGGTACCAATCTTCCATACTAGTACCAGTACCAATCTCTTGGCAACTATGATTAAAACCCTTCACCCTTTCAAGAGCCAAGAGACTAGATTGAAGATAAGGAAGAGGAATGAAAGAGGACCAATCTAGAATTTACTTCAATTTGTGTGGCATAAGGATGTCTAAAAGATCATGGAGGCAATGCCATAGGGTTTGCCAAATTTAATGCTTGGAGTTCAAAATTCAGTAATCTTAATGAAAACCTAAGAAAAATTATTCCAATTGGCTCTAAAATTCGTATGGTAAAGGGCTTAAGTTTTTATTATTAAAATCTAAAGGTGTCTTTTGTCTTGCTGTTGGTTTTGACAATTGCCTGTGTTGAATTTGTTGGCTGATGTGGACGATTGCTATTGCAAAGTTGAGTTTAGATTATCCTATTTAGTGTTGAGCAAACAGTATGCAATATTGTGTGATTTGTGAAATGAGTTCGACACTGCTAGGAATGATTTGTGTGAGCTTGGGAGTCTGTGCTGAGGTAGTAGCTGCAAGCCTGAATAGTTGGGCTCAACCTTGGGGAGTTTGCATTGAGGCGAGCCAATAACTGCAATAGACAATGGAAAAGGCATAAAATAAAATTTTAAAAAAAAGAAGAGAAAAACCTATGGCCACTATTAAACAATATTGAGATCATTAATAATATCTATAAATGTGAAGATTTGTATCAACAAAAGGAACATGGTGAAGATATCTGCAACATGATCTTGTATGGCCCAAGATTGTCACTCAAATCTCTTTGCCATCGACAAGTTACCAAATGAAATGATGGTGCAGTTTGATATGTTTTAGGCGAGCATGAAAAACAAGATTCATCATAAGTTTTAACATATTCATTGTTAACAACAATTTTAAGGACGTAAAAAGTTTGTAAGTTAACAAATTTTACAAAGGGTAGTTCACAATGCCGACGAGCACTGCTACAACCACACGAACCCTAGCTGCATTTGGTGCGGCTAACTCCTCCTGCACTGTAAATTCCGACGAGGAGGATGGCAACAAAGAGAAAGGCGATGAGGCTGATGCTTGGTGGGTGGAGGAAGAGGAATCTCCTTTTTGTCCGACTGCCTTTGGATATTCACCTTTTGATGGGGATGACTTTGAGGTTTATGTGGATGATCTAGAAGAAGAGGATGAACTTCTCTTGCATATCCTATTGGATGCTTGTTTGAAGGTGAATAAGTTTGCTAGGGAGTCTGTGGCGGGGGTTTCTGATGGTGAACCCTTTTTGGGTCCGAGAAAAGGGTTTCTCATCCCTTCCAAGTCAGACCACAATATTATGAATTTGTCAAAGTCTATGTCTTTTGCTTAGGAATACCACAATATTGGATGCTTGTTTGAAGGTGAATAAGTTTTCTGGGGAGTCTGTGGTGGGGGTTTCTGATGGTGAACCCTTTTTGGGTCTGAGAAAAGGGTTTCTCATCCCTTCCAATTCAGACCACAATATTATGAATTTGTCAAAGTCTGTGTGTTTTGCTTAGGAAGACCACAATATTAAGGGTTTCTTAAATCAAAATGTAGTGTTGATTTTGTTCAATTTGAGATTGTTGAGGATGGTGTTGTTTTTTCACCTCCTGTTGTTGTTCTTGTTCCGATCCTTGTTCAGTCTAAGATTGTTGAGGATGGTCCTATTTTTACACCTCTTGTTGTTGTTCCTGTTTTGGCCCCTAGGGTTTCAGAGGAACCTAGAGAGTTGGAGGTTTGTGGTGCTCCAGTCTTGTAGATAGGTTGGGACTGTGAAGTAATGAATGAGAGCTTTGGTGTTCCTGTAGATTCTATTCCTTTTCTAGAGTGTGATGTGATTGTTGTGGGTTTTGGTGATCTTGCAATTGTTGTTTCTTCTCCTCTTGTTGTTCTTGATCCAACCCCTACAGTTTCACAAGAACTTTGTACTACTGAGGTTAAGGAGGTTGGGCAGATCCAAATTGGTGTTCATGATTCCCTTCTTGCCGAGTTGTCTACTTAGCTTAGGAGCTCACTTATTGGGAGTTTTTGTGGCAATCATCCCAATATTGATTCTGTCGAAGATGGACTCTTCGGGTTTGGAAACTAAGAGCCTATGTTGAGGTAACAACATTGTTGAATGGTCTTTTTCTTTTTTCTTTTTCCTATTAGGAGGATTGCTCTAAGATCATTCTTGATGGCCCTTGGTTAATGGGAACGAGTGGCCTTTTGTCTTCAAAATTGGTCTCCTAGTTTCAACCCAATGAAGGATACTTTCAAGTTTCCTATTTGGGTTCGTCTTCCAAGGCTACCCTTGGAATATTTGAATGAAAAGATTTTCATAATTGTTGCCAATTCTTTTGGGCACTATTTTGTTACTAATAAGATCACTAAATTCATGAAGCGTTTGTTATTCACTATATTTTGTGTTTGTGGAGAAAAATTAGGTGCTCCCCATTTAGATTAACCTTATTTTCAAAATTTGGAAATTGGGTGTAGTAGATTGAATATGAAGACTCTCCAGTTATTTGCCATTCTTGTGGTAAAGTGGGTCATGCCTCCACTTCTTGCTTGAGAAATAAGAAACACCTCTTTGGAAGAAAAAGGATCAAATTTCAGCTTCTAGGAAGGAGTCCATTACTTCCTTTGAGGAGGTATTAGAAAGAAGATATTAAAAGAAAATCCCCCATAGATTGTTTGATGATGGACTCCTCTTCTAAAGGTTTAGGTTTGGAAGAAGGATCTTTTGGTGGTCTTATTATTTCCTCTTGTCTTAAGAATATTAGATTTGGGGAGAAGGATCCTTGTACTGAGATAAAACAAAAATCTTTGGAGCAATGTTTAAACCACCTTGATTTTGGGTTGGTAGGTTGGTTTCTGTTAGGTTTTTCTATGCTTTGTCTTTTGTAGTTTCTTAGTTGTTCCTCACAGTTATTCTTTGGTGTTTGGTTGTGCTTCTTGCTCTATCCTTCTCTTTGTTCAAGGTTCTAGGCCCTTTCAAAACCTTGCTTACCTAATCAAAAACATATTCATTGTTACAATGCAAAGATTGTAGCTTGTGTTGACTGTAGAAAAATAATTCAATTGGAATTTGTTTTATATCGAAACAAATTCCCATGGCTTAGATTCCTGTTAGTGCATCTCTATATTTAATTGGTTGGATTCCAACAAACCTCCTTTGCTAGGATAATGATGATTATAACATTTACCATCCCCTAAGACCAATTTGGTCTGTTGGACAATGCATGGGAATATTACTTCTATGCATGGGCATATTGGAAAATTAAATCTTTCCCTTTGATTATTATAAGTTAGCAGTTTCTGCAAGTAGCATTAGTATGAGATTATAAATGATTTCCTAGTATTAGTAAGGACTGGAGAAACAAGCAAAATGTGTAAAGCATATTCTACATTGTTAATTCATGTGAATTCTCAATTTTGCTCCAAATTTCTAGTGTTATGTAATATGGTTCTATAATGTATACAATGAATGCCTTATATATATGATGATGGTAGGCTCATGGTAGGCTTGAGAGAGGTAGATGACAAGGATGACGAGGATGAGGTGGAAGAGGTCAAATGGAATGGAGATTGGGACAACTCTAAAGAGGAAAAGTTGTTAAAACTTTAGTTTGAGGCTCGTTTGAAATATTTAGAGGTGAGATAAGGGGTTGTTGGGAAAGGCAGCTCCTTTGGAGTTATGGGATTGCGATTGATTACAAATGGACAATGTTTTCTTGTTGCTAGTGGCTCGTAGTAGGGGTTGAAATGTGGGTACCTCCTCCCCTCTCCAGCATGCAATACCCAAAATGTGGATTCCCTTGTTGAAGCAGTGGGGAAGTGCTTTGTTGGTTTGCAATGAGTGTTGGGTGAAGAGCATCATGGGGGCAATTGTGCTAGTCTCTATTTTACTTCCCTAGGCCTCTTTAAGAGGGATGCCTATTCTCCACTTGCAACAATTGATAGGTCCCTAGGGGAGCCGGTTGGGTTTGGACAATCAAAGTCCTTTGTGTAGAGGTTGGATGGTTCTTCTAGTCACAACTTGACATATGGTGTTGCTCTTGGAATGCCAACAACTTTTGAGGTTGCAATTTGTGTTGGTCTTGGAATGTTGGCTAAGAAATCATGGGCTGATATGGTTAAAGGAAGGAAACACTCCATTCTTGCTCTTTTGTCTCCCTTGTAGCCAGTTGGCGATGGTGAGAATCTTCTCTTGTGGATTCTTGATTCTCTTGTAGAAATGGCTTCACCTAGGCTAGAGTTTTCTATCATTGGGATGTTTTTTGAAGCCACATTGAACATTGATGTTTTTAGGAATTGAGCAATCAGAAAATGGAAGTTTTATGACCATTTTAATATCGCTGCTATGAGAAATGGATTCTTTTTTATCCTCGACGATGGTCCATGGTTTTTGGGTAAGTCAAGCCTCTTCTTGAAAAAATGGGATTTGGGTTTGGACCCTAAGAAGGAAATCCATCAACAAGGTTCGTATTTGGGTGAAGTTCCCAAGTTTGTCGTTGGAATAGTGGGAGGAGGAAGTCTTGATTGGTATTGCCATCTCTTTTGGTCAGCTCATAGCCATTAATGTGGTGACCAAATCTAGGAAACGCTTGTTGTTTGCCAGATTTAATGTTAATGCTATTGTGGATTTGATGCTCCCTTCTATTAATTACATTGTCTTCTAAATTTGGTAAATGGATGCAATAGATTGCTTACAAAGACTCCTCGGTCTTGTGCCATGTTTGTCACAAGCGTGAACACCTAGTTGTTATTTGTTGAAAAATTAAGAGGAAGACATACTTATGGAGGAAAAAAGAAAATAAGGATCTTTGCCTTTCTTAGTTGATGAAGGCTTTGGGAACATTGTTAATGAGGACTTGAATAGGGCCCTTCGCTTACCAATTTTGCTCTCCAAATGTAATAAAAGGAAGAAGCCTATGGAGGAGAGGTTAACAAGAAGTCCTATAAATTCTTGTGATGTAGGGTGCTAGGCTTCATTGCTATATTTGTTTAGATCATTGTTTAAGATTTGGGGCCCTTTCAAAATCCCTCTTTTACCCTTCATCCAAAAAACTGCTTTGCATATGAATAATTGAAATAATCCATATTTTTTATATTTTACCTTTTTAAAAAAAAATGCTGTCCCTAGAAATGGTCTCCCATCCTAGCCCATCCTAGAAACTTTATGGTATTTAGGTTTTTGAATGTCTGTATTTTGCTTTACCATTTTGATGATCCTTTAGGCACTTTGAGCTCTTTTATTGGGTCTTCCAAACCATTTCTACAATGATTATTTCTTTTGCTGGGTTTCTTGGACCTTTGTGCCCTTATTGTATTTTCTTTTGTTGTGACAACCTTTGTTTGGTTAGTGGGTCTCCTATAATACATTTGCTAGTTATCACAACTTAAATTGAACTTTTTGAGTCCCTCATTGGGCTCAATTCTGTAGTTGACATAAGTGATCACCTACCCATTCCCTCAAATGTAAATTTTCTTCAGTTAAAAGAGTTATGTTTGTTCCTTGAACTTCAAAATGATTTTAATGTGTATTTTTATTTCAAAGGAAGAATTACATAGGCATTGCCATACCAAACAAGCTCTAATATTTCTTTGAGTTCCTCTCTACCCATTGTTTCTCTTAATGACAATAGCTTCTAGGACTAAATAAATAAAACCAAAAAGAAAAAAGCAAAAGAACTTAGAAATAGAATAAAACTCATTGAAGACCAAAACTTGTATTTTTGAGTCGCTTCTTCAAAAATGAAATTGAATATTTAGAATACTATTTGAAAAGGAATAGTGATTTGTAATTGGCTTGGACATTCTAATGCACGATTTACTAACATAAAAAAATATGAACTTTTATTAACTTTATGGCTGTCCTAAAGTTTATGCCATCAAAATAACACAATCTAAGGCTAGAAATTGAATGCTTTCTACAGCTTTATGGCTAACATCTACATTTTTATTCATTTGCATTTAGTTAAATGACATAACTTGACATATGATATGGAATGAAACAAGCGATAAAATGAATCACACATATGAAGAGAGCGAAACACAAGGATTTATGTCAGAGAAGTGCAATGTGAGAGGACCCAAGAAGAAAGGAACCATCATCTCCACTATCGTTTTGCTTGCTTGTACAAGCCAATTCCTTAATATGAACCATCAAATGCATTGTAGCTTTTGCATTAGCACTTATATAGTGCTCTACTAGCATGATTCAATATGGATTACTTGCTTATTCAACATGCTTGATTGCTGCCCTCAACTGTTGAAGTCACCTCGTCTCAAGAATTCTCTTAGGTCACTCTTGGCAATGTTTGAATGTTCTTCAGTGCCTTTACTTGATCCCTAGGTCTAAAATTTATGCTAAGGGATTGACAAATGAGTTGAAAGCTTAAAATATTTTCTGTGGTTTTGTGTTGAGTTCAAATTGTATATGCAATTGTCTTAAGCCAAAACTGCCACTTTTGGGGAGTTGGTGTAGCCTTTGGATGTTTGGATCATTTCTAAAAGTGCTAGTGCACCTATTAATCTTCTTTTGTAATTTGATCTTGCATCTCTAACTTACATAATTTTATCTTAATGGGATGAACGTAGGGTCTTAGCTCTTCTCGACTCACATAAGTTAGAAATACTATTTATCATTTGTCAAAAGAAGGTAACCTTTTTTTGATTGACCTACATAAGAGCTTGAGGTTTTTTCCAACATTTGCATGTTGAAAGAAGCATGTTATGATACAGAATAATAATGGAATCTAAATTTAGACCTAAAAAATAAGGTTTAGGCAATGCTAAGAAAAATGTTGAACGCAGACAAGAATGTCCTGGTTTGATGGAAATTAATAATACCAGATCAATTCTCCACTCCATACTCCATAAATTCTCCTAACAAACAATATTAGTGAATGATTTCCTCTTCTATCATATCAATGCCTTTTGTTTGTATCTCTATTATTGTAAAATGTTATGTTTGGTATTTCATGTGCATCTATCTCAACTACACTTTGGTTCTTATCAAAGTCTAGGGTTTAGATTTATCAAATATATGTTAAACATTATTGCATCCACTTATTTTGTTGCAGGTTTGATCGACTAGAGGAAGATGCTTTTATAACTGCATTCTTTTTAAAATCAGTGGGCATGGCTTCCGAATGAAAATGTTCTCATTATTGGCAAGTCAAATGGAATTGTGTTCTTGAGGCAGAATTTCAATTTCTGTTCTATGAAATTTTGTTTGGAGAATGTTTCCAATTAATGATCTACATTTATCAGACTTCTTAAAATATTGGTTCCATCATTAAATGATGAAGTCATTTTATTGGTTGAAACATTTATTTTTAGTCAAAAGCTTCATTTTCTTTTGGTAGAGCTTTTATCAATTCTGTGTGCACTTAATGACTTTCAGTTTGCATGATCTCAAAATTTGGTTGTTGTAGATCACATTTCTGGCAATGACACTTTAATTTTAACTAATATTGGTTTATTCTTTCTAAGTTTTTTTCAGCTATAACAAATAAACATTGCATTGTATTTGAAACAGATGCATAATTATAATGATAAATGTCTTATCAATAACAAGGATCACCATAGTGTGGGGTTGGTACAATGGTGAGGGTTTGAATATTGAATCATGGGATGACTATTGTGGCATCAAAAGGATTGACATTCATTTAAACTATTATTGATTTGTTGTTTCTAAGTATTTTTATTTAACAAAAAAACATTGCATTTTCAATTTATAACATATGTACAATTACAATAAAAAAATATTTGATCAATAAAAAGGATCTTCATAATGTGGGGTGGTACAATGGTGAGGGTTTTCAGCCTCCATGGTTGTGTTTTAGATGCTTCAAAAGATTGAAACACTGAATTGAGGGAACAACCTTCGCAACATTAGGATCGGAATGAAATCCCTAAAAAGTGTGTTAATTGGCTTTTAAAATGCAACCTTTTTCTAAATCTATTTTTTTTGCAAGAGAAAAATGCATCCATTTCTAGTCCCCCTTTCTTAGTGTGACAATTGGCTTTAGGAGCCAATGTGTTTCCATTGGGGAAAGGGATGAATTAGGAACCTTATACACCACGTATTACTCTCCCCATAGGTAGAACTTTGATCGCAAACTCAGCTATAGTGGTTCCTCTTCTCGAGTGCTAGTTTTGAGATAGTGGAGCCCATGGAGATTGTATTGATAGGTTTTTGTCTTGATTGTTGGCTCCTCTTTGTAGACTCCATTAGAGATTGGGCCCTTTTTACATGATTTGAGGCTCCTCAAGGCTTCTTTCTCTTAAAAGGGTTCTTTATATGATAGTTTAGTTCCAAGGAGGATAAATAGAAACCCCTCAACATTGGTTTGCTTATAATCTTTGATGGGGTCTCACTCTCTAGCCTTGACCATCAAGTTTTGTTGGTTTTTTCCCTCTTCGTTGTTAGAGGTTTGGGTGGAACTTTATGGGCTGCCTTTGGTAACCTAGGGCAATGATTGTTTGGAGGCTTTGATTGTAGCTTGGTTGAGCTTATAGAAGTGGACTAACACTTGTTGGATGTCATATATTGTTTATGTTAGGTCAAAGGTTGCATAGAATACATGTATAACTTTACCTAAAAGAATCATGCTCTTAGAGGATAAATCCATTGCTTAAGAAGTGGACCAAAAAGGCATTATGTTCAAGTGTTTTATCTATCATAAGGGTGGGCACAAAGCTAAAGATCACCACAAGAAAGTGGCTTCATCTCAAAGCAAATCTCAAGGCTAGATGACAAAGCCCAAGAAGAGGATTTGGTAAGGATAGTCTTTGATTTAAACAAACATTTCTTCTAGCTTTGCAACAATGACTAGTTCCAATGCTTTGATCATTCACAATTGTTGTGGAAGACATTTTATTGATTTGTAGGCTCTAGATGAATTTGCCTTTTCCTTTTTTGTGGCCTCCTAGAGGATGGAAGATCAAAATATTTTCCTATAAATTGTGGCCACCTCTACCCTTCATCATGTGGTGCATGCTACCTTTGTTGAGCTCACTTGAGTGAGGCTTTAGCTCGCCTTTGGAAAGAGGAACTTAAGAAGAAAAACATTTTCTAGGTTGCTTAGATGTGGAGGAATTTCTTGATACCTTGGGAAGTGTTCAATGTTGGACTCTCACAAGTATTTTTAAATTTTGAAAGAAAACACACAATAGGAAATTCAACTCTACCTTGGATGGTATAGAAGGATCTCTAAAAACCTTGGATGGTTTGCTAGTAGCCTTGCATAGTGTAAGGTGGAGGGGGAAGTGTTTAGTACATAAATAAAAGGGCTTTCTTGGCATGTTAAGGGTCTTAATGTCCTTAACAAGAGGTGGTTGGTTAAAAACCAACTAATTGGTTGTAAACTTGATTTCGTCCTTTAGGACATAGGGTTATCTAAGGTTTACTTGTTGAACCTTATTTCCTTGTACCAAAAATATTTGCAAGGCATTGCTATGGAAGCAAAGGGCATCTTTGTAATTCTTTTGGTTCTTTGGAACCCTTCCTCTCTCTTGGTTTCTCTCATTGGTAAAGCTTCTAACTGGATTTGTTACTGTTTCAAACTTGAAATATCTATTATTTTTTGGTTAATGTCTATGGTCTTATAAGCCATATATGCAAATGGAAACTATGTAGCTCTCTCTCTTTTAAGAATTGATTAGAAAGTCTTTCTGTGTGGCAGCATTAATAATATAATTAGTATTGAGGACAAGTGGAGCAGAGGGGGTGAAGGGCTGACCAATCAATTTGATTTGAAGTGGAGTTCAAGGGATTTTTTGGTTCAAAATCTTCTTATCGATTCAATTCCTAAGGAAGGTAGCCTTATAATTATTGTAGGAAATTCTTTTGTTATATAGATTGTCTAGATTAGTTTCTTGTTACCCCACCTTGTCATACGATCAATGAATTTATTAATCTTTTGTTTTTCCAATGATTAGATCATACCACTCTCCTCTTAGTTGTTGGTTTTGCTTGATGCTCCTTTACCTTGGTTTCCTTTAAAATTTGAAGTTATTTTCCTCATTTATGTTGATCTACCCAATGCCATGGCTTCTTGGTGGAGTGAGTGCCCCAAATTAGCTAGGTCTCCTTAGTTTTACTTTGAGAAGTTAAAGTTTGTGAAAAAAGTGTTTGTTTACTTGGACTAAAGAGATCTTTGGGAGCATTTTTGTGGAAAAAGAGGTATTAGAAAAAATTGAAAATCCACTTAGATTCTTGTCTTCAAGTTTCACTGATTTCCTATTGGAGGAAGAAACAAAGCTTTAGAGCTTCAAGATCAAATTTTGGTTATGGAAGAGATTTATGGGTGGTAGAAATTGTTTGATTGTTGGGTATTAGAAGGCAATTTTAACTAAAGTATTTTCTTAAACAATTGTTCTCCATCTTGTTTGTAGATGGACCTTGTCTTCATTCCCTTAAGGCAATATGAACAAAATAATTCTTCAAACTTTTCTAGGGGATGTGGTTTACATTCCATGGGCATTGTTGGAATCCTTATGTTGAAGCATGCTTTTGGCAAACGCATGGTTTCCATTTAAACTATTGATTTCAAGAACAAATATATAGAAAGAAAGCATTCAAAAAATGCAACACATAAGACAATAAACACAACAAGATACCCCGGGAAAACCCTCCTCTTGAGGGAGAAAAACCTAGCAAATATTTCTCTTATATAATGAAGAACAAGAGCAAAGATCTGCTTACAAAACAGGCCCAACAATGGCCGAATTTGATACAATGAATAATAGCACCTCTCCTAGATGCAATGATACAAACGAATATGTTTCTCCTTGAATTCAATCTGCTGCTGTAGTATGATCTGCTGCTACACAATAGAGATTTGCTGCTGCTGTTGAAGATGATTCGCTGCTCAAGTATGAACTTCTTCTAAGAATGTGAATTATAATGAATGAACTTGATTATCTCCAAATGACAACTTTGACCTTGTATATATACAAAATTAGGTGACTTCTCAACTAGGTCAGCCACCAAGATAAATAAGTATTTTCCAAAATAACAATATAGGTCGGCCCAAGTACAAGTAGATATTAATAATCTCAATATCAAATTGTGTAGGCTGGAAGAAACAGCTCGAAGCTGCTAATAACATTAACAACTTATTGCTGGCTTTTAGTGGTGTTTGATGCAACAATGGATCCCTTGTTTGATATTTGATGGTTGTTGGTCTAGGTGGGACGATTCTTAGGATGTCTATGCAACCATAGCTAGCTCTTGGTCCATCTCTTCCCCCTTCTTTGTGTGAAAAAACTTAGCTCCTTTCTTGGGAAAATTCTTCCTTGGTTGTGGTATGTAGGTAGAATGTGATTGATAATGAGATTGCTCGTTGAAGTTAGATATGTAGATTCAATTAGTTCTAGCCTTCTCTCTTGGACTTGCATAAGTGGGTTTTGGAGTCTTGGAGGCCTCTCATTGATTGTGTAATTGGGCCTTTCCTTGTGCCAGGGGGTTTTTTATTGCAAGATTTCATACTTTGTTGGACATGGAGTTGTGGATGTGGGTTGAGCATCCGCTCTCTCAAATTGTAGTTATACAGAGGTCCTGTAGCTAGGCAAAAGATGGCGAAACAATGGTGGAGGCTAACGGTTGAAGGGATACAACTTATGATATTTATAAAACAAATAATAATTAAAGAGCTTTTCTCTATTACATATGCAAAACACTATTTTGATTCTCAAGATCACTCTATAGCACAAGAGAAATGCATACTCATGCTTGTAGACTCTCTACAACCCTAAGACCCTCTAAAGCTTATGCTACTATTTGATGCCATAATGGCTATGATAGTGGCTTATTTATAGTCTTATAGTGACTCGAAGGTCCAGTTACACCCAATCTTACCTATATTATCATGCAATTTAATTACCATACATTAATTGACACCTATCCTACTTTATTAAAGGAAAGGAGGAATATCATGCCAAGATGGTTGACAATGTCAATCCCTTCTTTATTAAAAATATTACAAAATCCACTTTATTTAAAGTGGTTGACATGAGGGTCCACCATGCCTTCATAATTTTGTACTATCAATTACTTCACATGTTTACATGGATTCCTTGAAAATTATCACAACTACTAGAAGATGATGCTTCTTGTACAATATGAGTTGACTTATATTTTCTTTCAATTGTTCCTAATTTTTAAGTATAGGAAAGCTGCAGAATGAAAGTGATACTCCAACGTTAACTTGTGTATAATATATTTTACAATTAACTTCTACATGAATAAACAATGCATACCTTCCATGAATGATAGCTATGATATATTCTAGCTTTGGTTTAGGTTCAAGTGGTGGAAGACTAGACATCATCAATTTTCATTTTGTAGGATCAGGAACTTGTTCTTTTGCTTCTTCTTCTCCTTCTCCTTTTCCTCCTCATGCACCTCCTCCTCCTCCTCCTCCTTTTACTTCCTCTTCTTCTTCCTCCTCCTTCCTCCTTCTTCCTCTTCTTCTTCTTCCTCTTCTTTCTTCTTCCTCCTTCCTCGTCCTCGTCCTCGTCCTTCTCCTTCTTCTCCTTCTTCTCCTTCTCCTTGCAACTTTGACAACTTTTGCAATTTTGTACTTTTGATGAATCTTCAGTTCTTCTTTAACCTAAGATCTACAAAACACACAAGAGTGAAAAATTGTTTGTTTTTGGTTAATGGGGGTTTGCCTTGGTCAAACCCTATTTTAGTAATTCAACCTTGAAATAAAATAAAACATGAAAGGAATGATGAATGAACAATTGCTATGTTGCAACTCACCAAACCCTTGAATTGAGATCCTCGAAGGACTGAAACTTAACACATCTCTCCAAGGTCTTGATTTTGCATGAATGGCTTTATTGGATGTTGATCTTGATGCTTGAAATTTCACTTGAATTCTTGAAACCTACATCACAATGTTAGCTCCAAAAACATGCATGAATGAAAATAACTTTGACACAATGCTTGAGATCTTGAATGTTGTGACAAATGATTGAGAAATCTATTTTTGAACACCTTTTTTAACAATCTTTACTATAATTATTGCTCTCATGAAATTCTATGATTTGAATTGATAAAAAAGACCTTGCATTTATAGGTAATTTTCCAATTTCCCAAAAATCAAACATTAAAAGCTGACATTCAAAATTTGGATCATAAAAATGCTATGAAAAACATATTAAAAAAATTTGAATTTAGCAAGTAAAGGAGACCCATTCACCTAAGGGAGAGTGGGTCTTGACCTAAATTGCCAGATCCTATTCATTTCGGGGTGTTAAAAATGACATTGGATTAATTTAATACTGATTCCTCTTTCAGAAATTTTAATTTATTAGGCTTGTAGATGCATAATTGAGCCAATTAGAGGCTTAATTAAGTCCAATTTATTAAGGGACCTAAACATAGTGTGAAAATGTAAATGAGTACATTTTTTAACACTACATGTAGCTCCCACTTTAGTGAAAGGATGAGCCCTGCATCAAACTCACACTAAAGTATTCAAATAAGTGTCAAGAGAGGTCTAATTGTGCAACTGTTGGAAAGATGAGACGACAAAGGTCAAGGAGGATGATCAAGCCCCCAAAATCTAAGATCTCATGGCAAATCGACAAAGGCACAAAGAGACACATGCCTATGTTAAATATGCAACAACAAGAAAATATACACATACATACAATGCCAAAAAAAATGAGAAGAAAAAGAGGGATGGATCAAGACTTGACTATTTGTCCAATTGGTATGGATCAAACCTTAGCTTTTTGTCCAAAAATGTCTACAAGTGGAAACCCATTGTCTATTATTCAAACAAAATGTACTCACACGGGCTAGTGAAATCTATTTTCCACTAGGTGAGCCCAAAAAAGTGGCTAATGGGAAGGTCATGCCAGTTCTATAGGCTCCCATTGTACTAACTGTACCAAAGTTATACCTCCTGATAAATTTGATAAGGCACCACAAAAATGGTCACAAGGCTAGCAAGCTGCGTTATACTAGACACTCATGCAAAGGCTCCACTGACAAGCAAGTTGTGTTATGCTTGGTGGCCTTGATACATGCAGTAGGATATTCAAAGGGTTTTCAGTTAGTTCATGAAAGGTCTCACTTTAGGGAACATCGTGCCTAATGTCCCAAGAGAGGACTAGTCGAGGATAAGAGATTCACAACTTAGGGGATAAAAGCCATAACATTAACACTAAGAGGAATGCCATATGCCAAGAAAGTTCACACTCTTGAGGAACATCAAATCCAATGTTACCACCATGAAGACATCACGGGAAGTAAGAAGACTTCACTTTGAAGCAAACAATAAGCAGGGACGCGTATGCCCCCATTTTAAAGAAATTGCTAAACACCATGATGTGAGCAATTACTTTAAAGTAGAACATGAAAATGCTAATACATGAGAGATTTATTTGGAAAGCCCTATGTAAAACATATGTTTCCGAGTAGAGTTACGTCATGAAAGAAGGGTTTCCCCCCATGTGCAATCCTAAGATAACACATAAGGGATCCATGGATTTGGGGTTAGTGTTTGTTGTTGCTGCAATGATATAATTGAGCTTAGAACTATCATCATTCCCCAAATGACTCATGGAACAATGAGAACAAAGGAAGAATGACACATAGAGAGAGAAGACAAAGGAGAGATTTTGGGTCAACATGGAAGAGATTTGAATATCTTGATGCCTTGCATCATCCCCAAAAGGAAAACACAAGACAAATGATAAAGTTTATGACATATTGAAGAATGTAGATACAAATAGAAGAATGTCACAACGGATTCCCTTCCTTTGTATCCTTGCACCGATGGAGTGACAAGGGTCATCTAAAGTAAGCTCACCAACATATAAAGACATGCCAAGCAACATTGTACAGGGGATCACATTACGTGCATGCAATCACAAAGAACACAAAGAGAATACTAGTATGGCACATGCAACTCAACCTATAGCAGGTCATCCACATCCCAATCTTGTTCATCATTTGTGGAAGGCAAAAAACTAGCCAAAGGGACAACGACATGTGCTATACTAGGATCATCACCAGGTTCAACATGTGGTGAGTCACTCTTGTTAGGAGGATCATCACGATTGTTATTATCTAAGCTCATGAAAGAGGAAAATAGTAAATTTAGTTCATTATGCACTTCCTCATCAATTTTAGCAATCTCATCATCATTATCCAAGTTAATCACAACAAGAGGCCTAATGACAATGTCCATAAAAGTTTCTTGTTTTTGTTTTGGCGAAGGTGGAGGATCATCATGTTTTTTTTCAATTGGTGTTTGAACTTGATTGTCCATTTTAGTCTCTTCTTTTAATCTACGAGCAATAGCATGGCGTCTACGCCTATTCTCTTTAGCATTTTTTTTCTTTTTGTGTGATTTTCAAGTTGTGATTGTGTAGCAGTGGGTTTATCAACTATAGGTTTCTTTTCTTCCTACAAAGGAGGAACAAAAGGAACCATGGGCAGTTGTTCAACAACTTTCTCTTTAACTTTTTAAACTTGTTTGATCTTAGGAGGGACAATATGACTTATTTGGTTATCTCTTGGTCTTTTATAGGAGATAGGTGAAGGATTTGTCATGGATTGATCTTGGTTACTTGGAAGGGCTTTTGGTTCAATCATGGTTTCATCAATGATATGAGGCTCAATCATGGTTTGAGGTATGTGTCTAAGGGATAATTTTGTTATGTGCTTTGCCTTAAACTTTTGATAAGATATGAAAAATAAGTCTTCATGAGGCTTAATAGGTTCAATAGATTCAGGCCAAAATAAATCCAATGAGAAATTCTCATAGGAAGACACATGATTAAAGCCATTATGATGCATAATAAAGATACCATTGCCAAATGGAAATTTTAAGCATTTATGTACTACTGAAGGGATGTCATCCATGGAGCATAGCCATGGATAACTGAGCTTCACATGAATTGGTCTGATGACGAGATGATGGAGAATGAGAAATTCAATTGTTTCAACCGAATTTTAAAGGAAGAGTGATCAAACCTATCGTAGGGCAAGAGAAACCATTATGCGTTTTGATCCATGATTTTAGTTGTTCATAAGAATCTTGATAAAGTTCATGCACAAATAATAATTCCTTGGTGATCACATTCTCTACACACATGTGATCAATTAATATCCCATTAGTAGGCTTGTCAATGATTCTTTCGACGATGTAAAGAGGACCATCGGGTGCATGTCTAATTATGTCATTTTGTGAGAAAGCAATGTCAAGGGGAATTTTGGTTTGGCCCTTATGAGGTTGAACATCAATGAAGTTGATCATACATCATAAGTCTTCTTCATTTTCACTCATATTGTCATTATTTGTATCTTCAAGCTTGTCAATATTCATCACATCATTCTTGGCATCATTAGCTTTCACAATTTAAGAGATATTATTATTTGGCATGGGGTTGCTAAAGATTTACAAATTTTGGTTGGATGGGGCAACAAACTTATTTCCTTGATCATGAACATCATCAATCTAGATGTGATTAGAATCAATGAGGTCTTGCACAATATGCTTAAGATGCTTACATTGTTCTGTACCATGTCCATTTTGTTGGTGATAATGGAAAAAAGCATTCGAGTTGAATTTTGGAGGTAAGGGCTTAGTGGTATCAATGGCTCTAACATGAGGTAATGTAACTATGTTTTTACTGAAAAGTTGCAACATAACGAAGTGAAGGGTATCGGGTAAAGGGGTAAATTATCTACTCCTCTCCCTAAGTGGATATGGATTTTTTGTTTTTATAGCAGCCACTTGGGAGTTAATATGTTGACTTGTTTGAGGTGTATTTATTTGTAAAAATACCTTATTTTGTTTCTTATAAGGTTGGAAATTGTTATGGGGCACAACTTTGGATTTATTAGGATGGTTTGAAGGAGTTTTTTTCTTCATGATGACTAACCAAATTCTGATAATCATGAAGGGTCATGCACAAGTGTGTAAAGGAGGGAAACTCCAATATCTCAAGTTTAGGTTGAATATTGGTATGGAAATTTTCAATGAAAATTCTTTGAAGGTCAACATCAGGAATCTTAATGTTGATTTGTGAGTAAAGCAATCGGTATCATGCAATGAAATCAATGAAATTTCATTTTTGTTTTGTTTACATTTCATTAGATTAGCTAATTTCATATTGGGACCCATGTGCACTTGGAAATAATTAAGAAAGGCATCAAAAAGTTCATTGAATGAACGAATTGAATTATTTGATAAAGAAAAAAACCACTCCAAGGTAGTGTCTTTCAATGATCTAGGGAAAATTTTAGTCAAGAGTTTGTCCTTAAAAATGACGTCACTACATAAGGCTGTGTATGTCAAGACATGATTACTAGGGTCTCTTTTTCCACCATATTTGTCAAATCTAGGAATCTCTATGCCATGTGGCGTTTGTGCTCTCAATATCTCCAAGGATAAAGGGTTTCTTTTGACATATTGTGAAGGTTGGCCATTTTGATTTTGGTTCAATGTGGCAATTTATTTTTGGAGGGATGAAGATTTTTGTAAGAGTTGGTTAAGGAAGAAATAATTGGTTGTGTTGTGAGATGGATGTGAATAAAGTGGAGGTGTATATGTATTTAGAGGACAACTGAATTTTAAGTTTGTGAGGGGAGATGGATTAGGAGATATGAGATTTGAATGCACAAAGTTGAAGGGATTCTCAATGGAAATATCTAAGGTGGTATTGACATTGCTAGTGGGTTGTTTAGTTGTTGTAACAATTGGATTAGTGTATGTAGGAATAAAGGATATGGTTGTGGAAAGGATGAATTGAGTTTCCACCTTGACTTTGAGTATACACAAAATTTTGAGCACAACTAGCTATTGTAGGAACATGTTTATCAGTAATGTAAGCTAGGCTACACACAATATCTATTCCTTATTCATTATCAAGAATTTTTCTCATGTTATCTATGCCAGGAATCACAATACCTGTAATGTATTCATAATTCACAAAGTTTTGCAAATTCTCTAAATCATCATCCATGTGTTTTAGCTCTTCTTGAGGGACATTAGAAACCATTGTGTCAACATCAGTCACATTGGCTGTGGGTAGGGTGGTCATAGGAAACGAGGTATCAAATCTATGGCCCATAATGTGTTGACTAGTATCAACACTATGAGTGAAATAATTATAAAAATCAAGATCCACGACAAGTGTAGTAGTGTAGGATGACACGAGTCTCGAACTATGCCTCACTACAGTATTGGTAATAAGACACCAAGTTGTGAAGCTCATACAAGTTTCACCAAACCTAAGTGCACCCAAAATGGATAATAGACACTAGATAAATGCAATCAAATACCCTAGAATATGAAGTGCAATGCAAGTATGTAAAAAAGAGATAGCAACTTTTAGATTTTAAATAAGATAATTTACTGATTATGCTATGCAAAAACCTGAAAATGATGTCTTTTAATGGCAATTTTGATTTTCAAAAAATGCACTCAATTTGACCAATTGAACCTAATGCAAGAAAATGATAGATTTTCCGGACTTCTAAAACTAAAACCTAGATTTAACAACAAATCAAAATGAAGCAAACAAAGACAAATCAATACATAGAATTTTGAAAAAGCACTTGTACAGGTAATGATTCACCCTAGGGTGAATGGGTCTTAGCACAAGGTTTGCAAAAATTTAAATGAGTAGGGTTTCCTATTTCAAACTACAAACTGTGGTTTCAGTGATCGATTTTTCTAGATTTTGATGTCTAAATGCAAGTGCAATGAATGAAAAATGTTGAACAATATGACACTTTTTGGAATGTAATTTTGACCCAATTTGTGAATGTAAATGATTGAACATACACTAATATGCAAGTACTATACAAAATCAATGTAATATGCATGCAAATTTTTGAATTTTTTATATTTTAAAGGATACAAAATGCAAACCTAAAACCCTAAATGAGATGCAAAATAATGTAATATTAACAACCCTAAACGAAATGAAAAATAATTCAATGCAATGCAAACTAATGCAAATCCTAGATCTAGGGTTTGAATGGATTCCGATTTCAATTTTTTTGATGTACAATGTCAGGTTCACCAAAATGAAATTGGGAAAATGTGGGTGATGGTTTCAAATGGGGGTACGCACCTACAATTTCCTTATTTCATTAAGAAAAAGAGATACCCTAGGGTAAGATTGACTTTCAACCCTTAGGTGATCCAATCTTGATGGAGATCTTGTCGTTTTCCTTGACTGAGGATGGGGTAAATCAGCTTGAACTACAATTTTGGGAGAAAAACTAAAAATAGTAAACAAACCCAATTATGTAATGTAACACTTGAAACATCAATTTAAAACCTTAATATGAAAAAATCTAGAAATTTTTAGTAGATCTGAGAGGGTTATGATTATATGCACCTATCACCAAAAGCCTCTGCTAAGTGTCCTCTTGGGACAAATTCTCCCTAGGGCGAATGGGTCTTGCTTCAGGGGTTCAAAATATTCTTTCATAGTCCTCTGCTCCTGGATTTGAACTGTTGATTCCTTTAGGTTTCACAGTCGAAAATTCGGAATTAAATTCTGAAAGTGAGTTTATGTGGCTTGATGACAATGTTGACAACTTTGCTACTTTGACAACTTTTACAATTTTGCACTTTTGATAAATCTTCAATCCTTCTTTGACCTAAGATCTGTAAAACATACAAGAGCGAAAAATTGTTATTTTTTGGTAAATGGGGGTTTGCGTTGGTCAAACCCTGTTTTAGTAATTAAACCTTGAAATGAAATAAAACATGAAAGGAATGATAAATTAAAAATTGCTATGTTGCAACTCACTAAACCCTTGAATTGAGATCTTTGAAGGACCAAAACTTAACACATCTCTCCAAGGTCTTGATCTTGCATGAATGGCTTGATTGGATGTTGATCTTGATGGTTGAAATTTGACTTGAATTCTTGAAACCTACATCATAATGTTAGCTCCAAAAACATGGATGAATGAAGATAACTTTGACATGATGCTTGAGATTTTGAATGCTACAACAAATGAATGAATTTTTTTCTCTTGAACACCTTTGACAACAATATTTACTATAGTTCTTTCTCTCATGAAACTCCAATATTTGAATTGATAAAAAGACCTTGTATTTATAGGTAAATTCCTAATTTCTCAAAATTTAAAAATTACAAGCTGACATTTGAAATTTAAATTTGGATCATAAAAAGGCCACCAAAAGCATTTTATAAATTTGAGTTTAGAAACTAAAGGGCAAGGGTGAATGGGTCTTGACCTAAATTGCTAGAACCTATTCATTTCGAGGTGTTAAAAATGATAATTACATTAATAAAATACTATTCCCCTTTCAAAAATTAAAATTAATTAGTCTTTTAGATGCATAATTGGGCCAATTAGAGGCTTAATTAAGTACAATTTATTAAGGGACCCAAACATAGTGTAAAAATGTAAAAGAGTACATTTTCTGACACTATAGTTAGAAAATATTACTAATAATTTTTTTTTTAATCATATATATTTAAAAGACCTAAAACTTGTATAGGAAATTTACTAAAGTTTAGGACCTCAAACGACATAAACTCATAAAAATGACCTTGATCAAGAGCCTAGCTAGCACCTATCAAGATACTTCTATCATCCTACATATATACATATATTTGAAACACATATTTAAATTTAAATATAAGTTCAATTTAATTTGAATTTAAAATTTAAAATAATAATAGTACATCTACTGAATTTTTAAAGTACATGCAAATTTCAAACTTAAATAACTTTTGAAAACATGCACCATAGATGGCCCCTGCATAAAAGCTGATGTTGGCTTAGGAGTGCTCGCCACACCTTCTGGTTGGTCGATCATGGATATCTCATGACCTCCCTACATAGATACAATATATTGTTTCACACATTTGTACAATTGAATTAAATTCTATGGACATAAATTAAAATATATAAATAAGAAATTGAATGATGCAACTTTAAATTAAAACTAGATCTATGCATATGCAATTTTCTAGGGTTAATATATATATATATATATTGGTTTAACTAAATATAAGGTGTACCCACTTGTATAGTTGTTGATGTAAAATAAACAAAATCATATCAATATGACCTCTTATGGTCCCACATCTACACCAAACACTTCAAATTAATATTATATATATAATTTAATGTTATTAAACATGAATTTTGCATATTTTAAAAAAAACTAATATGTGACTTGATGTACATACCTGTGTAGGACAATCATCAAAACATAGTAAATTCAAAAAATATTCCACCTCTGATGTAGGTGCATCTAAAGGGGATGATTGAGTAGGCCCATAGGTTGGATGGATGCAACTCTGAAAAAAATGTGGTTATGGCACATGCGAGTTCCTAGGACCATCTCCTCCATGCTCTCTATCACACACTTCAACTTCCATGTGGGTAGCCTAATTAATGAGATCTCTTGAGAGAGAACTCAATGCTCCTAATATTGACGTTACTACCTGGTGTTGAAATGATACCGAAATACCAAGAGATGGAGGAGAAATAATAGGTGGAATCAAAGAACGTCACTAAGAATAGACACATGCTCCTACTCTATGTTGGGGCATGCCACCCCAACTCCTTGAAATGACCTCATATCAAAATAGTTGGGTTTTTACCCAACTCAAACTCAACCCATATTTTTATCAAAAAATAAAGGGGAATCTCATAATTAGCATGTGGTGGATGATCAAAGACCATCCACCGTTGGTCCCAAAAATTTGCAACTATTTGCGAGTGCCTACACCATCTAATTGAAATTCATTTTTTATTACAAGGAATTGGTTGGTTAGTATGAGGGTTAATGAAATATTGGGCAATGGTTTGTTTGTTAAGATGAAGGTTTAGGATCTCTCTATAAGATAGTCCATCTAAATAAAATTGTCCTCTCTTCTCTCCATCGGTGGAAACTATGTAAATTTGCATCAATAGATCGAATAGAGTCTACAATAATTTACATCGAAGATGCAAAACGTGTTAGATGGGGGGAATATTAGGCTCATTTTTTTATCAAATTAATCTTTTCTTGAATGACTTTTATGTTTGTATTGATATTTTCTTGCAATTGAGTCTCATCAAATATAGGAGATGGGGGGTTAGGCAGTGGAGAGGGTGGAGGTGTGAGGTTTTGAGGTGGGGGGCAGAGAGGGTCAAGGTGAGGGGTTTAAGGCTACTCATTATGCAAAAGATCCTCTATACTAAAATCATTAGCTAATGGTAATTGCTACATGTCAAGGGCCACTACATGTTAAATAATTAAAAAAATATATCAACAAACTAATTAAATAATGTACAATTTGAACTAAAAATTACATCGAACACACAAATTCAAAATACATCATTTAGACATGTATTCAAATTTAACATAAATGTACAACATGAATTTAAACTAATTCATGTCATAGAAAATAATTTTTTTAAGGCATATAATCATGTATGAGGCAAGTATAAAACACCGTCTCATGGAGTAGAAAAATATTGCATAATTTGTTCAAGAATGCTTTTTTGGCCCAAAAATAAGGCAAATGTTTAACTTAAGTTTCATGCCCTTAGATATATTTATAGTTGCATTTAAATGTGAAGGTAGAAAATGTGTGTTCCCTAGTAGTATATCAACTAATCACATGAAATTTAGGGCCATTAGTGGTTGATATTTCATGATATTATCTATGTTTTCTAAAAATGGATCTATTATAAAGTACATATGGCTTCCATGAATGAATGATATGATTACCATATTACATGATGTTTTTTATTCCTCATCCTTTACATAGTAACATAATTAGTTTCATCCATAGGCCCAAGTTGTTTAATTAATTTTATGAGATACTAAAGTTGTATTTATCAATAAATCTACACATATATCCAAAACATGAATCTCAATTCATAATGTAATTCTCATTAGTTACTCTCCCCTTCTCTAGATTCTTGTAACCAAACACATGTCAATACGTGTGTGCTTAAAGGGCCCAATGGAAAATTTAGAGATCCCTCTAATCCAATATACATAATATTTATATATCTCCCATACAACTCATAATTATACCACATTATCCTCCTAAAATTATTGTCCAAACCACTCCCATGCCAAAACTTATAATATACTTTGTTTTCATCCATCTTCTCCCACTTTGAATAAATAATTCTCCTCCCCTAACATACATTAAACTATACTTGACTAGTAATACCCACGACACTCAATGAAATAATAAAAAAACATCAATCCTAACTTCCCTTCCCTCTAATACTATTAATCTTCCCCCTTCATCCCATCTTTTTTCTAATAACCCTAAAGAATGCGATCTGATGGAGCAATTGCAATCCAAACAAGCTAAAATATCTCTTTTGGAACTATTTTAGAATTTTCCTTCTCTTAAGACATCATCCAACAATCTTTACAAAATATTACATTACCCATCACTTGATAGGTCATGGACCAAAATTAAAACACACTGTTTTCTATCACACCTAGTAAAATCACTTATGATATTCTCCAAGTGGATGACTACATGGATCCTTGAATGTTTCAATCCATCCACCATTCGTAGATGCTTAAATTTTTTATGAATTTTAATAAAAATTATATTATATATGTTAATGAATCCCTTTTTTAATTTTTTCAAGTTTTTGTTTATATAAATTTATATTTTTCCTCTAGGACCACACATATTTCACCTCTTTACTAAAATTTCATCAATAAAGGCTCACCCAAATCACCTCCTAATACTTCTTCAAAAAATTCATTGTTAAAAACTTAGAGGATAAATAGGTTTCACTCATTACTATCGAGGTTTCTTATGTTACACTAATCTCATGTGTATATGGGAAGAAAGAGAATGGTATGGAAAAATTTACACTTAGTTATATAGTAGTATATCTAGTGTAGAAAATTGTATCAATGAGACTAAAATTTCATCAATAAGTCATTACCTCCTCATAGTCACACCCCTTCATGTGCCCTCTTATAATTTAATATGTTAATGAAACCCTTTTTCAATTTTGTCAAGTTGTTATATAAAATTCGATTTTGCCTAGTCACACGTATTTCATCTCTTTACTAAAATTTCATCAATAAAGGCTCACCCAAATCACCTCCTAATTAAATTATTCAAAACTTATATTGTTAAAAAATTACATTGTTAAAAACTTACATTGTTAAAAACTTAGAGGATAAATAGGTTTCACACATTAAGTTACTAAGGTTTCTTATGTTACACTATTCTCATGTGTATATGGAAATAAAGATAATGATATGGAAAATTTTGGACATAATTATATAGTAGTATATCTAGTGTAGCAAGTTGTAATGATGAAACTAAAATTTCATCAATAATTCATTTCCTCCTCGTAGTCATACCCCTTCATGTGCCATATTATAATTTAACTACCCATTCTTCAACAATTGATATATGACCTCCTCTAAAGTCACCCCTTCATCTTCTCTCTCCTCTTCCCATAAATATTTCCATTCATTTAATAATTGACATTTTCCAAAATCCCCTATCATATTTTTCACATAAAAAAACATTGTTGATCATGAGATTAGTTTAGTTGCTCCTAGTACTATAGATCCCCCTTTCTCTTCTCATAAACTTGAAATATTATATGGAATTTAGGGTTAAAATATTAGCACACTCTAGATATAAAGGAAAAGACCTTAGCCTAATGAAGATATTATTACTTAAAAAATTACGCCTCTCAAATAGATCACTAAGTTGATGCATGGAATAATATAGATCATTTTTTTATTTTTCCTAATATAAAATTCATGAATGAATTTATCTTGACAACTTTCTCTTCTTTCTTGTCAAAAGAAGCATCAAAATCTAGTCTATAATTAGATAGTGCAATTTCACATTTCATGCTCAATTTCCTATTTTGAAGTAGCCCCCATATGAGATATTATATATATAAATTTGTATTTCATGAATGGTTTTTTATCTCAGTAAATTTATCTTCTTTCTTACCACTTAAAATGAGCAACACAAACTATCCATTGACATTGGTTGAACATTGATCTTGTACTACACTTATCATGAAAATATTTATATATTACCTCATATGGCTTTATCATATGTGATTAAACTCCTTTGACCATATCCTCTACCTATTTTTATTTCTATATAATAAGTTCTTTTTTATAGAGATAGGGTCTTCCAAGTGCTACTCTATTAAAATCCAATGAGATGATATCAACAACCACCTCATAATTTAAGACTATGGTGAGTAAACTTAATCACACATTATATTTTGAATAAATTCTTAAAAAAAATGTATCCAACCCAAGTGATATGGACTCAATTGTTTCCTAGTTTGTAATTCAAGCTCAGCAAGACTAGAAGTATATAAATCAAGTTTTCTTGAAAATAACTTTCAATTCAACTATCTACCTTTCTTTCATTGAGTTGTACCTTAACTATAAGAGTTTTATCATCTCATTCTCAAAATAAGAACCATACCTAATATTTCAAGTAACTTTGCTTAGATCGAAACATGAAAAAGAATCATTTAGGTTCAAGGTGCACTCAATATTGTTCACCTTCTTCCTACAAGATGTATTATTTTAGATGAAGTTTTCAACATGAATCTTTTTGGTGTCATTATTCGATACAATGTTTATAAAAGTTCTCATTTTCCTTGGTTGTTCATTTCTCTCTTCAATGTTAGTTTCCTTATTTAAATATTCACCTTGTATTTTTTCTTATATTGGTAATTTTGTTAGTAAGAAACACGTTTGTCTTGATTTCCATATTGATATAGTGTTCAGGGTCTAGGTTTTAGGTTTTAGGGTTTATGGTTTATAGTTTATGGTTTATGGTTTATGGTTTATGGTTTATGGTTTATGGTTTATGGTTTATGGTTTATGGTTTATGGTTTTAGTTTTTAGGTCTAGGTTCTAGGTTTTAGTTTATTGTACATGTATCCATTATTTTGATGAATATACTTACAAATGGAATTTAAAAACCATATAATTCAACCTAACTACAATAATTAAAATAAAAAGATATAAACCATGAAATTACAAACCCTAAGTTATGTTATATAATTAAATTTTAAACCATAATATTACAAATAAAAAATGTTAAATATAAAGAAAAAAAAAACACAAATACTAACTTGGAGGTCATTGAGATTAAATACATTGAAGGGATGGGGTAGAAGGCACAATTTTGTGGCATATAGGGCTTAAAAAATGGGTACCCTTTCTCCTCTAATCGATCTCTCTAGCCGCAAAAGTTGCAGGTGAAAATAAACTGATAGTCGACTTTTTTTAAAAAATACCTTTTTGAAATGGGTACCAGTTTATAAATGGGTACCCAGTTAGTAGGAGGCACCCAAAGTGGAACGAGTGTCATTCGAATTTAGGCTCAAGAATTTGTTCCTAAACGGGTACCCATTTTTTCAAAATAGGTACCTATTCATTTCAAAATTTTTTTGGCCAAAACTTCCCCTCTTCATGGACCCAACTTCTTGCTTCTAATCCTATGAAAAATTGTAATTGCATTTATAGAGGTGGACACATGTTTGATGATAGTTACGAATAACACCAAGAGAATAAGATAGGCATCCACTTTTTGGGTAGGGACCACCCAAACTTGCATGTTTGTGCATGTTGACATATATCATTTGCTTTCTATCTAAAGTTGGGTGCCCATGATTTCTTGTTTTGGGTTTGAGCCATTTGAGTTGTCGAAGAGTAATGGTGTACTTGGGTATGATATAATTTGATTGGCTATGAGTTAGAAACACATGTTAAGTCCATGTGATGTTTTATTATTATTGATATATTTGTAGGATTACTAGGAGGTTTGAGGTGTATGGTTTTTGCAAGTAGTTTTGGTTGCCTCTTGTTTTGAGATACCATGATTACTATTATCCTCTATGCTATTCTATATATTGGGGACTTGAGATAGTATTTTCATGAGTTTTTTTGTAGGTTGTTGAAGTAACAAAGTGCTAATGGAATTTAGAGAGATGCCATGTTGATGTAGACATCTTTGAAGGATTAATATAATCATTGGATCTCTTTGGAGGTGGAGTTTTTCCCATAAGGGTTTCTCCATGTATATCTTGTGTTACTTATGTTTTACAACTTGTGGTATCATTGTTTATGTTGAATGTGCAATCACAATATCTAATTAGATAATATTGATAATCATATATTTTTAGTTTTGCAAAAACATTGTAAAGTTAATATTGCAATTTAGTTCACCTTGATTTCCAGCATTTGGTATAAGAGCTAATGGTTTTGTTGAGAGAGGGATGTCTTTATCTTAAGTGTTGAAGGTTTTTTAGCTATAGTGGGAGATTTTGCATCATGGGTTTTGCAGATTTGTGAAGAAGATTATATACCATGTTGCCACTACCTCTTATTAAGCTATTGAGAAATCCAATGATACTAGTTGAGATATGTGGAAGTTGAAGATGGAGGATCTCCTTGAAGAGATAAATCAGTGGTCACTAGTTTCATAGGGAATGAAGCCATCTAAAATGTCTGATGATGATTGGAAGAAGTTGGACAAGAAGGAATGAGGTACCATTTAGTTGTGTCTTGTGTATTTATTCCTATTGAATTTCTCTACTAAAGATACAACATTCAAATTGTGGAAGAGGATATGTGAAATCTATCAAACTAAAATTTTATTGAACAAATTATATCACAAAAGGAATTTATATTCTTTAAAGATGAAGGATGGTGACTCTATTGTAGATCATTTAAATTCTTTCCATTTTATTGTAAGCCATATTACATTAGTAGATATAGGATGAGTGCATTTTTTTCTTTGTTCTCTGCCCAAATACTGAGAAAATCCAATCGTTTCCATAAGTGGTGGTAGTGCAGATCCAAATATGGACAATCTCATTGCTACATTTATCTCAAAAAAAGTGAGAACTAAGACCATGAATGTTGTCTCACAAGATGCCTTGCATGTTCAAGGAAGGTCCAAAGAGAAAGGACCCCACATAGAGGGGATAAAAAGATAGATAAGTCAAAAGGATATTCTAAAACCCATAGAAAGAGTATATCAACTTGTTGGAATTGTGGCAAAAGAGGGCATGCGAAGAAAGAATGCAAAAAAAAGAAAAAAATGCATATACTTCCATGAAAAATTATTGGGATGATGGTGGTTTTGATGCTTTGTTTATTTCAGCTAACACTATTAGTAATGATGCTTGTATTACCGACTTAGATTGTTATTAACATATGAATCTACACAAGAAGTGGTTTTCTACATATTTAGATTATGATGGGGATATTTTTTCCTTGGTGATAATAGCACAAAGAAGATTGTTATAAGGGAAAGATAAAGTTGTATTTAAATGATGAAAGGGTTAAAACATTTAATGATTTTTTACATAATATAGGAGTTGTGAGAAATTTAATTTCAGTATCCAAGTTGAATGATTCTAGGATTCATGTCATATTTGATAAGTCTAGTTGTAGGTTGGTAAGAGGGTGTTTGGTGATTGCTATAAGATTTTTGATTTTGGATTTGTTTAGGTTTAGTGCCTCTAATTTTTGTAACTCTACCAATGTAATTGGCACTAATAATAAATGTATGTTGGGGTACCATAGATTGGGTCACATAAATGAAAAATTCCTTAAGATCATTCTTAAGAAAATATTAGTAAATTGTATTTATGATTATTTTGTTGGTAAACATATTTTTTGTGAGCTTTGTGTGTTTTGTAAACATAATAGATCATTATTTACTAATGGGGCTAATAATACTAAGAGCATATTAGAGATTGTTCATTCATATGTGTTCAGACCAATGGATGTTGACTCTTTTATAAAATATCATTATTATGTCAATTTCATTGATGATGTCTAAAGATACACTTGGATTTATTTTATGCATGAAAAATTTGAGGTTTTCACTAAGTTTAAGGAATTTAAACCTTGGTTGAGAAACAAATATATTATAATATAAGGGTGTTGAGATTTGGCAATGGGGGTGAATATTGTTCTAGGGAATTTGATGAATTTTGTAAGCATGTAGGTATTATTTGGTAGAAGACTACACCTTATACTCCCCAAAAAAATGTGGTACAAAAATAATGAACTAAACCTTAATAAAAAGAGACAGGAATATGTCAAGTGATGCTAATATTATAGATTATTTTGGGAAAAAGCTTTAAGTACTATTTGTTATTTTATTAATAGATCTCCTTATTTAACTCTTTTTGATGGAACTCCTTATTAAGTATGGATAGGTAGAAAGTCTTATGTTTTATATTTAAAGGCCTTTGGTTGTGAGGATTTTGTTCATGTTTCTCTACAAAATTAATCTAAATTAGACCCAAATTTTCAAAAAAGAATTTTTGTAGGTTATGGTGAGAATGTAAAAGGTTATAAGATTTGGAATCCTCTAACCCAAAAAATGGTTTTTTTCTAGAGATGTGATTTTAAGGTAGTTTAGAGATTATTTAAGTGAAGAACAACCAAAGGAGAAAGAAAAGACTAAAATCGTGCAATTTGAGAAAAAATATAAAATAAGGAAGATGCACATGCAAAAGAACAATTAGATGGATTAGAGGATGGAGAAGAAGAAGAGGGTTTATAGAGTTTATATGATTTGCATGATGAATATATAAAAGATCGAGCAAAGCCCATTAATCCTACCTTGATAAGGTCCACATGAAAAAAAATTCTAGTTGATAGGTATAAAACACCATATTTTCATTGTGAATTTTCTTTGTTAAGTACTAAAAATAAACCTGGATCTTTTAGGGTGGCTAGATCTATTTGAAAGATAGTGAGTCTTGGATGTAGGCTATGTAGGAGGAGATGATGACCTTGGATAGTTGTGATACCTAGGATCTTGTTATTTTTCTCAAAGGAAGAAAGCTCAATGGTTGCAAGTGGTCATATAAAAATAAATTTGTTACAAATGGTTAGTTAGAGTTGTACAAGGCCAGACTGGTGGTCAAGGGCCACTCCTAGAGAGAGGGAGTTGATTTTGGTGAAATTTTCTCTCATGTTGGTAGGTTAACTTCTATTAGATTCCTATTATCTATTGTTGCTACTTGTGATTTTGAAATTGAGAAAATCAATGCTAAAATTTCTTTCTTGCATGGGGATCTTGAGGAGGAAATATATATGCAACAACCTAATGGTTTTATTGCGAAAGAAAAAAACACTTGGTTTGCAAGTTAAAAAAACATTATATGGTATAAAATTTCCATCCAATATGTGGTACAATAAGTTTTATGCCTTTGCATTGAAGTTTAGTTTTGTTAGGAATGATGAGGATTATTGTGTTTATATTACGATTATTGATGATGAGTTACTGATTATTGTCTTGTATGTTAATGACATGTTTGTATGGGTAACATCAAAGCGATGATTATGGAGGTTAAGACTCAAATTTTTGGCATGATTGATAATAAAGACTCGAGGGTTGATAAATATATCCTTGGGATGGAGATTAATAGGAATTAGGTTCACATAAAGATTTTGTTGTCAAAATAAGTATGTTGGCACCAATTTGCAAAGGTTTAATATATACATGACTATAAGCTAGTAATAATTCTATTTCTAGTTGGTACTAAGCTTAGTTTAGACATGTTTCCAAATATTGATAAGGATTTTGAAGAGATATCTAAGGTTACTTATGTTAGTGTTGTTGGTAGTTTGATGCATGCAATGGTTTGCAATAGACTAGATATAGCCCAAGCAATAGAAGTTTTGAGTAGGTTTATGTCTAATTCTGGTAGAGAGTATTGGAAATTTGTTAAAAGGGTGTTTGAATATTTGTGAAAGAATTTTGATTACTATTTGGTTTATCATAGTATTGATGATATGGTTAAGTCATTCCAAACATACAAAGCTTTGTTTGTTGATACAGATTGGGCAGGTGGCTTGGATAGTTGAAGGTCCACTAGTGGCTATGGTTTCTCTTTGTTTGGAGGTGTAGTGAGCTGGATGAGTAAAATATAACCTATGCTTTCCTTCGACACCATATAAGAAGAGTATATGGCTTCTACACATGCCTCTAAGAAGACAATATAGTTACACATACTTGGTACATGCATTGGTTTTCATTGCAAAACTGTGTGGATTAGTTGAGATAGTCAAAGTGTCATATGTTTGGCCAAAATCCTATATATCATACTCATAATAAGCATGTTTATGTTCAATATCACTTTGTGTGAGAAATGGTTGAAAATAGTAAGTTCAAGTGTTAGAGAAAGTTGATACTTTGGATAATGTTGCAGTTTCTCTCAAAAAGCCAATGACCATGAATAAGTTCTCTAGGTGTAAAGGCCACATGCTTGATCACTGTACTAGATTGAATTTTTATATATCTCATGGATGTAATTGTAATGTATAATTTTAAGTGGGATAATGTGACATTAACATTGTAATCCTAAGTCATATTTATGTGTCTCCATATTCCTTGAACCATGCTCTCAAGAATATGAGAGATACAATTATTTAGTATTTATTTTCTATGAAAAATTGTAATTGTATTCATAGAAGTGGATACATGTACAATGATGATTATAGAGTATATTGGTAGAATATTCCATCTAGACATCCATTTTTTTTGTAGGGACCACCCGAACTTCCATGTTTATGCATGTTGACATATGTCATTTACGTGCTATCAAAAGTTGGGCACCCACGTTTGCAAGTTTTGGGTTTGAGCTATAAGAGTCGTTGGAGAATAATGATGCACTCAATTATGACATATTTTAATTGGTTGTGGGTTAGGTGCCCATGTGAAGGCCATGTGATATTTTATTATTATTTACTATGTTTATAGGATTCCTAGGAGGTGTGGGGCATATGGTTTTTGTAGGTAGTTTTGGTTGCCTCTTGTTTTGAGATATCACAAGTGGTATTATCTTCCACGCTCTTCTATATATTGAGGACTTGAGAGTAGTTTCATGAGTCATTTTTACGGGATAATCATATATTTTCAAATTTACAAACAAATAGTAAAGTTAATACTGTAGTTTTGTTCACCTTAATTTCCAACAATTTAACAAATAGTTTAATAGTTTTAATTGTTACTTATTTTATACTTTTAAAAAAAATTCTTAAATGTTCATATTTTTAATTTTTTTTCATGAATATTTTGAGATATGTTATTTCAAACATCCTATATAAATGATTATTATGTTGTGGTATTGTATTTTCTTTAGTGTAATCTACCACTTTAATTTAAATATTACATAAATATATCTTAAATACATCTATTTCAAAAGTACAAAGAGACATCAATTTGGAGTTATTTTATTTTATTTACTATGGACACAAATTTCTCATATCTACATTGTTTACTTTTTTTTTTTTGTTAATACATTTTTTTTACTTTTGAATGTAACTTTTAATTTTACTTTTGGAAAAGCCACATTTCATTATTTTGGTAACTCTAATTTCCCAAAATCATTTATTTTTATCTAAATTATTTTTATTTTTATAAATCTTATTATTATTTAAAAATTAATTAAAATTAATTTTGTTTAAAATATATATTTTAAAAGGAATTAATTTTTTTAATGAGTACTAATAGTTTAAAAAAATATTTTGATAAATTTAATTATGAAATATTACATTAATTTTAATTTTTTTACATTTTTTTCTATATTTTTGGTTAATTATTTTATTTTAAATAATAAATATTTTTTATACATCTATCTAAAATCCTAGTTTAATTTAAAATTTGATTTACGCTTATGGTTCGATTAATTATTTAATTATTTAAAATCTATATCTTTATTCAACCATGCGTTTATCAATTTTTCAATTATAACAAACAAATCAATTTCTTTTATATCTCCAATTAAAAAATTAAAATACTTTTATAATTTTTATAATTCATTGATTTTTTTATCCAAATATGATGGAGAAGTGGATAGTGTTGATGAGGACATATATTTGTTTTTATGTTTTTCTTAATTTAGAAATATAATGTTTATTATTAAGTATTAATATTTTGACATGTAAATGATTGTCAAATTTAAATTACACTCCACCCTTATTTTGCCTCTCAACATTAACAAATAGAAAAGATGCACATAAAAAAAATGAATTTAGTTGAGATCTCAATTTACTAGGAAAACATTCAACCAAAGAAAAAATCCTTTCAAGACCAATCCACTATTATAATACCATTCTAACACACCCAAAGGTTAAGGTAGCATATGTTTAAGCATATAAAAAGATATTACTTAGAGGACTGGGATCTAATAATGATGTCCACACTATCACAATATTCTATACTCACCTTAAGTATAGTCACTAAATTAAATTTTCATTCCATTTACTCTGATAAATATCATTTTTCTATGTTATGATTAGACACATAAATTTACAAGCTCTTCAACAACAAGTCACTTGTGGATATTGCATTGGTCTTGCGATCATGCAAAAATCTAATTCAATGGAATTACACATATGCCATATCATCCCCCTCAAAAATTACTATAAATTCTTTCCAAAGGATCTCCTCTGCAAGAAAGAAAGACTCCTCACATTCATTCATCTATATTAACTCATTCATCTTTATTGTGGCTAGAATTCATCAATAATTTTAGCTTCAACAAGTTGTCAAGTTGTTTTGCAGATGAATTTTTATTAAGAATGTGGTTCAACTTTAATTTCATTTAGCACATTATACACAACACAAAAAATCTCATTTTCTTATTTTCTTCTCATGAGAGGCATAAAATAAATGCTAAATTTTTATAGATCAACTAGGAGTCAAATTGAAGACCTCCATTTATCACTGTAGTGCTCTATCATTGAGCTACTAGCCCTCTTTGTGACCAATCCATCTTTGGTTTGGATGTGGCTCATTTTCCAATACCCCCCTTGACCCACATTTAAGGTGCTCAAGATCCTATCTTGGTTTAGATCTACAAAACTAGGATCTAATACCATTTTAAAATATTCATGGATCAACTAGAAATCAAACCTAGGACCTCCCATTTATTTTTGGGGTGCTCTACAACTCTAAGCTATCATTCATGTTGGTGATTTATCCATCTTTGCTTTTAGTGTGGCTCATTTTGAAAAAGAAATAATAAAATGAATCAATTCCCAAATGAGTGAGGTTTACATTTGAGTCCACACATTTATTATTCACATGAAATGCCTCATCCTACATTACTAAATGTTCAAATTTAGGTCACATGAGAGCTTGAGGGAAAAATAGAGTGGAAATTTGTCCATAACAATCCACCAAGTTGTCAAAAAATTTAAACTTGGTTTCCATCTCAACCACCTCCTTTAGATTAAGAAACTTGGTAGTAGGTGGGATGAAATTTTGTACTATCATGTTAGATAAGTTGTGAGGGGATATGTGGTAGAGGGAGTGAGGGAGCAACAATGAGAGTGGTTATTTATAAGGTACATGTGATTGAGAGTGTATTCCTTGAATGCACAAAAACATTATTTTCATTTATTATTCTGTCATGCCCTTATTTTTTTTACAAACATAATTAAGTTAAACAACACTCTAAGTGTTTGTGGCGTAAAATGATATGAGTTGAGCACCTCCATGTGAAGACACTTCTTAAACCAGGAGAACAAGTTAACTAAGCAACTAATTAATTATACTCTCATTGGGTTGTGTAAGTGTCACGAGTCTTATATTGAATAGGGTGAGACTAGAAAGACTATGGTTTAACAATAATTTAATATTTAGGACCCTTTAAAAAAAAACATAAATTTATATCTGAAATAAAATATCCCCTTCTTGTTAATTTTTAATAATTATAAAGGTACCAATGATGTACTATATTAACCACTATTACACTAAGCCCCATTTTATTTTTTTTATCATAGAAAGAATTAAGTCGTATTGATATTACTCTCAATGTTACAATTTTTAATATGAACAAACCAGATCTTGGACTTTACAAGAACAAGACACCCAAAAGTGGCCCTTTTGCACGAAATTTCCCCAAATTTGGAAATAAACCCCCTTTTATTAAGCATGTTCGATGCAGACTAGCTTACAATTATTTTCTTTAAGCATGTTCGATGCAGATTACATTCATTTTCTTTAAGCGGATACAATTTGTTTACTTAGATAATCTCTCTGTTTTTGCAGGTAACTTTTCAAGGAACTATCCTTACGGAGTGGAGGAATATCTCCAATAGAGGAAACTACTTTGGTGTCGAGGCCTTTTAGAATAAATAAGGCTGATTCATTTGATTGATAAGTGTTCATCCTTCAAAGAGTTGTTCTGCAGGTGATAGAATAAATAAGACTTGGACATCCGTTCCATATACACTTTGCATTAAAGTCTATAAAAAATCTATTATTTGGTATGAATTGATTGTTTTTTTTAAATAGATCCATGGAAATGGGATTGAATGTTTTTTTGTTTTCTAAAATATAATTCAATTTGATGTGAGAATATAATTTAATCGGTGTAATATTTTTTTAATAGTTATAAATTTTATTTTAGATGTACATTTATTTATCAAGTTGTAATTTTTTTTTACAATCTCACTTTTTACTTTCGATGATTGTCTATGAAATATAAATATGCATTAAAAATATATTAGACATATTCAAAAGATTAAATGACTAATTAACACGTCTAAATTGATACCAAGTTTGTGTTGCAAGGTAAGAAAGGAAAAGTAAAAGGCAATAAATGATACATCAAATCTCCTAAAATGGATGGATATAAAGAAAGAAATGAAGAGGATGAAAAACTTGTAGATTTTTTTTCTACATGTAGATTTTTATATATTTCCCTCCAAATATAGTCATTTTAGTTTCTAAATTTGCAGAGATTTTATATATTTGACTCTTCAATTATAATGAGTTTTTAAATTATGCATTCATTTTTTAAAGTTTTTTTTCAAAAATGTACTTAAATTTTGAGCAATTAATATAGATTAGTGTTTATAAATTGTTTTAATATATTATTAATATTAAAAGATCATTTTTTAAAAAATATTATGATTATTTGAATTAAAAAAATCTAAAAATTGAGATTTATTTCCCTTGCCAATCTTTAAAAAATAGAAATCAAAAGATTTTGTATTCCAAAATATTTTATGATTTTCTTGAAATTAGAAGTTATTTTAATTTTAGAATATGAAATGATTTGAATGTAAAAAAGAAAAAGAAAATAGAAAAGTTGCTTTTATATTTAAATAGAAAAGTTGCTTTTATATTTAAATAGAAAGGTTGCTTTTATATAGAGCTCTTTTAGGATACACTCCAAAATCCTTAGAATGAATATGCATCTTACATTTTTTAGAATTTGAGCTCTTTTAGTGTATGCTATTGATTATCTCATTCAAAATGACACTACAAACATCAAATTTGGTTCACAATAAATTAACTTCCACTTCAATTAAAGTGAAGGATACAATAACGGTATGGTCTCATGGGGGGCTTGGGCTTCTATTTTCATGGATCAAGCGATCTCATGAAGAAAAATAAATTGTGCTACAAGATTAATTAGAATCTTTCAGCGTGAAATTGAGGTGGGGCTAGAAATTGCTCCTACAACTTAGGAATTTTTTAGAAAGTTTTTATGCCACTTGTCTATCACTTAAAATTTTAAAATTCCTAAAAAAAATTAAAAATGAGAGAATTTTTATTTATTTATTAATTTTTATCAAAAATACTCTAGTTGGATCCTTAAATTTTGGAGCTCAAATTTTTAAGTTGAATTGCAAAATTGAATTCATGGGACTACTAGCCTTAAAATATTCCTTAAAAATCTAAGCAACACCCACTGAAATTTTTTAGGAAGCCCCCCTCCATGGAACCATACCCTAAGACCATAAAAATAACAATGAGAAGGAAAATAAGAAAATTTGAATAGAAAAGAAATGGATGGAAAGCAATCTTTTCTCACTTAAGGTGAGGCAAACAATGTTGTTCAAAGTTAGGGTCAGAGTTCAATTAGAGTTAGGGTTATGAAACAATTAGGGTTAGGGTTCAAATAGACTTAAGATAGTTTAATTAGGTTTAAGGTTAAGGTTGGGGTTATGATGGAGCCAACATTAGATTAATTAGAGTCAGGATTTGGGTTAGGGTTATGACTAATGATATAATAAGGATTACAATTAGGTTAGCATTAGGATTAGTGTTAGGATTATGGTTAGAGTTAGGGTCAAGATTAGGGTTAGGATTAGGGATACAATTAAGACTAGGGTTAGGGTTAGAGATAGGATTAGGATTAGGGTTAGAGATAGGATTAGGGTTAGTATTAGGGTTAGGGTTAGGGTTAGGGTTAGAAATAGGGTTAGGATTGGGGTTCGGGTTTGGGTTAGCGATAAAAATAGAATTAGGATTAGGGTTGTGGTTTGTGTTCAAATTAGGGTTAGGGCTAGAGTTAGTGCAATGATTAGAGAGTATAAGGATTAGGGTTAAAGAGAGAATTGAAATCAGGGTTACAATTAGGGTTAGAAATAGAATTAGGATTAGTGTTGCAATTAGTGTTAGGGTTAGGGTTAGGGTTAGAGATAGAATTAAGATTAGGATTGGGGTTGGGGTTTATGTTAGGATTATAATTATAATTATGATTAGGGTTAGGGTTAGGGTTAGAGATAGGGTTAGGATTAGGGTTAGTGTTAGGGTTAGAGATATAATTAGGATCAAGGTTAGAAATAGAATTAGAATTAGGGTTCAGATTAGTGAAAATATTAGGTTTAAGGTTAGGCATAAAGATAAAATTAGGATTAGGGTTGGGGTTAGCATTACAAATAGGGTTACGATTAGGGTGATGGTTAGAGATAGGGTAAAGATTAGGGTAAAGGTTAGGGTTAGAGATATAATTAGGTTTAGGGATGAGGTTTTTGTTATGATTAGGTTTAGGGCTAGTGTTTTGGCTAGAGATAGAGTGAAGATTAGGGTTAGGTTACAATTAGAGATAGAATTAGGGTTAGGGTTAGGATTAGGATTAGTTGGGGTTAGGTTAGAGATATGACTAACATTAGGGTTAGGGTTAGGGCTAGATATATAATTAGGATTAGGATTGGGGTTTGTGTGAGGGGAGCAATGTCTTTCAAAGATAGGGCTAGAGTTCAATTAGAGTTAGGGTTATGGCATAATAGGGTTAGGGTTCAAATAGACTTAAGATGGTTTAATTAGGGTTAAGGTTAGAATTAGAGCTATGATGGAGTCAACATTAAATTAATTAGGGTTAGGTTTAGGATTGGGATTGGGATTAGGGTTAGGTTATAGATAGAATTAAGATTATGTTTAGTATTAAGGTTAGGGTTAGGGTTAGAAATAGGGTTAGGATTACGGTCCAGGTTCAGGTTAGTGATAGCAATAGAATTAGGATTAGGGTTGTGGTTTGTGTTTAGATTATGGTAAGGGTTAGGGTTAGGGTTAGGCTTGGAGATAGTGTAAGGATTAGGTTAAGGTTAGGGTTACAATTAGGGTTAGAAATAGAATTAGGATTAGTGTTGCAATTAGTGTTAGGGTTAGGGTTAGGGTTATAGATAGAATTATGATTAAGATTAGGGTTGGTGCTTATGTTAGGATTATGATTAGGCTCAGGGTCAGGGTTATAAATAGGGTTAGGATTAGGGTTAGTGTTAGGGTTAGAGAAAGAATGATTATGCTTAGGGTTAGGGTTATAGATAGGGTTAGGATTAGGGTTAGTCTTAGGGTTAGAGATAGAATTAGGATCAGGGTTAGAAATATAATTAGGATTAAGGTACAAGTTAGTGCTAATATTATGGTTAGGATTAGGGTTGTGGTTAGCATTACAAAAAGGGTTACGATTAGGGTTTAAGAGATAAAATTAGGTTTAGGGTTTTGGTTTTGGTTAGAGATAGAGTGAAGATTAGGGTTAGGTTACAATTAAAGATATAATTAGGGTTGGGATTAGGATTGATTGGGGTTAGGTTAGAGATAGGGTCAAAGTTAGGGTTAGGGTTAGGGTTAGAGATAAAATTAGGATTAGGATTAAGGGTTTTATGAGGGGAGAAATTTCTTTCAAAGTTAGGGCTAGATTTCAATTAGAGTTAGGGTTATGGCACAATTAGGGTTAGTGTTCAAATACACTTAAGATAGTTTAATTAGGGTTAAGGTTAGGGTTAGGTTATGATGGAGCCAACATTAAATTAATTAGGGCTAGGGTTAGGATTGGGATTAGGGTTATGGTTAGAGATAGAATTAGGATTAGGGTTAGTATTAAGGATAGGGTTAGGGTTAGGGTTAGGGTTAGGGTTAGGGTTAGGGTTAGGGTTATAGATAGAATTAAGACTAGGGTTAGGGTTAGGGATAGAGAGGGTTAGGATTAGGGTTAGGGTTTTTGTTAGAGATAGAAATAAATTTAGGATTAGAAATATAATTTTTGACAATTTTTGACAAACATTTTACACATTTGAGAAAATTTTACCAATTTGGTTTAACTTATTTAATAATATAAGAGAAATTTTTTTTAGAAAATATTGAAGTGATGTGTAGCAGTAGATAAGACATCCATAAATCTAAATTTTAACTTTTTGTAACAAATTTTGTTCTAAAATGTGTAGCATTAAATAATTTCTTGAAGTGGATGTGAGGCAAATATATGTGAAAAATTAATTGTCATGAATGTGTCACAAATATATGAAATACTAAATGTGTCACAGATGTGTGTGTGTGTGTGCATAACCCAAGCCCTAATTCAAAGCATAATCCTAACCATAAAGTAAACCCTGATCCTAATCTTGAACTTAAACCTACCATAACTATTATTCTATCATTCTACCATAATCATAATAATAATCCCAATCCTACCAATTTCCTCACCCTAACCTCAACATTAATGTAAACCCTAAACATAATCCTAACCATAGAAAAAAATTCTAACCCTAACCATAAATCTAATGCTAACACTTACCTTAACGCTAAACCCTAACTGTAACTTAACCGTAACCATAAGCCTAAACCCTAACCCTAACCCTAACCCTAACCATAATCGTAAACCTAAATGCTAAACCCTAATCTTAAATGGTTAACCCTAAATATAATGCTAACCTTGACCATGATATAAAATTTAACCTTAATGCTAACCCTAACAGTGGTATAAATCATAACCCTAAATTTTAATCCTAATCATAACCCTAATTATATTAATTTATTCAATGTATAACATTAAACCTTAACACTAAAATTTAATGCTAACTAAACCTACTCATAAGTCTAAACCTAACCCTCACCATAATCATAATTGTAAACCAAATCCTAACCCTAATGCTAATCTTAACCTTAATCCTAACCTTGACCCTAACCCTAACCCTAGCCCTAACCCAAACCATATCCTTGACCAAATATAAATCCTTACCCTACCCCTAATTATAATTCCAATCCAAACCTTAATAGTAATTCCAAACCTACCCTTAACACTAACCAAAGCCTGATTCATAACCTGAAACCTGTTATAATTATAATCCAAACCCTAACCCTAGCCATAATTTCATCCCTAACCCTAACATAATTCTCACAGTAACTATGACCATAAACACAACCTTAACACTAAACCCTAACCCTAATCATAATAATAAATCTAAGCTAAACCCTAACCCTAATCATAATAATAAATCTAAGCCAAACCCTAACCCTAATCCTAACCCTAACCATGATATAAATCCCAATCCTAAATGCTAACTCTAATCATAACCCTAAAAAATATTAATTTATTTAATGTGTTACGCATGTCGTGGCTACTACTAGCTTATCTATCTTAATATATCTATCTTAATATATTAAGATATATATATTTTATACGTTGGAAGATATCATTATCGAGGCGTATTTTTTAAATTCAAAAAAGAAAAAACGAAAAAAACGCCGAGATAATGATATCTCTTGGCATATAATATATATATATACATATATCTTAATATATTAAGATAGATAAGCTAGTTTCATTAATAAGGATATTATTCTGTTACGCTACATTTGAAAACAAAGAAAGATAATTCATTTTAAATGAATATATGTGACTGGGTCATGCTAAGGCCACAAGCTTCTGGGCGCCTGATATGTCAACCTAATATTTGCAAAGGTTTAATGCCATTTACCTTGGATGAGCAAGGGTGAACAACACCATATTCAAAGGTAATGAAGAACTAATTTTTATACCAAAAAACCAATATATTTCCTTGCTTGGCACCAGATCTGATGAGTAGGTTCAAATTTTTAACTCACAACAATGTGGAGTGGTGGCTCTATGAAAGTTGCCCCCAAAATTAATAAAAATAGGTATATAATTTGTTATTTATTATTTTATCATTTTATTTAATTATATATATTTAAAATTTTTACTTTAACCAGTTTAATAATTTTGATCAGTTTAATAAATTTACTTTTCAATCTTTGTACTATATATATATATATATTTGTATTTAATGGCTTAACAAATAGTCTTTTTTCCAACTGTAGGCTAGGCAATTTTTACGTGGTTTCACAAATACTGAAAATGGGTGAAATAATACTCAACATCTAAGTTTCCCGACCAACCTTTTACTCTTATATGATCATTAAGGAAAACTTTACAATTTGCTAATCTGTGCAAATCTATCTTAAAGGTAATCAAATATATTGCTTAAAAGGCTGTAACATTAAACTATGAATAAATGAACTTACATCCCTTTAGGTTGACTATATTTGCACATTTATTTTTTTGTTTCTAAATGATACAATCAAGCTTGGGCCAAAAGGATATAATATTTCACACATCTAGATTACTGCAACGACTCAGAGGGATATGATCCTTCCCTCTTCTGGTATAGACTACTACCCAACAAAAAAACAAAAATCATTCTTAATCAGGTAGCATATATTCATTTGAAAAAGAAAAATTATTGTCCTAACAAAATTATATGCCATTCTCAATTCAAATATGATAGGAACTATGTTTAAGAAAAAGAAAAAAACTAAACGAAGTAGCATTTTAAAATTTGAAGTCCAAATGTTGGGTTTTCCACACATCCCTTGTATCATTTTAGCACAAAATATAACATATCCTCTTTTAAACTGTATAATTTTTTTAATAAACAAAAAGAAGGAACCATAGTTGGTGCTCAAACAAAAAATACAAAGCTTAATAAAAGGGGTTTCCTAATACATTTCAAAACTTAAATGTGTTATGCATTCTCTCCTCTTGGGATATTATCTATGATTTAACATCTGAAATGAAATAGTTAAATCTATCCGGTAATGAAATAGTACAACAAGATATTATTTACATCTACATTTCCAGTACAGTTGTAACCCAACCTACCTATGAATGTTGGTAAACAATAAATTAATGCAAATCTATCTTTTGATTCAAAAAAAGAGTTCTATGCATTCCTTCCTTACATTATTTTAAATGGAATTTGGAGTTTGATAGTTTTACATAGATCAACCAATTTTTTTCATTTGTCCTCTCAAAATAAATTTGTGAAGAATGCATACAAAGGATAAGGATTTCTTTCTCTTTTCATTTATTCATTTGGCATATATGAAACTCACTTCTTTAGACTTACAATATAACATAATGTTTCCAAAAAAACAATGACTTACATGTCAATAAATAAGGGGTTGCTCTATTTCATTCTTTCATTTTACAACAATACACTAGCCTTCAATATTACATTGATAATTATGAATACAAAGAATAACACACAAAAGAGTAAGGCTTGCTCTCCACCCTACTTTAATAGCATCATGAAGCCTCATGGACTCTAGCCATACCCCCGAGAAAACATATTTAAATAGACTCAAAATATGGAGTTTTTATATACTTTCAAAGAGGTTTAGAATAACATACATCAAAATCAACCCTATTACAAGTGCATTTTACTTGAAGAAATGAACTTCTCTACTCTATTTTTTACTCAAACACAAGCAAATACATAAACAACATCACATAATGAAATAACTAAATGTTTGCAAGGAGAGGGATACTTATCTCTCTACATGGCTTGTAGGGATGAGTCTCATTTCCCTAGCATCATACTAAGATTGAATCTCCCATCTTCTATATCCAAGAGATTTTTTTTTTCTCTACTCAACACTTAACCAAAAATTCTCCAAAAGGTGAAGTGGATAACAACCTTATTTTATTTTTTCAACAAAATATAAAGAGGTTTCAACTTGAATCTTCTTGAATGAGGGAGTGACACATGTCACTCTCTCATTCAATCCTCAAGCACAATCTCCCACAATTGTTCACACATGTGTGAGCAAGTTTGGGGAGATGGGAAAATGAATGAGTGTACTCCACTCCATCCCAAAAGTCTTCATTCTCATTAAGAGGGGTATGGAGTACTTGTCCACTACATCTCCATTATCTCATCTCATAAATGAGTTTGAGAGACAAGACACCCTTCTCTTCCCCAAGGTCTTCCAAATCCGTCACCTTTTTAAATGGGCATTAAAATATGGTCATATCTTGGATATGGACCAAGATATGGTCATAATTAGACCCCCAACCCATAGGTACTTGCGTGAGAGTACTAAAAAATGTGAAAATATATAAAATATACCTTTTTAAGACCTCTTAAAAGCTCATGAAAGAATGAATTCGAATTTTAATCTAACTAAGGGTCCCCAACTTTAATTCTCCACTCACACACTTAACCACATGGTAATAACACTTAATTATCCCCACAAACACACTTTACATTTAACCCACACATAAATCACCATTACACATTAACTATATACCTTTAACCTTCAAAATATTTTCTAAATTCTAAAATCTTATTTATAAATTCAAAATAACTAAACCATAACCACATCACTCACTTGAAGTTTAATGTTAAACCCACATTGACTCACCTACTTTCCTGCACAACACAATTGAGCATAATTAAACCATAATAATAAACCACATTAATTGTAAGTCGAATCTTCATAACTTTATCCATGAATAATTGACATAGCTAATTACCTGAATCCAATGTAATGTGAAACAACAATTATCTTATTTCAAATTAATCTTATAATTTCAAATCTTATTCAATAATTTACATGCACATACATCTTCATTAAGTAAAATAATGACAATATAACATAAAGTAAAAATACATTACAAGGTTACTGTCAGACAATCGCCTTATTTATCACTTGCAATATATTTAGGAGAAATGAATAAAAATTTAAGGTTGTGTTAGTCATATGTGAGGCGGGGTCTTACATATTCATAATTTTATTGCTAGAGATGCAACTCATATGCTCAAATTACCTCTTTGTTTATTCCAATGCATGTTTTAATCTATGTATTTGAGAATGCATAGCCACACTACTTTGATGAAATACATGCCCCTCAACTAACTTAGCCTCATCATTCCATTCCAAATCATCCTTTAACCCTTGGTTCTTGGTAAGAATAGATTGATACTCCTACTCTCTCTTCATTTTATCCATGGCTTGCTTCAACCATTATACTTCAACATGTATAAATCATACCTAGATTTAAATTGATGTATTCCGCCTCTTAATATCTTTTCATAGTAAATTCTTCAAAAATCCATTCATTACACTAACTAAAAAAATCTTTTAGGAAAGAAACAATTGGATTCTCCACTTGGAAAACATGGGGGCATTTAAACTAGGTGTACAATTGTTGTATGCTACCATAGTGGTAAGGAAATTTTATATGGAAAACAAATTATTCCAATGCATAGGCCTATAAAATGTTAAAAATAAAGAGCAAGGACACCCCTATTGGTTGGGGATGAGTGTATATGTAAAACGAATCACGTGAAGTTGCTAGATATGCTAGCATGCCAAAGGAGTGAGATAAAAAAACATATTATATCAATTATTGCCAATACTAGAGAAACCATGGGAATGCATTAGCATGTATTTTATTTTGGGTTTGCCAAAAACACAACATTAGTTGCACAAAGAAGTGAAGGAAAATTTGGAGAAGAGTTCCATTAAATATAAAGAACATGTTGATGTAGATAGAAGAGTGCAAGGATTTTAGATTGGTGAGCTAGTAGTGATACATTTGTGGAAGGAAAGGTTTCCAAAAGGGACCTACAATAAATTAAAATGGAAAAAGATTGGCCTATGTAAGGCTCTATGTAAGTTCTCATCAAATGCATATGAGATTGAGCTTCCAATTGACATCGACATTTCTCTAATATTTAATGTTGTGGATTTGTATAAGTATCATGAGGTTTGTATTTCTAAGCAATGGGTAAATTATATTTCTTTTTTCTCTTGAATCTCTTGATACATAATATTAATGTGTGATTTACCTTTAACTCTTGTGTTACTGTTGAGTGTGTTCACTTTAGAAATTGAGGTGTTATTTTTAATGTTCATTTTATTTGTCTAGAAATGTTTTCATTTCTTACTTCTTTCCATGTGCACTCTAATAGTCTTCATTCATCTGATTTTGTTATATGTATAAATCTTAATATCATAGAATGACTCCCTTCTCTTGTCTTATGGCAACCTTAATCTTCATCCATGTGATTGGTTCATGTATATAAACCTTAGTGTCATGGAAGAATTCCCTTCTATTGGCTTGTGAACTTTATATACTAGGTTTTATTTTCATGTTATTCTCACGTTCCCCCTTTTTTCTTTGGTGACAAGTGAGAGATCATTAATTTGTAGTTTTTCATCTTCACTTGTTTGACCTTGTCATCTCCTTCACATATACCATCTAGGTTTGTCTAGATCTCTTTAGTAGACTTTACACTTATAAATGTGATAAGTTTAAAGTCTGCTAAAGAGATCTGGACAAACCTAGATGGTATATGTGAAGGAGATGACAAGGTCAAACAAGTGAAGATGCAAAACTAAAAATTAATGATATCTCACTTGTCACCAAAGTAAAAAGGGGGAAAGTGAGAATAACATGAAAATAAAACCTAATAAATAAAGTTCACAAGCCAATAGAGCGGAATGCTTCCATGACACTGAGGTTTATATACATGAACCAATCACATGGATGAAGATTAAGGTTTTCATATGCCAAGAGAAGGGAGTCATTCTATGATACTAAGATTTATACATATAACAAAATCAGATGAATGAAGACTATTAGAGTGCACATGGAAAGAAGTAAGAAATGAAAACATTTCTAGACAAATAAAATGAACATTAAAAATAACACCTCAATTTCTAAAGTGAACACACTCAACAGTAACACAAGAGTTAAAGGTAAATCACACATTAATATTATGTATCAAGAGATTCAAGAGAAAAAAGAAATATAATTTACCCATTGCTTAGAAATACAAAATATTAGGGATTCACCCTAAAATATCCACCAACCCTCACCCATGAAAAATAAGTCTCTTTCTAAGAGGCATGTAGGGAAACTTTTATAGAAAGAATTCCTCAAACCCATAGTGAGATTTTCCCACAAAACAAGAGTTTGAATTTGCATGCTGATGGAGGGGACATGGTGACATATTTGAGAATCCATTTCCTTGAAGTCCCTTATTAGTGGTTGTATTCTATTATTTAGATCATGGTACATGATTAAATTTTAAGGAAGTCAAGGTAGCATAACAACTTCCTACACCAATCTTGAGAGGAGGATAATGCAAAACTTTACCGATCTTTACAATAATTACAAAAAATTAAACATAAATATCATGCATACCACAACATAGTGATTTATGTGGGGAAAAGCCTTTCAATAGAAAACCCCACAATCCAAAAGCTGACCAATAGATTATTCATAAATCATAAAGATTACAATATGATGATACTTTTTTTTCCAAAATTTCATGGTTCCTATTCTTTCCCCATGTCTTAGGCTTCACAATGAGTATTTTTTAGCTAGGGTTTGTTATAAATCCTATTTAAGCTTTTGATTAAGTATTAAACCCTAAAAACCCCTAGATTTGAATGAAAACCCTTGCATTTTTCTTATAGTCTCATGTTGACCTCTTTCCTAGATTGCCTGTCGTTCAAGTGATAACTTATGGGTCTTTGCCCCATGTATTAATTGCCCCTCTTTGTTTGGCATACAAGTCGGACCTATGATTCATTAGAATTTATCCCAAATTATTTAATTCTCGAGTCTAAGTACCTGTATGGTCTCTAGCCCACTCTTTTCCTAACCACGCCACTTAAAAACAACCTTATGTATGTGCTTAAGTGTTTCACTTAAGTGCTATTGACTTGGCCCTACTTAGGACACATGTAAAACCTTTAGCATAGCACATTCTTGTTCCTCTAGTGCATACCATATATACGCCAAATAGTATCTATAAGGTAGGGGCACGTGGCATCATTTTATCGCAGTGTTCTCTCCCTTCATAACGTAATTTCATGGAGTGAGTGCATTGAGAAAATGCACTAGGTGAAGATAGATGGTGGCCCTTGATTGTAGTGCTTTCCTCCTTTATAACACATTTCTTTGCAAAAAGTGCAAAGCGAAAAGGAATTGAGGGTGTGATGTCAACTCTAGATAGGTGGTGATTTTTCAATGCAACACATGGTTATTTTGGAGCGCATTTTCAAACCATACGAGTAGAGCTTCAATGTGACACAATTTCATGGATTCAGTATTAGGCTAAAGTGCACTCAGAAAGACAAGGTATGAGTAGGATGCATGTCAGCTCTAGAGCTCAGCGTGTAGAGCCTTCACAGTGTATTTTCACAAATGGGAATTCAAATGGAAAATGTGATGAACCCCAAATATACGCTGGCTATCAATCTTATTTAAAGGTGCCCAGATCAACGACTAGTGTTCATGTTTTCAGGAAATCGTGATGGTGACTTACGGTGAACTATTTCAATTTCTTTCATTTCCCGAGAATTAACTTCCTCCATGATTCATGACGGAATAACCTAGTAGTGTCTACAAAGACATTATTGCTTTTGATCAGATTGATTTGCATGATGATATTTTGACTTGTTGAGATCAGATATTGTAATCCAATTAGATTTTTTTGTAAACCCTAGTCGGTTGAGGGTTTGGTGTTTATTTTTTGAGTTATGTCTAAACTATAAAGTCAAGTTTTGTTGTTTTTCTTAGGGTTTTGAGGTCAATTCTCTCGAGGGTTAGTATGCCGATTCTCTTGAGGGTTCTGAGGTCGATTATCTCAAGGGTTCTGAGGTCAGTTCCTTTTGAGGTTCTGAAGTTTTTGGGTCCAAGGGCTATGTGCAAAAAAATGTCAAATGCTAATGGTGAAGGTCTATGTTTATTGATATGTGCATTCAAGCCCCTAATAAAACATTGTACTAACATACCCTCATCATCACCTATGCCTGCATACTGCTTGAGCTCATAAAATATTTGCTTGTACTGTTCAATTGACATCACCAACTACCTTAGGTCATGGAGCTCATCTCCATGATGTTGTCACCAATGATCACACAAGACCCAAGCTTTGAATCTCTCTATAAACATCTCCCATGAGACTAATTTTATATACAAATAGAGCTTCTACTCCTCCAAATTCCACCATGTGGAAGGAAAAACATGGAGATGTATGATAGCACACCTAGCCTTGGTATTCCTACCATATGGGTATATAGCTAAACACTTGTTTAGATTAATTAGCCGTGTCTCAGCTTCCAAACCACTACTCGTCCCATGAAATGTAGGAGGATGAGGTCTAAACATATATCTCATATGCCTAGCTAAAACTACCTCTAGCTCTATAGTAACCTCATTTCTCTAGGGAGACCTCTCTCTCTCTCCCTAACTATCAATTTCTCTCTTTGTGGTCTTAGACCAAGACGACCAAGAATTTCCTTAATTAAGTGATAATAATTTATGATATTAACTTTAAAAGATAAACATGACACATGTGTTTTAAAGTTGTTTTAAAATTTTGTGTGCTAGGATTGGCATCAAGGCCAAGGGGCTAGTATCTTAATGTTGCAAAGGACTTGAAAATGAGGCAAGATGAATAGTAGCAACTCGATTTTAGGCTGTGTTGCTTTTACCATATTTTAGGGTTTTCACGAAGACCTAGATTTTTAAAGGATTAAAATATGGCAATTCCAGAATCTTCGTTCATTTTGGTTTTCCCACCCATTCATTTGATGGGGTGGCCTAGTCTTCTTGGGATATACATACTATTATTCTATTATCTTCAACTCTAAAATGTAATGTCTTTTGAATCTAAATAATAAAGTTATTTCATGTTCTTCAAAAATATTTGTTGTTTGAACTATTTATTTGTTTTCTTTTCATTCAAGGAGTGATGTAAATGCTTATAGAAGGTAGTGGGGATAATATGTTTTCAGATGTATTTGTAAGTAGAATTGCATAGTAGGATTGTGAAGTTTGGGTTATTACAAGGTGATAGCCTATTCAAAAGACGCCAAAGATATGTTTGGTTCTATCATCATAAAATGTATAACATATGTCTTTGTCGCCTAAGGAAAGCACTGGTCTTACATGGCTTTCCTCTCCCCATCCTCATAAACAATATTTAAATTCAAGTAATGCTTTCCTTGCTTTAATTAGTTTATATTTTTTTCTGTTCCTACTTCATACCTTAACTTAAATAAGAACAAGGGGTGCCTTGCCATACAAAACCTTGTCATCTATATGAATCTTATCTACTAGACATTGTAATACAACCACAACTATTTATATGTATCCAGTGTCATATAGGGATACCCACCAAGGTCCTACAAATCCTAAAGTGCAAGGGAGAAAAGTGTTATATCCATCTCTTGTTAGTTGGACCCTAATCCTAAAGTCCTTAAATAGAAGAGTTGGCTATCCTTTAGAGGGTTTTCAGGGTTCAGAGGGAAAAAACACCACCAAAATGGTGACTCTGTTGGGGATAAACTGAAGAAGTCTCTAGAAAATAATTATAAAATATGCTTTGCCCCATCCAAGCCACCAACATAATGGTGGCTCTATTGGGGAATACTTAGTTTTATCTATTTAGGAGATTCAAATGATTTGAAGAATACTTGGAAAAGAAGCTTGTTGCAACATTTTTGGAGTTTTCATGAAAGTCTAGTGTGCTGCAAGTGGAGAGAACTTAGAATGAAACTAGATCTTTGAAGGAGCATCCTGTTATTTGAAGATCTTATCTTCTTTGAAGAGGCAGTGACTCTACAAAAAATTTACATCATGAAAATATTTTGGGGTTTGTAACATTCTTTAGGTATTTATCTATTGCTATATTTTGTATGAAGGTCAGTTATAAGAGGTTCTAGAAAATATTGTCCCTTATTTAGTGTTTCAGACACTAACAAAAAGGGAATTGAGAAAGTGGGATATTCTGAAGCAGATAGTTGTATGGGGATAATTATTCATTTATAAATGTGTATAAACATTTTGATTTCCCCTCTACAAGCTATTGTACCATGACTAAACCATAATCATATCCTTAGAGAAAATTTTCTCTGTAGAAAGATATAACCCTCTAGATTTAAATAAAATCAAACGTTATCCACACTTTATCCAAGAAAAATAAACGAATACCTACCTAACTTTAGAGGAGATTATGAAGAATCAACATCAGACTATTTATATCTTTTCACTAGTTTGATGCTGGATTGTCAGATAACAGAAGATGTTGTCGTGAATTTTTTGTAAGAACTTTAAAAAATGATGCTAGGGATTTGTTTTCTAATTTGCCTATGCATTGTATTTGTTCATGGAATGAGCTTAAGATACTACTCATGGATCAATTTTGTGAAGTGAATAATGAGAGTTTATCTGATAGTAGGATTTTGCACATTCAAGAGGATTTTAAAGATTAATATGAAGATGTGGTTGAATACATTTCACCTGTTGATGTATTATGTGATATAAGAAGATATGAGGGTGAATCCTCATGTAATTTTTATGATATATTCTTGAAAAATTTGTTTGCTATACCAGAATTAGATAGGCCCAATGAATCAACATGTATTTATTTTTTCTATGAAAACTTGAGCTAGGTTTGAGTACTATGCTAGCTGATTTAAGGCCTCGTAGTATTGAATTTATATATATCAGTGGTTGTCAATTCTTGAAGACATGATAGGGTAGTATGGAAATAGTTTCCTATCTAATTTATGTGATGATACATTTTCTAGGCTTAGTAATGCGAATTTGGATGGTATGGAAGAAGGTAAAGATGCATCATGTGGAGGTGAGGATTATACTTGTGAGAATCCCACAGGGGAAGTATGTGCAGATGAAGGTTACAACCACAAAAACCAAGATGTAAGGCATGATGTGATGAAATAAATATTTGAAATCATGCCTTTTATTGATTTTGAAACTGCGGAAATAGAGAGCCAACTCTCTATATTAGATGAAAGTGACAGTGTGTAGACACCTTCAACTGGAGTAATTATCCATGGGGAGTTGCGACAAATAAATAAATGATGATTTCCAATCTATAGGTGAGGTGTATGGCATTGCTAATTGCTGCAGTAGTATGGATAGAGAAGAAGATATGTATGCAAGAGGTTCATTGGATGAATCAATTTAGGTAGCTGGTTGTGTAGAACATGCATATGTGGGTAATAAAAATGGTGAACAAGAAACTTCTTTCTTGTTTGATCTCTTACTTTTTTTTGTCCCTTTTTCTAGTTTTGAGGTTTTCAATGAATATTTACATGAGGATATCATAGATGTAGTTGTACATAAAGATGAAAATGTAAAGATAAATGTTAGTACAACTAATGATTTTTTTTATGATGAGTTTTCACTTGATTGTGTTAATCACATGGATGCATATGATAGCGTTTTTTCTAGGGATGAAACTTATAGTATTCCTCATGAGCAATGTACTTCAAGTGAGTCATGGGAGAGTAATGTTGTTGAGTCAAAATTGATTGATGTGTGTCATAGGTCTAATTTTTTGGGGCACATCTATCTCAACAGATTACCAAGAAATTGGAACAAAGAGACAATCTGAAGAGTGCATCTCTTCACACTAAATGTCTCATAGTATGAATGGATGTGCTGATGAGGTTTGCATCAACATAGATGACTCCAAGGTATATTGGTCATCTATGACCTCTATTTTGAGTTCAAAGTCAAATATGACACATCCCTTTGTGATTAACATATAGCTTCTCATAGTATGAATGCCAGTGTCCTTGAATTTGAGCACTTCACTTGGACCCAGAATGCAACTTGTAGTGATGATGAGAAACAACAATTTATCTAGGTTGGTGATTTTCTAGTTGCTCATGTTTCTTATATGCTCAAATTCTAAATTTTTTAGTTTGACCTCTTAGAGGATGAGTTTCCCTTTGCAAGTTAGCTTGATGAAGTGACATATTTTTATTTTCCATGTGAATTGAAGGCATTCTCTTTTTTCCTTAATTCACTTGAGGTGATCACCATGTTTGAAGATACTATGGTTTTATATTGTGTTGATCAAAATTTATAGTTTTTTCCACCACCTACTACAAAAATAGAGAACATAATAGGTGGTAGTGAGGTGGCCTATGTTATATGGTTGTTGTGCAACAAAAGGATCAAGCATGGAGCAAGTCTTCACTTGCTTAGAGGTAATCATATGTTTATTCTTATAAGAATGAGGCTACCTTTGTTTCTATGGTGTGATAGAAAAAAATATAGTTTGAAGGAGATCAACTCCTTTGACAGGCTGGTGTTTGAGAGAGGCAAGCATTAACTCTCCTTTTCATTTGGTGGCCTGGGGCCACAAAATAAGGTTTGAGGATTGGGAAGTCCTTGAGCTTAGTGGATTTGGAACATGGTCTACTCTCCCAAAGATTTAGAATCTCACCATCCTTCATTGAAGCATGCATCCCCAACTAGAGTCACTAATGGTACTTTTTGTAGAATTTCACGGTTCTTGGTTTTTTCCCATGTCGTAGGCTTCACAATGAGTATTTTTTGGCTAGTGTTTGTTATAAATATTATCCAAGATTTTAAATATTAAGTCTTGAAACCTCAAAAAAACCTAGGTCTGAATGGAAGCCCTTGCACTTTTCTTATAATCTCATGTTGACCACCTACCTCAGTTGCCTATCATTCAAGTGACAACTTGTGGGTCTTTTCCCCATGCCCTAACTGACCCTCTTTATTTGGCATACCATTCAGACCTATGGCTCATTAGAATTTATCCCAAATTATTAAATTCTTAAGTCTAAGTCCCCATATGGTCTCTGACCCCCTCTTTTCCTAAGCACACCACTTAAAAACAACCTTATGCATGTGCTTAAATATTTCACTTAAGCGCAATGGACTTGGCCCCACTTAGGACACATGTCAAACCTTTAGTATAACATATACCTTGTTTGCAACACATTCTTGTGCCTCTAGCACATAACATATATGTACTGAGCAATATCTATAAGGTGGGGGCATGTGGCATCATTGTATTACAATGCACTATTCCCTTCATATCACAGTTTCATGAGAAAGCACATTGAAAAAATGCATTAGGTTGGGATACACAAGGTAAAGACAGATGGCCAACCTTGATTGCAATGCTCTTCTCCTTCACAATAGGGATTTTTACAAGGAGCGCATAATGAAAAGGCATTGAGGGCGTGATGTCAATAATGGACAAGTGATGATATTTCATTGCAATGCATGGTTCTTGTGGAACACATTTTTGAACCATCAACGCATAAGGAAATTATGCTCGGTGATAGTCATACAGATGAAACACATGTTCATTCCAAATTCATCCTCTTACTAGGATTGGTACATTTGGACCCCTCTTGATGTGTGTGGGTTTACTTTAGTGTGAGTTGGAAGAAAGTTCCTCCTCTCACTAAAGTTCCCTAGATGTAATGACAAAAACAATACTCCCTAACATGGCCTTGATTTAGTGTTGTAATATGTCTAACATATTCACATTAGGTCTTGGGCCCTTGTGATCAAATGAGATTTTTGATGCCTTATTTGGAGTGTTGTAAAGTATTGTAACAAACTTTCACACTTTTCTAGGGTTTTATCAAATAATTGGGCTTCTTTATGCTTTAATTGGCCTTATTTTGCATCCACAAGCCTCATTTAATGCATATTTTCGATGATGATCCCGACATAAATCAACATCCAATGATAATTCAAGTGTCTTCAGGTTATGTGGCCTAGATTTGGTTGTCTAGGACTCATATGCCACCTTAGGCGTATGGGTCCCACTTAGGGTTTTGGGTCCCGATCCTAATTTTACACCTTTCTAAGCATTTTTGAAAATGGTCCCATAATTATGAATGGGAGTCATATGCCACCTTGGGCGTATGAGTCTCGTGTGGCCCAAAAATAAAAATTACTTCAAATTCTTGGTGGGATTTTATTCTCCTAGATCTAATGTCGACTTGTAGTGTTTTAATTTCAAGAATTTTAGCATAATTAAGTATAAATACAAGTTTCTTTCACTCATTTTACACCTAGCAAGTTGAATGAGCATTCTTATATCAAGTTTAAGTTCAAAAGTGCATTCAATTTTTTACAAGAGAATTCAAGGGTAGATTATCAAGGGTTTTAGAGCATTATTCAAGTATCAAGCATCATGCCAAAGTCTTCATGCATCATGTTTATTTTGGAGCTACCAATTGTAATGTAGGGTTTCATGATTCAAGCTACCATTCAAATCATGATCTATCCTATTCAAGCAAGAGTCAAGATCTACATCCATTGGAGCCATGAAATACATGTTTGTAGCATTTTATTGCTAGGGTTTGGTGAGTTGCAACATCTTATTTTTTTCATTCATCATTCTCCATTCCTATTTCACTTCATTTCATTTCATTTCAAGGTTTGATTACCAAAACGAGGTTTGACCAAGGGAAACCCCTTTCCACTAAAAAAACAACATTTTCCCCTCTATTTAGTGTGTGATTTGTAGGTCTAGGTTGAATACACATTGAAGAGAAAGTTTGGAGAAAGTTTTCAAAGTGTTGAAAGTTATCAAAGTTGTCACATTGTGTTGGAGATACTTGGAAGACTCCTACTAGCTGTAAATTAGGGTTTTGGATCTGAAAATCAATTGAGAAGGACAAAGAAAAAATTAAAGAGAAGATTTAGACTTTGAAGCTTTAGAAAGCCCTAACTAGACTGATACACCAATTACGGCGTATGAGTCCTAGTTTAGGTCATTTTCCAAGTTCTTGCAGTTACAAACACCCATTTGCTAGATTTTAGTTTCTGTACATAAACCCAGATCTAGGATTAAATTACCTAGAATGGAGTATGAGTCCCAAAAGACTTTAAAATCAATGTTTTCAGAATTTGATAGCTCATTCTAGTCTTCTACATATTTCCAGGGGCACACATTTCATCTTGCAGCTTTTTGTTCTGTTTTACATGCATTTTTAGGTCATTTAGTGAAAGATTGCATCATACTAGGTTTTAGCATTTTGTTTTGCATTGCATTTGTATTTTCAAGCCCTTGCTTGGTGGTGAACCCCTCATTAGTTTACAATCAGACCTTAGGAAAACCCTATTGTAAGATCTCTTTCTCCTTTGCATTGAGATCTCTAGGGTTTCCCTTTAATGAAATAATTGTGAAATGGGTTTTCTCTATGCCCTAAACCATACAAAAGCAAATCACCCATTTTCTGTTATTTCATTTTGGTGAACCTACATTTAGAACATCATAATTCTGATTTGGAGTGCATCTTCATCCTAGATCTTGCTTGCATTAACATTGCATGAAGGATTGCACTAGTTAATTGGCATTCTAGGGTTTTTAATTTTGCATTAACGAAAGTGCATATAGGTTGCATTTTTTCTTCTCAAATCGTTAAAAATCATATGAAATCTACATTTGAATTTAGGTTACAGATCATACAAACTGAAAAGAATTTAAAAATCACTTAATTTTTTTTGAAATTAAAAAAAAAACCCCTCACTGGGACTCATATGCGCCTCTGGGTGATTTAGTCCCAATTCTGATTTTAAACCGCATTCTCCAAAATTTAAAACTCTATTTCTATGCTCTTGTTTGTTGTGGATAACTTTCTATTTGTTCATGAGTTCCAAGCATATGAAATTCCAAATAACCAAGACCCACCTAAGACAAAACCTTCACCTACTTCCTAAAAAAGACCAAGAGATAACGAAAACAATCTCATCATGCCTCCTAGAATAAAACAAGTTCACAAAGTCAAAGCGAAAGTGGTTGAACAACATTTTGTGGTTCCTTCCGTTCTTCCCCTTTGGGAAGAAAAGAAGCCTATGGTTGATCAACCTGCTCCTACAAAAATGCAACTGGAAAATCGAACTAAAAGAAATAGAGGTTCTAGAAAGCACATGCATAGACATCGCGCCCTTGCTCGTAGGTTAAACAAAGAAATGAATAAAGAAAAACAAGATCCAAACTTGACTCAAGCAATGCATGATGAATCTACCCCTTTCCCAAAACAAAAAAAATCCTATATCACAACCACAACAAGAGCTAAACCCTTCTTTATACATTATCATTGAACCGCTCATTTTGATTAATTTAGTTGATTGCTGAGGAGATTATTAAAATTGATAAGGAGGTGCATGATGAATTGAATACATTGTTTTCCTCTTCCATGAGCTTAAATGACAATTCTCCTAGGAAGAGTGTTGAACTTGGTAATGACCCTAGTTCAACACTTGCTATTGTCCCTTTCGCTAGTTGCCTACCTTCGACATATAATGATTGTTGCCCTAGTTGCCTGCCTTCGACATATAATGATTGATAAGAAGGTGCATAATGAATTGAATACATTGTTTTCCTCTTCCATGAGATTAAAAGACAATTCTCCTAGGAAGAGTGTTGAACTTGGTAATGACCCTAGTTGAACACTTGCTATTGTCCCTTTGGCTAGTTGTCTGCCTTCGACATATAATGACCCTAGTTCACTAGTTGCTATTGTCCCTTTAGCTAGTTTCTTGACTTCAACATATATGATTGGGATGTGGACAACCTACTTTAGGTTGACTTGCATGTGCCTTACTAGTCATTTGCATTATTTATTTTTTCATTGTCTTTTATGTGATTGCATGTGTGTGATGTGATCCCCTATGATGTTTTGTTTGATGTTCTCTCTCTCTCACTCTCTCTCTCTCTTTGTGACATTCCAATATTTGTACCTACATTCTTCTCTATGACGTAAATCCTTTTTCTTTTGTTTATCTCCTTTTTTTTTCTTGTGTTTTCTTTTTTGGATGACGCAAGACGTCAAGACATTCATGTCTCTTCCATGTTGACCCAAAATATTTTCCTTTACTTTTATTTATCTCCTATCTTTGTCTTGTGTTTTCCTTTTAGGGATGACACAAGGCATCAAGACATTCATGTCTCTTCCATGTTGACCCAAAATATTTTCCTTTAGTTTTTTTTCTCGTTTCTTTGTCTTGTGTTTTCCTTTTGGGGATGACGCAAGGCATCAATAAATTCATGTCTCCTCCATGTTGACCCAGAATATTTTCCTTTACTTTTCTTTATTTCCTTTCTTTTTCTTTTGTTTTCATTTTGGGGATGACTCAAGGTGTCGAGACATTCATGTATCTTCCATGTTGACCCAAAATATTTTCATTTACTTTTCTTTTTCTCTTTTCTTTGTCTTTTTTTTTTTTCCTTTTGGGGATGATGCAAGGCGTCAAAACATTAAAGTCTTTTCCATGTTGACCCAAAAGGTTCTTATTTGTTTTCACTCTCTTTGTGTCATTCTTCTAGTTCTATGAGTATTTGGGGAATGATAACAGTTTTGAGCTCTCTAAAAACATTGTACAACAAGAACATACTGACCCCAAATCCATAAATCCCTTATGTGTTTGGAGTTTCATTTCAGGGGCAACCCCTTCCCCTTTTCATGGTGTAGCTTTATTTGGAAGCATATGACTTGGCATAGGGCTTTCCATGTTAGCTCTCATCTCCTATAGCATTTATCATTTTCTACTTTAAAATAATTGCTCACAAGATGGTGTTTAACAATTTCTTTAGAGTAGGGGCATACATTGGCATTATTCTTTTACATTATTCCTTTTTTCATGGTTCATGGTGTAGCCTTCTTGCTTCATGCAATGCATTTTTCACTTCGTGGATGACATTGGGTGTGATTCCCCTAAAGAGCGTTATCTCTCTTAGCATATTATATTCCTCTTAGTGGCTTGATGTGACACACTGCATCCCCTAAGTTGCAAATCTTTTATTCTTTGATTGGTCCTCTCTTGGAGACATTAGGCACAATTTTCCCTAAGTTGAGACCTCACATGGACTAAGCAAGACTCCTTTGAATGTTATTTACATTTTGCATTTAAAAAATTTCAGTTATATGTCCACCTTGCATAACAAATTTCCATTCCTATGGAGCCTTCTTGTTTTTTCATGGGTTCTAAGCATACGAATCTTTGCTTGCCTTATGAAGCTCAAAGTTCATTGTTGCGTGACACCTTATCAATGTTATGAAGAGGTATAACTTTGGTGTGGTTTGACGAGAAGCCCATCGAAGGCATGAATTTACCTTAACCACTTGTGTGTGTGTGAGCACATATCGACAATGAGTGTATGCGTCTCACCTTTTTAGATTACTCATCCAATAGATAGCCTAGAGTTCTTTTTCCTTAGAGTGAACATATATTTTTTAGATAAAAAACCTAGATCTGATCTACATCGTGTTGGAAAAATAGTCAAAGGTTGATCCACCCCTCTTTTGTTTTCTTTTTCTTTTTCTTTTTATCTTTGAATTTTTTAGTGTATTCTCGTGCTTTGTTATTACTCTTCATATCATTTTCATTTGTGTTCTTTTGTGCCTATGTTGGTTTGCCATAGGACCTTGGTCCTAGGGGCTTGCACAACCCTCTTAGTCATCGCCGTTCTATCTTACTAGCATTGTTATATTTGGACCCCTCTTGATGTGTGTGGGTCTACTTTAGTGTGAGTTGGAAGCAAGTTCCTCCTCTCACTAAAGTGGGGGTTAGATGTAATGACAAAAAAATACTCCCTAACATGGCCTTGATTTAGTGTTGTAATATGTCTAACATATTCACATTAGGTCTTGGGCCCTTGTGAACTAAATGAGCTTATTGATGCCTTATTTGGAGTTTTGTAACACCCTTTCACACTTTTCTAGGGTTTTATTATATAAGTGGGCTTCTTTATGCTTTTATTAGCCTTATTTTGCATCCAAAAGCCTCATTTAATCCATCTTTTTGAGGATGATCTTGACATAAATCAACATCCAATCATAATTTAGGTGTTTATAGGTTGTGTGGCCCAGATTTGGTGGTTTGTGACTCATACGCTACCTTGGGCATATGGGTCCCACCTAGGGTTTTGGGTTCCATTTTTGATTTTACACCTTTCTAAGTATTTTTGAAAATAGTTCCATAATTTATGCCTAATGGGACTCATATGCCACCTTGGGTGTATGAGTCTTGTGTGGCCCAAAAATCAAAGTTAATTCAAATTATTGGTAGGATTTTATCCTCCTAGATCTGATGTTGGCTTTTAGTATTGTAATTTTGGTAATTTTAGCACATTTAAGTATAAATACAAGTTTCTTTCACTCATTTTACACCTAGCAAGTTGAATGAGAATTCTTGTAGCAAGTTTGAGTTTACAAGAGAATTCAAATGTTTACAAGAGCATTGAAGGGCAGATTATCAAGTGTTTTAGAACATTATTCAAGTATCAAGCATCATGTCAAAGTCTTCATGCATCATGTTTGTTTTGGAGCTAACAATTGTGATGTAGGCATTCATGATTCAAGCTAGCATTCAAGTCAAGATCTATCATATTCAAGAAAGAGTTAAGATCTAAATCCATTGAAGCCATCTCATACATGTTTGCAACACTTTATTGCTATGGTTTGGTGAGTTGCAACATCTTATTTTATTCATTTATCATTCTCCATTAGTATTTCATTTTATTTTAGGGTTTTATTACCAAAATGGGGTTTGACCAAGGTAAACCCCTTTCCACTAACAAAAAAATATTTTTCCCTCTCTTTAGTGTGTGATTTGCAGGTCTAGGTTGAAGAAAAATTGAAGAGAAAGTTTGGAAAAAGTTGTCAAAGTTGTCACCTTGCATTGGAGATACTTGGAAGATTCCTATAGGGTGCAAATCAGGGTTTTGGATCCGGAAATGAATTGGGAAGGATAGATCAAACATTAAAGTGCAGATTCAAACTTTGAAGCTTCAAAAAAACCTAACTAGAATGATACGCCAATTTTGGCATATGAGTCCCAATTTAGGTCATTTTTTTTTTTTTACAGTTTCAAACACTCATTTGCTAGATTTCAATTTCTGCACAAAAACCTAGATCTAGGACTAAATTGCCCAGACTGGTGTATGAGTCTCAATAGGCTTTAAAATTAGATTTTTCAACATTTCAAATCTCATTCCAGTCTTTTACAGATTTCTAGGTGCACACATTTCATCTTGCATCTTTTTGTTCTATTTTATATGCATTTTTAGGTCATTTAGTGAAAGATTGCATCATATTACGTTTTAACATTTTGATTTGCATTGCATTTGTCTTTTCAAGCCCTAGCTTGGTGGTGAACCCCTCATTAGTTTACAATTAGACCTTAGGATAGCCCTATTGTAAGATCTCTTTCTCCTTTGCATTGAGATCTCTAGGGTTTCCCTTTAATGAAATAACTGTGAAATGGGTTTGCTCTATGTCCTAAACTATACAAAAGCAAATCACCTATTTTTCATTATTTCAAGAAATAACAAATATTACTATTTTGATTGTTTGAACTACTAAAAATCATCAATTTCTTCTTTCCTAACTACATTTGTTCCTCTAGTTTAATAATAAAGAGACATATTATTGTGTAATAAAAAATTGACTATTGAGAGTTTAAAAATGATAAGAAAAGCCACATTAAATAAGAAAACTTACACCGATATACAAGTTTGAAATAAATTTAAAAAGTAACTCTAACTTTACCATTAACATCAATAGTGAAAATATCAACCATTAACTCTACCCTAGCGCTACGGGCTTCTTTATTGTAACCTTTAGCTCCCCTCGTGAGTGAAGCTGTGTTCTTGACAGAGGATGGATGTGGGGTATTCACTCTTTGTCCATCAGGCCTTGGGCTCGTTCTTTCAACCCCCTTACGGAGCCATTGTGCACCAGACCTGTTTGGGTCCGTCTGCCTAACCTTCCTCTCCAGTTCTGGGAGGAATCGTGCTTCGAAGCCATTGGCAATACCATTGGCTGTTTCTTAATGGTGGATTCTATAACAAGGGAGTTTGGGCACACCATGGTTGCTCAGATGTTAGTCAATCTGGACATCTCCAAACCTCTCCATGGGGATGTTGTTTTGCTGGTGGAGGGAAGACCGTGGAAACAACTCTTAGACTACGAGGGTCTCTCCTTTCGGTGTAGGAGATGCTTTTCGGTGGGTCACTTGGCCTCTTCTTGCCCTCATGCCCACCACAAGGGTGCTGCGACTTGGTGGAATGATGCTCTCTTGGATCACCTCACGGTGGGTTCTTCTTCGGAGGTTTCTTCTATGTTGGGTGACCCTCATGTTGCTGCTCCCACGGATCTCTCTTCTTTGGAACCACCTTTGGACTGCTTTGCTGACACTGTGTTGCCTGACCCTTCTGCTGACACTGTTGTGCCTGACCCTGCACCTGTTGTCGCTACTCTGTCAGACCCTTTCCGCCCTTCGTTGGGAGCCTCTCCTGTTCAACTTGTTGAACCTGTCTTGGCTGCCTTGCTGCCGATTCCCTCGCTGCTTGGTTATCCTGTGGTGTCTGTGGCGGGGTCGCTCCTCTCACCGTTCTCTTCATTTCCTATTTTCAAGCCTCCCTGGTCGGTTGTCCTTCGGAAGAAGAAATCTCTTTCTGCTTCTCGATCTCGGGTTCGTGGAGTTTTCTCCGAACCCTTTGTGTCTGGGGTAGCTTAATCTCTTTGTTTTCTACAACTGTCTATCAGCTATTTCTATAGCTCAATCTCTTTTGAACTATGTTTTTTCTTTGGCCACTTGGGCTCTTTGTGAAGGGTACGACACCCTGAAAATGCTGCTTAACTTTTCAAAAACATCAACAATGAAAATACTATCATTATGCTATCCTAACTTGAATGATAGTTTGCCTTTAATTTCATGGTCTAAGTTTACAACAAGATTTGCCTAATGTTTAATTTTACAATTCAAGTTACTTATTATATTCCAATTCCTTGACTAAATTAAATTTATTCATTTCCAATTCATGCTTTCTTATTTAGAAATGTAAAGGTTATCAAGCAAATTGAATTGGGTTATATTAAAATTATTCATTTAAGTTCTCTAAAATCTATATGTAATAGGCTCGATCTTATGAACATATGTTATGTTTGTTTTAATTAATTAATGTAAATACTGTCATAATAATAAATTCAAACTTCTCTACATACATATACTAGTTTGATATCATTTGCTAATACTATATTAGTCTTAGACACTCTATCCTCTCATCCATTAAATTCAAAATGAGAGAATCATTAACTTGACTATTTTAATGTATTCTAAAATTATTTAATATAAGAATGAACATTCTTTTCTTATTATTGAAAATAAATTCCCACATACAACCCAACATAAATTCTCACTTATTAAATCTCTATAAAGAAATTTAAACACGTTCTTATTAAAAATTTAACCATTGTCCATAATATCTCCATTTTTTTGAACTGTAACTTTGTGTTTTTTTTTTTCAGATTTCTCGAGAGCCATTTGAGACCTTTAACTACCATGTAGAAGGCTGATTATTGAAGATTTAAGTTGTTTCCAGATTTCAAATGCAACTATTTTTTTTATTTTGGGGTGGCTGGCAATGCCCCTTTAGGCGCCTACCATCATGGTCTTCTTAATTTTTTAATAAATTCTCTTTAGACCTTTTCAACTGCCTTTTCCAGATTAAGGTTTATTAAAAGCAAGTTTTTTATTTACCCAACTCTGCCTGTAGAAATCATATTTGAATATTTCCAGACTGGTAAAAGAAAATGTTGATAATTACATATGAGTAATCACAGTTAAAAACTTTTAAATCAGTATTCTAATTCTTTTGAATTAACACTTCCATACATTATATTCAAATCTGATCTTAATATAATAAAACTCAATCAAGTCTAAATGTTTACTCTTAATTAAAACATCTTAGTTTTTTTTGACAGTCTTTTGAATTCATGTAACATGAAGAGAATCAAATTTTTTCTTTCTCCCTAAAAAAATGCATCAATAAATTGCATGGAGGTTAATCCTTTTTTATGTTCTTTTTTTTTAAAATTCAAAGAGATTTTTCTATTGTAAAATTTTGCTTAAACTTATAGCAATGCAAAAACATTTTATGCTATGTAGAAATCGCACAAAAGTAAAAACTTATCTATTATTCAATTAAAAGAGTATTTTCATTCAATAAATAAACCCATACATATTCTTGCACTTGGAAGTAGAATCTCTTTTTTCTTTCCCATTAAATGAACACAATTTACAAACTAGAGTACACCAAAATGACATAATTGACCTAAATCATTTGATACGAATAATACATCATGTAATAAGAAAGCTTTTTTTTCCAAACACATACATAAGTTTTAACTTGTACATTTTGGAATACTTTTGACAACACTACTTTGCAAATTTCTATAAGAAGGATATACATTACTTCCACAAAATTTCCTACAACATTTACATACGCAAATCACGAAATGAGGAACAAAGAAGTTCTTCTTGAACCACACACATTTTCTTTCTTTTCCAAAGGCTTGGACAACTCCAAAACCATCTTCAAAATCCATCCAAAACTTGAAAATGCACAAAATATGAAAAACCACAATATGTCAATGGGCTCTTCACCCATTCGCAGGGTTGTGAGACAACCCACCCCTAAGCATGGGTAAGCACTTAGTCACTTGGAGAGACTCAACACAATACACAAAAACACTTCAACACAATATACTTCATATGTAAACACAAAAGGACTCTCACATTTAACCATTCCCAAATCTCACAAAGACATTTATCTAACACATTGGATTACCACAAAGGAAAACCACATAAGAAGAATAGGAGCTCAACCGATTAGAAAAAAAAATATACATGTCACATAAACACCATACTCAAATCTCCTCATCAAACTCCACATCAAACATCCTTATCCCTACAAAAACAAAACTAGTCTATATATGGGATACTCATATCCCTAAATAAGAAAGGTACTCATAAATATAAAGATGCCCCTATTTGTGGGAGTCATGCCCACTTGAACCCATGCACATGGAGGACCAAAGTCCACTCTTCAAAATGGGGGGTGAACTCACCTATAATGCACACAAGAAAAGACAACACAAAATGATTAGGACATATGACCTCAAGAAAACCTTTGTACATTAAATTAAAAAAATTAAAGTATATGGCAATATGTGCAGTGATAAAATGCGAAAGAAGAGAAATTTGCCAGAGGAAGGAAAAATTAGGGCTAATGGGGAGGTGGATGGCAGGGTTGAAGCTCAAGAAAAGCTCTCAGACTAGGCGTATAATTGGCAGGCCAGTGGTTCAACATTCAAACTAGTAGTGGGTAATGTGAATGTGCAGATTGCTAATGAAGTTTCGTGCATCCATATCCTTGATCATTGCCTCAATCTCGAGGTGGATAAGCTTATGAAATAAGTACTCATAGAAAATTTTGTTGGAATATGGCCCTCAATGGAGCGGATAAAATCCTAGATTGGTCACAGATGGCAAGGATGTTGCCCTGACGTTAGCTTTCTAGTGCCAGGGTTTTTGCGCATCGTTTTTAACATCAAGGAGGGTAAAATTTTTATTAAATCAAGGAAACATTACAAAGCAAGGGCATTAAATGGCCCTATCAAGCTCCACCAAGCGATCCAATTGTTGAGACAAATCTGGGGGTAATTGGCCCCAATCCACCAAATTCCAATCTTGAATATGATCCGATGCCCATTTAGCCAAGCAATCAGCCACCCCATTCCATTCTCGAGGAATATGAGTGAAAGTAATATACTCCAGAGAAGCACAGAGGGTGAGAATTTGTTGCACAATCAAAGTCAGTTGCCAGCTCACATCATCCAAACACTGTCTTTTCAGCAAGTTCACCACAACCTGTGAGTTAGACTCACAAATGATCCTTCGCCAACCTAGTTGACTGCCCCACTCCACAGCCAATAAAATAGCCTGAGCCTCCATAAGATTATTATTATGGAGGCCCTTATACATAGAAAAGATAAACTGGACCTTGCCATAGCTATCCCTGCCAACACCCCCAATCCCAGCATGCCTCGGGTTTCCCCGAGAAGAGCCATCATAATTGATTTTAAGGACACCATGAGGGGGAGGAGTCCATCTCCCCTCCCTATTCACCTTCGGGGTAGGATGTCTACATCTGTTACGCATGAGCTGATGCTGCGGAGGAGGAAGATGAAGACGATTACAACAATCAACGTCACGAGGATCCACCAGCACAGTCATATCACACTTAGCCGCAATGGTTTCCCCAAGAGAATGTAGAATTTTCCACCAAAGATGAGGGGCCCTCAGTAGCGAATCCTGAAAGATCTGCCTATTCCTTTCCAACCACAAGTTCTAGATAATAAAGGAGGGCCCAAGAGCCCAAGCAGCCTGAAGAAAGGTGGTAGAAACAGGGGCCTTGCCCCACCATTCCCCAAACTCTGCCAAAGAGGAAGCATGCCAGCAAGATGTATTCCACACCCCCCACCAAAAATGCCAAATCTCCCTAGCATAGGCACAATGAAAGAAGAGATGGGAGACACTCTCTTCACTACCATGACATAAAACACACATAGAGGGGCCATGAAAACCCTGCTTACATAAATAATCCCAAGTAAGACACCGGTTCTGAGCCACTAACCACATGAAAAAATTGCACTTGGGCCAAGATAGCTTGTGCCAAACTTGCTTCTACCAAGGGACCTCAGTGTCCCCAAACAACTATCTACCCAATTTCTTATAACCAGCCGCCATAGAGTACTTTCCAGACAAATCAGAGCCATCCCAGGCCAAGACATCCGGGCCACTCAGAGAGTTACAGGCATGGGAAGCCAAAAGCTCAAACAGCTCCCGCCTATCCCTCTCAGACCCTCCAGGCGGCCACTTAGAAGGGTGCTTCCAGTGAAAACTAATAGCCAAGCCACCACACTATGCCACCTTATAATGCTCCACAGTATACCAACCGGCCGCAATAAAAACATCGCATAGGGACTGGAGGTGAGGACAAGAAGAGAGAATAGAAGGGTGACCATCCCAAGAATCCGCCCAAAAAAGAGCCTGTGACCCTGAATGACAAATCCAAAAAAGCGCACCCTTAATCAGCTGCTCCCCCACTTTCAAAGTATTCCAGATCATAGAACCACTCCCTTCTAGAGCATAGTGAGGAACCTCAAAAGAGGTAACACCCCGAAGATATTTATGGTTGAGAATACGAGCCCATAACTGATGTTGATTGGTACACCATCGCCAATATAGCTTGGCAGCGAGAGTTTTCCCATTCAAAATGGCAGAGCGTAAACCAAGCCCACCCTCTTGCTTCAGTCTACACACAAAATCCCACTTAACAAGGCTCCACTTGGGGGACAACAAATTGCCGCTCCAAAGAAATTGGCGAGAAAGAGCATCAAATTCCTTAAGGAAATACATAGGAGCCACTTGAACAAAGCACCTATAGGTGGGGAGGGCCAGGATAACAGACTTGAGAAGAGTCACCCTAGCAGCAGTAGACAGCCAGTGATGAGTCCAATGAGTAACCTTCCTCCGAAGCTTATCAAGCAACAACTGCCAGGATGACCTAGGCTGACGGCCAACAGCAAGAGGAATGCCCAGGTAGACAAAGGGAAGAGACCCAATTTCAAAATGCAAAATAGCAGCAATCCATTGTTGGATGGCAAGAGGAGTATTAAAGAAGAATATGGATGACTTTTGCTCATTGAATTTCTGTCCCGAAGCCACAAGATAGTCATCCAAAGCATTCCTGAAGGATTCGGCCTCCCTAATACGAGCCAATCCCATAAGAGAGGTGTCATCCACAAATTGAAGATGGGAAAGCTTTGGCAAGTCCATCCCCCACTTCCACCCATGAATCAAACCATGAGAGACCTGAGATTTAAGAAGCCGACCAAGCCCCTCAGCCATAATAATAAACAAATAAGGTGAGAGCGGATCTCCCTGATGAAGGCCCCTAGTAGCCCCAAACAGCTCTGAAGGTTCCTGATTCACAATAACTAAAAAGGAGGAAGAGGTCACACAACTCAAAACCTAGCTCACCCATTTAGAGGAAAAACCAAAGGCCAAAAGAATCTTCTGAAGAAAACTCCATTTAACTCTATCATAAGCTTTGGCCATATCCAACTTGATAAACATAGACCTATCCTGAGAGGTAGCCATGGAATGAATGGCTTCAGACGCAACCACCACCCATCCAAAATTTGACGACCAGCCACAAAGCCGCCTTGCTCCTCCGAAATGATCACCGATAGGCAAGATTTGAGCCTCTTAGCAATCAACTTCGTAATAATCTTATACACCACACTACAGAGCGCAATAGGTCTAAAGAAATCAAGTCGGTCAGCCCCTTCCTTCTTAGGAATGAGAACAAGAAAGGTAGCATTCATTGCACGAAGCATTTGCTTACTATGGAGAGACTCACAGACTACTTCCAACACATCAAGCTTCACAATATCCCAAAACTCTTGAAAAAACTCAACGGGGAAACCATCAGGACTAGGGGCTTTTCCTTTGTTCATCCCAAACACCACCTCTTCAACTTCTGACAAAGTCACAGGCCGAATAAGAGAAGCATTCAAACCATGGGAGATTAAAGAGGGAATGCAAGCCAGGACCCTATTCTCCGCCTCCTCCGTAGGGAGTGAGTCCTCTTTGAACAGATTAGAGTAGAACTGGCGAGCCTCTCCAGAAAAAGCTTGTTGTGAAGAAATTGAGAGACCCTCAGAATTAACAAGAGAAGGGATAAAACACTTATTTCGATGAGCTTGCATCGAATGATGGAAAAATGAAGTATTCCTGTCACCCTCTTGAAGCCAATCAATTCTAGCCTTTTGTTTCTAGAAGATCTCTTCGCAAAGCTCCCATTCCTCCACCAGTTTTAGGGTCTGAGCCTCAGCATGACCAAGGGCCTCCGAGAAACCCAAATCTCGGATCTGGCGGGTAATAACAGCAAGGCGATCCTGCGCCTCTCTTTTCCTGGCCCGAAAATTACCAAAACACAACCTATTCCAACGCTTTAGGTGATACTTGACATATTGCAGCTTCTTAACCAGGAAATACATGGCAGTACCATATGTAGGGGCACCATCCTGCCACCACTTAGCAATAAGATCTCCTAAGGATGGGTCACGTAGCCACATAAGCTGGAATTTGGAAGGAGGATTCTTTGGACTTGGGAAGGAAGAAGTCGAAAGCTTTATTGGCCAATGATCAGAGCCACATCAGTCTAGAATCTTAGAAGAAATAACCAAGCTACCTCTAACCCAAGAGCAAGAGATAAGGAAATGATCAAGCCGCTGGGAGATTGCTTCAAGCCCACTCCATCTATTATTCCAAGTGAAAGTTCCGTTAAAGGGTTTAACATCCACCAGAGCAAGAGAGTCCACATTAGCCCGAAATAGGTCTGAAGCAGGGCCAAGCCTAGGCAACCCTCCCCTTTTCTCCTCCAAGCTCAACACCGCATTGAAATCACCAACTAAGATCCAGGGCAAAAAGGGTGCACAAGACCTAACATACCTGATATGGTCCCAAAGCTGGGTTTTACCCCGAATGTCAATCGGAGCATAAACATTACTGACTAAAATAGTCTCCCCAGATTCCAAAACAGAAGCCACCACATAAATAGTAGACTGACTTAAGATCCACCAACGAGGAATAACCTTTCGAGGGTCCCAGAAAAGAGCTAGACCCCCAGAGGTTCCCCTAGACCCAATACACTGGCACTGGCCTGTAAACCAAAAATGAGGGGCTTGTTGAAGCATGAGATCCACCCGAAGCTTAGTTTCCTGGACACAGAAAATATCAAGAGAATGCACCATAATCAAATCTTGAATAGCCTTTTGACGGGGGGTGCCATTCAACCCCCTTGCATTCCATGAGAGAATAATCAGAAGGAAGGTTGAGAGAAATGGGCCTCCAGGGTCTTAATAGACCCAGATTCCACCAACGAATCTCCAATAAATTTAAGCTTGTCAGCATCCTTCTTACGACCAACTTTCAAAGAATTATCAAAATGGCCCTTCTTGAGAGGGCATTGCTGGATCCCCAAAGCAAGAGACGCTCCCCTACCTTTACCTAAGGAAAACACTGCCTTAGCTAAATTTGCTAAAACAATATCATCCTGCCCATCCGTAGAGGCCCCATGAGGCTCAGAAATCCGCTGCTCTAAAACTGGAGAGATATGCTGAACAACAATTGCCTACTCTAGCCCTGTATCCAGCCCACCAGCCATACCTGTGTCCCCAGAAGAAATCTCAATAGGGATCCCTTCTTCCAGAGACTGATTGTCCAGGGCCTCAAACCGATTAAAACCTTGGTCACTCTGCCTATCCTTATGGGCTCGCTTTTGACCCCTCCCTTTGTTTCTTTGCTTAACAGGAATAAAGCCATCCTTATCCAGCCCCCTCTTAGCCACAGGCGCCTTGCCTTTATCCCCTTTATCCATCGAAGGCCCAGAAGGAGGCGAAGAGGAAGCCCCAGCCACTTTGGGTGCTCGAGGACACTGGCGCTGAAAGTGTCTGTACTCATGACAAAAGCGGCAACGAAAAGGAAGGGACTCATAATCCAGAGATTGAATCCATGAGGCAGAGCCAATAAAAATCTCTAAAGAATCTGGCAAAGGGTTATTTAAATCAATTTCAATGCAGATGCGAGCATAAGAGAATACCTTTTTATCCAAAGTATTTTAGGCGATGGCAGCTGGCTTCCCCAACAAGGCAGCAATCCGATGCAAAATATCCTCTCTCCAGAACTCCAAAGGCAACCATGGAAGACGAACCCAAATAGGAACTCGTGTAGGAAGATCCTCTGTCGCATTAAACCCTACATGCCAAGGCTTAATGAACAAGCCCACATGATTGTAGAAATATGGTCCTCCCTCGAAAACGCGATTGCGATTCGAGATGCAAGATAAATCAACCATAAAATAGCTATTCCCAGCCACCAACAACTCGAAATCACCCTCAACTTGCCAGGTGCGATGGATCCAGGACTCCAACACCAAGAGGGGTACACGAATGCCCAAAAACTTACAAATCAGAACGTGTTGACTCCAATAAGCATTGTCCTCCTGAACCGATTCAAGAGAAATAACCAGAACAGGACGATCATGGCACCGCGGCAGGCATCCGTTCACTTTCTTGAGCTTGGAACTCTCTCCTACAAAAGACGAATCCTTCTTGTGTGCATGCATGGCTTTCGAAAATGACTGAGACGATTTTGGCCCAACAAGCACCATGCTATTGGTAACCACAGCCATACCCCACCCCCGACACTAACCCCAACACCCACGCCCACACCGCTTCCACCACCCACCCCAACGCCCACACCCCCTCCTGCCCACCGCATCAGCTCCCCTCCATGCGAAGCACAAGAACCATAGGCCCCGGCCTGTTACTGGCCGTGGGCAACCAAGGGTTGGTCGCAGTCAGGGACTCACGCCAGCAGCTTCCATTCGCCAGCAGTCATAGATTAAGCTCCAACCAAGTCTAGGAAACACAAGCCTTGCGCATCGTTTTTGACTATTCATGCTGAACGAGATAAAATCTTGCGAGGGGTCCATGGTGTATGGGTTATGCTGGGCTATTCATGCAAGCTTAGACACTTGGATTCAACCCCCATAGTGAGGTGATTAGGGATGTTCTCCTATGGATAAGACTGTCCAAGCTTCCTATGTAGTTGTGGACGAAGGAGATACTACACATTATCAAGAATTCACTTGGGAAATACCTCCACATATCTCATGCCCCAAGGGGTGGTCGGTCTTCTCCTCCAGCTCACATTTGTGTCAATATCGAACTCAGTAGACCGCTACTTCATTCAGTCAAATTGAGTTCAATGCTTGGGGAATCAATTATTGAAGTAGATTATGAGCGCTTTCCAATAAGATTTTGTAACTGTGGTAGAATTGTGCATGTGGCTCGGTGCTGCATAGAAAGATATAATATTGCGAAGGTTGGGTTGGAGGCTACAATTCACTCAAAGGACTCAGAAGGCAAGAATTGAGATCTAGTGAGCACAAAGGAGGATCGGGTAATGAGTCTGAAAGCTAATCAAGGATGTGAATCCAACAATGCTGGGGAGAAAATGTATAGCTGGTGCAGAGAAACTTGAAGAATTATTAGAATTGGTAAATAAGGATCTAGAGGATATGGCTCCTGAGCGGCTACCTATTTATCTGTCCAGCTAGGATTTGGGTGTGGAGCTGATAAGGATGGCAGTGAGGTAGAATCTGAGGACAAGGAGAATTCGTGGAGTATGGTTACAAGGAGAGTGAAGAAATTGGGTGGCAAAATTTTGGTCGTAATAGATGTAGACAGATCAATTTCCAAAGGTAGGAAGTCGGAAGCTGCGAAAGCAAAGCTGTAGGCCTTGGAAAATTTGGAGAACGACTCACAGAAGTCGACGAAGAGTTATATCAAATCTGGAGGCGAGAACCTCCCAACAAGCAGGAATTAATGAAGTTAATCAACTAGAATATCAGGGGGCTCAATTCCCCGGAGAAACATCACCTATTGAAGCGGTTGATTGTGCTGGAAAGTCCAGATGTAGTTTTTGTTCAGGAATCAAAAATTGAGTCAAGTAAGTTTAAGGAGATTTTGGCTAGAGTCTAGAAACAGGGTGAGGGTGTTGTGGTGGATGATCCTGGGTCGGCAGGTGGTTTAGTTTAGTGACGACTGCAGCTTCTTAGCAACTAATGTTTATGGGCCTAATATGGATCAATGTAGGAGCGAGATCTGGGATTACTTGCGCAACTTAAGGAGGATTCATGAGGGAGAATGGATTGTAGGGGGATTTTGAAGTTGTATTAAGTCCAAGTGAAAAATAAGGTGGTAGGTCTTCAGCTAATTCCAGCTCTACTGACTTTAGGAAGTTTAGTGAAGATTTGGCTTTGGCAACATTAAGCCAAGGTCTAGATGGTAAACTTGGAATAGTAGAAAAATTGGTGCTAACAATATACTTTGTTGTCTAGATAGGATTTTTATAAATTTAGAGTGGTTGATGGATTTAGATAGTTTTTCATTTGCGGTGGTTCAATTTGGGGGTTCAGATCACTGGCCCATTTTCTTAGATGATAGGGTTTTTATAAATTCAGAGTGGTTGACACTAGCCCATCTTCTTAGATGTTAGTAAGGCTCCAAATCTTAAAGGAGTCCCCTTTAAAATGGAATAGTTTTTTTATGAACATGGGTAAGTGCACCAATCTGTGACACAATTTTGGCTCTTAAGATGTCACCTTTTTTTTTTCTTTCTAAAATCAACAAAATCTGGTTTGCATGAGAAAATGAAGATAGTTACGCTCAAAATTTCAAAATGCAGCAAGAACAAAAGTTGAAGTGCTTCGAGTCTAGTTTCTAAGATACTATTTTTTTTTTGAAATTAATGAGGATTAAGGGTCTCAAAAAGGGGGGGACCCAGAATAGGTCTTGTTTTTATCAAAAAAATAGCATGGCATGTGAGGGCTCCCCCTTTTTTGATTTACTTTTTTTTAGAATTTCAAAAATCCCAACAATGAGAAATTAGCTAACACCATGTAGTTTATCCTCGTTCTTTTGGATAATTTTTTTAATAAATATATAATATTTTATGAATTTTCAAAGTGGATACATCCTGAAAAGCTGAAATTTGAGCGTACTCCCCCCCAAATTTTTTGCAAACTAATCAAAAATTAATTTTTTTCATCATGTGTAGAATAGAGTCTAGTTTCAAAAAATGTAATTTGTTTCACTTTCTGATGAACGAGTAAAAATCTATCTTAAACCTAGCACATGTTGTTTTTTGACCAAAACTGAAGACATTTACAATAGAAGCCATGGATCAAAACCTTAACTAAATCAAAATGATTTTTTTTTAATATATTTAGATAGCTAAGAGAGAGGTTAATGCTATCACAATTTTTTTATAAACTTGCATTGAAAGACGTGCAAATGAGACGGGGAGCACAAATGAAAATATGAAGAAATTTTGCACCATTTCAAAAAATCACGTCATTTTCATGAAATGGTTGTCCAAACCTTTGGGTTAGATGCCCAATGCAAAATCCAACCCATAGAGTTGGTATTTTCCAATGCAACTTATTTGGCACTCACCAAATTTGGTGTGTGCCAAATGGGCCACTTCATTTGGTGTGCGCCAAATGTCATTCATGACTTTTGGAATGCATTTTTGTAAACTTTTTGATTTTTGATTTCTCTGTTAGGGAAACTATATACGTGAAATAAATATTTCAGTATAAGTTGAAATTTACATATGGACATTTACTTTCTTATACTTTAAGTTATATTTCATGTATATATTGTTGGGAATTTATGCCTCAACATTTTGGCTTGTTTACCCTTCAGACTTGGCGCTTTCCTTCATGTTTCTTGCCTTTATCGTGACAGCTTTGACTGGTTTTGGTAGTTACCGCCATACTGTAAGCGATGGGTCAACTCACTGTGGTAGTATTGTGAGACCGCCATCAGTGGTCTTGGCGATTACCACCATACCGCAAGCGGTGGGTCAAATCACCGTGGTAGCATGGTGAGACTGCTTGCGGCGGTCTTGGCGGTTATCGCCATATCATAGGTAGTGGGTGCTCTCACTGTGGTAGCATGGTGAGACCACCTGCAGTTGGGTCTGGCGGTTACTGCTGTACCGCAGACAGTCAAATGACTGATCGTGGTGGCCATAGTAAGACCTCCAATGGCCTGACTGTCGGTTACCGCCATATCGCGACTAGTCAAGTGACTGACCGCGGTGGCCGCGGTAAGACCGCCAACGGTCTGGCTGGTGGTTACCACCATACCGCGAGGTGTGTTGGTCTAGGCTACGGTAGGAGATTAGATGAGCTTGGGGCATAGTTTGACCGAGTTGAACTTGGTGGTAGTGCAACAAGAAAATGACAGGTTGGCATGTGGCATGATTGACAACGCCTGATTGGCCGAAGACAAAGAAGGGACAAAGCTCGGTGGAGACATAAGGGCAAGCTCATACTGTTTATTGCCATACCACGAGGTGAGTCAGTCTGGGCAACAATAGTGCAGTTGATGGTGGGGTGAGCTCGAGCGAGCTCACTGCCATACCTTGATGAGGTTGTTTGAGCTCAGCGGTAGTGTAGTGGACGCAGAATGTGCTCTGAACTTGGTTGATCGAGTTGGACCATTTTGATCGACAGTCAGTAGTGATAGACGAATGAAATGGTGACATGTGGAAAGTTCTTTGAGATCCCATTGGCCAAAGAGTTATTTCCTGATTGTGATAGAGTTGAATTATTGATGGAAGGTTGATGGACGTGTCTGGGCTAAGTTAATGATTATGTGGCTCGATGCAGCTGTATAAGCGATGCACGTTATTAGTGAAGTATGGGTTCTTGCAGGTAGGAGAGTTATTATCCTGTTGACCATTGCAGGTAGGGATGGGCTGAACAGGTATGCACACGGTGTAAGATTATAAATAATCTTATGTGTAGTTTGAGACAGATGATGAGCGATACCAGAGAGAGGCTGAGAGTGTTCGAGCGGTTCAACCATGAACACTTTGACTCTCGGATATGATAAGATGTGAACCTGTGAGGCCAAAAGGTTGGGTTGGCCATGAGGCTAGCTGTGACACTTTTGTGAGGATTTGAAGGGAATCTACATAGTATGTCATAAGAACATTGTAATTGTGTGATGATTCTTTTTTGTGTTGCCAGTATTCTTTCTCTAGATGAACAAGATGTAATATCCTGAAGAGAATAGCTCTGATTTTGTATAGTAACCATTTTAGTTACTGAATAATACAAGTGAGTTGAATGTTTTGGAGGTGGGGTTTTTTACCTGAAAAGGTTTTCCCCACGTATATCTGTGTGTTCATAAGTTTTATCTTTCATGGTTATCTATTTTTGTTGAATTTTTTTTTGGTTGCACTCATTTCTCTCAGAGGATCAATGGGGGATCAACTGTGCCTGGTTCCACTTTATGGCATAGTTGGTTGTGTCTTTGTTGTGATTTTGAATTGAAATCACTAGGGCACTGGTGTCTTAGGTGTCTATCTTGATGACAAAACCGAATTTGTATCCCCAACATATATAGGCAGGATGTTTGAGAGTGGTTTCAAATCTCTAGGAGTTATAATGCAAATTCTAGTTTTTGGAAGATCCTAAAAATTTTAGACTTAGTCAAATTTTAGTAATCAACATGTCAAATTTCAATAATCAAGAGGTCAAATTTTAGTACTCAGGAGGTCAAATTTCATCTTTCTCTCTCTATCTCACTCATTTTCATCTCTTATTCTCTAGACCTCTCTCTCTCTCTCTCTCACTATCTCCATCCCTTTATTTTTCAATATCTTCCTTGAGATCAAGAACTATGTCTCTATGTGCCCATCTCTCTCTCCTTCCCTCTCCAATATCTATCTCCCTCCCTCCTTCCCTCTCTACATTTCTCTATCTCCCATCCCTCTCCTTTTATCTCTATATATCTCTATCTACTCTCTATATCACCTCTCTTTATACCCACCTATCCCTCTCTCCCTCTCTCTCCCCTCTTTCTCTCTCACTCTCTACTTCCCTCTCTCTCTGCTTCCCTCTCTACTCTCTATCTTGCCATTCTCTCTCTCCTTCCCTCTCTAGTTCTCTCTATCTCACTTCTCTCTCCTTCCCTCCCTACCTCTTCCTCCCTCTCTCCTTCCCTCTATACTTCTCTTTATCTCCTCCTCACTTTATCTACCTAGACCTCTCT